>CM039732.1:8335754-9535754 GCA_022539455.1 Dendrobium nobile | reverse complement strand
ACCAATTCACCCCTGCTTCTTGGTGTGCCTTTGCCAGTTCAAGTCGGGTCATTACCCGAATTGAACTTTCAGATGCCACTTATTTAAAATAGTGAAGACCTCAATTGTATAAAGACTAGAAAAAGAAAGGAAAAGGAAAGGAGGTGCAATCTTCCCCTGGGGGGAGAGGTATATATATAAGAATATATGTAAAAAGAAATTTTTTAATAAAATCGCAACGAACGTGTTGTGCTTAGGATGCCAACAGTGGGGGAAGCCAGAGCCGGCCGTACGAGTGGGCCATGCACATGGATGGTGGCAAGCTCACTGGAGGCAGTGGCGGTGCTCGACCAATCAGGCCGCCAAATTATTTGTGGGCCCTATTTTTTGTCAGGACAATCTAATTTAAATATTTTGAGGTCCACAAAATCATTTTTTGATGTCTCGTCACAATTTTAGCTCTTTCAGAGCTAAATAGAGCCTTTGATGTCAGTTTCTATACATTTCAAAAGTTTTGGAATGCTTCTTTTAATTATTTTTTCTCTTATCGATGAGCCAACATTAAGACATGCTAAATTTATGATCAAGGGTATTTTACTTGGTTCATGTCCCCAAGGGGAAGTCCACTTTAACGTCTAGGGAGTTTGCCTTATATTTATTTGCAAGTTATAATTTTGCATTGAAATAATTTGAAAACCTCAAACACATTTTTAAACTTTGCAGGCTTTGAAATCAAAAAATAGGGGGGGGGGGGGGGGGGGGGGGCAACTGATGTGCCAACAAAAACTTATTTTGGGCAAGCACAAATCTCGATGAAAATACTAATAAAAAACTTCAAAAATTAAAATCAAGACCATTTAAACTCTAATTTCGGTAAGCTTATGGTCAAATTGAACATCTCAAGGAGGCGAATTCGATAACACAAAATTCGATCCAATCCGAGCCCAAATGAGTCCAAAACAAAAAATCAAAGCTTATTTGGAAGCTTTAGAACCTTAAATGAATGATCAAATAATATTCAAATGCAACATGCTTATAGTCAAATTGTGCGGCTCTATTAGTAAAATCTAATGAGCCTAGGTTGGTAAAATTTTGACCTCATTAAGATAGCAAAATACTAAATAAATGATCCATGATCGAGGGATTGATATCGACCATCCATTGAAACACTCTCAATGTGCCCTTGATCTTGTCATTATTTACTAGCCATGCCGCTCCCAAAAAGTTATAAATATACACCTCATTCTTTTCAAAGGGGAGGAGGAAGAGAAGATAAATGATGGATCTCTCGTGCTTTTGTCATGCCTGCACTACCAGTCGGATCTCATTCCAACCATCGACCATCGTCGGACTTCGAGTACCAATCATCATAAGACTTCTAACTATTCATTGGTTATAGTTAGATCTTTTCCTAATAACCAATCTTTTCACTTTCCCAACAGTTGATTAATACTGAATATCCAACCATCACTGGACATTGATGGGACATTCTCTATAAATTAATCTACATCAAGAGGACCAATCTCTGTCACTCGCCAATTATGATCCCTTTGACCATCGCCCAACTACAGTTCTTCTGACCTTTGACGCCCACTGATTACAATCCATTTGACCATCATGCTCGACTATGATTCTTCTAACCTCTGTCACTTGCCAACTACATCCTCTCTAACCTTCATCACTTGACTAAGGACCTACTAACCAAACAAATATGCTAACACTCTATTAAGAATAACTGTCATGAAATGAGCTATATATAATGTGTATTTTGTACATTAATTAAAAGCCTTCCTCCTAAGGAAGGGCATTTTTGTAATTAACCAAAAATACTAGTGGATTCATTTTAACTTAGCAAACCAGTCATTTTTTCCCTTTTCAGGGTTTTCCACGTGAAAACTCTGGTGTCTCACCCCCCTCATTTATCTGTTTGTTTGTTGGATCTTCAAACGAAGCTAGGAGTAAATTTTATATTTCTCTACCACCACTAATATTTTAGGATGTTAACACTAATAAATTGTTGTGACTCGTGCTCACAAATTTTATGTTTTTAATGATAACAAACATTTTTATATCTCATAGTATTTTTTATTATAAATTTATTTATTTGTATACTAACATTTCAGGAATACCATGCAACATCAAACAAAGAATCAGAGCTGAAGATTGGGTTGAATAAGGTTATATTGTAAAGGGTTTGTAATATTCATTAATGTAATTTTGATTTATTGAGTCAAGTCCTGTTAGGGAGTATGCTTGCTTAGTGACCATGCACATATACACTTAGGAGAGTGAGATCTAGTCAAAACCAGAAGTTCAAGTTTTGAACTAATCGTACTTGATGATTTTGGATTGTTGAGGACAATCCTTTATGATCTTGGAAAACAACTACCAATAATAATTTAGAAAAGGTATTATGATTCAATTTTTTTTCTAATCATCTCGGACCATCAAGATCATCATGGATGACAAAAGTGAATTCAAGGTTTGTCTTAAGGGAAGTAATTTTGTAAGGGCTTCTCCGCCTAGCTGTGAGGGCTACAGGAGAGTCACTAAAGGTTTAGTGCAATACTCGGAGGATGCCTCCGAGGAGTGGACATAGGTCAAATTGGATCGAATCACTATAAATCTAGTGTGTTCTTTCCTTTATTATTTCTGCACCTTAATTTTATTACAATTAACTTCTTGGGTGAAATTTCTGATTAATCTTTTTATTATTGATTTAATTTGTTTATGCTGTAAGATATAAAAAGATTTTTCTTTTTGTTAAAGAAGTTTTTTACTATCTAATTCACCCACACTCTTGGTTAGCCTCGGGACTAGTTCATAAGGGCTTAACATCCCTAATAAACTTTCAAGTGGTATCAGAGCGAGATTCATAAAATTAAGTTTAAAAACTTGTTAAATTTTGATCAATGGCTAATTTTTATAATCGTAATATTATGGAAGGTTATTAAATCACCGGATCACCTTTATTTGAAAATATTACTTTTAATTTTTAGAAAATTTGCATATCTACTTTCTTGCAATTAATTGATTATCGAATGTGACAAATGATTCAACTGGTTATTTTGTACTGTTGCGTATTATAGATGAAATTAAAATTGATATTCCTTTCAATCAATGGAATAGTAAAGAATAAATCAATGCTCAATTGAATGGTAAGTATTTAAACTATTTTTTATGTGCTTTAAATTCTGAAGATTATATGTTAGTATCCACATGCACTACTAGAAAAGAAATTTGAGATAAATTATACACTATATAAGAAGGCACTAGTGAAACAAGCAATCCATGTTAAATATTTTAATGCATGATTATAAGCTAATTTGTATGAAATCTTATGAGATGATCTTATATATGTATATTAGGTTTATTCAAATTATGACATCATTACATACTTTAGGTAAAGAATTTTAAAACTTTAAAAAAGTCAATAAAATTCTACGTTGTTTACTTGATAAGTTTGATGTCAAAGTTGTTATTATTTGTGAATAAAAAAAATTTGAATTATTATTCTATTGATAATTTGATTGGCTCATTCATTGCCTACGAGCAAAGTTTGGGTCAAAGACTTTTGGATATAGGCGAAACGATAATGCTAAAAATCGAAGACATTGAGAAAAGTGGCTTAGTAGATGACAAAAGTGATGAGTTAACAAGAAAACTAGAAAGCTTACAAAAGCACAAGCATAAGAATCAACAAAAGTGCAACAAAGGTAAAAAAGGTAAGAATGTTAAGATTTCTTCAGACATTATTTGCTTTGGATGTAGAAAACTTATACATATGAAAAATTAGTGCCGTAATTTGAGAATTCTTCCTGCAAAGGAAAATGGTAAAACTAAGCAAACTGTAAATATGACAGATAATAAAAAGAAAAAAATCTTCTAGACAGACCAAGTTTCCGAATCATCAGACTAAGGGCAAGATAATGTTTAAAGCCTTATTTGTGTGTTTATTTATTTGTGTATGAGTGTTTTTTTATTCATTGTGTTTTTGTTTGTTTTCTATGTTTTCTTTGGGTTTAGTTTTTTTTCATTTTTTTCATTTTTGTTGTGTTAAAATTTTAAATTAGTTTTATATTTATTTTTGTGCAGTTTTCTCTGATCAACACACATATCATCTTTTTTTGTTTTTTATACACTTTAGAAAATCAAATCTTAAAAAAAATATTTTTCTAAAAAAAGAAAAAATTACCTCCTATTTTTCTTGAATTCTTATGTAAGTTGTAGTTGACTTCTCTAAAAATAGTCAAAGGAAATAAACTTATGATTTTGTCTCTTTACCTCTTTTCTTAAAAAGGTTATTTTACTTTTGATTCAAAATATTCATCATAATATAAATTGAATTTTGAAATTAAAATTTTTCATCTTCCTATATTTTTTCTATCGTGTAGGGATCTCTTACAAGTTGTTGAATCCACCACACATTTTCTTAATCAAGTAGTTTATTTTTTTCAATAGAATGTGTTTGCTTTAAGTTTTTTTTTAATTATATAAAGGAAGCATGTTTTTTTAAAAGAAAAAAGACCAATGACGCCAAATTTAAAAAGATACACAAAGTGTATCAAAAATTAAAAGATGCATAATGACACCAAATTTAGAAAGACACACAAAGTATATAAAAAATCAAAAGATATGTAAAGTGAGCCAAAAAACTAACAATACGCTTAAAATGAGCCCACTAAAAGTAAGCTTATCTTTCTTATATTTCTTAAATCTTAAGAAAATTCTTTTATCTATTGATATTATTTATTCTTGAGTTTGATAATCATGATTCTTGATTCACCAGTTTTTACATTAATCTTCTATTAGATATATTTCATAAAAGGAGTTTTGAAAAGATAAGTGTTTCATTTTCTAATTTATCTCTTGATTTAGATATTGACTTAAAAAGTTTTTTAGTCTTTAAAAGAACTTGAGCTTGGATTAATAATTTTTAAATTTCTAACATTTCTAGGTTATGCGTTATCAATATATGATTTATTAAGTTTTTGAATAAATTCAAGATGTAACTTTCTAAACTAATTATTCTAAAGATACCATCTTCATGCGACCAGGGATCATTTAATGTTTTGTTAGTCATTTTTTACTATTTTTGTTTTATATGCTCCTCTTCTTTTTGATAATGTCAAAGGGGGAGAATGTATTATTATTTTATTTATCTATTTTAGTTTATCTTTAACTAGTTATTTGTTTTATTTTACTTGATTTATTTTAAAAAAAAAAAAAAAAATAAAGAAAATTTATTTTTCCCCTATTTTTAAATTTTTTATCTTAGTGAGGGGGAGTTTAAGAAAAAATACTTTTAGTTTGCAACTTTACCAGTAATGTTTGGCATCATAAGAAGTTGGAGATTATTGCGACTCGAGCTCATGAGTTTTCTATTTTTTATGATAACAAATATATTTATATCTCATATTATTTTTTATTCTATATTTGTTTGTATGTATACTAATATTTCATGAATACCATGCAACATCAAAAAAAGAATCAGAGCTCAAGATTGGGTTGAATAAGGTTATGTTGTAAAGGGTCTGTAATATTCATTGATGTAATTTTGATTTATTGAGTCAAGTCTTGTAAGGGTGTTGACCTCGATTTTGCCTAGATTTGGGCCCGAACAGTTGACTTGGTCAAATTGACCAAGCCAGACCCTATGGCCCTCCCCGTTGGGTTCAGGGGGTCGAGTCGAGTCTGTCGAGCCCGAGCTTGGACCCTGGGTCAACCCGGTTGACCAAGTCAACCAGGGTTGACCAATTTAGACCTTTTAGGCCTAAAATTAATTTTAAATTTATTTTTATGGTTTCTTGAGCTCGAGCCCCACCCCCTTGACTCCCTTGACTGGTTTGACCAAGTCAATCGTTGACTTGGTCAAACCAAGTCTTAAATAGGTGGAAATCACCTATTTAGAGCCCATTAAAGCCTCATTTAATGCCTTAATCAATTCCAAACGTTTTGGAATTCAAATCCACGACCTAATCACTGATATTTCCCTCCAAATCATATCATGATTAAATCTAGGCCGTTCAAGATAGAGGAGGAGCCTTAAATAGCCAAAAATTAGGTTTTGGAAAGGATCTTTTTGCCATTGCTCTCTCTCCAGACCTCCACAAGCTCTGAAATTTCTTGTGAGAGTTCCTGGAGTTCCCCACCATCTTCCCCAACCAAGATCCCACGAGCTCGAGTCGCCGGCGGCGAGAACTCCGGCGAAATCGAGCCCCACGAAACTTTCGGGCCTTCTACCGCCCAATCCAAGGAGATTCAGATCTTGAGGTCAACAGGAGAAATATTTATGTCGTTTCAACGAATCCAACGAGCCCAAGAACGCGAAAATCGGACGGTTAGATCTCTCAAAATCCTTAGAAAAGCTCACAACACATAGGGTAAAATAACTTTTCGAAAAGCTGATTATTTTTCAAACGGACTCTTTCCCATGATTTCTGTTTATGTATAGGAGTTGTGTTTAAGATTTCGTGAAGTTTCGTCGAGTATTTGGAGAGAACGAGACATTTTTCTATTCTAGGGTTTCGGTTCTCCCTATTGAACTGCATGAAATCGCAGCCGTTGATTTTGAGATCAACGGCTGCGATCTCGCCGTTCTGTGTTTGGGCCGAACATCGGATCCTGATCTTTGCCTACGTGGATAAGTGGCAATGATTGCGGGACTAATCCGATTCCGCCACTTGTCGCGCCGAGAGCTTTTCTGGAGTTTTTATTTATTTTAAATACTTTTAAGCCTATTTTTACTTAAAAAATTATAGAAAATTCATTTTTGATCCGATTTTTGCGCACAATACCTTAAATCGATTGTATTTTCGTCCCTGATATTTTAAAATTAATTTCATTTAAAAATTATTTTTATTTACTTAACTCTTTAAAAAACAGTGAATATTCGTTTTATTATTATTATTATTGTTATTTATTTATTTAGCTTTTATATATTATTTTATTTTTTTTTTTAAATTATTATTTTTTTCAAATATTTTTATTATGTTATGTTACTGATTTGGCATCATTATTATTTTTATTAGTATTATATTATTATTATTATTATTATTATTATCATTATTATTATTACAATTATTATTCTTTATTATTATTTTGAAAACTATTTACTGTTATTATTATTATTATTATTATTATTATTACTGTTATTATTATTATATTTCAAATTATTTCAAAATTTCAGAGGTGTTCTGATTTTAAATTAATTATATTTGATAATTATTTTTAAACATTATTATTTCAAAACTATTTTAAAATTAGCTTTTTATTGCTCTTAAAACTTTAAAAATCATAACTTTCTTGTTTTTGAGCCGCTGTCGACGCACAGCACCTTGATTTGAATGTATTTGAATTCTGCACATTCTGGAACTAGTTTTACTTGAAAGTTGTTTGTCTGTGTGCAATTATTTTCAAAACAGTCAGCTGCACTATTTTAAATTTATTTATTTATTGCCTTTAAACTTCGAAATTGCGTAACTTTCCTGTTTTAAGTCGGATTTTAACGCACAGCACTTTGTTTTGGGTGTATTTTGAATTCTGCATAGTTTAAAACTATTTTTAGATAAAAAGTATGTGTATATTTTCTGTTATTCCAAAAACAGTAAGGTTATACTATTGTAAAATATTATTTTATTATATTTAAACTTCGAAAATTCATATATTCGTCGTTTTAAATCGGATTTTTGCGTATAACCCCTCGTTCTTTTCAGAAAAGCGAGATTTATGTTTTTGAAACCATTTCCAGCCCCTGATTTTGGCTGTGGACCTCCTAAAGAACACCGCACGAACGGGTCGATTGGAAGGGACAGATTGGATCGTGCATACGACTAACCATTGAGGATAGAGGCTGTCGCCAACACACCTCGATGGGTAGTAATATACGTAACCAAATCACGGGTTTCCCCCATCCGATATGAGAGATCGAATGGGGTTTAATAGATGTGGGATCAAGTTTCCCACGGGCGCAAGCCCCCGTGGTTAATTACATCCCAGGCCGGAACCTGAGAAAACTCTCGATTAAGGATCATACATTATCCTCTCCTAAAGTGGGATTGGCACATGGGTATAGACTAGGAAATCCTATCCAAAAGGAAGAAAGGTCCGAAGGACTGAATCAACATGCGTGGTTCACACCAGCATTCGGAGGCTCTAGAGCACTAAACAGAAACTGGAGAAAATAAATCAAACACTCAATCACATGCGTGAGAGAAAAGATGGAGGCGGCGTCATCCTGTGACGCAGATAAGTAGGATTTAGGGTCCCTGAAAAGAAGGGACCTACCTACTATTTAAGGCATACTACGAGACCGAATGTAGTAGCCTCGAATCCTAAATCTAGGTTAGGCTTAGTGCTCTATGAAACACTAAGACCTGTGTCCTAGCTAATGTAGTGCAAAACCTGGATTTATCCCGGCCTAGATGGGGGAGCCAGCTAACCACCTAGTCGCTTTAAAACCATGATATTCAGTCAATTATGAAAGATGGGTGGGCGGTACAGTTATTTGGGAATAGGACCGACATCTAGAGAATTTCCTAAGTGGTCATGGACTTATGTGGGTTGGATGCTCCTAGCTAATGCAATTAAATTTTAATTAGTTGGTTACTAATGCAATGCATGCTAGTTGAATCGTCAGCTCATGAATGCTATAGAACTTTAAAAACAGGCTTATAGAAAATAATTTTTTGAAAAGACTGAGTCTCCCTAGGTCCGGCACTTCATCCTCATAGGCCAGATTATCCGGACTCTACCCGCAGGCAGGGAGATGTCTTATAACAAGGAAAGAAAGATGCAGTAATATGCATGCGACCCCGGACGGTTCCGGCAATTCCCTAAGTTCGTTAAGTTTCTATGTTATTTAAACTTAAATTTTTAAATTTTGGTTATGAGTAGAAAAATTTTATAGTCCTTAAAGAGCCTAACGGAAATCCAGGCGAAAACAAAACCGGCATGCAAGAAAAGAAACCTAAGAAAAGCAGGCAATTTCTACTGCGCAATCAGGTAAACACATCAATATAAATCTCAAAATAAATCATCTAAATGTCCATAGGCAAACTGCCCTTATTACAACCAGAATTTGCAAAAAATAAAGTGGCCGGGCACCACTGCCAACAACCCGGATTTCTAAGCCTATGACAGACGCAAATGACTTTGAGTGGGATATTGGTCTTCAGTCTTCTGGGTGTCTTCTTCTCCTTGGACTCCTTGTAACTCTCCTCCTCGGACTCCTTGGGTCTCTCCTCCTTGGACTCCTTGGATTTCTCTTCTTTGGACTCCTTGGATCCGTCGTGGCTTGAATATCCAAACGAAGAGACAATTCTCCCATTTGGGATTATTGCCTTTTCTCTTTGGATATCTAAAGCCATCCCACTCGATTTCCCAAATGGAAGAAGACTATCCCCTATAAGGATGCCTTCCTCTTTTGGGATTCAAATGGGATAAGAATATCCACACTCAAAATTGCATTTTCACAACTCTTAACTTATTACAAATTTTTACATCCATTGAAAATAAAAAATTCTAGACTCCCTGCATGGTTATCCTAAAAAAATCAACCCAAGCAGTTTATATAAAAGTGAAAATGCTAACACCATTGACCCTGTGCCAAGCCATGCTCTTAATTATGAGGGCTAAGCAGCTCCATCTGTGCAGTTATAATTATTAATTCTAGCCCTCATTTTTATCTAGGGGGAGCTGAGCAAGCACCTGCGTGAAACATTATTTGAACTAATTATAATGCTCCCCCCTTTTATTAGCTTGAGCATGGCCACCTGCACGGAAGAACAGTATATATATATATATATATATATATATATAGCGCTCCTAACCTAGGGGTAAATCTAGCGCTCACATCCAGAGTGCAGAAAAGTAAGCAAACACACCAATCATTTTTCAAACAGCATGCAATGAAATCCACGAAAGCTCCGGCACACAATAGAAAAGTAAAACACAGCGACCTAACCTAGGTCTAGAAGTGGTGCCCTAACAAATAATTCTATGTGTGTGTAAGGCTAGTGTGGTTTGGATAGGTCCTAAGCAGGGTAATTAGTTAAAATTATCTATAGTTCATATTTGTTGAGAGTCTGAAAAGGATATTTTAGTTGAAATTCAAATATTAGTGAATTAGGTCCATTTTAATTATTTCAGTTTGTTGTTCAATTTTAAGAGCTTAGGATACTGACATTTAAAATTTAAGTGATATTAGCCAATTTTAGAAAGTTCTAAGTCCTCCTAGAAACTAAGCTAAGGGTCCAAAAAGTCACTATGGGAAAAAGGCTAATTCTGGGTCTCCTAATATTCTAGGAAAATATTAGACCTTAATACGAGTAGTTATACAGGTAGTAGGCTGAAATCGGAGTTTCCTATCCAAAGTTATGAATCTTCTAAGTTTCGGGCCCTATCCTATAGACTAGGGTTGACCAAAAAGTTGACTTTCTAACTTAGGCCAATTTCTGGAAACCTAAAATTTTTAATAAATACTAGGCCCTAATTGGAGTCTAATGCAAGTGAGTTTACCTAATTTGGAATTTTCTACAATTAGTTATGAGTTTTCTAAGATTGGGTAATTAAGGGAATTTTCTAAATTAACTAGGAAAGGGCCTATTTTACTGTTTTGATCCAAATGAGCTTCAAACTGATTGGAATCACCTCCAAAGGTCAGGAATGACCAGAGAAAGTGTTCCCAAGTGTTTGGAGAAGGTTTGAGATTTTTAATAATTTTTAATGATTTATTAGGGGCAAAACGGTAATTTCCACCTAAGGTCAAATTATGGGTCAACCTAGAGTCAAACTAGGGAGCCCTATTTATCTAAGGTCAAGGATCAGATTCTGGACAGTTTGAGGTATTATGGGTAATTTTCGGACCTAAGATGTATTTATTGTATTTTTTGGAAGGTCTCGAGGCCTTATTTAACCAGTTAATTAGGGTTAGTTAACTGAGGGGTCTAAAGACTCCTAAAAATTCCTAGAAAATTCTGGGAGATTTCAGATGTCACTAAGTTTAAGTGTTACAGTTTTCGTGTCAATTCGGGATCTATCCTAGCTCCTAAAAAAAACTTCTAAGTTCGCTAGACAAGTCCTTAATTATTGTCCTTAGGGTGTCACTACGTTGTAGGAGTTAAGAGTGATGTTTTATCTAACCCTCAAAATAATAAATGCATGGGAGTACAAAAATGAAATAAACACACCATGTCCTTAGTTCTAGGAGAATCTAAGCTAAGTGCTCGTGGTGCGACCTACACATGCAATCTACGAAAAATAAAAAGGATAGACACCTAATGAAGGGATTAGTGAATGATTGGAACTCAATCATCCACTAATCCACTCCCCCATGATTATTGTTCACATATAGAAGCCAAGTTTAAAATTTCATGAAATAGCGGATCTCCCAAAATTAGGATTTAATTATAAGTAATTTCAAAATAGTTTCAAAATACTTATAAATATAAATATACCTTTTTGGAAAATAAAGTAATTGAAAAGTAAGTCAATTCATAATACATAGATATAGGAAGACCCACTGATCACTCAATCGACGCCTCAAAACGATTTAAAAGTAGTTCGTATCCTGAAAATAATCATTATGCTAATTAAATAATAGTTAAATAATCAAATATTACTCCAAGTCAGAAATCTATCAAAACAAAGGGGCTCTGCTAACTTGATGACCATTCACAAACACACTCATGGGAGTGAGATCTAGTCAAAACCGGAAGTTCAAGTTTTGAACTAATCGTACTGGACGATTTTGGATTGTTCATGACAATCCTTTATGATCTTGGAAAACAGTCGCCATGATAATTTAGGCAATGTTTTCATATTCAATTTTTGTTCTAATCATCCCAGATGATCTGTATCCTCCTTGATGATCTATACAAATCATGCCTAAATTATTCATGTGATTAGCGGATTAATTATTGTTAAATTATTCAATTGGATCGTCATGGACGATCTTTATATTGTACCAGACGATGTTTGCCAACATATTTATTTTTCCTAAATCATCCAAGATGAATTACCATAATTTGTCTTCTAATCTTCCAAGACAAACCATAATATCGTCCTGGACGATAAGTATAAATTTGATCATATCGTCCCGGTGATCGTCCTGGACTATCAAGTAAAATTCTGTACATCATCCTAGACGATCTTATGATCGTACAGGATGATATTTGGCACCGGAATTGAGTTTTTTAGGGTTCTCTAAAGCCTTCCTTTTAAGCACATCGTACGGGACGATCTTGCGATTGCTTTGGATGATTTTCACCACCAAGATTATTTTTATGGTTTTTTAAAGCCCCCTATTTAAGTTTTGTCAAAGCACTTGATAAGCGTCTTTGACAGCCATTAAAACTTCGTTCTTCTGAAGAAAACTTGAACAGAGAACTTGAAAGTGAGTGAGGGAAGGGTAGAGTTTGAGAGAATGAGAAGATCCTTGGAGGGGGTTTCAAGGGAGTGTAGAGGGGGTTTCACACGGTTGCTTCAGCAAGCTCGCACTTTAGTATCATCGGATTCAAGGTTCGTCTTGAGGGAAGTTTTGGGAAGAAGAAGATTTCTTTGATGTCAAAGGACCCGGCTACTCCGCCGCATCGAGTTCTCTGTTAATAGAAAAATATCATTGGTTTGAATCTATTAAAAAAAACTTATGTATATCCATTTGAAATTAAAAAATAATAATTATTTTGATTATCATATTAATTAGCTATCATGTTTCAAATATTAATACCATTGATTTGAATCTATCAGAAAAAAATTCTTAAGTATATCCAATTGAAATTAAAATAAATATTAATTATATTTATTGTCATATTAGTTAATGTTCAAGTTTCAAATATTAATTCAAGATTATAGTTAAAAATCTTAGGGTTCGTTTTTTTTTTTTTTTTTTTTTTTTTTTTGTGAAGAAAATGCAGAATGCATTTAATAATAAAAAACTATTACAAAAAACTAAGTGATAGATAGTCTATCACAATCATCCTTTAATAAAAATTAAAATAAAGGAGGAATCTTATTACTACTAAGATCTTCCCAAAGAAAATCTCCATCTAAAGCTATGTTAGCACACAAATGAGCTAACTTATTACCAAATCTATTAACATGATGGAAAAGAATGTTACCAAAACCATCCAAGAATGAGATATCTTCAATTTCTTCATTATATACATTCCGGTTATCCTTCTTCACAGCTTTTTGCAAATGTTTGATGATATTGAAGTTATCACCTTCAATAATAATCCCTTTAGCATCCATCATCCAATCCAAGATAATTCTTTTCAAAGACCGAAAAGCAATCAATTCAAGTTGTCCGGAATCCCAATGAGAACAATTGATTCCAAAAGCAAGTAGAAATCTTCCTTTTGAGTCTCTAAAAACTCCACCTACTCCACCATTATTAGAACAAGTTAATGCAGCATCAAAATGCATTAAGATTTACCTTGATCCATTCCGGGGGCGGAGGGTGCTAATGAGAAGACAGCCTATTCGGCTGGTTTGGTACCCTAGTGATCCAAGAATAGATTGGTATTAGAATTTGAAGCATAACTGATGGCATTAGAGGCTATAAAGGATGTACTCAACTCTTGCAAACCATGCTTAATTAAGTTTCTACTTTTCCAGGAAAAATAGACTAAAGAGCAATAAACTTTAGCAATGAATTTATCCTCCATAGTTAGCCGCTCCAGTTCCTTTTTACATTCAGCTGATGTTGAGAAAACAGGCACTGAAAATCCCCATTTTTTAAGAACCTCAATAACTTGATGCAGCTTCATGCACTGTATCATAACATGTTCAAAATTTTCAATATCATTACAACCTCTTGGGCATGAGCATTGATCAATCATTCTACGGTACATTAGGAAACCATTAGTTGGAATTGCTTCATTAAAAAGCCTCCACCAAAAACATTCAACTCTTGAGTTAAGTTGTAGTTTTTTAAGCCATTTACCATATTCAACAGAAGTAATTTCCGTTCCAAAAGAAACGGAAGCCATAGCTGATATGATTTTACCAAAGAATTTATTTTTAAATTTCAGTGTATCTTCAAGAATTATGGGATGAATTTCTATTTTGAAAATGAGATCTACTAGAGCTTCCCCAAAGAAAGATTTAAGGAGATCAAGCTTCCAAACACCTTCTTCAATAAAATTATCGAGAGACGGGAATTCAAAGTCTCCAATAGCTATAAAGGTAGGCCATTTCTCTATACATCTATCTAGAATCCATACATCTTTAAAAATGTCTATAGAATTACCTTTATCAATCTTCCATTTAATGATCGGCATCAGAGAATGAGCTCCATTAGCAATGATCTTCCAAGTGATGGATTTGTTGCATTTGTTACTGTCTTCCCAGAATTTAGGACCATATTTAGCCATTAAAACTTTATTAAGTAAACTTTCTTCATTCTTTAAAAAACTCCAAGCAAATTTAGCTCTAAGGGGTCCTGCCATATGTTCTACTGAGTGAATTCCTTGTCCTCCTTCCTTCTAGCTTTTACAATTTTTTCCCCAATACAAATAATGTAAACCATGAGCTCCTCCTTGTTTATCCCAAATAAAATTCCTAGCCATTTTATCCAATTTATTCGTAATACTAACTAGAATCCAAGCGTGAGTAGTAACAAAAACCGGTAAAGCATCCAATACCGATTTAACTAAGACAATTCTCCCTGCTAAAGAGATTAACTTGTTTCCCCAAACATTAAGTCTCGAAGCTGCCTTCTCAAGAATGTAGTTGTAATCAGAAACAACCATTCTCCTCAATGCCATTGTAATGCCAAGATAAGAAAATTCATTCACTGTTTTGAAATTCCAAAGTTTAGAAATAGAATTCCTCCTTTCTCTGTTAATAGATTTCCCATACAAAACTACTGATTTCTGTTTATTCACCGATTGCCCTGTTCTGGACCAGAAATCTGAAATAATAGTTTTAAATTTTTTCACACTACTCAATGAAGCTTTGGGAAAACAAAAGAATGTCATCTGCATACAATAGATGCGAAATTCTCGGTGCATAAGCAGAAATTTTAATACCCAGATTTCTACCCTTATGCCGAAAATCATTTGTCAAAATTTGAGTACAAAGGATAAATAAATATGGTGAGAGTGGACAACCTTGTCTAAATCCACTACTAGCTTGTATTCCCTTAGAATTTTTTCCATTAATCATGATAAAAAATTCAGGTTATTCCACACATTGCATTAGCAAATTTAAAAATCTGCTAGGAAATCCCATGCTTTCCATAACCATTCTCAAAGATTGCCAAGCCATACTATCATAGGCTTGTTCAAAATCAAGCTTAATAGCCATCCATCCTTTCTTTGATTTTGAAAACCTGAGCTTATTCAACAATTCATGAGTTAAAAGAATGTGATTCGAAATGGATCTACCTCTTAAGAAAGCTGTTTGTTCTTCCGAAATAAGATTCCTAATTACCTTCAATAATCTGTTTAACAATAATCTTGCAATAATTTTATAAATTGTGTTACACAAGCTGATAGGATGGAATTCAGCTGGAGAAAGAGGATTAAGCACTTTAGGAATAAAGAACAACCAATGACTCTTTTAAACTAGAACAAAGAATTATTGTTAACAAAAACTGTTGAACAGCTTTCCAAACATCACTACCAATAATATACCAATAGTTTTTTAAGAATGAGTAAGTGATGCCATCTACCCCCAAGATATATCTTGCAATAAATCTTAGGGTTCATTGGGGACAACTTTCTTATTACTTTTTAAAAGAGCTTTTTAGTATAAATTTTTTAGTTTAAAAAATTTTGTATTAAAGGCTTTTTTAAAAGCAGTGAGAAAGTAGTCTAAAATGAAGCCTTAATATAAATCTAAATATATTTTTAATCTTCATAAAAAAATTATAGGATTCGAGTTTACCTCAAAGAAGAACATGGTCTATTGCTCTTATTTTCTTCTCCTCCTTTATGTCTCGTTCCTTTTTCTCCATTTCTCCCTCTTTATATCGTGATGTTAATGGAGGGGTTTTCCCCCTCTCTCTATCTTGCAATGTTGAGCAACATACCCTTTCAGTATCACATCTCATTTACGATGGTGGTTAGAGGTGTTGAAACTTATTAATTTTGAATTAGGTTGTTGATCTAATCTTATATCCCAGCGGCTAACAAAAAAGGGGGGGTGAATTGGTAATTTAAAATTTACCTCTCTTTAACTTTTTAAACCGATTAAATCTTTAATGAAATTTTTGAAAATGATTTTTCAACCACAAATCAAATGGAAATAGTAAAGTAAAAAGTATCAAAAAATAAATGACACAAGATTTATAGTGGATTGGTCAAACACGACCTACATCCACTCCCTAAAGTCTCCCACTTTAGGTATTTCACTATTACCACTTAGTGTCTCTCCTTTTGCCCCCACAGCAAGGCGGAGAAGCCTTCACAAAAACTCTCTTCCACCACTACTCAATGCGCCAAAGAACAGTCATCCTTTTACACCCTCCAAGTGTAGGCAGAGTACCTCCCGCTATTCACACTCTCCAAGTGTAGGTAGAGAACCATCATCCTTTTCACACTATCCAAGTGTAGGTAGAGAACCTTCCGCTATTCACATTCTCCAAGTGTAGGCAGAGTACCTCCCGCTATTCACACTCTCCAAGTGTAGGCAGAGAACCGTCATCCTTTTCACACTCTCCAAGTGTAGGTAGAGAACCTTCCACTGTTCACACTCTCCAAGTGTAGGCAGAGAACCTTCGTCCTTTTCACACTCTCCAAGTATAGGCAGAGAGAACCTTCCGCTGTTCACACTCTCCAAGTGTAGGCAGAGTACCTCCCGCTGTTCACACTCTCTAAGTGTAGGCAGAGAACTGTCATCCTTTTCACACTCTCCAAGTGTAGGAAGAGAACATTCCGCTGTTCACACTCTTCAAGTGTAGGCAGAGAATCTTCATCCTTTTCACACTCCTCGAGTGTCGGTAGAGAACCGAATCTTCTTGAAAGATCTTCTCACGAGAAATCTAGAAGGACAAGAGAAAAGAGTGAAGTAATCACAATTCATAAATGGAGATTCTTACCTTTGAGTACCAAATGAACCCTTCACGCTTCAGTAGTAAGAATTCTCCTTCAAATACTCTCTTTCACTCTCTCCTTCAATCTCCCTTCAGTTTGCACGAAGACCAGTGGACAAAAAGATTATAAGACAGTTTTAAGTGGACCTTTTATATGAAAGACACGAAAAACCGTCAAAAAATTGTATTTTTTCAAATCTGTGTGTACTCAATCGTCCCGTACGATCGAAATTCATACGTATGAACAGTGTAAAAACTGTTGCGTATGAACTCAATGTACATTGATATGAAATGACTTCGTACTCGATCATTGTCCCGTACGAACATAGTTCATCCAGTACGAATGGTTATTTCCAGCGTCGTTGGAACAAAACTACAGGATGGTCCATATGTTTAAGGAATAGAGGTCATCGTCCTGGGATGAATGTACAAGTTCGTCTGGATGAATAGAATAAAGCATGAGTCCACAGAACATCGTCCTAGGATGAATAGGGTAAAATCGTCTAGACGAACAGTTCAGAGTGAGATACTAGAGGGCATCATCCAGGGACGAATAGGACAATTCGTCTGGATGAATAGTTCAAAGTGAAAATCCAGAGCACATCGTCCAAGAACGAATGAGACAATTTGTCTGGATGACCAGAACTTAGAAACTTTTTCTCACTTTATGTTCATTTCATTGCTCTATGAGGGGTATAACAGACCTGATCATCCCATACGAACAAGGTTCGTCCCGTACGATCAGTATAAGAAATTATGAATATTTTAATTCTCCCCAGGTATGTGTGCTAAGTCACTTAATTACAATCAACTCTCTTTGACTTAAGTAAAAGAAATAAAAGTAAATCTTGATTTGAAGTCTTCAGCAATCTGGAGTTTAATTTTTTTTAAATGTTAGTACACACAAGAGCTAAAAACACTTCTTTTAGAATGTGTTAGGAGATATTAATAATCAATACAATAATATTTGAAATCATCAAAATAAGAAGTTGCAATAATATAAAATATGCAAAAACTAAGTAGCAACTCTCTTGACAATCTCCCCCTTTTTGATGATGGCAAAATAATTATTGTTTGTATAAATTTCAAATTCCTACGTATCTCCTAAACTCCCCCTAAATTAATAAGCATGTGAGAATAAGGGGCATTTGAACATAAAAAAAAAAATTTTGAACACACAGTCACTTGAACATAAAGCACGATAAACACTAAAAAGACTCAGAGATGATAATTTCAAAAAAAAATAGAGATAACAGTTACGAACAAAACAAAAAAAAATACAATAAAACAAATATAACGATAGGATACGAAAAATATTTTTCCCCCTTTTTGATAACAGCAAAAATAGAAGAAGAAAAAGAATAAATACAAAAATGTAAGAAGTCGTATGAAAAGCCTTTGATAATTGATCTTTGCGCAAGAGATAGAGATATATTTGCAAATAAAATTAAAGAACATTAGAGAAATAGAAGGATTCATATGATTTAAGAAGAGATATAACATAGACAATAAAAAATATCAAAAATATGAATCAATTTAGACAATGAAATAAACAAAATCATTGCAAAGTAGATTAATGTAAAATTTGTATATTTCAAATGTCAATACCAAATAAAATTAGACAGAAGATTAATTTGAATTGAAAGATTGAAAGATTAAGGGAAGAGCATATACTTGTGGCGCTTTACGCATCTTTACAATTTTTGTGGTAAACTTTGTGCATCTTTTTATTTTTGGGCTATTTTAGTGCCTCTTTTTCAATTTGTAAACCATTGCGTATTCTTTTGATTTTCTTATACATTTATATATTTTCAAGTGTATTCTTGATCTTTTCAAAATCAATAATCTAAAATATCAAATTTTTCTAAGTACAATAATATTTATATTGATAAGAGAAATACAAAATAAGAAAATATCATAATTATAATAATAATATAAAAATTAAGTTAGTCTAAGAAGTGACATGAGATTAAAGTTCTTAACTAGATCAAGTTATAACCACAACTTTAATTTTGAAAAATTAGATTTTCTAATAAATTCAATTTATGTTGCAAATCAAGATATGGCACTTGTAAGATCAAATATTTTAGGGATGTTCATATAGGCTAGCACATATTTCAAAATAAATTAAAAGCAAGATAAGATAACTTTTATTGATATCACGATAAGGGATAGTACATCAAGTATGATTGATATCAATAAACATATAAAAATTAATAAATCATATTACACAAAGAAAAGATAAAACAAAAATATCAACATCACATAAAATGACATGAAACGAAAAAACATAACATCTAATAATTACATCGCACACATCTGGTAGAGAAAATCATAAAAAAGTATAATAATCACTCTGAAGGCCCCTGATCTGGAGGAGGTGGCTGGTTGAAGAAGTTATAATAGCTACTCATCATAGCCATATTCGAGCCTATAGCATCTAGTAACCCTCGCATCCAACCCATATCATGCTGGTGCAGCGCATCCTGCTGTTGTAGATGAGTTTCAATTTGATCAAAGTGTTGATCAAAATGAGTCTCAAGACTATCAAACATGTGAACCAAATCTGGAAAATTTGGTTCACGAGCAGGTGCAGGTGCAGCTCTTCTCCTATCCTCCTCAGTGTCACTACTTATTATATGTGAATCTTTATTAAAGATTGCTAAAAAAGATCCATCATTGTAGTAGAATTACTCTTCTAGATTTTGAACAGGGTGAACTAGTTCATACTTCTTTTCTAAAATGTAGGTCATAACATCCCAACACTCAAAAATCAAGAATCTTGATGTGAAAGAACATAAAACAAACAGACAGGAGATTGCAAAATCAAGCACAAACAAAACACTAAAAAACACATACAGAAAATCACAAAATCAAAAGACACATAAATAAAAATATTAATATTGCAGAAACATTTAATCAAGCGTTCAAGTCAATCACACCAAGCCTTGTTCTTAATGTACTTAAAGTATCAAAGGCTAATGATTTAATAAAAATATCTACAAATTAATTTTCTGTTGATACATGATTGAATTCCATTTCTCTTTTGGATACATGATCCCTTATGAAATGATGTCTGATGTCTATATGTTTGGTTCTTGAATGTTGAATAGAATTTTTAGAAATGTAAATAGCACTAGTGTTATCACAATAAATGGGAATAGTGCCTATAGTTAATCCTAAATTAATCAACTGTGTTTCAACCAAAGTACTTGTGCCACATAACTTCCTAAAGCAATATATTCATCTTCAGCAGTAGATAGGGCTACTAAATTTTATTTTCTACTGGACCAAAAGACTAAAGAATTTCCAATAAATTGATATGTTCCAAAAGTGCTCTTTCTATCAATCATACATCCTGCAAAGTCCGAATCTGAATATCCAATTATTTCAAATGAAGAGCTAAATATAGGATACCAAATTCCTAAGTTTTGAGTTCCTAATAGATATCTTAAAATCATTTTCACTACTATCAAATTTGATTCTTTTAGATCTGATTGAAATCTAGCACATAAATAAACACTAAACATGATATCGGGTCGGCTAGCAGTCAAGTAGAGCAAAGATCCAATTATCCCTCTAAATTTCTTTTGTTCAACAGATTTTCCATTAGGGCCTTTATCCAACTGAACTGAGGAACTCATAAGTGTATTAACAGGTTTAGCATTATCCATTTCATACTTTTTGAGGATATCCTTAACATACTTTGACTAAATAAGGAATGTACCCTCCTCAGTTCACTTAATGCTAAAGCCTAAAACATATCTAAAATCTCCCATTTAACTCATCTCAAATTCACTACTCATTATTTTAAAAAATCATCACAAAGATTTTTATTTATAGATCCAAATATGATATCATCAATATAAATTTGTACAATGAGTATTTTCTATCCCAATTTTCTCAAAAGAAGAGTTGTGTCCACACTTCTTTTTTCAAAAGATCTCTCAAGTAGGAAGGTGCTCAACCTCTCATACCAAGCCCTAGGTGCTTGTTTTAATCCATATAATGATTTTTTTAATTTAAAAATATGATTTGGGTATTTAGAATTTTCAAAGCATAGAGGTTATTTTATAAAAATATCCTCTTGAATTACCCCATTTAAAAAGATACTTTTAACATCCATTTGATACAATTTAAATTCTCTAAAACAGGCAAAGACTAACAAAACCCTAATTGCTTTAAGTCTAGTTACAGGGCAAAACTCTCCTCAAAATTAATCCCTTCAATCTGATTATACCCCTTAGCCACCAGTCTAGCCTTATTTCTAATTACTACTTCAGAGTTATTTATTTTTTTCTTGAATACCCACTTAGTTCCAACTATACTTTGATCCTTTGGCCTTGCAGTTAATTCTCAAATTTCATTTCTTACCAATTGATTTAATTCTTCTTGCTTAGCCAATATTCAAAATTCATCTGAAAGTGCTTGATCAATATTTGTGGATTTTATCATTGAAATAAAGGCTGAATGATTGACTTCTTTGTTCAGTCCATGCCTAGTTCTAACACCCTCACTAGGTTTACCTATAATCAATTTCTTCGGGTGATTTTTAGAAAATCTCAAATTTTTAGGCACTCGGTTTTCTATCTCCAAATTTTCTTCTAAATTTATTTTTTCAATATTTTGGGAGTTAATCTCTACCTCATTCTCTTCAATAATTGCCTCTTCCAAAATTCTAGATTTATCAAATACAACATGTGTAGTCTCTTCAATTACCAAAATTCTTTTATTGAATACTCTATAAGATTTTCCAACACTTGAGCATCCTATAAAAATTCCTTCATCTGATTTTGGATCAAATTTTTCTAAGGTATATTTTCCATTGTTATATATGAACACCTTACATCCAAAAATATGCAAATGTGATAAATTATGTGTTCTTCCCTTTAGTAATTCATAGGATATTTTATTATTTGATCTAACATTCACCCTATTTAGAACATAACATGCTGTGTTAACCGCCTCAGCTCAAAAATATTTAGGAAGTGAATATTCTGCCAACATGGCTCGAGCTGCTTCTATTAATATTATTTTTTTTTTCAACTATCCAATTCTGTTGAGGGGTTCTAGGTGCAGAAAAATTATGATCAATTCTTTTCTCCTTATAAAAATTCTTAAATTTTTTATTTTCAAATTATCCTACATGATCACTTTGAATTGTTAAAATTTCACATCCTAGTTTTCTTTGAATCCATGTCAAAAAATCTCTAAACTCATCAAATGATTCACTCTTATGATATAGAAATTCAACCCATGTGAATTTAGAATAATCCACAATCGCAAATCTGTATACCTTCCTTCCTAGACTTATAGTTCCAACTGGTCCAAAAAGATCCATCTGTAAAATCTCCAATAGTTTATTAGTTCTAAGATCCTTATTAGACTAAAAACACGACTTCATCAATTTTCCTAATTAACATACACCATAAAGGTGGTCCTTAGTAAAGTCTAGTTTAGGTATACCTCTCACTAAGTTCTTTTAGGTAATCCTCCTAAGATTTTTCATGCTAGAGTGACAAAATCTCCTATGCCAAAGCCATGACTCATCAGAAATAGTTTTTAAATAAAAAGCAGTAGGAGTTTTAATGAAATTCAAGTCTAGCATATACACATTGTTTACCCGTATACCATGCAAAAAATCATTACCATTCAGGCTTAATATGCAGCTTATAGAAAAAAAAATTGTACACAATAACCTTTATCACATAGCTGACTAATTAGTTATTCATGCATCAATTGAAATTTTGTTTAAGAAGAATTGTCAATATATAAAATATTAATGACATTTTTAAAATGTATTTTGTATCAAAGTAAAAAAAAATCAGTAGTTAATAAAATGACATATATATATATATATATATGAAAAAACAATTCTCTACATTTTTAGCGACAAAATTAGCAACCATTTTTTTTTTTTGCAGCTAATATCAAGATTGCTAGCTATTTAGAGGCCTTACTTACTTTTGGTCGCTAAAAGATATTTTTAGCGACCATTTTTCTTTGTCTCTATTTTTATTGTCGTTATTGGCCCATTTTCTTGTAGTGTAATAATTAGAAGATTATGCTTTAAGCCTTCTATCAACAAAACATTTTCTATAAAAAGTTTTTAAGATTTCCAATTATACCTGACCCTACCACCTTTCTTGTGGTGTTATCTCCAAGTGTAACTTTTCCTCCACTTCTAGCTTCCAGCGATATGAATTATGCAGTATCTCGAGTCATATGCTTTGAGCAACCGATGTCCAGGTACCATATGCTCTCACGAGGCCTTGTGTGAGAGCAATCCTCTTCTTGATATGATTAATCAAGATTATCGGCCATTAAGCATAGATTATTGACTTTCTCTTCCTTTTTAGTCTTTGACGAGTCTGAAGTTGAGTCTGCCCAGAAAGCTCTTTGAAATTTCTTCTTGTCCTTCTTCACAATTGGTTTCTCCTGTACCTTCTCCTAGCTATGAGTGGCTTTGAGTTTTGGGGAAACTGACTTAATATGTCCAGGTTTCTTGCACTCATAGCAAATAACATCATTTGAAACCTTGACATTTCTGTTAAATTTACCTCGATTCCATTGCTAGCATCTCTTTTGCTTCCTCTTTAAAAAGCTTCTGAATTGTCTAGTCATCAGTGCGATGTCATCTTCATCTTTAGGTTGTGAGAGATCACTTTCTAACTCCTCCACTTTCAGTGCTATATTCTTCTCCCTTCGTGGTTCACCTGCATCAATCTTTCTTTGACTCACCCCTTGCTCGTAAGCAATTAGTGATCCAAGAATATTATTAATAGAGTAAATGTTTAAATCTTTAGACTCTATAATGATAGTTATTTTAGCATCATAAGCAGTAGGTAAACAACGAAGTATTTTATTAACTATTTCTCCATTCGTTAGTTCCCTATTTAATGCATATAAAGAGGTGACTATTTGTGTGAATCTTGTGTACATGTCAGAAATGGATTCATTGGGTTTCATGCGAAACAGTTCATAGTCATGCAACAAGATATTAAGTCTAGATTGTTTAACTTCATTAGTCCCATCATAAGTTATACAAAGTCTATCCCATATGTCCTTTCCATTCTTGCAAGTAGAAACCCGCATGCAGTCTTCGAATTTAAGAGCATAAAAGAAATTATTTAAGCATTTGGCATTAAGTTGTGCTAAGCCACATTCTTCTACTGTCCAGTCTGCAAAAGGTGTTTCAACTTTAACTTCGTCAACTAATTTAGTTGGTTTTGTATACCCTTCCTGAACTAAGATCCACATACGGTAATCAAGTGACTGTAAAAATGTAGACATGCGTGTTTTTCAAAAATCAAAAGAAATTTTATAGAACAAAGGAGGTCTAGTTATAGAGTAACTCTCAGGTGTGTTTCGATTTCCAAATGTAGCCATGGTTGTTAATCAAAAATTAGTCTAAACTTATGATTTTGAAATTAAGATCTGATATCACTTATTGAAACTTGTTAATTATGAATTAGGTTGTTAGACCAAATCTTATATCCCAGCGGCTAACTAAGAGGGTGGGGGTGAATTGGTAATTTAAAATTTACCTCTCTTTAATTTTTTATACCAATTAAATCTTTAATAAAAATTTTTTAAATGATTTTTAAACCATAAATCAAACAAAAATAGTAAAGTAAAAAGTAGTGGAAAATAAATGACACAAGATTTATAGTAGTTCGGTCAAACACGACCTATCCACTCCCTGAAGCCTCCCACTTCAGGTATTACACTATTACCACTTAGTGTCTCTCCTTTAGCCCCCATAGCAAGGCGGAGAAGCCTTCACAAAAACTCTCTTCCACCACTACCCGGTGCGCTAGAGAACTGTTGTCCTTCTACACCCTCCAAGTGTAGGCAGAGTACCTCCTGCTGTTCACACTCTCCAAGTGTAGGCAAAGAAAATCGTCATCCTTTTCACACTCTCCAAGTGTAGGCAGAGAAACTTCCACTGTTCACACTCTCCAAGTGTAAGCAGAGTACCTCCCGCTGTTCACACTCTCTAAGTGTAGCCAGAGAACCGTCATCCTTTTCACACTCTCCAAGTGTAGGCAGAGAACCTTCCGTTGTTCACACTCTCCAAGTTGTTGACCTCATTTTTGTATGAGGTCACTCTTAACTCCTCCTCGAGTCCTAGATCCTAGGATCTTTCTAGCTCCTAGCCCTTAGGCTCAATTCAAATCTTAATTCAATCCAAACCCAGAATCCCTAGGCTAAAGACTTAGGTCCTAAAGCCCTTCCTAGGTGATTTTTCCATCACCTTAAAACCCAGTCAATTGACATCTGATTCAGGGTCTGTCAATCGCATATTGATGTGACATGTCTCTAATGTCAACCCTCCAAATTTGAGCTCATTTGGAGGACTCTAACCCCATAAACTTAATCCAAATCCAAAGGCTGTAAAACCTTCAAATATTTACAGCCCATGCCACTAGACATTCCACCTAATGGAATTTGACCTTTGAACCTTCCTCAAACCCTTTGATCACCTCTAATGCCTTGATATTGATTTTTCAAACAATAGTCTGCATTTTTTTAGACTCAATTTGATCCAGAATTGACTCAGGGGCAAAATGACCAACATGCCCTTTTAGGGATTTTTGGACTCATTAGCCCAAACTTGATTTGATTTCATCATCAATCCTCGAAACCCTTCTCAAATGATTTCAAATGACCTCTTAAACCTCTTTGACTCAACTCCAACCTTAGATTAATTGGGTTGACCAAGTCAACCCATTTTGACCCTAATACCCCTTTAAGGTCAAAATTGTCATTTTAGCCCAAATGACCTTTCTACATCTTGATGTCTCACCCATTAAACTCATATGACCAAATAGGTTTCAAATGATCCAACTCTTGGCCCTAGGTCAACTTGGTTGACCAAGTCAACTCAGTTGACCAAATGACCCATACACCTTCATTCCACTTGAACTTTTTGATCAAGCCTATTCCAATTTCGTTTGAGCCCAATGGGTGATCCCTTGAACATCCAAGAGACCCCTCTTAGAGACCCAATACTTGGGTTCATTTGGGTTAGCCATTTGGCCTGACCCAAGTGAGCAAAGAGAGGTCTCCCTTGAGCCATCCCTCAACCTTAATCAAATTGAATCCAAATCAAGGTGCTATTGGGTTCCCCTTGACCCAATGCACCTCCCTTGAACAGCCCAGCCCTTGGGCTCACTTGGGTCAAGAGTTAGGCTAACCCAAAGTGCCCAAAAGCACTTGGGATTGAGCTAATTCTTAACCTAAGTCAAATTGAACTTGACCAACACTTCACTTGGGTCAAGAGTTAGGCTAACCCAAAGTGCCCAAAACCACTTGGGATTGAGCCAATTCTTGACCTAAGTCAAATTGAACTTGACCAACACTTCTATTGGGTTCCCCTTGACCCAATGCACCTCCCTTGACCAGCCCAGCCCTTGGGCTCACTTGGGTCAAGAGTTAGGCTAACCCAAAGTTCCCAAAACCACTTGGGATTGAGCCAATTCTTGACCTAAGTCAAATTGAACCTAATCAACACCCCTAATAGGTGGCCATAGGTCCAACACACCTCCTCCAGCCAGCCCATGCCTTGGGCTAACTTGGGTCAGGTTTTAGGCTAACTAAAAGTAGCCAAAACCATATAGACCCAAGCCATTTTTAAACCCAGATCAAATTGAACCCAAGTGCCACTTGTATTGGGTGCACCAGACCCAGACCCATCTCCCACATCAAGCCCAGGGTCTGGCCTGACCTGGGTTGAGCTCAATTTGACCCGAACCGAGCAGGTTTGGGTCCAACCGAGCCACCAGAATGAATTGGACCTCCCCAGGCCCAATTGAGCTCACATTCGATTCCAGCACATCCCTATCGATCTTCCCCGGTCAACCCGACCCAAACCCCGGCCGGCGGCGGTCGGAACCAATAGAGAATAGGCTCCTGTGGTCCCCCCAGGCCGATCCAGACCGAAAGCCTTCCAAAGGCTGTGGCTCGCCGGCTTGACACTCACGAGCCCTCTGGGACTGTGCCCCCTTCCACCTGGCATCAATCTGAGGCCCCTCCAGCTCAATCACAGCCGTCCGAGCTTGCGGGAGATGGCTGAATAGGGTAGAGTTCCCCAGACCTTGCCATTCGATCCCAGATGATTTCGAATTGCTCCCAGAGCTCTTTCGACCTCCCAACGTCTTCCCCCAGCTTCCCAGATCATCCCGTCCACCACTTCGAGCGAACTCCAGCAAAAGCTCATAGCCTCCCGCTTAAAGTCGTACCTCCGGCCATCCTCCAGACCCGACCTCTAAAGGAAGTCTGCTCTCCATCACCTCTTGAAGCTTCCTGATAGAGTAGCTCATCCGTTGAGACTATCTCTGTGGTAATCCCTCCATCCCGAGCTCCCTAGCTAGGTAGTCCGGTCAAGTGTGAAGGAAACCTTCACCCCAACGGATTTCCACCGTTGGATTGAAGGTTTCCACTATCCTGATCCTTCCTGTGAAATTTCATCGAAGTTCGCCGGCGGGATTGCTCGGATCACCCCGAAGAAGCTTCACGGTCTCGAGTTCGAGCGGGAGGTTGAAGACGTAATCCTGTCCGTTGATTCGGATCAACGGTTCGGCTTAGATTCCGCGGTTCTGGAGCGCCGTTAATAGTAGCCGTCCGATCCTCCATCCGACGGCTACGGTTAATCCAACCGTTACGCGGTCAGCGCCAATGATTGCCCCGCCAATCTTGACGCGCCGCGTGTAAAGCGTGGCTGACTATGTAATGGCCGGATTAAAAAATTCTAGAAAATTCACAAGATTTTCAAAAATTCATATCTCTCTGCACACTTGACCAAATTAGGTGTTCTTAAGCTCATTGGAAAGGTCTCATGGATACCTACAAAAGCCCTATGGTCCCAAGCCTTGGTTGCATCTGAATTATGTTTAATTTCAGTTATGGTGTTATTTTAATTATTGTAATTATTATTTAAATTGAATTCCCTCAGGCCTGGAATTTTGGGAGATTGAATTTGAGGATGTCCCTAACATGTCCAAAAATTTTTCCCCTTGTTTGAGATGTTTAAATGCTTCAATTTTCAATTTTGGATTCAAGGGTCATGGTTTGACCCTTAAATCCAAATTGAAATTGTGACCTATCCAATTGGATTTAGGGTCTGATTTTTTTTGTGTGATGATGATGTGTAGTATAGGAAGTTTAGGGCCATTGATTTTGCCCCAATCCAAGCTTAGGATAGCTCTCTAGGAATTTTTGAAGGTGACTTAGAGTTCACCTTAGGTGGCTTGGTTAGTCACCTTAGGGTATTCCACTTGAGCCTAAATTTGGTGAGTTTAGGCCTTGGGATCAGGTGATGCTATGGCCTAAATTTCATCAGGTTTGGAGATCATTTGGTTCACCAAATAGGAACCATAGTATTCCTCCTTAGAATTGGCCTTTAACCTTAATAAAATTCTAATAAATTAATTTTTTTAATTCCTAAAATTCCCTAAAATACTCCCAACTTACCTCAATTGATCCCTTAATCAGTGGAAATTGAAATCTCTTCAATTTGTCTTTTAAATCTATCCTAATTTAATTTTAAGTTAAAATCAATGTTTAATCAACATTAATTAATTAATAATTATCAAAAATCCCAAAAAAATCTTTAAACACTTTTTGATCTCTCCTTAGATAATTTCTGACCTTTGGAGTTGATTTCAAGAAGTTTGGGGCTCATTTGGGTTCAAATCATTAAAAGGGCTCTTAATTGAAACAATTTAATAATTTCAATAAATACCCAAACTTCTAAAATTCATAACTAATTGTAGAAAATTCCAAATCAATAAAACTCAGTGGCTAATGACTCTAATTAAAATCTAGTACTTTTCAAAAATGTCAAACCCTCAAAATCTGGTCAAAGTCAAAAAGTTAACATTTTGGTCAACCTTAGATCAAAATCGGGTTAAAACTTCTAAAAATCATAACTTTTCATAGAAAACTCCAAATTGAATGTACCACCTGTCTAACAACTCATAATAAGGTCTACTATTTATTAAAAATCTGAAATCTTTAATTTTCCCCTTAATTTTAAAAGTCAAGTTTTGACCCCTTAGTCGGCATATCTGGATAACCTTCAAAATCTATTAATACCCCCAAACTCCAGAATTTTCCTAATATGTTAATAAAATTCTTAGCCAACCCTTTAAAATCAGTAAATAACTCCCCTTAATATTAATCTCCTCCTTTAATTCCAACTAACTTAAAATAACTTAATCAACCCCGATTGCTACTAGGTAACCCAGGCCTACGAGGCTATTAATTTAGCCCCAAGGAAGATGAAATAAACTTTACGGCCTCGGCGTGAAATAAAGGTAGTAATCAATTAACCCTTAAAATATATTTAAATAAAATTCTTAATATATTAATATTTAAATTCTAAAACAAATTCTCCTTAAGCCTTAACAAACTCAGAATTTTTAAACAACTTAAACCAATCACCCACCTTAGGATCTACCCCTACCACACGACCTTCTACACACACTTTAGATGATGTGCTAGGACAACCAACTCTAGATCTTGGTTAGGCCGGTGTTTACTTTACTGCTGTGTGCCGGATTTTTCGTAGCTTTCACTACATGTTGTGGTGAAATTGCTTTGTTGTGTCTGCTTACTTTTTACTGCACTCTATGGATGGTTGATGTGTTTGGCGACTAGATTACCCTTAGGTTAGATACGATCTGGATGTTCACACAGTTTTCTGCAGGTAGCCACGCTCATGCAGGGCAATAAAAAGGGGGGGGGGCTAAGTTAATAATAAATATCAATTGTTATAAATGCTTGCACAAGTGCTTAAGCTGCTAAAGCCCCCAAATAAAAAAAGAGCATGGTCAGTGTGTTTACTTTCTTTTCTGCATATATAAAACTGCTTGGCAATAACTGCTTCTTATTTATTAACTGCTTAGGATAACCTTGCAGGAGAGTCTAGAATTTTTTTATTTTCATACAAATGTAATTTGTGTAATTATTAACTGTTGTGAAAGTTAGTTTTGAGTTGGGATATATAGGTCTAAAGCTTGGACTCCAAAGAGAAAAGGATACCCCTTAGGGGAGTAGCCCTTTCTATTTGAAAATCCAAATTTGAGCTACACTTCTTCCCTACCCAAAGGGGAAAGAGTGGCCTTCCCCTTAAAGGAAGTGCCCTCTTATCCATTTGGGTAGTCTACTACAAAGAATCTAAGGAGCTTGAAGAAAAGGAGTCCAAAGAAGAACAAGATTGAAGACTTGAAGATTGAGAGTATCCCACTCAAAATGACTTGCGTCATTATTAGGTTTAGAATCCGGGTTATTGTCAGTGGTGCCCGGCCACTTTACTTTCTACAAAATTCTGGATTGTAATAAGCAAGGCAACTTTTCCTATGGACATTTATTGATTAATTAATTTATATTTGATGTGATGAATTGAATGCCTTTAGGACTGCTTGTTTTCCTTAGTTTTTTGGCGATTCTGTGTCGCTTTTGTTTTCGCCTGGATACGTGAGGGTGTGAAGATTTTATACTCATAACTTTAAACGTCTAAAATTTTAGTGAGTCTAAATAATATAAAAAGATAATGAATCTAGAGAATTAGCAGGGGATCGACCCTGGGGTCGCATGCATATTTCTGCATTACTCTTTCCTTGTTTTAGACCCTTCCTCGCAGCGGGTAGAGTCCGGATAGTCTGACTTATGAGGACGAGGTGCCGGACCTGGGGAACTCCAGTCTTCTAAAAAATTATTTTCTAAGCCTGTTTTTAAAATTTTAAGCATATTTAATTTAAAGTTGTCAACCAGCACGCATTGCATTAGAAACATACTTAAAGAGTCAAAATTTTAATTGCATTAGTCCTTAGCATTTTTGCACCCAACATAAGTCAAAGGGGTCAATTAGGGAAATCTCTAGATGTCGGCCCCAACTCTCCAAAACCTTAAATATAATGTCCTTACCACTCTTTCAAAAAAGATCAGACTCATCTCTTTTAAATCGACTAGGTGGTTAGCTGGCTCCTCAATCCAGGCCAGGGTAAGTCCAAGTCCTACACTACATTAGTTAGGATCGGACGACTGTGGTCCAGTGTCCAAAATAGATTTAGGATCCGGGCAGATCTTTGATTATAAGACCCCAAATTTCTAATAAAATACTCAACTCTAATTAAAGCTTCATTTCGATCCTAAAACATAAAGCCCAACACTTAGACTAAGTTGGGACACATCCTGATGGTTCTGGAATCTCAGTGTCCCCTACCTCTCCTCCTTTAACTCCGTTAATAACTACTCAATTTTGATCCATTCCCTTTTGAGTTTCCAAAATTCATCTCTTTTTGATATCACTCCTAGGAAATCTAACAAAATTCCGCCACTATTTTAATCGGGAGTTTTCGTAGGAGATTCTATCTACCTATGATATAATTAACTACGAGGGCTTGCGCTCGTAGGAGATTTGGAACCACACACGCACCTGATTTTAAAATTGATTTTCCAAAACCTTATTAGATTTTTTTTGGGAAAAGGTAAAAATGACTGTCGTTATTATATTAGGAGGATTATCATTGAATGGTGTTATCTCCCTTCGGGGAGATACATCCTCCTTTGATAAGACTTTGGATGTGAATTCAACGATCATACTTCTTGAATATTATAATTGGATATTTAGTTGAATTTCATTATGTTCCCTCGGGGCCATATGAAATTTTTCTTTAGAATCCGATCATGATATTCAAGATGAGTTCCATAATTCTAAGTCTGAACGCCGCTATGAAATTTTATTTTCATCCTTTGGGGTGATATAATTTTTCTAACGGGTTGATTCAACTTTAGGATTAGAATTAAATCTCAATTTTAAAATTCTCAAAGAAAACTAATATTTTTCAAAACCTGTTTTTCAAAATACCAACACAAGTGTAGGTAGAGAACCTTCATCCTTTTCACACTCTTCAAGTGTAAGTAGAGAACCTTCCGCTATTTACACTCTCCAAATATAGGCAGAGTACCTCCCGTTGTTCACATTTTTTAAGTGTAGGCAGAGAACAATCATCATTTCACACTCTTCAAGTGTAGGCAGAGAACCTTCCACTATTCACACTCTCCATATGCAGGCAGAGAACCTTCATTCTTTTCACACTCCTTGAGTGTCGGTAGAGAACTAGATCTTCTTGAAAGATCCTCTCATGATAAATCTAGAAGGACAAGAGAAAAGAGTGAAATAATCATAATTCACAAATGGATATTCTTACATTTGAGTACCAAGTGAACCCTTCACACTCCATTAGTAAGAATTCTCTTTCAAATACTCTCTTTCACTCTCTCCTTTAATCTCCCTTCAGTTTGCATGAAGACCAGTGGATAAAAAGATTACAAGACAATTTTAAGTGGACCTTTTATATGAAAGACACGAAAAATCGTCCAAAAAACTGTAATTTTTTAAATCTATACGTACTCAATCGTCCCGTACGTACGAATAGTGTAAAAACTATTGCGTACGAACTCAATGTACATTGGTACGAAATGACTTCATACTCGATCATCGTCTCGTACGAACATAGTTCGTCTGGTACGAACGGTTATTTCCAAGCTTCGTTGGAACGAAACTACAGGACGGTCCATATGTTTAAGGAATAGAGGTCATCGTTCTGGGACGAATGTGCAAGTTCGTCTAGATGAACAGAACGAAGCATGAGTCCAGAGAACATCGTCCTGGGACGAACAGGGTAAAATCGTCTGGACGAACAGTTCAGAGTGAGAGTCCAGAGGACATCATCCGGGGACGAATAGGATATTTCGTCTGGACGAACTTTTCAAAGTGAGAATCTAGAGGACATCGTTCAGGGACGAATGGGACGTCTAGATGACCAGAACTTAGAAAATTTTTCTCACTTTCTGTTCTTTCCATTTCTCTATGAGGGGTATAACATACCTAGTCATCCCGTATGAACAAGGTTCGTCCCGTACGATCAGTATAAGAAATTGTGAATTTTTTCCCCAAGGTATGTGTGCTAAGTCACTTAATTACAATCAACTCTCTTTGACTTAAGTAAAAGAATAAAAAGTAGATCTTTGATTTGAAGTCTTGAACAATCTGGAGTTTGATTTTTCTAAAATATTAGTACACACAAGAGCCAAAAACACTTCTTCTAAAATGTGTTAGGAGATATTAATAATCAATATAATAATATTTGGAATCATCAAAATAAGAAGTTGCAAGAATATAAAACATGCAAAAGCTAAGTAGCAACTCTCTTAACAAGCGGACCATAGTAAATAGATTTAGTTAGCCAATCATAATTGAAGGATCTTAGTCTAGTAATAGTTGTTAGAGAATCATAGTCATTGGAAGGTGGTTGGTGGACAAAATTAGGTTGATTGTGGTTAGATAATGGTGCTCGGGCTAATAATGAAAATAAGACCATAGTTTGGTGTGGTGGTTAGAGGATCATGGTGCATTGGTGGTTGGACATAATGTTCTTGCAATTTTTCATTGGCAGGAGATGGGGGGTGGTTAGAAAGAGGCGAACGGGTAGTGGTCTAATGATGTTGGTTTAGTGGTTCTCCAAATTACAATAAACAGTGGTGGTCTGATGATGGTGATCTTGTAGTGTTTTGATGGAAGCGATAGAGTAGTGGTTCGACGTGACTATTGAGCAACGGTTCGATGGCAAGGGACGGATGATGGTTTGATAGAGATCTTCGTGTGGTTTTTTCAAGGGCTATGGTTTTACTGTGGAAATTGAGCAGTGGTATAATGATGACAATCAGGTGATGGTCTAACGAAGGTGTTCTAATGGTGGCAGTCAAGTGATGATCTAATGGCAGCTTTCGGTTATTGCTATGATGATAGTTGTCGGGTGGTGGTTTAACTGTAACGGTCAGGCGATGTTCCAATAGCAATGATCATACGATGTTTGGATGGTGATGGTTTGATTGCAGTGGTCTAATGGGATGGTTTGCCAATTTTATGATAACGACTGTTTGCTGATTTTTTTATAGTGAATGTCGATGGTGGTCTAGTGTGATGGTTCGATTGCAGTAGTCTAATGCACTGGTTTGTCAATTTTCCGATAACTACTATTTGACGATTTTTTGATAGAGAAGGCCGAGGGTGAAGCTTTGAGGCTATTTAACCTCCGATCTTATGTTTTAGGTTCCCCTTCATAAAGAAAGTTTGGTTCTATTTATAATTTTTTAGAGAGGCATACTTGGTAATTACAATTGAAATATGAAACACTTCATTAGATGACTTACATTGACCTTCTTAATCCTAGTTCATTTATTCGCCAATTGGGTGTCTTAATGATTTATTTCGGCTCATTTGGAGTTGGATTTGATCATTTTTTATGTTGATGAATTCATCTTGGTGAGATGTTTATCTTAATTATAAATTTATTGAAATTAGAATTCAAATTAATTTGAATTTAATTCCAAAAAATTCTCAATTCAAACATATATAAAAATTCATACACCATTAAATCTATTTTTGACCAAAGGCATAAAAACAAGCAATTTAAATATGAATTTATTTTTATGGATCGAATTTGAAAAGCACCACTTAACTATATAACCCATCTTCTCATGCATAAGCTTTTTTTTTTTTTTTGGGAATTCTCATGCATAAGCTCAAAATGTATGCATATATAACATGCCACATGCCCCACATCATTCATCTCAAACTAATATAAATTAGAAATTCATCATCTCCTTAATACTGTGCATGGCCAGGGCTGGAAGAGCAAGAATCATTGATATACCTTTACCATCCTTGTTATATGGCCTGAAAATTGCCAGCTACCGGTTCACGATCTCAGCCGGCCCGAACTGAGCAGGTTCACCCCAGCCAGTGAAATAGAGTTTTGGATATTTTAAAGCCTTTTTTTTTAATAAAATTCATAATTTGTTATAACCAATTATTCATGGAATTTAATGGATTTAAAGATTTCACATCATAAAAATCATAAATCTCTAAATAAATAGACAAATAATTTATAAAAATTAAATATGATTAAATAATTGTCATGCTAAATAAGTTTTAGGTGTAATCCTCTGATCCTCTCCAGATTTACTTAATTTAAATTTATAAGATTTACTAAATTCTATTTGTACCCAAAGAACTTCTTTTGAATCCTAATTTAAGCAGAATTTAAACAAATTTTGAATGAAATTTTGAAACTTTTAATTCAATTTCAGCTCCATTATTAATTAAATTCAAAATTTATTAAATTCCATCAATCAAAATATTTACATAATCTAAGAAATTTTTTTTGCCATAAATCTTAAATCTGAAAATTTTAAATTTTCTCAAGAATAAGTAAGCTACAAAATATTCTAAATTAGTAAAACAAACCCCGACAATTTATTAGTTTTCATATTTACCTGTATGGTTAACAGCGGCACATCTAGGATTTTCTGAAGCGGTTCAGGGCAATAAACGAATTTTCGGAGCTTCTCTGGGTCGGGAATTGAGATATCACCGAGATTTTCGAGCTCGCAATCTGCCGTCGCCTGGACGAACGGAACGCCATCATCACCGTTGAATTTGACGAAGAGCTTGCCTTCGCCGGCAACTGCGAGGCGGCCGATGAAAGGATAGAAGTGGACGAGAACCTTCTGTAGTGATGTTTTTTGGACATCAACGACTTCTTTGCCGTGGCCATCGCTGTCGCTGCCGCAGCTCCGGCAAGCGGTGCTGGGGAAGCAGTCGAGAGTCTTTATGATGATTGGTAAGTTCAGATCGAGGTTTGATAGAAAGTAATCGCCAGTTGGAGTTTCTTCGGCCGGTTTAATCATCACCGGTCTTGAACAGCTTATGTTGATCTTCTAATTACCATGGTCATTCTCTCCCATCATTCTGTCTTTCTAACTTCCAAATGTAACATGTATTTACATTTGCAAACATCTCTCTCTCTCTCTATCTCTCTGTATATATATATATATATATATATATATATATATATATATATATATATATTCAGCTCTCTTTCTCTCTCTCTATATTCAGCTCTCTCTCTCTCTCTATATATGTAAAGTTAAAAGTTACTTAAAAACAAAAAAAAATGTTTTTTTAAGAAGCAGGTGTAATATACATTTAGCGGTAGAAGCATGTGAGCTTTAACATTTAGAACGGAGCAAATAGCCCAAACAAATTTTGGCACATTCTTTTTTTTTTTTTAAACAACCACCAACTATATTGAACAAGAAAATTACAAAAGGAAGACCCCCAAAGGGCCACATCAGATGCTTACAATCAAAAAAGCGCAATCAAAGAATAGATCAGAATAATGAAGGTTGAAATCAACGGACTCAGACCAGCATCAGGTTGCCAGGGCGGGGCCATCCACTGGTATAAAACGAAATCGAAGGGCCAACCAGGTTGCCAACCAACCCTGGCCGTCCACGACGCTTGCAGCCTCGCTGCTTCCTCATCGTCCAAAACGAACCAATTAAACCGGCCAACCCACCAACCACAAATGCAAACTAATGCATCAAACGAACCACACTTAATGGCACAAAAAACAGAAACATAGAAACAACCAGCAATCAACGATCACGCCTGCCCCTCCCACGAGAACTGTCCCGAGAAGCAGCAGTCACCAAAGGTTTATCGCGTAACAAATTGAACGAATTACCAGGATCTCCATCTCCCAAAGATTCAACAGAATCAGAACCAGACTCAGATTCAAATACAGAATTATAGTCATGAAGCCAGTCCAAATGGACTCTAAGGTCAACACCCGAGTTATCCTTCACATTATACTGTAAGCTTTTAGTATCGATATAAGTCACTGGAACATCCACAAAATCATTAAGCACAACACGTTCATTACGAATGGGACTAGAATTACCCGAAACAGCCAGCCGACACACTTCCTCATCCAAATTATCCACAGCAGGCGACTGAACCAGGACAACCAAGCCCCCAGAATTTAAAGACTGGCCGGCCAAAACAGCCGGGGCCGAAACAACAGACAGCAAAGGAACCTCCCTAGGAGGGCCCTCAACGCTATTACAACCACGTTTGGAAATCAAATTCAAACCAGTAGGAGTAAAAGGTTGAGCGTCGGGAGATAAAATAGCAGCCGATTCAAAACCATTAGCATTAGCATTTCCAACCACCTCAGTTTCCACAGCCATTTCCACATTTCCTAAACTGGCCAAAACAGGGGAAACAGACACAGGCCTCACCACATGATCAGAGCAGATAGGAGAAAGAGTAGTACAACCAATACCACCTAAACTAACAATGGCATTATTCACAGCCAAATTGGCACTATCCGAACCCAACACCACTGGGGCAACAGGAGGTACAGCAGCAAGTAAGTTACTTTCCAAAGAAATAGGAGTTACCTCAGCCACAGACGGCACAACCACACGAGGCTGAAGAGAAGGGCACTCGAGCTTAGAGTGACCCAGAGACTTGCAATGTGAACAATAAGAGGGAAAGGGATCCATCATAACTGATTATATATAGCCTAAGCTCTCGGAACCCAACCAAATTTTGTCAGGATACACCTTGGTAACATCCACTTCCACCAACACACGAGCTATCGAAGGACACCGACCAAAGGAGGTAGCATGATCAATTTTTAAAGGTTTACCAAACATGGAGCCAAGACCAAATAGAATTCTCGGAGCAAAGAGATGTGACCGTAGGTTAGGAAAAGAAACCCAGATAGGAATAGAAGGGGATTCAACATCAATGTCAAATGTATGAGTCCATTTGAAAATCTTCATAAAACAGTTATTCACGAAATAAGAGCAGTGGGCAAACACGCGACAGTAATCCATGTCGTTTTCCAACTTAATCAGAATATGCTTAGAGTTAAGAACAGTGACAGAGAAAACACCATTAAGCTTGAGATTAAAAAAAAATTTCGAATAGCTTCCAAAGACGGATGATGAGTCGGAAATTTACCGACCAGAGCAAACTCAAAAGAGGAGGCAAGGGCCAGCACTTCCTCATCTGAAATCCACAGTGAAGGAAGGACCCGGAAGGACGAAATTTTGGCACATTCTAAAAAATACATCAAATGATTTGGTGTATTCTAAAGAACGTGCAATACAATGAAAATTTTAAAAATTATAGTAATGCGTCATACTAAATGCGCAGTCAATGATATACGTCAAACAACATTACGCATTCCATTGAATGCGTCAAATCAAATCTATCTAATCAACTTCCAATCATTTTATTATTGAATATTTTGCTTTTATTTTGTGAAGACAAAAATTCGAAGCAATGCATTTGTGCTTGATGTTTTCAAAATTAAAAAGCTTTTCAAATATTTTATAAACTTGTTAATTATTCTCATCGTTTTAAATATTTACTATGACTTGGCAAAAATAGGCAGTTTTGATAATGGGCGGGTGGCTACCAAACTCGCTTTTGTCATCATCATTTGCAACATATCAGATTAATTTCTATGGTTTTTAATATTTTAAATTTTACTGATGAAAATATAATTGAAAATAACTTGGACAAAATATTTATTTAAATTTAAATTAAGATGAATTTCAAATATACGCCTTAAAATATGTGTAATTGGAAAAAAAATTATATTATTCATTTTTTTTATGGAAATAAGCCTTTGGATCAAAGTATCCTTTGTGTATACTCAAACTATTTATCGACGTCTATCACAATTAATTTTAGTTAAAACTAGTTAAAATCTTTAGAGCTTCACTCAACATTCAATACCAATGATCATTTCCAATAGTCGTTATTGCGCGATTGTCAATGCTTGACATCTCTTGGTCATCATCACTTGACAAACTATAGCCAAACCATCATTGTTCAACTACTATTTCTTTCCATCTTCATTGTAAACAACAACAATGTACATCATAGCTTATAAAATCAATGCACATCTTCAACATTAATGCCAATCACGCCTATGCCAATAATGTCGACACATGCCATTGCCCATATGCTCACCTATAAAGCTGATCGACATCATTAACACATGTGATTGCTTTAAGGGTATTGTTGTTCATCGACATCAATCCTGAAACACATAGACTCTGTCTCTCGTGCCAATAATGTCAATGAACATTATCATTTACAAGACTGGTGTATGTCATGGATACCAACACTGACATATATGACTTTGTTGATTACTATCATTCACAATGTAAATGCATGCCATCATATTCAATGTTGATTCACATTGTCGACACCAACTTCAATTTTTAACATTAACAAATATTTATATTTGTTATGTGCTAAAAAATTTAAGTTGGTAAAGTATTTGTTTTACATTTCAGCTTTTTATAAAAGTTCAGTGCGTATAGATAAAAGTAGTAACATCATAAATTTTTTTGTGAGGAAAACCCAGAACGGAAACAAATCATGGATCTAACCTAGTTGAAAAAATCACTATGTAGTAAGTGATACAAGAATGCTTCTTTTTTGCAAATGAAGAAGAGGGAGATTATTTGAAAACAAACGTCTAATTTTTTTTCTAAGGAAGAATATAAAAATCAAGTGTCTACAGATGGATAATTAACACCCAACAACAAACTTGATTTCCTCTGTATGGAATATAGAGGTCATATGTCAATAAGGAGATGATTAATACCTAACAATAGGGCTAAATCTTGTCATAATTCTAAAGATAGCAGTGATTACTGAAGGTGATGGTCGACGACAAAGGTGGTTGTTAGCAACAATAGCTAGTTATGGTCGTCGACGGTGATGTCTATAAAATGCAAGAGAGCTCTATAATCCTCTTCTTTCTCCTTCTTTCCTCTCCCATTCATGCGGAGAATGAGGTTTTATTTATGTGCTTTTTGAGATGAGCATTTTATTAATTTGAGTCAGAATCCAAAGCACTTGATCATACAGCCCATTTTGATTCCCTTGATCATGAAGCATTTATTTAGAATTTAAGTGTCTAAATGATGTCAGAATTGAGTGATCTTAGTATTGTTGGATTTGTTTCGTCTAGTCACTTGATTCGACTTTAAGAATGTTAATTTTGAAAATAATTTGGTCATCTAATTAATGTTTGAAGTTTCCAATTATACTTTAGGTGATTGATTTGGGCTTATTTAGGTTTGGATTTGACCACCTTTGATATTGTTGGGTTCATTTTATTGAGAAATTTTGACTATAAGTTTGTTGAAATTGGAATTTAAATTGCCTTGAATTTAACTCCAGCATTTTTTAATTTAAATTTTTGCCCAAGGATTCATGCTGATCAAACTAATTTTTTATAGATATATCAATATTTAATGGCCTTTGTCTCCTCTCCTCAAATGAGAATATCAAACAAATAACAAATAATCTCATAAAGATAACTTCATTGTCTCAAGGCTCCTCCAACTTTGGTAAATACTAAAAGCGAATATAATAACTAACAATTTTATAAAAGATTAGAAAAGATTTATTTATTTTAAACTATTGAGTAAAAAATCACAAATATATAACTTTGAGTTTTTATCTTCTCAAACAAAAGAAAATTCTTCAATAATAAAATGCTTGCATCAAAAATATATAAATGCAACAAATTCAAATCTATTTAATCAACTTTCAACCATTTTATTACTGAATATTTTACTTTTATTTTCTGAAGAAAAACATTTGAAGCACTTATTTGTGCTTGATGTTTTCAAGATTAAAAAAACTTTTCAAATATTTTAGAAAGTTGTTAATTATTTTCTTCGCTTTAAATATTTACTATGACTTAGCAAAATGGGTAGTTTTGATAATGGGTTCGTGACTACCAAAACTCGCTTTTCTCATCATCATTCGCAATAGATCAAATTACTTCCTATGGTTTTTAATATTTTTAATGATACTGATGGGAATATAATAGAAAATAACTTGGTCAAAATATTTATCAAAATTTAAATTATGATGAATATCAAAGTTTTTAGAGAAAATTTTGACTTTCTATGCCTTAAAAATGTGTATTTGAAAAATAATATTTATATTATTCATTTTCTTATGGAAATAAGTCTTTGAATCAAAATATCCTTTTGTGTATACTCAAACTATTTATTAAAGTCAATAAAAAAAATTTAGTTTGAATTATTTTGAGTTAAAACCTTTATTTGAACCAGGTTAGAACAAGTTTTAATCCAGGCTTGATCAAAGCTTATTCGAGCCTAATTTAAACATTATTCAAACAAAATTCAAAGTTAGTTCTAACCTTCCTTAACATGCGTCGATTCTATAATGTCTCCCTTGGGAGCCTATTGTATACCACCGATCATGATATTTCTTTTACATCAAGCTTCCTTTTGTCCTCACACACAATTGATACTAATAAGCTCCCCTCGAAAAAATCATCTTCTCATCATATGACGTCAGCCCCGTTCATAAGCCCCCAGCTAGCTCCTATCGTGAAATCATTGCCTCCTCAAAAGTTGGATTTGATCGACCTGTTGGAATTTTTATATCATAATATAAAATGCGGAAATAAAAATCAGAATTTTTAGAAAATTAAATTAAGACATTCTCAATATTAATTTTCTTAATAAATAACTTTATAATATGAAATGAAGAAAAATTTACTGAATTATTGATTGAGATTTGAGATCTTCTTCGTCGAAATGTTAATTGAGACCGTAAGCCTTCTTCTTCAAATCACCCAACAAAATATATTTTAGTGAGTGGGCACAATCAATCAATTATTGATGAACACTTTTTCTTTTGAATCTAATTTGTATTCTAAATACAATTTAATCCTTCAAAAGAAAAGACAATGAGAGCAACATTTTTCTCATACATATTCTTCCATCTCTCATAAAGGAATTGTGTATCATCATCATCTTCATGTAGAACTTAATTCTTATTTATAAGAAAAGTTCACATCTTTTCATAAGCACCTCTTAGTATTTCAAGAAGCATTTTTGATTAATATTAAAATGATAATTATCAAGACACATCATCAATCTTATCTTTAATCTTATCTATATCATTTTAATATTAAAAGATATTTGATGATAATTATCAAGACACATCATAACTTATCATCAATCTTATCTTTATCTTTTAATATTAAAAAAAATATTAATGATGAGTCATCATTATCTTCATAAAATATAAAATTAAAAGATGATCATTAATATGTTACTAATGTGATCATAATTAACATTTATATTATGTCACATTCTTAGTGTTCAATATATAATAGAGCTTAGGTGATGAAGAAGGGACCTATGGACCTATAATTCATGCTCCAATAAATTTGATTATTAATTTAACTCTTAAATTAATAAATCAAAATTATTAATTTCAATATTATTCCACTATAAATATGAAATTATACTCTTGAAATTATAGTATAATTTACTCAATTAAAAAATTGAATCGTCCATTGATTTAATCATTACATATAAAATAATCCTCCATAAAAAGTTCATAATTAGAGCTAGGTAATTCTATCACCTCACTAATTATATCTTGATCCTTGAATTCCAATTAATTCTCTAATGAACAATAAACTTTGTGACCTCGTCACAAAATTTAAGCGCTCAATTGTTCAAGTTCTGAATTAATTATTCAAGGGAACTAATTTTCTAACTTTTATAATTGAAAGGAATGGATTCCATATTTGTATATTAACATTCCCAGTCATTTGTTTCCTTGTGTTTCTGGAATACAAGGATTGAGTTTATTTCTTCCAAACTATTTCCGAGTAAATCAAAAAACTAAATGTCACAAATAGGAGTTTATTAATAACTCAGGATTAAGATTATTTTATATATGATCATCTTTATGATTAATTTTAAATTCTTTATAATTAAAATAGAATTTATTAGATAATTCAAAATTTATCTGGTCCAGTTCTATATAATCAATTTATATAAAGTACCTCCATCCTTAATATCTCCATATCGAATAATTCGGATAAGATTATTCCATTCTTAATGTTGATGGAGTGTACTAATAATATTTAATTATAGATTCTGACTATAATTAATAATTATGAACTTGTTTTATTATTATCCATAATTCAATCCTCTTGTATATAATTATATACTAAATTATGGTTACATAAATAATTATGGAACAAAAAATATTATATCAAATGATAATATCGAAACATGCTAAACTTGTCTTTAAATATTTATTTTCATAGAAAATATATTACAATAATATTTCTTTAGGGCACAACCCTAACAAACTCCCAGTTGCCCTAAAGCAAATGAGACATCTTTCTCAATCCCATTTCTTGTACATGTTTCTAAAAAATTCTTTCAGGCAGTGTCTTGGTAAAAGGATCAGCAATATCCTCTTGTGATGTTATCTTCTGTACTGATACTTTACCCTCTTTTACAATCTCTCTTATCAAATGATATTTTCTATCTATATGCTTTGCTCTTTTATGATTTCTGGCTTCTTTTGTATTTGATATAGCTGCACTATTATCACAAAATAGTGTTAGAGGTTCTTCTAAATTTGGAACAACTTCTAATTCAATTAGAAAATTACGGAGCCAAATGCTTCTTTAGCCGCTTCTGCAGCAGCCACATATTCAGCTTCCATAGTTGAGTCAGAAATACATGATTGTTTTATACTTCTCCAAACTATGGCTCCACCTCCTAAAATAAATATCGAGCCAGATGTGAATTTACTTTCATCTCTATATGATTGAAAGTCAGTAATAGTGTATCCTGTAGGGATCAAATCACTTCCAGAATACACAAGCATATATTCTTTAGTTCTTCTGAGATATTTAAGTATATGCTTAACCGCCATCCAATAAAATCTTCCTAGGTTAGATTGATATTTACTAATTATGCCTACAGCATAACAAATGTCAGGCCTTGTACACAACATTGCATACATTAGACTACCAACTGCTGATGCATAAGGCACTTGTAGCATATCATCTTTTTCTTGTTGTGTTTGAGGACATTGCTTTTTAGAAAGATAAACTCCATGACGTGAAGGCATATTTCTTTTCTTGAAGTTTTGCATCCCAAATCTTATAAGAATCTTCTCAATATAGGATGCTTGAGAAAGTGCTAATATTTTATTTTTGCGATCTCTTATTAATTTTATCCCAAATATAAAACTTGCCTCTCCCAAATCTTTAATTTGGAATTGTTTGGCTAGCCATTTATTTACGTCAAATAATAATTCATTATTATTCCCAATAAGTAGAATATCATCTACGTAAAGAATTAAGAGCACCACTATTTGATTTTTAAAATACTTGTAAACACAATGTTCATTTAAGCTTTGATCAAATCTATAAGATTTAATTGTTTCATCAAATCTTATATTCCATGACCTTGAAGCTTGCTTAAGTCCATATATAGATCTTTGTAGTTTGCAAACTTTTTGCTCTTGACCTTCTATTATGAAACCCTCTGGCTATTTCATATAAATTCTTTCTTCAAAATAGCCATTTAAAAAAGCCGTCATGACATTCATTTGCCAAATTTCATAGTCATAATATGCAGCAATGGATAAAATTATACGTATAGATTTAAGCATAGCAACAGGAGAGAAAGTTTCATCAAAATCAATACCCTCCTTTTGGTTGTATCCTTTTGCCACTAGCCTTACTTTATAAGTCTCAACTTTTCCATTAGCACTTCTTTTTCTCTTATATATCCATTTACATCCTATAGGTCTTACCTCGCTAGGAAGATCCACAAGTTCCCAAACATAATTGAAATACATCGAATCTATTTCAAGTTTCATGGCGTCTAACCATTTTTCTTTATTAGGATCCTCTAATACTTGTTTATATGATAATGGATCATCATTGTCATCATCAAATGCGATAATTTATATCGAGAGGGTAATCTAATAACTCTCCCACTACGACGAGGCAATAAAGGTTCTTGATTTAGAGTTGTGGTTTCCTTTTGTTGACTTTCAACAATAGTGTCAATATCTTTTGTGATTGGTTCATTTAGCAATTCTTTGAGTAACACTTTACTCCGAGGTTTGAAATATTTCATATATTCATGTTCAAAAAAAGTAGCATTTGTCGATACAAATACTTTCTTTTCTTGAAGACTATAAAACAAACCTCCTCTTGTACCTTTTGGATATCCAACAAAAATGTATACTTCTGAACGTGATACCAACTTATTAGTTTTTGTCTTTAATACATGTGCTAGACATCCCCATATACGGATGTGTGTAAACTAGGTTTACTCCCACTCCATAATTCTAAAGGTGTCTTATGTACTGATTTTGAAGGTACAATATTCAAAATATACATAGCAGTTTGTATTGCATATCCCCAAAATGAATTTGGTAAGGACGAGTAACTTAACATAGATCTAACCATATTGAACAATGTTCGATTTCTTCTTTCAGCAACACCATTTTGTTGTGGAGTTACAGGTGCAGTGAGTTGAGATATAATTTCATTTTCAATTAAATAATTTCTGAATTCTATATCTAAGTACTCACCACCACGATCTGATCGAAGTATTTTTAATGACTTGCTCAATTGATTTTCAACTTCAGCATGAAATTCTTTAAACTTTCAAAAAGTTTCAGATTTTCTTGTCATTAAATAAACATAATCATATCTTGAATAGTCATCAATAAAAATGATAAAATATTCATAACCACCTCTTGCTTGTATATTAAATGGTTCACAAACATCTGAATGTATAAGTTCAAGGGTTTCTTTTGCTCTTTCACTTTTTCCATAAAAAGTTCTCTTAGTCATTTTTTCTTCTAAACAAGATTCACAGACTGGTAGAGTTCCGACTATCAGTTCTCTTAAAGGATCATCCTTTACTAGTCTTTCAATCCTATTTAAGTTTATATGACCAAGTCTAAGATGCCATAGATATGTGTTATCTTCATATAAAATCTTTTGCCCTTTTTATTTAGGTTTTTCAACTTTGAACATTTCAGTATTAAGCAGTATATTTCTAGTGGGTTTTAACATAAAGAGTCCATTTTCCATTATTGTAGAACAAATATTCAAATCATTCTTAGAAATAACAATCTCATTATTATAAAAAGTGAGTCCAAAACATTGTTCAAACAACTTTGAAATAGACACAATATTTCTAGAAAACCCTGGAATAAAATAAACATTAGTCAACACTAGATATTTATTTTTAAATTCAAGCCTAACGGCTCCCACTGCTTGAGCTGATATAGTACTTCCTGTCCCTACTCTCATAACATGTTCTCCACTAGCAAGTTTCCTCTAAGAACTAAGCATCTGCAAAAAAGAACATACATGATCAGTTGCACCTGAATCAACTATCCAGGATGTTAAATCATTTTCAACTAAACATGTTTCAAGAACTAGTAAATCAAATTTACCTTGCTTTTCTTTCTTCTTCTCTTTTAGCTCCGCAAGATACTTATTGCAGTTTCGCTTCCAATGCCCTTCGATCCCACAATGAAAACATTTTCCTTTGGGTTCTTTTTTAGAGCTTTTGTTCTTTTTTATTGCTTTTATTCTTGCTGCCCTTGCTTCCTTTTATGAATTTTATGTTTTTATCTTTCTTCTTTCTCTTATTGTTCTTATAAGTAGAAGAATAATAAACTTCAGCAACATTTGATTTTGGCTCATTTTCTTTTGAAAATGATTCAAAAAGTTTGAAGCTCATTTAGTAATTCAGTAAGATTATACTTTAGACGATTTATAAAGTAATTTCTCTTGAATTGCAAAAATCACGAGGATAAAGTTTCTAAAATCATCCCCGCTTGAGTTCCCTCATCAATGATTGCTCCATTAATCTCAGCTTCATGAATATAATTTATCATTTTGAGAACATGTTCTCAAACTGAGACATTTGCCTTCATTTTAGAATTCATAACTACCTTGATAGCTTCATGACGAGCTTGTTCAGAAGGTTGTCCAAACATGGATTGGAGAGATTCCATAATCTCATATGCAGTTATTATATTTTCATATTGCGATCTTAGCACGTCAGATATGCTAGCAAGGAGATAGCACCTTGCTTTGTTATTTGAGTCAATTCATTTTTCATAGGCATCTCGTACAGTATGAGAAGCATTAGCAGCAGGAAGTGGAGGACATTCCTCATTCAAAACAAACTTATGATTTTTACAAATCAGTACAAGGTTCATATTGCTTTTCCATTTCATAAAATTTTCTCCAGTTAACATTTCATTTGATAAGATTGTGAGAATGGGATTCGTCATGATAACTGAAATAAATAAATAAACATATTTTAAAAATTAGCATGACATATCATTTAAAATTTGGCATATATCAGCATGATTCATATACACATATGATCTATGCTTTTAAACAAATTTAAAAAAACTGTTAATGCCACGATTATACTAATTTTATCAATAATATGCTGCCTTAGGGTCAGTCATATTATTATAAAATTAAATTGATACTTTATCATTTAATAAATAAAATCATAAATATCTCATATTTATCTTTACTTATTAATAACCGTTTATTTGGTCAACATATAATTAACACATTTAATATATATCTTTATGAGGTGACCCATTATTATAATTTTCTAAAATTAAAATTAAAATTTCTGTCGTAGGGTAGGTCAATTTTAAAAATATATCTTAAAAAATTTATATAAAAGAAATCAACCTTGTTATTGAATTAAATGGACACCTTCCGTAGGGGAACGAAATCTATGCGTTGTTAGGCGCCACTTAAAACTCACGATATTGAATTAATAATGGAGACCAAAGGTTTTATTTCCATAAAACCCGCTCCCACTCATTATTTATTTTATCTTATAAAATATAAGAAAAAATTCATGATTAAATCATGAAATTTTTAGGAACAATATTACTAAAGTAATTTCAAAATCTACTTCAGTTTTTCTTAGCTTAAAAAAATATATAAACACTTTTCAAATATCTTTTGCATAAAAAATATCTCATAAGAAATACTTTATTTTATAAAAAGATATTATAGAAATTAGATAACTATTAAAATTATAATATTTAATCATTTTTTATTTTATAAACAACATGATTATAAAGTGGGCTTAATTTTATCATATAAAATAAGAATTTTAATAAACCAGAAAGATTTATTCAGTAATAAACTCTGGTTCTGATACCAATTGTTGAAATTTTTATATCATAATATAAAATGCGGAAATAAAAATCAGGATTTTTAGAAAATTAAATTAAGACATTCTCAATATTAATTTTCTTAATAAATAACTTTATAATATGAAATGAAGAAAACTTTACCAAATTATTGATTGAGATTTGACATCTTCTTCATCGAAATGTTAATTGAGACCGTAAGCCTTCTTCTTCAAATCACCCCACAAAATATATTTTAGTGAGTGGGCACAATCAATCAATTATTGATGAATATTTTTCTTTTGAATCAAATTTGTGTTCTAAACACAATTTAATCCTTCAAAAGAAATGACAATGAGAGAAACATTTTTCTCATACATATTCTTCCATCTCTCATGAAGGAATTATGTATCATCATCATCTTCATGTAGAACTTAATTCATAATTATAAGAAAAGTTCACATCTTTTCAAAAGCACCTCTTAATATTTCATGAAGCTTTTTTAATTAATATTAAAATGATAATTATCATGACACATCATCAATCTTATCTTTAATCTTATCTATATCTTTTTAATATTAAAAGATATTTGATGATAATTATCATGACCGGTCATGAATTATCATCAATAATATCTTTACCTTTTAATATTAAAAAAAATATTAATGATGAGTCATCATTATTTTCATGAAATATAAAATTAAAAGGTGATCATTAATATGTTACTAATGTGATCACACATTTATATTATGTTACATTCTTAGTGTTCAATATATAATAGAGCTTAGGTGATGAAGAAGGGACCTATGGACCTATAATTCAAGCTTCAATAAATTTGATTATTAATTTAACTCTTAAATTAATAAATCAAAATTATTAATTTCAATATTATTTCACTATAAATATGAAATTGCACTCTTGAAATTATAGTATAATTTACTCAATTAAAAAATTGAATCGTCCATTGATTTAATCATTACATATAAAATAATCCTCCATAAAATGTTCCTAATTAGAGCTAGATAATTCTGTCACCTCACTAATTATATCTTGATCCTTGAATTTCAATTAATTCTCTAATGAACAATAAACTTTGTGATCTCGTCACAAAATTTGAGCGCTCAATTGTTTAAGTTCTGAATTAATTATTCAAGGGAACTAATTTTCTAACTTTCATAATTGAATGGAATGGATTCCATATCTGTATATTAACATTCACAGCCATTTGTTTCATTGTGTTTCTGAAATACAAGGATTTAGTTTATTTCTTCCAAACTATTTCCGAGTAAATCAAAAAACTAAATTTCACAAATAGGAGTTTATTAATAACTCAGGATTAAGATTGTTTTATATATGATCATCTTTATGATTAATTTTAAATTCTCTATAATTAAAATAGAATTTATTAGAGAATTCAAAATTTATTTGGTCCAGTTCTATATAATCATATTATATAAAGTACCTCCATCTTTAATATCTCCATATAGAATAATCCAGATAAGAATATTCCATTCTTAATGTTGATGGACCGTACTATAATATTTAATTATAGATTCCAACTATAATTAATAATTATGAACTTGTTTTGATTATTATCCATAATTCAATCCTCTTGTATATAATTATATACTAAATTATGGTTACATAAATAATCATGGAACAAAAATATTATATCAAATGATAATATCGAAACATGCTAAACTTGTCTTTAAATATTTATTTTCATAGAAAATATATTACAATAATATTTCTTTAGGGAAACCCTAACACGACCTTCATGGGTCATTCAGTTCCTCAAAAGCTTGGATTTGATCGACCTTGCTTGAACCTAGCTTGAGATATTTGGGTATACATTTTGGCTTTATTTGGGATAGCTTTCTTTCTGCTTCTTAAAGCAGCTTTTTAGTACAAAAATTAATTTTTTTGTACCCAAATAAGAAAGTCATCCCAAACGAAGCCTTAGTTTCCTTATTCTATTTTATCTTTGGAGAGTAAATTAGAAAAAGAAAAAGAGAATGGATATTAATATGCTTATTACCTAATCAATAATTTAAAAGAAAAAAAAAGCATTTTGATATGACACTTTTTAATGATTCTTATGCAGAGAAAATCTACAAATACTTTTAGTCTCCTACCTTCTTTCTTAAAATCTCCTTGCGCTAGCCTCCTTTCCTACCTTTCTCCCAATTGCTTCCCAAAGTTTTGCAAGGGACTTTGTTTAGATGATAGTGCAGTGAAACAATGATAGAGAAGCCAAGAGGGATGTTTATGAGACTTTGACTCTCCTCTAAAAAAGATGAAGAAAGAAGTTGGTAAGAGTGAGAAGAAAATTGAAGTTGAAGTCTCTTTTGTTAGGGGACTTCTTAATAAATCCCTTCCCACAAAGGAGATTAGTGGTGAATTTTCTTTACCAAGTTCATCATAGGGAAAGCCATATAAAAGGATCATGAAGGTGTTCCTACTCTAGGTGATTAAGTAGTAAATTCACCAACCGGCTCAATGGTTAAATTGATGATGGATCCAATCCTAAGAAAAGAATCAGAGTTAGAAAAGTTTTTAATGTTACTAACTTCAAATACTTTAGGTCCTAACAGCATTATGATCTCAACTCATGAATTTAAGGTCATGAAGAAAATTTTGATTAATTGTCGAGCAAAATTTATAGTTGGGAAGTCAGTGACAACTAAGAAGATTGCAAAGATTTGACTCTTTAGAGAGTTTGGCCTTAATTATGTATTAGAGAGGTTTTCAATGACGGCTAATCCCTTATAAGTCATATTTTCTAAGGTCAACAATGACATCAGAGTTTAGTTAGATAATTTTAAAGGAAAATTCTTAATGTTATGATGAAATGTGAAATCTTAATAGGTAGAACAAATCCCTGGGGTATGGAGTTATTATTTTTGCATCTTATCTTGTTGTGCTTAGTTGTCAAAAAGGCACTTTTGGATCTTGTTGTACAATCCATATTAGACAGGAGAGTTAACTTCTTCTTTAAGCATCAAGCTTAAGATTGTGTCAGTGACTAGCCATGCTTCATATTGCAAGGGTAACTAGTTTATGCCTAGCGTGATGTATGCTTGTAGCCACCTTGTTCAAAATAATTTTGTTATAATTAAATATGTTCTACGTTTCTTATGTCATTTTAAATCTTCTATAAACATGTATTTATGATTATTTTTTATGAAATAATGGCAAGATGTTTTTTGTTTTATGAGTGATTTGATTGGTGAAATGATGTTAAGGAGTTTTGAATTATTGTGCTTTCCTCTATTAATGGTTCATGTGTTTCTTTAGGTGAGGGTTTTCGATAATCCTTTGACTTGAAAGTTCCTCTTCTCGTCTCCGCCATTTTCTTGAGATGTCTCAAGCTTTTTAAAGTTGCACAAATTATTTCTTGTCTTTAGATTGGGAATATGACTCATTAGTTTCTCAGTATAATGTGAAGTCAATGATAACATGAATCCAAGATTGGTGAGGACTTCATCGGTCAATCTTAAAAGCTTGGTGAGTTTCCTAATGTTGTGAGGGAAGATGAGTTATGCTTATGCGAGGATCAAATTTGTCTTGGATTGTAGCTTCTTTTATTTCTAGATATAGTGGTGATTATCCATTATCCTAGCTTCATTCCCACATATATAGTGTCCAAATCACTAGCAAGCATGATCACATTTACTAATTTTTTGTAAGAATGATGTACAAGCTAGAGCTTAAACCTCTATAGAGTTATCTTTAGTGTCAAAATTTGTAAGGATGTGCCAATTTTTTTACCTTTAGATATGTAAAAATGAAAGGTCTAAAGAAAAAAAGTGAGGGATTAGAAAAGAAAGTTCTACTTTATGAAGTTGGCCAAAGAATACTCAGTCAGTACTCACCTTAGCAAGATCCCTTCTTTTAAGTTTGGGGGGAAGTAATTGTTTGAAAAGGATACTAAATTTTTCCTCAACTTTCTAAAAGAAGAGCTGGACTGAATTTAGTATACATCTTTTGTCACAATCATAGAATACTTACAGTTGATCCACCACATACAACTAAACCATCGAGTGCCACATAGATGTCCTAATGCTCAACCATCAATAAAGTCACAAATCTAAAGTTGTAACCATTCAAGACACAATCTACTGGTGAAGTGACTCGTCTTTTCACTAAATAGTAGGTCCATCTCAGCAAAAACCTCAACAGAGGAAGTCCTTCAGAGCTGTGGCATTAGTTCATTTTATGGGTGCCGCGGAGCAATTGTCTCTTACGTCATGGCACCAGAATCTATTTTCTATGTTTTGTTATAAATAAGCCATTTGTAATGTTAGTAATAGATTTCATTCATTTAGTTAATTTCAATCTTTATAATACTTTTTAGTAATTTCCTTAGGAGAGACAACAAAGGGAATTTAGAAAGCACTAGAGCCACTTCATAAGAGTGTTTGGTCAATATTTGTGGAAGCAATTCTGTAAGTTTAAGGAGGAGTATAGAGGAGATGTTTGAACCCATTCAATAATATCTTTTCTTGTACTTTATTTCTTTTATGTGATTAATGAAATTATGTTTGTATCACTTATTCTTCATGTCTAGCTAAATTCCCTAGTTTCATAATTATGTTTTAATTATGATTTAAAGTACTAATGAATTCTATTCATCAATAATTTAATGATATTTTCAATATACCATGTCTTTATTTAATGTACATAGTATCTATATGTGTATTTAATATCAGGTGTAATTTGGAGCCTTTTTTTTAGGGGAAATCCATAGAGGGGCCTACGTATTGATATGAATTTAAAATTACAAGGTCCTTAAAGGGACCTCGAGATATTCTACTACTCAAAAGAGCTACAAGCAAAAAGACAAAAAACCCTAAAAGCTCAAGGTCCCTGCTACGCCAAAATACAAGATAACCTAGATACATTCTACGATGCTCAAGAATGAGCACCCAAAAAATGGGGAAGCAACCAACATAAGCTTTCAACACAAGGTCCTTGATCCAAATGTGAGTAGAGCAATGACCTGCACAAAATGGACCCTGCAAAACAGAGAAAAGACATAGCAAAAATAGCCAACATAAATGGAAAAGATATTACCACCAATTAAGCATGTCACAAGGAGTTAAAGTCATTTTAGTCCTTTCAAAGTATAAGCACTTCCTCCAAAAAGTCAGAGGACTCATAGTCACTGGTAGAAGAAGAACAACAAAAACCAGCTAACATAACAGCTAAAACACCCCTAGCACTCCAAGTTTTACCAGCAACCACCAACCCAAAAAACAACCACCCCCCTACACTCCAGAAAACCCAAGAAGCACAGTAAGGCGCTACCACAGAACAAAACACCCAAAAGTTCCAACCAGCAATACCACAGCACCATAAAACATAACACAGAGGAGAAACCATGATAAAACAAAATGAGCAAACCAAGTATCCAGCTTATACCAATAGAACCAAATGTGTAACCAAAAACTAGTCACAACAATGTAATGTAAATAGTTAATGCCAGTAGTGATTGGGCTAGAAGAGCTACGGTAAGAATGAAACATGCTACCATCATAGAGTAAAACCTGATGTCGCTCCATCCAACCCCACAACCCCAGCACACAGCACCTCCCAATAAACCTGAAAAAAACCAGAAAACACCACCCAAAGAGGTAGCCAAGAGCCCAAATAATAAATACAAATCTCCCAGAGGACACAACAAGAAAAGGAAGGCTGACCAAAAATAAACTAGTACAACTCCAAGCAACAACCCAATGGTGATCCAACATAACCCACCATTAGCACAGAAAACAACCACACCCAAAAACCAGAGAAGCCAAGACTCCCAAAGCCAAGAAGGCCAACCAAAAAATAAATCAGCAAAACTCCAAGCAACAACCCAATGGTGATCCAGCAAAACCAAACCCACCATCAGCCTAGGAAATAACCACACCCAAAAAAAAGAGAAGCTAAGACTCCTAAATCCAATAGGGTTCTGCCCACTCAGTGCTAAGGGAACGAGAGCAACAAACAGGTAAACCGTCAAAAGAAGGTTGTAATCATCGCTCAACCCTGAAACACCACAACACAAACCGCAAAGAAACAAAACACCTGAAAAACCAAAGCCACCCACCACCACACAGAAATCTAGCAGAGGGTTAGGAAAATAAATCCACCCAGCAAAGCTGGAACACTCAAATATAACAAGAGACCAAAAAGGAAAACAATTAAATCCTAACGTATGGGTAGGAAATTTTATTAAATCATAATAGGCCTCTAAGAGGCGCAGGAACATTGGTTTCCACAAAGTCCTTAAAGCAATCAGTTCCAACACCAAACCAAGCTAAACACCTAGCACAAGCATTGCCTTCCTTAGACACATGAGAGGTGTACATATAAATGAAAACCATCAAATACTTAATATCTCTAATAATATAAAAATCCTTAGGGTCACAAGCCGAGTCCTCACCATTGAATAAGCATTGAATATTAAGGGAAGGCTCAATCTTAATAGTAATACTGGCAATGTCAAGGGACATACAACATCTTAACCCATAGAGAATAGACTTAAAAATAGCCAAATGGGGATTACCCTTAAAAGGCCTCGCAAAGCCAAGAATAACATTACCATAGCCATCTCTGATGATGCCACCACACCCCATCATATTATTCTCAAACTCAGCACTATCATTCAACTTGAAATAACCCACCACCAGCTTAACCTAATAAACCAGACGAGGAAGGGTAGGAAGCATAGAGAACTGCAACCTGATACCTAAATCAAAAGCAACAAAATAATAATTTTTAAACCCTTTCATAGAAATTAAATTAACAGAAACCAAGTTGTGCAATTTATCTTTCACATTTTGAATGACCCTCAAAGAGACCATTTTAATACCATTAAACAAAGAGTTGTTTCTTTCCAACCAAAGATACCCTAATATCAGGGGAGAGGTAGCATTTCTAATGTGGCCTTTAGAATTCACAAACCAAGCCTTGAGAAGAGTATAAATGGATATAGTCACATTAAAAATATTTCATTTGAAGATATCATAAAAATAACACCAATTTTTGACAGCTATAGGACCTGACACGAAAATATGATGCATACTATCTAAATGAAAACAACATTGGCACTTAGAGGGGAGGACGAACCCACTTTTAATCAAATTGTCATCCATAGGAATAAATCAATGTAAAATTCTCCAAATAAAAGTATAAACAGTAGAAGGAATGCTTTTGTGCCAAACCATAGAAAAAATGGAATTAACATCTTTTTTAGGTCTAAAATCATGTCAAGCATCTTTTAATCTAAACAAATCATCACTAGCCAACTTGCAGAAAAGCACATCATTAGAGTCAAACTTAATAGGAACAGTGAGAATTTTTTGAATGATACCATCTGGAAGAACATCAGCAAGCTTCTCATAATCCCAATAGTTATCATTAATAAAGTAACTAACCTTAACTACCGTTGTAGAAGTAGAATTAATAAGGGAGTCAATAGAGCTAGAATTTAACCATTGCTCCTACCAGAAGAAAATATTACCACTCCCAAGGCCCTAAGAGAGATGAGGCTCCACCTCCCACTTGACCTTGTACATCCTCTGCCAAACTTTAGAATCACAAATATTAAAAGAATAAGTAGAAGGATGCTTCCCCACACAATATTTAGAGAACATAAATTTAGCCCATAAAGGCAATTTAGCATGGAAAGTAAACCATAACTTATAAGAAAAAGCATGGGCTAGGTCAGCCATACTTTTGCAGCCAAGCCCTCCCTCTTTTAAAACACCATAACATTTGTCCCAAGAAGCAAATAAATTTTAGTGTTACTAGACGAGCCTTTCCAAAAAAATATTGTTAAGGATAATATAAATTCTATTACACACAAATTTAGTAGGAAGTAGAATTTGAAAAGAATAGACATGGAGAGAACAAAGCACACTTCTAATGAGAGTAAGCCTACCCCCAAAACTCAAAAAATTAGAATCCCAAGACTGGAGTTTATTCTGCACATGTGTAATTTGGAGCCTATGAATAGGAAAGCAGACACAACTAGGTCTATTGAAATAGTATAATGCAAGCATATGCATAGTGCTTGACATAAACCAAATTTATAAAGATGAATTATAATGAGGGGATTTTAACAGTACATGATTTACTTACTCTTATATGATTTTCATAAGCTGATAGACTATGAGACTTTAGAATGGTATTGAGATTTGAAGGGTTTAATCTATCATTTATCTCTTCGTGTTTGGATGAGCAATCAATGATGCATATATTATGAATAACATTAATATAAAGAGAATCATTAGAAAATATATTATATTTATACTCCATCAATCCAAAATATTTTATCCAAATAGTGTTTCATTTAAATTTTTTATTGATTTCAAACTAATCGATTAAATTTCCACCAATTTTTATTTTATTGAGTAGGATCATTATTATAATAGTAGTATATAGTACTAGTATTTGCAAGTAAACAAATTTTCTTTGGGATTGATACTCTACTCTATCACTGTATTACTTTATTTTGCTTGTATACTTGCATATATTAAGTGGGATTTTTATAATCTTTATATCAAAGAATACCTAAGCATTATTTAGGAATTGATATAGCTCTAAATCATTTTCACAACTCTTTAGGTTACTCCACCACCCCATCAAGTTTTTGGCATCATTACAGGGGAATATTTTGTTTTACTTACACTTTTACTATATTGTTAAATAATTAAATGATTAGACCTATTCATATTTTATTATTATTATTACATATTGTTTTTGCATTTTGTGTCTTTGTTGTTTGCATTGCACTACATTTTTAGTTTAGTGTCAAGTGATTAGTCTTTTTTTTTTTGCATTTTTTTCATTTTAGTACTGTAATGCTAACTATCACTATGTCGCAGTGCTTTCCTGACATATGTATGATTTCATAAGTTGAAATTTTTTACATCTTAAATAATCATATAAGCTAGCATCGCAGAGCTTATCCCCCAAGCATTACAGTGGGATCAAACCCAATCAAAAGAATGCTGATAGCCATAAGCCAAAATGAATCATATGGATTTAAATACACATTACTAATTTTTTGTAAGCACCCTAATACTAAACTAACTCTACGATGCCACATCACATTCATTAATGCAGCATTAATGGTACCATAGTGTTCAATTAATATGACCACTATTGTGCTGACACTTGGCAACACCATAGTAATGACCCATTTCTAAAAATTCATTTAAATTATTAGAAATAGTACCTCAGTGCATAACTATTCAGTTCCTCAATGAGTTGTCATTGATAAATAGCCATTCCATTTTCATCACTTTTCACATCGCATTTTCACTCAATCTCTCTATTCCTCTTCCCCCAAGTTTTTTTAGCAACAGTCCCTAGGATAAACTTAAATTTATTTCTAAGGTAGATAAGTCTAAGTATACTAAGTGGGAAACACTGTACCTTTAATCCCAGAGTGTGGTTTTGTTAACCCAACTCAACCAATCCTTCAAAGTATTTCTGATAGAGGTTGGGCTAATTTTTGTGATGAACCAATTGTGTCCATTGTAAATATTCTGTGTGAATTTTTTGCCAACGAAAAAGATGGTTCCATTTTTAAATGTTATCTGAGAGGCAAATGGGTACCTTTTGATTCTTTCACTATTAATAAGTCCTTAAGTAAAAAAGATATGGAATTTGATGAATATTTTCCTTTTAGTCATGCACCATTTGATTAACAAGAATTTTTGGACTGACTTTGTGGACTAAATAGTAGAGCAAGGTGGAAGACTAGAGAAGGGAAAATAATTAATTTTCATGCACCCTATATGACTCAAACATCCAAGGCCTAGTATTATTTCATCTCTGCCTATATTATACCTAGCAAGAAAATTATGGAGGTAACCAATGATAGAATCCTCCTAAATGTTAACATTTTAAAGGGTTACGCTATTAATGTTGGAAAGTTGATCCTATCTTCTCTTACATATATTATGAAGGGATCTACTTCTGTGAATCTAGACCACCCTTCTTTAGTATCTTCCCTTTGTGTAAAAGTAGTAGTGAGGGGTGATCAAAATAAAGAGTAGTTATTCCCCATAACTACTCTCATTAGGGAAAAATACTGAATTTTAAGCATTTATATAAGGAAGGTGAGGATCCTAGTGAGCCCATGAAAGTTTATGAGGGGTGTGAAACCCATAAGAACTAGTCCTGAGGCTAACCAATAGGGGGTAAATTGGTATTTAAAAAATTTATAATGATGAAGAAAAGTATTTTTATAACTTGATGTAAAAATAATTTAAATTCATAATGAAAAGATAAATCAACATTTTCACCCATGCAGTTAATCATAAGAAAAATAAATGTGAAAATAATAATAAGAAAGAACATACCAGATTTATAGTGGTTTGGTCCAACTTGACCAATGCCCAGTCCCCAAAAGCAACCACTGAGTAATGCACTAAAACATTTTTGTGTCTCTCATTTTGCTCTCATTATGAGGCGGAGAAGCTCATATAAAATCTTTCCACCAACCTGGTGCTGCTGAGGACCGAAACTCCTTTCACTAGTAGAAAACCTTGACTCCTTTTTCTCCCTCCAGTAGATGACAAAGAATCAGGAATCCCTTTCACCTTCTCCAGTGCGGTAAAGTAGTCGAGTCCAATTACACTAAATAGATCTTCTTCTTCCCTAAACTTTTCTCAATATGAACCTTGAATCCAATGGTACTAGGGTGCAAGATTGTTAGAGCACCGTGTGAAATCCCCTCCACACTCCCTTTAAATCCCCTCATTTGATCTTCTCCTTCTCAAACTCCACCCTTTTATCTCTCCCTTTAAAGTTCTCTCTTCTAGTTTTCTCCAGAAGAACAAATACATAATGGCTGTCAAAGACACTTTCCAAGTGCCTTGATAAAGCTTAAATAGAGGGCTTCAAAGATCCTAAGAATTCAATTTTCTGATAAAAATTATCTAGTACGATTTATAAAATTTGACCTGATAGTCCTGGACAATCTTTGCATAACTCAGTATAATTAGTTCAAAATTGTACATATCATCTAGTACGATATTGAGATCATCCGATATAACTAGTTTAATCAAAATATAGTTCATCCAGGACAAAATATGTGATGAATAAAATTCTTCTATATTGATTGTACATTATGATACAAGTCATACAGTACAATCAGAATATCAAAAATAAGCAGATTTGATTGAATAATCATAGGATTAATTTAGACATAATTTTTATAGATCATCTAGTATGATGTAGATCATCTTGGATGATTAGAACAAAATATAAAATTCAAAATCTTACCTAAAACATGACTGGACACTATTTTTCATGATTATAACTGATTATTCTAAATGATCTAAATCATTACTAGTTGAATTTGAAAAATTATAAAAATATTTTCTCCAAATCTCCTCCTCATTAAGATAATTATGTTAAAATAGGGAAAATAAAAAAAATTAATTTTTTATATAGAAATAAATAAAAAATTAAAAAAATCTTTCAGAACTTAAAATAATAAATAAACTAATGCAAATATAAGATGAATATATATAGCTTAAACACAAATACAACCAGTCAAAACATATTCTTCCCCTTTAACATTATCAAAAAGAAGGGAAACAAATAAGAAATAAATGGAATATACATTATAAACTCTAATCAGTTGGAGGGGATGTTGATGTTTAAGAACAATCAATTAATTTAAAAAAATTTCTCAAAATAAGAAAGTTACATCTTGATTTTATTCAAAAACATAATAAGAAATGAATTGACCTCACTAAGATCTAGAAAGATTAAAAATTTTAATTTCATCAACCCTAGCTCAGGTTCCTTACAAGTTAAAATCCTTTTTAAACAAAAATCTAATTCATAAAAATAATTAAAGAAGAAAAAATGTATTTTTAAATATTTTTACATGAAATATATCTAATAGAATATAAATGCAAAAATTATGAGTCACGAATCATGATTTTTAAACTCAAGTATTATAAGTATCATTAAAAACATGGGTTTTCTAAAATTTAAAATACAAGAAAGATAAATTAACTTATTGTGGGCCCATTTTGTGCCCCTTTATCAGTTTTTTTTTCACTTTATGCATCTTTTGATTTTTGAAACACTTTTGTGCATCTTTTAATTTTGACGTATATTATACATCTTTTCATTTTGGGCCCATTTTATTTCTATTTTAATTTTTGTAATTTTACTTCCTTGATTACAAAGTAAATCTGATGTAGTAATAAAAATTAACAACTTGATTAAGAAAATTATGAAGTGGATTCATTAGCTTGCAAAAGATTCATATGAGATAGAAGAAATATGAGATAATAAAAAAGATTTAATTTCAAAATCCAATTCTTAAATTGATATATTTTTTAATTAAAAAGTACAATAGCCTAATTAAAGAATTGAGAAGGAGAGAAACAATAAAAATTTTCATTCTTTAATAATTTAGAAAAATCAATCATCACTTACTCAAACATTTTAGGAAGAAAGAAAACAAAATTTTTATTAAAAAAATAGAAAAGTGAATTGATTCTCATATGCAAACACAATGTGAATTGTGATTTGTGTGTGTTGATCAGAGATAAATCACAAAAAAATATATACTTGAAAAAAAATGATTACAAATAAAAAAATATCAAAAATAACACAAATATATATATATATATATATATATATATATATACTGGAAAAAAATGATTATAAATAAAAAAATATCAAAAATAACACAAAAAATATTTATAATGAATAAAATAAAATAAAGAACATATACATGTGCATTAACTATAACACATAAACACAAATAAAAATTTATACCTTATTATTTTGCTACTGATCTGATAATTTAAAAACTAGGTCTTCCTAGGAGATCTTTTTTTTTTTTTTTGTCATTAACCCTTATTATGTTTTTCTTAATTTTACCATTCTTCTTTGCTAAAAGAGTTTTTAAATTAGGGCATTCATTTTTTATATATCCAAGATTCCAACACCCAAAGAAAATAATGTTGGAAGAAATCTTAGTATTTTTATCATTTTTACCTTTATTCCACTTTTGTTGATACTGATGTTTATGCCTCAGTAGTTTTTCAAATTCACTTGTTATTGAGGCTATCTCTTTTCTCACATTATCTACTAAGCCATTCTTATCCATCTCTTCAACTTTTAGCACTATTGTTTCACCTATTTCCAAATATATTTGACCCAAACTTTGCTCGTAAGGAATGAGTGAGTGAGTCAAATTATTAATAGAATATTTATTCAAATTTTTTTATTCACAAATAGTAACGACTTTAGCATTAAACTTATCAAGTAAACAATATAGAATTTTATTGACTTTTTCAAAGTTTGAAAGTTCTTTACCCAAGGCATGTAATAATGTCACTATTTGAGTAAATATAGTATACATGTCTAGAATAGTCTCATAAGATTTCATGCAAAATAGTTCATAATCATGCATTAAAATATTCAACCTAGATTACTTTACTTCACTAATACTTTCATATGTAGTGTGTAATTTATACCAAATTTCCTTGTGAAAGTTTGTGTAGGTTATAGAAATAACTTTCACTGATAATCTTTTAACCACAAATATAAAGAATGGTGAAATAAAATGCAAAAAAAAAAAAAAGATAACAGAAGAACACCAAATTTTATAGTGGTTTGGTCTAACTAGAACTACATCCACTCCCTAGAGACTTCTACTTTGAGTATTGCACTAAATAATAATGACTCTCCTTTTTCCCACATAGCAAGGCAGAGAAAACCTTACAAACTCTCTTCCATTGACCGATGTGGTAGAGAACTATCACCATTTATACTTTTCAATTGATGGCAACATACCTTCTCATCCTTTTTCACCCACCTGGTGAAGTCAGAGTACCTACACATCCTTTTTCACCCACTTGGTGAAGGTAGAGAACCAAGCATCATTTTTTACCCTCTTTGTGAAGGAAGAGAACCAAGCATCCTTTTTCACCCTCATGGTGAAGGTAGATAACCTTGATCTAATCTTGAAGATCTTCTCTTAAGAGATTCCAAAAAAGTTGGGAAGAAATTATTAAGAGAGTTGCTATTTGCATGTTTTAGATTTTTTCAACTTGTATAGTTTTGATGATTCCAAATATTATTATTTTATGTGTAATTATCTCCTAACACTTTTTGGAAGATTTGTTTTTGCTCTTGTGTGTACTAACATTTCAGAAAATTTAAACTGCAAACTATAAAGACTTCAAATCAAATTCAGCATACAATTCTTTGCAAATTGAAGCTTTAAATTGTTCTTTGAATTAAGAGGGAGTGATTGTAATTGAGTGAATAAACACGCACACACACACACGAACCTAGTTCGTACGGGACGATCAGGTTAGTTTTCTCCCCATAAGAGCAATGGAACGAATAGGAGTTGGAGGAAATTTTTCTAAGTCCTAATCATCCAGGATGAAATTATTTTTATCCCAGGACGAGTTAGGCTCTGTAAAAATTTCATTCAGACAAAATCTATAATCGTGCCAGGACGATTTCTTCCCTATAAAAATTTTGTCCAGACGAAATCCAAATCGTCCCAGGATGAATTCTTCTTTGTAAAAATTTCATTCAAACGAAGTTCATTATCGTGCCAGGACGAGTTGCTCTCTGTAAAAAGTTCGTCAAGACAAAGTCCTGTTCGTCCCAGAACGATGTGAACCAACTTACCAAAATTGGTTACGTCCATGCAGTTATTTGGGAACTGACCTATGGTATAACTGATCCTACCGGACGAACCTAATTCGTACGGGATGATGATCGTGTACAAACATAGTTCGTACCAATATTCATTAGGATTATTTTTGACACTTTAATTAAAATCGTCCAGGATGATCCACGATCGTACAGGACGATTCATTTCGTGTTGACTTGAAAAATTTGCAGTTTTGGACGGTTTTTCTTGTCTCTCCTATATATAGTTCAATTTAGACTGCCACCCAATCTTTTTTCTCATTGATCTTCATGCATATTGAAAGAAGAGTCAAGGAGAGAGTGTGAGAGAGCATTCAAAGAAGGATTCCTACCACTGGAGTGTGAAGGCTTTGCTTTGTGTTCAAATGTAAGAATCTCTACTTGTGATTTGGGATTAGTTCACTCTTTTCTTTCTTCCTTCTAGATTTCTTATGAGAAGATCTGTCAAGGAGATCCAGTTCTCTGCCGACACTTAGAGAGTGTGAACAGCCGCGAGTTCTCTGCCCACACTAGGAGAGTGTGAAAGGATGAAGGGTTCTCTATCCACACTAGAAGAGTGTTAAAAGACGGACGATTCTCTGCCAACACTATGGATAGTGTAAAAGGACAACAGTTCTCTGCCGCACCGGGTAGTGGTGGAAAAAGTGTTTGTAAAGGCTTATCCGTCTCGTTGTGGGTGCAAAAGGAGAGATACTATTGGTATTAGTACAATACTCAGAGGGTGCCTCTAGGGAGTGGATTTAGGTCTGGTTTAGACCGAACCACTATAAATCTTGTGTCTTTTATTTTTTACTACTTTTAATTTTTCGCATTTTGTTTTGTTCTAAAAATTGTGGTTGAAAAACTTTTTCTAAAAATTTATTAAAATTTATTTTCAGTTTAACATACTCAAGAGGGATATTTTTTTTAAAATACCAATTCATCCCCCCTCTTGGATAGCCTTGGGATATAAGCTTAGGTTTAACAACCTAATTCATAGTGAACGAATCTCAACAAGTGGTATCAGGGCCTTATTTCAAAATCATAAGTTTAGACTACTTATGATTAACGTAGATGGCTACATTTGGAAATAGAAACACACCTGAGGGTTACTCTATTACTAAGTTTCCACTATTTGATAATATACATTTTGATTTTTGAAAAACACGCATGTCTACTTTCTTACAGTCACTTGATTATCATATGTGGATCTTAGTCCAGGAAGGATATACAAAACCAACTAGATTAGTTGATGGAGTTAGAGTTGAAACACCTTTTGCAGACTAAACAGTAAAAGAACGTGACTTAGCATAATTAAATGCTAAATGCTTGAATAGTTTCTTTTGTGCTTTAAAATCGGAAGACTACATGCGGGTTTCCACTTGCAAAAGTGAAAAGGACATATGGGATAGACTTTATATAACATATGAGAGGACTAATAAGGTTAAACAATCTAGACTCAATGTCTTGTTACATGATTATGAATTATTTTGCATAAAATATAATAAATCCATTTCTGACATGTACACAAGATTCACAAAAATAGTCACCTCTTTGCATGCACTTGGTAGGGAACTGACAAATACTGAAATGGTTAATAAGATTCTTCATTGTTTACCTACTGCTTATGATGTTAAAATTACTACAATTACAGAGTCTAAAGATTTAAATATTTATTCTATTGACAATCTTCTTGGTTCGCTTATTGCTTACGAGCAAGGAGTTAGCCAAAGAAAGATTGATACAGGTGAACCACGAAGGGAGAAGAACATAGCACTGAATGTGGAAGAGTCTGAGAGTGAACACTCATAACCTGAGGATGAAGAAGACATTGCATTGATGACTATACAATTCAGAAGCTTTTTAAAGAGGAAGTAGAAGAAACGCCAATAATGGAATAGAGGTAAATTCAATAGAAATACTAAGATTTCAAATGATGTTATTTGCTATGAGTGTAGGAAACCTGGACATATAAAGACGAATTGTCCTAAACTTAAAGCCAATCCTAGCAAGGAGAAGGTAGAGGAGAAATCTACTGTAAAGAAGGGTAGAAAGAAGTTTCAAAAAGCTTTCTGGGCGGACTCAGCTTCAGATTCATCAGAGACTGAAAAAGAAGAGGAAGTCACTAATCTGTGCTTAATGGCTGATAGTCTTGATCAGTTAGATCAAGAAGAGGTATATGACTTAACTTATGATGAATTATTTGAAGTTTCTGAACACATGCATAATGCATATAGTAAAATGAAGAAAATGCATGCTAGTCTATGTCTAGAATTTGAAGAACTTAAAAAAGAACATGAAATCCTTAGAAAAAATTATGCTTTGATTGATAACAACCACATGAAATTACTTGATGAGTTTGATGACTTGAGTAAAAATCATGAGAATTGAAAATCATCCTATGCAGAACTCGAGAAAGATTTTAAGAATTCTAAGGATGAATTTGAGAGCAAACTTTATAGAACCAATTATACAAATCAAATTTTTGAAGATATGAATTCATTTTACAAATTAACGATAAAAGCTCTTGAGGATAATAGGATATCACCTAAACTTGAAGATTTTACTAATCTTATTATGTATCCTAAATTTATGCAATCCCTGAAAAGATAGATAAATGTTAGAAGACTTAGGAATCTATTTCCTAAAATAAAATATAATAATTATGGATTGTTTGGACATATAGCTCACACATGTACTTTGAAGATAAAACTAATTTGGTGTGGAGACCTAAGATGCATAAACCTAGACATATCATGCATGCATCTGATTATAAATTTCTAAAAGGTGAACCCAAACTTGTTTGGGTTCTCAGGTCTAACATTTGATAATTTTGTAGGGTCGCTCTCACACAAGATCTCGTGAGAGCATATGGTACCTGGACAACGGATGTTCAAAGCATATGACTGGAGATACTGCTCAATTCATAATGCTGGAATTCAAGAGTGGAGGCAAAGTTACACTTGGAGATAAAACCACAAGGAAGGTGGTTGGGACATGTATGATTGGAAATTTAAAGAATTTTTTCATAGACAATGTATTATTGGTCGAAGGCTTAAAACATAATTTGTTAAGTATAAGTCAACCATGTGATAAAGGTTAATGTGTAAAATTTTTTCCTACTAGCTGCATATTAAACCTAAATGGTAAAGATGTTTTGAATGGAAAAAAGGTAAAGAATGTTTATATGCTAGATTTAAATTGCATTTAAACTCCTACTACTTTTTGTTTAAAAACTGAATCTGATGAGTCATGGCTTTGGCATAGAAGACTTTGTCATTCTAGCATGAAAAATCTTAGGAGGATTACCCAAAAGAACTTAGTGAGAGATATACCAAAACTAAACTTTACTAAGTTCCACCTTTGTGATGCATTTCAATTAGGAAAGCATGTGAAGTCCTCTTTTCAGTCCAATAAGAATCTTAGAACTAGTAAACCATTGAAGATTTTGCATATGGATCTTTTTGGACCAGTTGGAACTGTGAGTCTAGGAGGGAAGGTATACGGATTTATGATTGTGGATGATTACTCAAGATTCACATGTGTTAGATTTCTATTTCATAAGAGTGAATCATTTGAGGAATTTAGAAATTTTTCGACTTGGATTCAAAGGAAATTAGGGTGTGAAATTATTTCTATGCAAAGTGATCATTGAGGAGAATTTGAGAATGAGATATTTGAATAATTTTATAAGAAAAAAGGAATTGATCACAACTTTTTTGCACCTAGAACCCCTCAGCATAATGGGGTAGTCAAAAGGAAAAATAGAACATTAATAGAAGCTGCCCGAGTAATGTTGGCAGAATATTCACTTCCTAAATATTTTTGAACTGAGGCGGTTAGCACAGCATGTTATGTTCTGAATAGGATAAATGTAAGATCTAAATTGAATAAAACACCCTATGAGTTACTAAAAGGGAGAACACCTAATTTGTCTCATTTGCATGTTTTTGGTTGCAAGGTGTTCATTCATAATAATGAAAAATCTGCCTTAGAAAAATTTGATCTAAAATCAGATGAATGAATTTTTGTTAGATACACAAGTATTGAAAAATCTTATAGAGTATTCAATAAAAGAACTTTAGTAATTGAGGAGGCCACACATGTTGTATTTGAGGAATCTGGAAATATGAAAGAGCCAAATATTGTAGAATATGAAATTGAGATTAACTCCCAAAAGATTGATAAATTGAACTTGGAAGAAAATTTGGAGATAGAAAATTCTTTGCCTAGAGATTTGAGATTTTCTAAAACCACCCAAGAGAATTGATCATAGGTGAACCAAGTGAGGGTGTAAGGACTATGCATGGATTCAATAAGGAAGTCAATCATTCAGCCTTCATTTTAATTATAGAACCCACTAATATTTATCAAGCACTTTCTGATGAATTTTGGATTTTGGCCATGCAAGAAGAGTTGAATCAATTTGTAAGAAATAAAGTTTGGGAATTAACTACAAGGCCAAAAGATCAAAGTATAGTTGGAACTAAGTGGGTATTCAAAAACAAAATGAATGACTCAGGCGTAGTCATTAGAAATAAAGCTATATTAGTTGCTAAGGGGTATAATCAGATTAAAGGGATTGATTTTGAGGAGACTTTTCCCCTGTAGCTAGACTTGAAGCAATTAGAGTTTTGCTAGCCTTTGCCTATTTTAGAGGTTTCAAATTGTTTCAAATGGATGTGAAAAGTGCCTTCTTAAATGGGGTAATTGAAGAGAATGTTTTTGTAGAACAACCTCTAGGTTTTAAAAATTCTAAATACCCAAGTCATGTTTTCAAGTTAAAAAGGGCATTATATGGATTAAAACAGACACCTAGGGCTTGGTATAAGAGGTTGAGCACCTTCCAACTTGAAAGTTCATTTAAAAAAGGAAGTGTGGATACAACTCTCTTTTTGAAGAAATGTGGAAAGGATATACTCATTGTTCAAATTTATGTGGATGATATCATTTTTGGATCTTCAAATAAAAACCTTTCTGATGATTTTTCTAAAATAATGAGTAGTGAATTTGAGATGAGTCTAATGGAAGATTTAAGTTATTTTCTAGGTTTTAGCATTAAGCAAATTAAGGAATGAACATTTCTAAGTCAATCAAAGTATGTTAAGGACATCCTCAAAAAGTATGAAATGGATAATGCTAAACCTGTAAGTACACCAATGAGTTCCTCAGTTCAGTTGGATAAGAACCCTAAGGAAAAATCTGTTGATCAAAAGAAATTTAGAGGGATAATTGGATCTTTACTTTACTTGACTACTAGCCGACCCGATATCATGTTTAGTGTATGCTTGTGTGCTAGATTTCAATCAGATTCAAAAGAATCACATTTGACAGCAGTTAAAAAAATTTTAAGATATCTGTTAGGAACTCAGAACTTAAGAATTTGGTATCCTAAGTTTAGCTCTTCATTTGAAATAATTGGTTATTCAGATTCTGACTTTGCAGGATGTAGGGTGGATAGGAAAAGCACTTCTGGAACATGTCAATTCATTGAAAATTCTTTAGTCTCTTGGTCCAGTAGAAAACAAAATTCAGTAGCCCTATCTACTGCAGAAGCTGAATACAATGCATTAGGAAGTTGTGTGGCACAAGTACTTTGGTTGAAACAATAGTTGATTGAATTAGGATTGTCTATAGGCACTATTATAATTTATTGTGATAACACTAGTGCTATTTGCATTTCTAAAAATCCTATTCAACATTCAAGAACCAAACACATAGACATAAGGCATCATTTCATAAGGGATCATGTATCCAAGGGAAAAATGGAACTCACTCATGTTATAACTGAAAATCAACTTGCAAATATTTTTACAAAACATTTAGCCTTTGATATTTTCTGTGCATTAAGAATAAGGCTTAGTGTGATTGATTTAAATGCTTAAATAAAAATGTTCTTGCAACATTGATGTTTGTTTATTAATTAAATATTTTGTATGTGTTTATGATTTTATTTATGTGATTTTTCCTTTTAGAGTCTGTGCTTCTTCGTTATTTTAGGTATTTATTTTATTTTGTTTTGTTTTTGAATTGTAGTTTTTATTTGAGTGGAAATTTTTTTTTTTTGTCATCATCGTCCGGGACGAAATATTTTCGTACGGGATGATTTGTGTAGTGTGACAAACTGTCAGATTTTGAATCGTTTAAGTGCAGTTTTTAATGTACTTCATATGTACGATCGTCACGATCATCTGGGATGAAATATTTTTCAAATGACGGGACGAATGAATGAAGCAGTTGAATGGATAAGGTAGTTTTTAATATGAACTTTGTCTGTACGAACTTTTGGTTTGTCTGGACAAACACATGTTAGTTCGATGTAGGGGACTGTTTCAACTACCATTAAAATGATAGAAGTTCTGATCGTCCCGGGATGAACACGTGTTCGTCTGTACGATCAGACTGGTCAAAAGTCTGTACGTAAGGATGCTCATAAGTCACGTTGATTACCAAAAGCCATTTCATTCTGGTCGTATTAGATCATTTGTACGAAATATTTTCGTACGGGATGATCGAAAATTTCGTACGGGATGAATTATTTTTGTCTGGTACGAACGAATCATTTTCAATATATAGGCGGTCTTTTCAACTCAATTGTCACTCTCTAAACATCACTTTCAACTCCTTTCTTACTCTAGATCACTTTCAAATGGCCAGTTCAAGCAAGCGTCAAAAGGTCTTAGTCAAGAAGACACATAGGAATTTGTCCGAAAACTTTCTGTCCAAAGCAAATGAGGATTCTTTTCCTAGATTTGCTTCTGCCAAATTCACTCCTTCCTAAATTTTAATTCAAGAAGATATTACCTTTAAGGTAATGCATTTATTTGCTTCGACTCAATTTCAATTTATCCTTACTCTGGTTCACCTCTATAACAAAGAAACCTTCCACTACTTTCTAGCCAATATGTCCTTCAATTCTGACCATTCTGTGATTTGCTCCTTTATTTTCAAAAAGAAAGTTGAAATCACTAAACACGACTTAGGAGCTTTTCTAAATTTAAGGACTGAGGAGAGTAGAGCCCATACCATAATCACCAATGATACATATAAATGTTATGAAATCAATAGGGTGATTAGAAGAAATGATTTAACTGAGCATGTGGCTAGGGTATCTGGTCTTGTCCGTAATGCACGCATCATCCAGCACGTTCTTAGAACTTCAATCATTCCAAAAGCTGGTGATAGAGTCAATATTACCCCACTTCTTTCCATGGTGACCTTCTTAATCATGAGCGATAAACCTATAGATGAAGCCCAACTTATTCTTGACTACCTTTATGGGCTTTCTGAAATTGGCCTTGTATAACAGAAAAGAAAGAGGAATATTGCTTTAGGACACTTAGTTTCCTTGTTCTATAAAAGAAGTATAACTTGGTTCATCCTGATCAAGAATATGAAGAACTGCTCTATTACAATGACGGATCATTTAAAGTGATCTTCAAGGATGAATCAGGAAAAGCACATGTCATCAATGAAACAGAAGAAGAGCTTGAAGGTGCACCTGCTCCTACAAATGAACCAAATTATCAGCTAGAGACTCATTTTGATCAACGCTTTGATCAAATTGAGACTCATCTTCAACAGCAGGCAGCTCAATATCAATATGACATGGGTTATTTGAGGGGACAAATGAATGATATTAGTACCAATATACTTATGTTGAATACATACTTTAATCTCTTTGGTACTGCCCCTCCTCCTCCTCCTCTAGATCAGGGACCGTCCGAGTGATTGTTGCACTTTATGTTTTGTGTTTGTGTTGTTATTTTTTATGTGTTAGTTGTTGTTTGTTTTTAGTTGTTTGATGTATTTCCACTTTATTTTAGTTGTTGTATTGATATCTTGATGAATACATGTAATATTTAAAATGATATCAATATAAGTTCTTGTGTTTTGATTTGAATTTACTTTTGAAATGTTTGTTAGAATTTATGTAAATCATCAGATTTTTAATCCTAATTGTGATATAACCTGAATTGCAAGAAAAATTAAATTCATTAGAAAAACTAATTATTCTAAGTTTAAGTTTTGCTTATAACTTGATATTATTAGAATTTTTAATTTCATGTCTCTTCTTTAGACTGTATTATTGTTAATATTATTATTGCAATTGTGATATTTTCTTATTTTATATTTCACTTATCAATCATTATTTATGCACTTAGAGAGATTTGAAATTTTAGATTATTGTTTTTAGAAAGAAAAAAATTAATCTTGCAAATTGTGTAAAAGTACAATTAAAAAAAATCAAAAGGAATGCGAATAAGTTCGCAAAGTGAAAAAGAGGCATAAAATAAGCCCAAAGTAAAAATGATGCACAAAAGTGTGCCACAACTATGAAAAAGATGTGCAAAGTGCCACATGTGGTAGTTATTTCTTTCCAAACTCTTTTAATCTCTTAATTCAAATTGATCTTATGTTCATTTATACTTGATATTGAAATTTGAAATATACAATTTTTCATTCATCCTTATTGCAATGATTTTCTCTATCTTAATGTCTAAACTGACTCATATCTTTGATAAATTCTTTTTATTATCTATGTTATATCACTTCTTAAATTATATGAATTTCTATGATTTACCTAATATTTTAATTTTATTTTCATAACTTATTTCAATCACTATTAAAGATTATATTATCAAATAATTTTTATATCTCTGCTTACATTTCAAGTTGTTTTTCTCTTCACTTTTTGCTGTTGTCAAAAAGGGGGAAAAATTGTTTGTTGAGTTGTGTCTTGTGTCTTGTGTCTTGTGAGTCTTGTATCTTGTGTTGTGTCTTGTGTCTTGTGAGTCTTGTATCTTGTGTTAGTATTTATGTTTATGTTATTTTGTGATTATGTTGTTGTTTTGTTTTGTATAAAATTTTTGAAAAATAAAAATAATTTTTGAATCAATGCCTCCTTATTTTCATGAATTCATCAATTCAGGGGGAGTTTAGGAGATTCTTAAAATTTGCAATCCTACAAACAATAATTATTTTGACATCATCAAAAAGGGGGAGATTGTTAAGAGAGTTGCTATTTGCATGTTTTACATTTTTGCAACTTGTATTGTTTTGATGATTCCAAATATTATTATTTTATGTGTAGTTATCCCCTAACACTTTTTGGAAGATTTGTTTTTGCTCTTGTGTGTACTAATATTTTAGGAAAATTGAGCTCCAAACTATGAAGACTTCAAATCAAATTCATCATACAATTCTTTGCAAATTGAAGCTTTAAATTATTCTTTGAATTGAGAGGGAGTGATTGTAATTGAGTGAATAAAAACACACACACACTTAAGGAGATCTTACAAAATTTGTACTTATTGTATAGGACGAACCTAGTTTAGACGGGACGATCAGGTCAGTTTTCTCCCCGTAAGAGCAATGGAACGAACAGGAGTTGGAGGAAATCTTTCTAAGTCCTGATCATCCAGGACGATTTTCGTCCCAGGACGAGTTAGGCTCTATAAAAATTTTGTTCAGACGAAATCTATAATGGTTCCAAGGCGATTTCTTCTCTGTAAAAATTTTGTCCAGACGAAATCCAAATCGTCCCAGGATGAATTCTTCTCTGTAAAAATTTCGTTCAGACGAAGTTCATTATCGTGCCAAGACGAGTTGCTCTCTGTAAAAAGTTCATCCGGACGAAGTCCTGTTCGTCCCAGGACGATGTGAACCAACTTACCAAAATTGGTTACGTCCATACAATTATTTGGGAACCGACCTATGGTATAACTGATCCTACCGGACGAACCTAGTTTGAACGGGACGATGATCGTGTACAAATATAGTTCGTACCAATATTCATTAGGATCGTTTCCGACACTTTAAGTAAAATTGTCCAGGACGATCCACAATCGTACGGGACGATTCATTTCGTGTTGACTTGAAAATTTGTAGTTTTGGACGGCTTTTCTTGTCTCTCCTACATATAGTCCAATTTAGAGTGCCACCCTATCTTTTGCTCATTGATCTTCATGCCTATTGAAAGAAGAGTCAAGGAGAGAGTGTGAGAGAGCATTCAAAGGAGGATTCCTACCAATGGAGCGTGAAGGCTTCACTTTGTGTTCAAAGGTAAGAATCTCTACTTGTGATTTGGGATTACTTCACTATTTTCTTTCTTTCTTCTAGATTTCTTGTGAGAAGATCTATCAAGGAGATCCGGTTCTCTGTCGACACTTGGAGAGTGTGAACAACCACGGGTTCTCTGCCTACACTAGGAGAGTGTGAAAGGATGAAGGGCTCTTTTCCCACACTAGGAGAGTGTGAAAGGATGGATGGTTCTCTGCCAACACTGGAGATAGTGTAAAAGGACAACGATTCTCTTCCGCACCAGGTAGTGGTGGAAAGAGTGTTTGTAAAGGCTTCTTCTCCTTACTGTGGGTGCAAAAGGAGAGACACTATTGGTATTAGTGCAATACTCGGAGGGTGCCTCCGGGGAGTGGATGTAGGTCTGGTTTAGACCGAACCACTATAAATCTTGTGTCTTTTATTTTTTACTGCTTTTTATTTTTCGCATTTTGTTTTGTTCTAAAAATTTTGGTTGAAAAACTTTTTCTAAAAATTCATTAAAGTTTATTTTGGTTCAACATACTCAAGAGGGATATTTTTTTAAAATACCAATTCACCCCCCCCCCCCCCCCCTTCTCTGATAGCCTTGGGACATAAGCTTAGGTTTAACAACCTAATTCATAGTGAACAAATCTCAAAAGAAATTAGAAGATGAAAAAAGATATCCTCAATTTGAGCAACCTTGTGAATCTATAATATTTCCTTTTCACCAGATCTCTCACTCTCCAATCTTAAAATCCCTCTCAAACACACTCTTAATAGTCACTCTCAAGAGAAAATTTGAAGCAAAGGACAAGGATGATAGTTCTAGGACTTTATTTACATAAAACTCATGAAAAACTCTCCAAAAATTGAATTCTTTCAAGAGAAACATCCACAATTTGTATTGTACGATTGAAGATCATCCAATATGAATAGTTTAAAACTCATGGCTTTAGTTGGTATGAACTTAGTTTCATACACTATGGGCCATCTGTATGACTTGATATCATACAATATGAATAGTTCAAAAATAAATAAGTTTGTATGGAATGATCAAGTATAATCATGGTTTTGTACAATGTCACTTGTCTGTACGACTTGACATTGTACAATACAAATAGTTCAAAATAATTTTTTTTTTTGGTACTATCTATTATGAATCAAATTTCATACATTATTAGTCATCTATACGACTTGATATCGTATATTATGAATAGTTCAAAAATAAATAAGTTCATATGACATGAACAGGTGCAAACCTTATTTGTATAATGTCAGTCGTCTGTATGACTTGGCATCATATAGTACGAACAGTTCAAAATAACTTTCCATCATTCGGTATGATCTAGTACAAACAAAAATTTGTATACTAGCAGTCATTTGTATGAATTGATATTGTACTATACGAATAGTTTCAAAAATAAATAAGTTCATATAGTATGATTTGGTAAGAACCTAATTTTGTTAACTATCAAGTGTTTGTATGACTGTATATTATATAGTACGACCAGTTAGTGTACGATTAAGCCATGGTTTGTGTAACCGAATTCTGGAGAAAAACTAAGTCAAATCTTGCAGTACGATTATATATAGTACAATATGATTTATTTTTCAAAAAAAATGTATCACTCTCCCCGTATGTGTGCATGGTTACCTAATTACATTTATATTTTCTCAGACTCATTAAATAAAAATAAAGATATAAATACTCTTTTACATTAAATCCTATTCTACCTTTTCTTGAAGTCTTCAGCAATATGGAGTAATATATGATTTCTCTTAAGTGTTAGTGCTCATAAAAATAACTAGAAATATCCAATATATGTTACGAGAAAAATAAAAAATCATAACAATAATATTTTGTTATCATCAAAAATCACTATCTTAATTTTGATTATCGATTTGTTACAATCTCCCACTTTTTTATTATGTAAAAAAAAATTATTATTTGAATAACAAACTAAAGTTCTTTTCTCCTAAACTCCCCATAAATGAATGAAACAAAAAATCATGAGGATAAATAAAATTTCATCCCTCTTTTTAATTTTGATTTTTAAAAATAAACAATAAAAAACTACAAAGTAAAACAAATACAAAAAAAAATACAAAACCCAAAAGACCCTAAAACAAACAAGCATGGCATAAAATCATGATCACAAGAAACTTCAAATAAACATAACCATGAATAACCTCCCCCTGAGAGTACCAACATAGAACTAAGAAAAAAACTTAAAATAAAAAACACAAAAAATACAAACTAGAAGACTTCAAACAAATATAAATAATAACCTCCCCCTTTTGACATCAATAAAAGGAAAGAAAAATAAATAAAAAAAAAACTTCTAAATATGAAAGATAGTATTGACGAATATAAAAAGTAGATAAGGAAAAGAAATTTAAAAATTTGCAAGAGTAATATTAAATTTCTAAAGCAAAAACTCTTTTTAAACTCATATTAAAAAAAAAAGATAAGAATATTTGATCAAATTTAATGTTCATTCTAGAGAGTAGAAATCTCAAAAAGAATAATTATCGCAAAAAATTAAAAACAATTACATTGATTCAAATTTAATTTTTGAAGATTATTATTAAATGTATAGATTTTTCTAAGAATTAGAGATATAGAGAAAAGAACTAAATGTTGTGTGGACTCATTTTATGCCTCTTGATCAACTAAAATTGAGAATTTTTATTGTCTCAATTGCATATCTTTTTATTTTGAACTTTATTTAGTGAGCATTGTGCATCTTTTCAAGTTGGGCTCATTTTGTGCCTCTTTTAAATTTGACTCTCTTTATGCATCTTGTGACATTCCTTTTCTTAACCTAAATCAGTAAATCATAGATTTTGTGAGTATTTTCCAAATAAAAGAAAAAACCTTTCTCTTTTATTCTCTTATAAGGATAAATAAACCACAAAATAAAATCCTATGGATAATAATAAAAATAACACATTGAATAAGAACATAAAAGAAATGAAGGTTAACTTTATGCAATAATTATAATTATGAGACAAAATGCCTTGTCAGAACATCAAAAAAGATTTCCTTATCTAGATCTCATTATAAGTTGATTTAAAGTCAAAGTAAAGAAAAATATTTATTAAGGAAATAAGTTTGTGATGCAAAAATTATAAAATTTCAATTCTTTAAAAAAATATTTTATATTAGTCAATATTAACTCATTAATTAACAATTCTAGAGGAAAAGAAATAAAAACTCAGTAATAACCAAACACACATTTTTATTTAATAATATGAACTAAAAATATAAAGAAAATACACACACTCAAAAACTAAATCAACCAAAAAGCAAGACAAGAACGAATAACAACTAAAAAAATAATCATAAAAACTAAAACAAAACATACAACAAACTGCAACTAAACTAATAATTTGGAGGGTTTTGATCTGGAGGAGGCTATAGTGGATTGAATTGTGTGAAGTAGCTACTAATGGTAGCTACTTGAGTGTTGAGAAAATAAAATTGTCCTCTAACCCAACCTATATCTTCGTTATATATGTAATCATGCTAGTCTAGATGTGTCTGAACTTGATTAAAATGTTGATCTATATGAGACTATAGATGATTATATCTCTGTATCATGTCTTAATAGAACTGTTGATCATGTCCAGAAGCAGGAGCAGGTGCAGGTGTGGGTCCTCCATAAAATTCTTCTCCTTTATCCCCTTGATTCCGGTGAGAAAGAATTTGAAATGAGGCACTAATGAAATAAACAGGTAGGTTATTTAGGGGATCAGGATGAATGAGGTTGTATTTCTTTTCAAGAACGTAAGAAACTAGGTATCCTAGAGCTACATTCTTCTTTCTTATAATGGTAGGGAGTCTAATGTCAGACAAATTATTGATGTAGTCCAAGATCAACTAGGCTTCATCAATAAAGTGTTTTTAGTATACAATATGTAATGAAGAAAAATAGAGGGGTAATATTGATTCAATCACAAACTTTAGGAATGATAGAAGTTCTTAAGACATACTAGATGATCCTAGCATTTTGATTCAATGTAGAAACAAGAGGTAAATGTGGGATGGACGGTATACCTCTAAGAGTTTGATTAATAATGATCTAATCATAATCACTTCTACATAACATTGAATGAGGCCTAACTCCTTTAATCTTAAGGTATAGAAAATGTCCCTAAATCTTCGTTGGTAATTTCAACATGTTGATGAAAAACACATGAGGAAATTATCATGTTGTTTTCTCGCACTCTCATATTGGAAAGAAAATAGTAATGAGTCTCAGAATGAAATGCATAGATTAAAGTAACAATGAAAGAGAATTGAGTGGAGTTGAAAAGGGGCATGATTTAAAAACTAATGTCTTCTTGAATCAAAAGACGATAATGGGTAATCTTAGCCTGAACAAACCTATCGAAGGCTTGTTCGTTCTCCCTAGATAGAAAATTGTTATATCATTTAAAATGAGATGAACCACCCTTGGAAGGTCAAGATTGCTTGATATTGCTTTCCATTTGAGAAAACATTTGAACACAACAATTGAAAGGGACTGGTGATGAAAATGATTGAAAAAATTCAAAGTATAAACTCCAATTTATAGAATTCAAACTATTTCAACTAGTACAAAATTACATTCGTATGTACAATTTAGATCTTCAAACGAGATGATCTTTGGTTCGTACATACAAATGAAAATGGTCAAAAATAGTTAATGTTGTGGAACATCTTTTCGTAAAGCTTATCTATGATGAGACATTTTGTATGATATTTTGACCAAACTAATCGTACAGACTAATATGTGTTTATACACACGATGTTTGAAAAATAGCTATCATTGGAATGCCTTCCTAGATCGTACAGACAAAAAAATTGATGGTTCATATATATGAACATATATTCGTACTGTATGATCAATAATAGGAAACATATTTTCGCTAGCCCAATGTATAAAAGAAATCATGTGAAATATGGAGAATTCGTACAGTACAATTATGTTCATGTAGTATGAATGGAAAAAGAAATTTAATTTTTCACATGATGATAAAGATACTTTTCCAATCAAATTCATACAAGATACATGAAAAACAAAAACAAACAATAAAATAAAACAAAAAAAATCAACCATAAAATAAAAAATAAACACAAAATGGAGAAAAAATAACCAAGACTAGCTACAAAAATGAAGAACTAAACATAATCACGAACACAAAAAAATACACTGAATTTTCAATTTGTAAAATTACAAATGTGAGGCATGAATATTAATAACACCCAATCTGGTTCTTAAAGTGTTGAAAGTCTTAAAAGACAATGGTTTTGTGAAAATATTTGCAAGTTGATTTTCTTTTGCACATGTTGTAGCTTAATTTCTCCTTTGATAACATGGTCTCTAATGAATTGATGTCTTATGTCTATGTGCTTAGTCCTAGAGTGTTGGATTAGATTCTTTGATATGCTAATAACACTTGTATTATTACAAAAATTTGGAATAGTATCAATTAAAAAATTTAAATCCACTAGTTGTTATTTTAACCATAGAATTTGTGCCACACAGCTTCCTAAGGCTATATATTATACTCCAGCAGTAGAAAGAGCTACTAAATTCTATTTTTTGCTAGATCAGGAGACTAAGGAGGTCCTTATGAATTAACAAATTTTAGAGGTACTCTTTCTATCAACCCTACATCCTATAAAATTTGAATCATAATATCCAATAATTTCAAAAGAGGTGCTATACCTAGGATACCAAATCCCTAAATTTTGAGTTCCTAAAAGATATCTCAAAATTCTTTTAATAGAGTCAGGTGAGATTCTTTTGGATTGGCTTGATATCTAGCACACAAATAAACACTAAACATGATATCAAGTCAGCTTGTAGTTAAATAAAGTAATGATCCAATTATCCTTCTAAATTTCTTTTGATCAATAGATTTGCCTTTAGAGTCCTTATCTAACTGACATGAGAAACTCATAGGAGTATTTATTATTTTAGTATTATCCATTTCATATCTCTTAAGGATGACCTTAACATATTTTGATTGACTAATAAAGGTAGCATCCTCTCTCTACTTTATGCTAAAACTAAAAAGTAGCTCAAGTTTCCCATCAAACTCATTTCAAATTTCTTACTCATTATTGTTAAAAAGTCACCACAAAGATTTTTATTAGTGGATCCAAACAAGATATCATCAACAAAAATTTAAACAATAAAAATATCATCTCCTACCATTTTTATGAAGAGAGTGATGTCCATACTTCCTTTGACAAAATATTTTTCTAGTAAGAAAATGTTTAACTTTTCATAACATGCCCTAGGTGCTAATTTTATTCTGTATAGTGCTTTCTTCAATTTAAACACATGATTAGGAAATTATGAATTTTTAAAACCTAGAGGTTGCTCAATATAAACATCCTCTTTTATCACCCCATTAAGAAAAATACTTTTAACATCCATTTGAAATAATTTAAATCCTTTAAAATAGGTAAAAGCTAGAAATAGCCTTATTGCTTCATGTCTGTCTACAGGGGTAAAAGTCTCCTCAAAATAAATTCCTTCTATTTAATTGTACCCCTTGGCCACTAATCTTGCCTTATTTATAACCACTACACCTGAATCATTCATCTTATTTTTGAAAACCCACTTTGTTCCAACAATACTCTAATTTTTAAGTCTTTCTACCAATTCTCGAACATCATTTCCAATGAATTGAATCAATTCTTCTTGCATAGCTAAAATCCAAAATTCATGAGAAAGTGTTTGATTTATATTAGTGGGTTCAATCATTGAAATAAATACTGAGTGGTTCACTTTTTTGCTAAGCCCATGCATAGTCCTAACACCTTCACTAGGATCTCCTAAAATCAATTCTTTATAATGACTTTTAGGATATTTCCATTCTCTAGGAAACTTATTTTTTGTTTCAACCTTTTCTTCAAGATTTACATTTTGAATTCCTTGGATATTTTCTTTAATATCTTCTTCCTTCAACCTAGGCCCTCCATAAATATCAGATTCATCAAAAAATATATGAGTGGTCTCCTCTTCTACCAAAGTCTATTTATTAAAAACTTTATATGATTTGCCAACACTCGAATATCCTAAAAAAATTTCCTCATCAGATTTAGGATCAAATTTTCCTAAAAGAGTTTTCCCATTATTATGAATGACACTTTACACCCAAAGACATGTAGGAATGAGGGGTTAGCTATTTTACCTTTAAGAAGTTCATAGGATGTCTTATTCAAATTAGATCTAATATTCACCCTATTCAGAACAGAACATGATGTATTAATCACTTCAGCACAAAAGTATTTAGGAAGTAAATATTCAACTAATATGGCTCTAATGGCTTCTATAAAAGTTCTATTCTTCCTTTCAACAACTCCATTCTATTGAGGGTTCCTAGGTGCTAAAAATTTGTGACTATCCCTCACTCTTTTGAAAAAACTTCAAATTTTTTATTTTAAATTCTCCACCATAATCACTCTAGATTGCAAGAATTTCATAACCTAGCTTTCTCTGAATCCCAGTAAAAAAAATTCTAAACTCTTCTAATGATTTACTCTTATGAGATAAGAATCTAATTCAAGTGAACCTTGAATAATCATCAACAATTACATACCTAAAAGATTTCCCTCCTAGATTTATAGTGTTAACATGTCCAAAGAGATCTATGTGAAGGAATTTTAAGGGTTTGTTAATTCTAACATTCTTAATTGAATGAAAGGAGGATCTGAATTTTCTCCCTAATTGAAATGTATCACACAGGTGATCCTTAGTGAAGTCTAATTTTGGAATACAACTTACTAATTCTTTCCAGGTAATATTTCTAAGATTTTTTATGCTTGCATGACAAAGTCTTCTATGTCATAACCAAAATTCATCAATAATAGTTCTTAGACAAAAAATTTTAGAAGTTCTAACACAATTTAAATCAAGCATGTAGACATTATTTACCCAATCTTCATGCAACACATCAACTCCATGTTGGCTTATAATGTAGCTTGTAGGTAAAAAATCTATGTTAAAACCCTTATCACAAAGCTAATTAATTCTTAGCAAGTTATGTTTCAAGACTTATACAATTAGAAAATTATTTTTATTGCTAATCATACCTATTCCTACTACTCTCCTAATGGTGTTATCTCTAAGTGTCACTTTGCCTCATGTCCTGGACTCCAACAGTTTAAATTGATTTACATCTCTAGTTATATATTTTGAACATCCTCTATCTAGGTACCAAATACTCTCACGAGAGCTTATATGAGATCATTTCTACAAAATTATCAAACGTTAGATTTGGAAACCCAAATAAATTTGGGTTCACCTCTTGACACTGCTAATTTAGATCCAAGTTTTACTATGAATAGTACAAGCGTTGGAAATATTTTCCATTATTCCACATAAAAAACATTTAACATCACGAAAAGGATTTACCAATCTATGTGAGTAATAATATCTTTTCCTAGATTTTGGAATTGTATGCTTTTGATTAGGATTGTAAAATTGTTCAGGTGTGGGAGGTGTCATATCTTCCTTAAAAGCTTTCAATTTTACTTTAAGATATGAGTTTGCACTTTCTAAAATTGAATTTTTAACTTTCAACTCATGTTCTCTTCGATCTGATTCAGCCATAAACACCTTAAAATCATTTTCGAGTTCATTATATAATGTTTTTTAATAAATGATGCTCCTTATTCAAACTATCAAATTCATTTAGAAAATTCATGTGATTGCTATCTATGTTTGCATAATCTTTTCTTAGATTTTCATGCTCCTTTTATAAATTTAAATACTCAATATTATGATTTGCATGCAATTTTTTTTATTTCCAATATGCATTATGGATTTTATCAAAAAAAAAAAAAAATCAAATACTTCATTATAAGATAGGAAACATACCTCCTCTTGATTTAAATGATCAAGCTTATCTACCATTAAACACAAGTTTGTAACCTCCTCTTTCTCTTCTGTTTCTGAAGAATATGAAGATGAGTCAGCCCAAAAATTTCTTTGCATTCTCTTCTTGCATTTTCTGACATGAATTTTCTCCTTAACTTTCTCATTGTTAGGATTAGCTTTGAGATTTAGGCAATCCATCTTTATATGTCCAAGCTTTGTGCATTCATAATAAATGACTTCATTAAAAATCCTTGGATGTCTAATGAACTTACCTTTGTTCCAATACTGACGTAATCTTTACTTTCTCTTAAGGAAACTTTTGAAATGCTTAGTCATAAGAGCAATATCTTCATCATCTTCTGGCATTAATTGGTCACTTTCTGAATTATCAATCTTCAAAGCTATATTTTTCTCCTTCCTTCTATCAACTGCATCAATATGTCTTTGATTCACTTCTTGCTCGTAAGCAATAAGTGATCCAAGCAGATTATTAATATAGTATACATTTAAATCTTTAGACTCAATAATGATAGTTAACTTTGCATCATAGGTTGAAGACAAGTAATATAAAATTTTATTTAGTTTTTATGAATTTGTAAGCTCTCTACCTAAAGCATGCAATGAGATAACAATCTGAGTAAACCTTATATACATATCAAAAATTGACTCATTTGGTTTCATGTGAAAAAGTTTATTATCATGTAATAAAATGTTCAACCTAGTTTTTTTTACCTCATTTGTCCCTTCATATATTATACAATGCATGTCCCAAATTTCTTTTCCAACTTTACAAGTTGAAACACATATATAATCCTCAGATTTCAAGACTTAGAAAACATTGTTTAAACATTTTACATTTAACTATTTTAAGTCCCTTTCTTCTATAGTCCATTCAGTAAATGGTGTTTCAATTTGAATGTCATCTACTATTCTAGCATGTTTAGTATAACCTTCCTATACTAACATCCACATGCGATAGTTAAGTGATTACATAAAAGTAGATGTGTGAGTTTTCTAGGTGGTCTAGTGATCGAATATCGTTCAGCAGTATTTTGGTTTCCAAAATTAGGCATGATCATTTTTAAAAAGTTGTCTAAATCTTAATTTTTGAAATTAACTCTGATACCACTTGAAAGTTTATGTAGGTTATTAGACCTTATTGAACTGTCTTAAGGCTAACCAAGAAGGAAGTAAATTGGTTACTTTAAAAAAAAACTTGGATTTTGGAAAACCTTTTTTTAATCTTTTTAAAAGATTAAAAACACTAATCTTGAAATATGTAGTTATTTATAAAAATGACTTTCATAGATAATCTTTCAACCATAAATATAAAGAGCAGTGAAATAAAATGAAAAAAAAAGATAATATAAAAACATCAAATTTTATAGTGGTTTGGTCCAACTAGACCTACATCCACTCTCTTGAGACTCCTTCTCTAGGTATTACACTAAACAATATTGACTCTTCTTTTTACTTGACAGCAAGGCGAATAAGCCCTTACAAACTCTCTTCTACCAACTCAGTGCGGGCAGAGAACCATCGCCTTTTACACTATCCAATTGATGGCAACATACCTCATCCTTTTTACCCACCAAGTGAAGGTAGAGTACCTACACATCCTTTTTCACTTTCTTGTTGAAGGTAGAGAACCAAGCATCCCTTTTCAACCTCTTGGTGAAGGCAAAGAACAACACATCATTTTTCACCCTCCTTATGAAGGCAGAGAACCAAGCATCCTTTTTCACCATCCTGGTGAAGGCAGAGAATCTTGATCTAGTTTTGAAGATCTTTTCTCAAGAGACTCCAAAGAAGTTTGGAAGAAATTAGAAGAAGAACAAAGAGATCTTCACTTTGGGCAACCTTATGAATCCCTCACAATTCCCTTTCACTAGATCTCTCGCTCTCCAATCTCAAAATCACTCTCAAACAAACTCCTAATAGTTACTCTCAAGAGATATTTCAAAGCAAAGGACAATGATGACAGTTTTAGGACTCTATTTATAGAAAACACATATAAACTATCAAAAAACTAAATTTTTCAAGATAACTGTCCATAGTTTGTATTGTACGATCAAAGATCATCCAGTATAAATACTTCAAAAATCATGGCTTTATTTGGTATGAACTAGGATGAACTTAGTTTCATATACTATGGGTCTTCTGTATTATTTAATATCATGCAAAACTAATATTTAAAATTGAATAAGTTTGTATGGTACAATCAAGTATGAACCACATTTTGTACACTATCAGTTATTTGTATGACTTGATATCATACAATACAAATAGTTCAAAATAACTATCCATCATTCGCTATGATTTTGTACGAATCAAATTTCGTACACTATTAGTCTTATGTATGACTTTATATCGTACAATATGAATAGTTAAAAAATAAACAAGTTTATATGGTACGATCAGGTATGAACCTAATTTTATACACTATTAGTCATCTATGCGACTTGATATAATATAATTCAAACAGTTCAAAATAACTATCCATCATTCAGTATAATTTGGTATGAACCAAAATTCATACACTATCAACCATCTGTATAAATTCATACTATACAAACATTTCAAAAATAAACAAGTTCATATGGTATGATCTGCCACGATCCTAATTTTGTACACTATCAGTCAACTGTATGATTGTATATTATATAGTACAATCAGTTAAGAAAATCCAACCATGGTTTGAGTAACTGGATTCTAGACAAAAACTAAGTCAGTTGTACAGTACAGTACAATTATATATCTCACAGTATGATTAGTTTAAAAAAAATTTATCACTCTCCTCTTGTGTGTGTGCATGGTTACCTAATTATAATTACACTTGCTTAGACTCAAGAAATAAAAATAAAGATATACATAACCTTTTACTTGAAATCCTATACTACCTTGTCTTGAAGTCTTCAGCAATCTAGAGTAATATATGATTTCCCAAAAATGTTAGTATTCATAGAAATAATAAAATATATCCAATATATATTAGTAGAAAAATAATAAAATCATAATAATAATATTTTGTTATCATCAAAAATTATAATCTCAATTTTGATTACTGATATGCAACACCTTGTCAGTAGTGTAGGTGCATATTAACATATAATCTTCAGAATTCAATGTACAAAAAAATAGTTTAAAGATTTAGCATTCAATTGAGCATTGATTTATTCTACTCTATTACATTCAACAAAAGGAATATAAGTTTTGACTCTATTTACAATACATGATAGTACAAAATAATCAGTTTAAATCATATGCCACGTTCAAATATCAATTGATTATAAAAAATTAGACAGACAAATTTTTCAATAATTAAAAGAAATACTTTAAAATAAAGGTGGTCGTGCAATTAAATATCCTGCTGTAATGTTATGATTTTTGAAGTTAGCCATTAATCTTTTTTTAAGTTTTTTAAAAATTAATTTATGAATCCCACTCTCATACCACTTAAAATTTTGTGATGGATGTGAAACACTAAAGAACTAGTCTCGAGGCTAACCAAGAGGGGGGATGAATTATAATTTAAAAAATTCTTTAATGATTAATAAAAGTCTTTTTTATAATTTGGTGTAAAAATGAATTAAATTCACTATAAAAAGATAAATCAAAGTTTTCACCCATACAGTTTATCACAAAAAAATGCAAAAATAATAAAAGAAAAGAATACACCATATTTATAGTGGCTCGGTCCAACCTAATCTACGTCCACTCCCTAGAGGCACCCTCTAAGTATTGAGCTAAAACCTTTTTCTATCTCTCCTTTTGCTCCCATGACAAGGCGGAGAGCCCTTATAAAACCTTTCCACCAACCCGGTGAGATAGAGGACCAAAACTCCTTTCATATGTAGAGAAACTTGACTCTTTTTCTCCCTCCAGGAGATGACAGAGAACTACGATTCACTTTCACCTTTGTTGATGCAACAGACTAGCCTGGTCCTTTGAAACCAATGTAATCTTCTTCTTCCCAAAACTTCCCTCAAGATGAACCTTAAATTCGATGGTGCTAAGGTGCAAGCTTGTTAGAGAAACCATGTGAAATCCCCTCCACACTCCCTTGAAACCCCCTCCAAGGATCTTCTCCCTCTGAAACTCCACTATTCTCTCTCTCCCTTTTAAGCTCTCTCTTCAAGTTTTCTCCATAATAACAAAGACACAATGGCTACTAAAGAAACTTAATAAGTGCCTTGACAAAGCTAAAATAGAGGGCTTTAAAATTTTAAAAATTTAATTCTACCTATAAAAATTATCCTGTAGGATCGTAGGATCATTTAGTATGATGTGCAAAATTTGACTTAATAGTCTTGGATGATCTCTAGATAATCCAATATGATCAGTTCAAATTTGTATAGATCCTCCAATATGATATTGAGATCATCTGGGATAATTAGTTCAATCAAAATGAAGTTCATCTAGGACAAAATATGGGATGACAAAAAATCATCTATGTTGATCGTACAGTATAATCCAGATCATATAATACAATTAGAATATCAAAATTAATTAGATTTGATTGACTAATCATAGGATTAATTTAGGCATAATTTTCATAGATTATCTAGTATGATGAAAATTGTCCTGGATGATTAGAACAAAATATAAAATTTAAAATCTTGCCTAAATTTTGATTGGTGGCTATTTTTCATTATCATAACTTATCATCCTGGATTATCTAAATTGTCTAGTATAATTAATTAGATAAGATGATCATATAGTATGATATAAATCGTATAGTACAATTAGTTCAAAAATTGAACTTCTAGTTTTTTTCTCAATCTCACTTTTGAGTGTGTGTGTGCATGGTCACACAGCTAGCATACACTCTTACAGGATTTAACTCAAGAAATTAAAAATACATCAGTGAATATTATAAAAGTCTTTATAGTATAACTTATTTTACCCAATCATGAGTCTTAAATCTTTGTTGGATGGTGCATGGTGTTTCTAAAAAGTTAGTACACACAATCAAAAATACATTGGAAATATAAGTAGACATAAGGATGTGAGCCATAATATCTATCATCGTCAAAAATATAAACTTGTGAGATTGAGTTGTAATAGCTCAGATCTTCCATAAGTACAGGGGGTAGTAGCAGTAGGAGTGATAGGAATCCAAATTAAGGGATAAGGTGGCAAACTTGAGCGAGAAAATGGAGAAGGGGACTCAATTTACTAAAGATTTATGAGATAGGAAACTTGAGATGAAAATGCAAATGGCTCATATTATGGACCAACAAGAGAAATACTGCTAGTACATACCTGATTTTAATGAGGCCATTGTTGAAATGTTCAGAAATAGTCTATTTATTGAAAGGCCAGAGCAGTATTGGTTTTCTTCTACACCTGAGCACCAACCTTATGTTTCGCAAACTAGAGAGAGATGAAGATGATGAAGACCCCAATTTTGAGGGGTAGGCCTGAGAGACATAGATAGAGAGAAATTAAATTTTTTTAGTTCTGGTGCTGCATTTTCATATTAATTTATTTTTCTTTTTTATTTATAGTTTGCCAAAAGAATTTAAACTTAGCACTTCAAGGAGGTAACCCATGTATATGTTATGCTAGTACTCATTATGTTATGAATGTTATGTCAAGTTTGTGTTCAACATATGTTATATGGGTATATTTGTAGTGTTTATTTATGTATTTATTTACATATTAGCTAATTCCCTTCATGCTTAAATTATTATTTGTTAACCAATTACATTTATATTGTTATTATTTAATTAACCCTTATAAAAATGATAATTAAAACTTTTATAAAATTAGGATAATAATAAAACCCTAGATCCTAGTTTGAATGAACTTTGTTTTTACTTCATAAGTTAGAAAAATAAATACTTAGCTCATTCAATCATTTAAGTTATTATCCTAATTTAAATTTATAAGTTATACCTTTATGAAATTAACTTTTAATAATTTAAAGATGAATAAATAGTATTAAAAATTAGATATCAATAGATACAATTTAAAATTATTTATAACATGAAAATGGAATTAATAAACTCATCAAGTCTTTACATTAAAGTCATTAAGATTATATGATTATATAAAGGTCTAAAGCATAAGTTGATATTGAAAATCATTAATTATGTGCTCCACAAAAAAAAACTATAAAATAGTTCTCAAAAGAAAACGAAAAAAGGAATCAAAATTAAAAGATTAGTACATTCAAAAATTAGTATTAGTGAAAGTTTAATATTGGAAATACAATTTTATAAAAAAATATATATATAAAGGATAGGATGGGAGAGCTAATATAAGAGATGGTGAACTAATGATAGTATAATTTTAACTACATTCATATCTAATCATTAAAACTCATATATTCACTTTAATAATTAAAAGTTAATGATTAAATCTATAACATGTAATTTCAAATTAGGTTGTAACTAGAATGATTGATTAGTTTAACTGTTAGTATTTTTCCAAACTAAGATTATAGCTTTATTCATTTTTACTTATTCTAGATAATGATATATTATCCTATATTTTAATAATTTTAGATTGCCATTATTTTATTTTAGTTAATCACTTAATTAGAATTATAAAAGACTTATTTGCTTGAGGAAAAGAAAGAGATTAAGCTGGGAAGGATTTGATTAGCATAAATAATGTTATATTTTATATATTAAATTGCTAGTAAAATCATTATATTTTAGTTATGTTTGTGCAGAAAAATGTAAGAAATGTTAAAAAATTATAAGTATGGTATAACACCGTGGCGTCGGACACTACAACGCCATAATAGAGTAAGACCCTCTCAAAATCTCTTTCACATATTCCTTCATCTCTTCCGAGAAGACCTCAGATATTCTCTCTCTATTCAAAAGAACATATATATATGTATGAAGCTCCTCTTCAAACACTAAAATCGTAGTATAGTAAATTTGACACATAGATCATACATTATGATCTAAGATCATGCGGTACAATCTATATAAATATGTTAACTTATTGAACTATATCTTCTTGTTTGAATGAAGTTGGTCCAAACAACCTCTTTATTTGTTCTGACAAAATGATGTGTATCGTATATTATGATCTTTACAAAAATGGTGACCCAAAGTATTGGATTAACTTGTCCAACTACTTTTTGGCCAAACAAGCTCTCTATTTATTCATACTATGCAATGGAGACTATACAATTTGAAATCAACTCATATTCATACCCTTAATTTCATGTTCAAAATAGGTAATTAATTATGCATGGTGTTAATATTTATACATTACAAATAGGTTTGTCTAGCACTAACAATTCAATTTTTATATTGAACTCTTTTTGAAATTCATGATTTAAATTGATTGAAATTGAATAGATGACTGTTCAGAACTATCTACATTATAAAAATAGTTTAATTAATTCTAGTTGAATTTAAAAATATTTAAAATTCCCACTTATATCAATTAAATTAATCATGCAATAAAAATTAGTAAAAAAATTAAATGCTTAAATTAATGCTATTTTAATTTTAGATTATCCCTTGTGTGTGTGTGGTTGTTCAATCAACCATATGCCTGAACATATAAAAAACTTCAGAAATGAAAAATTATAATTAAAAATAAACACACACACACACTCTCTCTCTGGCAAATTTTCTTTACTTTTAACAATTTAGTCTTAATAAGTCCTTTGACTTGAATCTGTCACTTGTGTGCTACCTGGAATTTTTAGAAACAAAATTACTGCACACACCACTTGAATAGCAGTTAGTTAATTAATAATATTTGCAATCATCAAAACCCTAGCATATGTCTGGCTCATGGGGTTCAATAATATCCCACTTTTTATGATGATAAATATTTTTTATTGTTGGAAAAAAATTATTATGAAGTTTTTTTAATAGTTTTCCTCCACCTAAATTGGTACTCTTAAAATTTATTGGAAGGAAAATTATTTAAAAATTATATAAATGCTTTAATTAACACTATTTTAATTTTAAATTATCCCTTGTGTGTGTGCGCGGTTGTTTAACCAACTCTATGCCAGAACATACAAAAGTCTTAAGAAAAGAAAAAAAATTGACACACACACACACACCATACTTCTTGGTATTTATTGGGCTAGCATATTTTCTTTGCTTTTAACCATTTAGCATTAGCAAACCCTTTGACTTGAATCTTTCACTTGTGTGTTCCTCGCAATTGTTAGAAAAAAAAATCTTATACACATTGCTTGATTAGTAGTTAGTATAATTAATAATAATTTTAATAATCAAAACATTAGTGTACGCCAGTCTCATGGGGTTCAATAATTTCCCACTTTTTGACGACAATAAATATTTATGGTTGTTGGAAAAAAATTTTAAGAAATTTTTTTAAAATAATTTTCCTCCACCTAAATGGCACTCCAAATATTTATTAGAAGGATATATATATATATATATATATATATATATATATTAGAAGTTGTCTTGTAAATTCACAAAAAAGAAAAATTGCACAAAATTCTAAACAAAGCAAAAAATTATTTTCAAATAATAAAAATAAGCTAATATAACAAACCAAACTTTTTTCCCTCTTTTGAAATCACTAAAAAAGGAGGGAATAATTGTTGCGACATTTTGTGCTAATAATCATTGTATTTAGTGAAAAAAATTATATAAATAATAGTAAAATTAAATCAGCATCACAGTGCCATGGTTCAACACTGCAATTCCATAACACAATTTAGTGCTATAATGTTAGACCTTTAGCATCTAGTAGAAAGCTTAATGAAAATCGACTGGAGAGATTAGTGTAGAGGTGCTACCCACTAAGTGCCGCAATGTCAAATCACCCAATGTCATAATGGGAGTTACTTGAATTGGTAAACCAAAGGGATTGTTGGTGAACTAATGTATAGGTTCAATAATGTCGCCAAGTCAGCATCGTAATGCTAGTTTAGTTAGAATTAAAAATTATAAATAGTCACCTTATTCCTTGAGGAAAAAGATTGGAAACTTGGAGGGTTCTTTAGTGGTGTCATTTTGTGAGAGTTTGTGAGTGTGTGAGAGTGGTATACTTGATTATGTATCTCATGTTTATTAAACATGAGTCCTATATTGAAGTGGGGTAAAGTGAGAAAGGAGCAAAGGTTTGTAGCTTTTCTTTCGGGACATTTATAAACTTGTTTTTTTTTTAATTTCTACCTTGATTTTTTACTTATGAACAAGTAGTATAATAAAATGTTTGTATCAAATCAACTTATTTGAACCAGTGTTGAATTGAAAGGCATTGCTAGCTTAGAGTAGGGTTTAATATTTATTATGTTCGTGCTATTTTTATTTTCTATGAACTTAAGTTAAATTATGTGTAGGCCTTACATAAATTTAAAATATATAGTGATCTTTGAAAGTGCAAAAGGCACACTTAAAGAGGTAAATTGGTTTTTTTTAAAGCTTATTGGAGTTTTGAAAATCTTTGGTTAAAAAAAAAAGTTCTTAAACTTTGTGGAAGTAATTAAAAGTTTAAATTACAACTTAAAATTAAAACTCATAAGTAATTAACATATTATTTTAGCTTTAATACTTGTAGAAAATATATATTAATATTTTTCTTTACTAATTTTCAAAATAAAGAACAATAAAAACAATCACCAAAATCCTATTTCAAACATGTAATCAAAATCACTCCTTTATAAAGCTCTCCTCTAAGAGTTTCACCAAATACAACTGGAGGACCCAAGCTGTAGGCTAGCCGTAGAAACTGTGTGACCCTTCTCACAACCCATGACTCCCTTAAGGTACTCTCCCTCTCTCATCCTCGCATGCTTTTTCTCCTTAACAATGTGGAATCTCTCTAAGCTCTCCCTAAAAAAGAAGATGACTTTGACCACTAAATGGCTTGTTCTCGCAAACCACAAAAGAGTTTATAAAGTGGGCTTCCAAAAATTCTAATTTTTAGTTAAACTACCTATGATCATATAATGCGATTCTCAATTTGTATAGTAAGATTAGTTGAATAAAATAACAAATTATCCAAGATGATCCAAGTTTGCCTAAGAGAGGTCTCTACCTATTGTTCCATATGATCAATGATCGTGCAGTATGATCCTAAATAAAGATTAGATCTGATTCAATTCATTAATCCTTAGGATTAAATTATTCGACTCAATTAAAGATTATATAGTATGAAAATGTTCATATAGTTTTATTAGTTTAAATTTCAAAATTTTAAATTTGCCTAATTTAAGTAACCAGGATATGACTGTGAGGTTTCTTAAAATAGCTATCATCATGTACGATGTGGTGGTCAAACAATATAATTATGCATTAATTTTAATTTCTTTTAATAAAAATATTTAATTCATTTCTATTTGACATGATCATATAATACGATATGGATCATCTAGTACAATTATTAAAAAAATCTAATATTTAATTTTCACTCCCCCTTATGTATGTGTGTGCATGGTTGCTAAGACAACATACACCTAATATAGAAATGACTCGATAAAAATGGAAAAAAATAAAGACTTTAAAACAAATAGTTTGACTTTTAGACTGATGCTACACTGTCTTAAGCCAATTCTTCAGTTATTGCTCAGTGTATGTTGTAACTAAAATAGTTAGAAGCACATAAAATAAATATCCAAAATGTGATACATGAATGAATAAATAAAACATCAAATTATATTTGAAATCATTAATGCACACTGTCGGTCTCCTGGATTACGATAATATTGAGCCTTGACAAATGGACTAGAAGGATAATTAGGGAACTTAGAACGTAGTTTGTTCATACATAGACACATGATGATTATGATATGAGATCTTAATGAGATAATTTAACTATAGTAAGTGAGCTTCCTAGCTTAGTCTATAATGAACTATATAGAGACGAGGAGCACATTTACTCTAATCTATAATAATCATAAGAAATTACCCTATTTAATACAGTCATTTTATTTTAAGACTTTATAGGTTCAGAACTTTATAAACATTAGAAAACTTGTATTCTTGCACCTTGATAAGTGGAATTATTGGACGCTATGGCGTGGTACTCTATTTTAATTTTTCTTTTATTTTTTAGTTGTTCCTGCACAAAAATAATTAAAATAATATATTTAAACTGATTAAAACACATATGAACATATAACATAATTTACACTTATCATACTCTCTCAAACTTATACTCTTAATTATCTTTAAGCAAATAAAAACTCTATTATTCTTCTTAATTAAATAACTAAAGTAAATATTAATAATTTAAAATTACTAAAATATAAGATGATAACATACTAGTAGTAGTAAAAATGAACAAAATTATAATTATAGTTTGAAAAATACTAATAAATATCTTGACATGTCATTATTATCTTTGCTTAATTAGAATTTACTTCTTATGAAGATAATCATTGATAATTTATTTATTTTTTAATAATATAGGTTAAAGATATATATATATATATATATAGTTAAAATTAAATTTTTCTTACTTCATAAAAATTTATATTCGTACTCCCATTTCATTTTTCTTTATTTGTTTATTTTTAAACTCTATCCAAGTTCATTTTCTTTATTTATTTATGTTTTTATGATTACATAGTTAATAATTTTTAATATTAATTTTGTTTATCATTTTTTTACAATCTTAATGATATTATTGTAAGGATTTAATTGGTTTGATTTATGATTTTCAATTATACTCTATCCATATATATTTGTTAACCTTAATTATTCATCTTGAATTCTAAGATCAATGTATAAGAAAACTCATAAATTCTAGTTAAGTCAATAACTTAAATTATCTAAGTTAATCTTTAGTTTTTCCAATCTTGAAGTATAAATAATGGTCATTTAAATTATGATCAAGGGTTTTATTATTATCTTAATTTTATATAATTTTTACTTTTCATTTTTTAAAAGTTAGATAAATAATTAGAATGCATAAATATTAATGAAAAAAATAGAAAAATTTAAGTATAAGGAGAATTTAATATAATGTAAATAACAACCCAAACAAATATAACAAACACATGTTTTCATATGAGCATTAAAAATACATAAAACATGAGATATAAAGCAATAATATAAATACATGCTAACTAGTTCTTTAAAGCACCACATAAATCATCACTAGTGGGTTGCCTTCCATATGCGCTAAGTTTTAAGTATTCAGCTGGATTATTCCAACTAATTCTTTTTAGGATTAACCTATTCAATTATTTTTTACAATTGGTTAATTTCTTTACCTAAATAAGATTTCATTCTATGGCCATTCACTTTAAAAATATATAAATATTTTTATCCTTATTTTTCACAATTCCATAAGGAAATATGCTTACAAGAGTTAATGGTCCTAACCATTTGGATTTTAATTTTTTAGGGAAGAACATAAATCTAGAATTAAAAAGTAGAATATCCTGTTTAGAGTAAATTCATTCATAAGAAGTTTTTTATTGTTCCATTTTTTAACTTTATCTTTATAGATCCTTGCATTTTCATAAGCTTTTTTTTTTTTTCCTTTTTTCTAGTTCACTCAACTGCATCAATATTTTTTCTTTAATAATTTATAAATTATAATCCAATTCTCTAATTGCCCAGAATTTTTTGTGTTCTAATTCCTCATAAAGGTAGCAAACGTTTCCAAAAATTAATTTATAGGGCGTTTTATAAGCAGTTTTACAAGCCCATAATGCATCATTGAGCTTAATCGCCCAATCTTTTCTATTTAATCTAACCAATTTTTCTAATATTCTTGTAATATCCCTACTGTTAATCAAAGCCTGGCCATTAGTTTAGGGATGGAAAGCAGATGCTCTCTATGATAAATGCCATATTTTTTATGTATATTTCTATTTTTTATTATAGAAATAACTTTCTTAATTACTGATTAAAATTCTTGGCATTCTAAATCTTGAATATTTTTCTTTAAAAACTTAATTACAATTTGAGTATCAATTATAGAAGTTGCCACACCTTCAATCCACTTTGAAATATAATCCACATGCACTAATAAGAATATATTTGATATATAAAAATAACAAACCACACTTAATATATGTAAGTATACATGCCGAAGCAAGTAACAAAGTGATATATTAGAGTGTCAAACAAACGAGAAAGTATGCTTTCTAGCAATCAACTAATACGGTTTACTCTAATTAAAAAATTATCCTATTAATATAAAAAATATTAGTTATGGAGATTCAATCATTGAATAAAAATACTAATGCATATAATGGATACAATATTTAAATAAAATATTTTGGGTTGATAAATGTAAATTATATATCTTTCCTAATGAAACTCTTATTTATAAATATGATTCAGAGAATATGCATCTGTATATCTCTATTGAGCTTGTAGGGGTAAAAAGGATGTCTGCTGACCTCTTACAATTGTATCATCTCCTTAACATTTACTCTAATTGCAAAGAAGAGGCTCTATTTATGTCATATATTTAATATATACAATATTTAAAATATAGACAATATATTCTAATTATTTAGACCAACAACATCAACAACAACAATAAGAGACTAACATGGCTTGATTTGAGGAACAATTCTTCTCAATCCAAAGAAAAAATCTTCTCAATTCATAACTACTTCCAGCCACAACCACCACCACAACCACCTGATTAGGGATCTTCATTGTATTACTTTATTTTTGGTGTAATGTATTTTCTATTTCTCAAGTTATGTAGTTTTTTTTTTCAGGCTTTTAGTGTTTCTCTCCTTTTTGGTGAGATCAAAAGAGGAGTATGTGTTTGGTTGTATGTCTACATTTATTAAAAAGCATTTTATTTCTATTTTTATTTTCTTTGTTATTTTATTTAATTAGATTAATTTTAAAAATAAAAAAACTCAAAAAAAGTGCAACCCCTATTTTTTTTTAATTTATCACCTAGTAAGGGGGAGCTTAGGAGAAACGAACTTCAATTTTACTTTTAACCAAAAATGTTTATCATCAATAAAAAGGAGGATATTGTTGAAATATAGGATACCTAGCTTTTGATTTTGATGATAATAAATATGATTCATTAATTTTTTTTCTCTTAGCATGAATACTAGATATTACTTTTTATTTATGCATACTAACATTTTAGAAAAAACATACATCGGTCAAGATTGCTGAAGACTCAAGCTTAGTTTAAGATACTTTTGAGTTTCTCAGAATCATATATCTCCTACCTCTTCTCCTTCGACTCCTTAAAAATAAACATGATTCAAGTTAATTTGAAGCAATCCCTCTTGAAATTTAATTAATTGTAAGGGCTTGTCCTTATAGAGAATTAGTAACGTGATTTAAAATAAACTCTATTTTACTTACCCTGTAAATAAAATAGAGGAAGATTTTTTTGGGAATCACATATTTGAAATTTAAATCCTAAAAAATTATCTTTATTAATATATTTGAACTCCTAACAAAGTGATATTTCCATCCTTCAAGTTGATATGTCATTTTTAGGATGTTTTGGTCACGAGAATAATAAAAATATCTTAATTATTGTGATCTGAAAAAATGATTGAATGACATTTTAATCTTTCGAGATTGTATGTTATTAGTTATGATAATTTGATCACAACAATTAGGAGAAAGTCCATATTTGTGTATTTGAATTCATTGACGGATAATATTTTTTATCTTTTAATATAATATATCATTCACAATGTCATATTTGATTACAAAAATCGTAATTCAAAATAATAATGAATTTATTTTTCCAAAAAGAAATTCTCGATAACTTTGAAGCATCATATATTTTTCTTTTAACACATTCCCTTGGATGACAAGTCAAGCCCTAGGATTTGACTCCCCCTTTGTGATAAGATCTGCATCGACTAACATGTGAGTATACTCTAGTAGGTAAGTCAAATGGATACTGTAACAAAGAAAAAAAGTTATGGCATAAAGTGAGGCTTATAAAGGTGACAACTTATCTAAAAGGCATTGAAGAATAAAATAAAATAAGGCTTTAAAAATCTATAAGGTTACTTTTTTTTTCTTTTTCAAACAAATATACTTAATATATATATAATAATGAGAACCAATACTCACTCTTTATAAAGTGGAGAAAATATTTTAAGTATTTAAAGCATATTCGACATTTGTCACTCAATAAGAATATTCAATATTCATCTTTTTAAAATAATAGTTGGTATTCATTTATAATCATATTCAGTATTAATCCATTCAAGGACAATATTCTTTTGTTTTTCAAAGACAATACTCATTATTCATCTATCAATTTTGTTATTTTTCCTTTTAATATTAATATTCAGTATTCATCGCTTAACAAGTATATTCATTATTTATAATTTTAAAGAATATATTAAATAGTTGCAAATAATTATAAAAAGTTTATACTCGACATTTTATAATTTGTGTTCATTTAGTATTCATTTTTTTAAGTAAATAATATTCATATTTGGTACTTGGTGCTTGATAATTTGTATTAATTGCTCAGTACTTGATATTTGATATTTGGTACTCTTTTTTTTTATATCTTGTATTTAATACTTGATACTTGATATTCGCCCATAGAGAAATTTGAAAAATAAGAATTCAGGTAAGTTACAAATTCATAAAGTAAAATTTTATTTCCTTAAAAAATTTTTATAAGTATACAATAAAAGTGAGAAGAAAAAATAAAGAATAAATGTGCAAGTTCTTTAATTGTTCGTGGCACTCCCTTTATCATTGCCTTCTTAACTATAGCACAATTCTACTAGCAAAGCTTGGAAAGCATCCTCATTTTTCGTACTTGATTGAGAGGCTTTCCTTTTTCACAAGCTTTTTAAGAAAAAAAAATCACTCCTTTCATGAACTCGAAAGACAGGACTTCTTGGTACTAAGCCATATGTGTGAAAATCTCAAAGAACTCTAGTTAGACTTCAATTTTCTTTTTTCTTTTTTTACATCCACAAAAAATGATCTTTGAGCTTTGCTATAAGTTGATGGACGGCTTCCAAAATTTATCTTCTCTTCCCAACCATGAAAGTCAACATTGCATATATTGTATCATTTTGATATATCTCATCGATCCTTTAGCTTGTCGACTGACCACTCAACTGTTTTCTTCTTATTTTCTCATCACATATATAGTGACTTATTTTTAAAAATGACTTTATTTTCCCATACTTTTATTACAACATGTTGCTTTAATAGTTGGAGAACCATATTTTTATAGTTATTCACCAAAGTATAGTAGAACTGCCAACTATTGCATTTGCCTTGATTACGATGTAATGGAAGATGCTAGTTGGAATGTCAATCATCTTCCTTTACAATGAATCCAAGAAGATAGCTAGGCTAAGATCGTAGGTTGTAGACCAGTATTCCTTCATTCATAGAGTTGGGTCAAAGGAAAATAAATGAGACGAGTATTCCTTCCTTGATAAAGTTGGTCCAATGTTTTTTTTTTTTTTCAATGTTTGAGAAGAACCTGACATATCATTACTTATTTTTGTGGATAATTTCAACTTCATCAAAGTAGATTTCTAGATGATTTCTTTTCCTCTACCTTGAATTTCTTCAAGAGCTTGTTAAATTCATTTTTCGTCCCTTTTCTAAGCAACCTCATTGCTTATTCTAATGCTTCCTTTTGTTTGAGTTAGTTTAGTTGGAGAAGAACTCACTAGTGCTGGCAACTTGGACTACTATGTGTTTGAAGGCTTTGGAGAAATACTCACCTCAACAGTAGTATTGAGTTCTTCATAATGACAGTCAGTTGACTCTTTATAGTCATCCAAAAGACTCAATAAATTCAATGATACAATTCTCATCTTCATTCTCATTGAAATTAATTGGAAACTTTAGTGGTAGAGTTTGATTCCTCCTTACTAAAGGGAGATCATCCTTGTTGCGTCCTAGAGTATTCGTTGCAGTAGAGAAATATATAGTTTAATGTCTTAGTGTTGTACGAAGATCCAGCACACAAGCAGATAAGAGAGAGGGTATAACATTCAAAAGAGACACGACACCATAGTTTTTATGTGGAAACCCCTGAATAGGGAAAAAACCACGAGGCCTGGCCCAGTTTGAATAAATCCACTAGTATTTGCAGTCGATTACAAATGAGGCCTTTCCTTAAGAGAAGTCCTTCAATTGATGTCGCAAATGTACATCATATAGAGCACATTACATGGTGGGAGTTACATAGACATGTTTGTTTGGTCGGCAAGACCCTAGTCGATGGGATAGAGGTCGGAAAGACCGTAGTTAGCAGGAGATCGGGGTCAGAAAAACCATTGTTCGGCGATGTAGGTTGGAAGGACCATAATATGCGAGAGACTGATGTTAGAAAGATCGTTGTAGTAGGGCGGTACTCTGGTAAAACTCTAGGTATCAGCTATTGTCATGATAGAAATTTGGGCCTCAAGTGATGGTCCGGCAGAAGTCCGGGCCTCGGGTGGTTGTCCGACAAAAGTTCGGGCATCAGATGGTGGTACGGTGGAAGTTCGGGCCTCAAGTGGTGGTCCGGTGGAAGTCTGACCATGGGTGATGGTCCGGCAGAAGTCCGGACCTCAAGTGGTGGTCCGGTGGAGCAACGGCATCAGGCGGTGGTCTAACAGAAGTCTGGGCTTTAGGTGGTGGCCTGGTGGAGCACAGGGCCTCAAGTGGTGGCCTGATGGAACATAGGGCCTCAAGTGGTGGTCCGGTAGAGCAACTATGTCAGGTGGTGGTCTAGCGGAGCAATGATGTCAGGTGGTGGTTTGGCGGAGGTGAGGGCCTTAAGTGGTGATCCAGCGGAGGCGAGAGCTTCAAGTGGTGATCCGGCAGAGCAACGACATCAAGTGGTGGTCCGACGGAGGTGAGAGCTTCAAGTGGTCCGGCGGAGCAACGACATTAGGCGGTGATTCGGCGGAGCTCATGCCCTAATGTGGTGGTCCGACGAAACTCCAGCATCAGGTGGTAGTTCGGAGGAGGAGAGGGCTTCAAGTGGTGGTCTAGCAGAGCAACGACGTTAGGCGGTGTTCCGGCAGAGCTCAAGCCCTTATGTTGTGGTCCGGCGGAACGCTGGTGTTAGGTGATGGTTCGGCGGAGGAGAGGGCCTCAAGTGGTGATCCGGTGGAGCAATGATGTTAGGCGGTGGTCTGGAGGAGCTCAGGCCCTTAAGTGGTGGTCAGACGGAACTATGGCGTCAAGCGGTAGTTCGGCGGAGGAGAGGGCCTCAAGTGATAGTTCGGCGGAGGAGAGGGCCTCAAGTGGTGGTCCGGTGGAGCAACGACGTTAAGCGGTGGTCCGGCGGAAGTCTGGGCCTCAGGTGGTGGGCTGGTGGAGCACAGGGCCTCAAATGGTAGCCTAGTGGAGCACAGGGCCTCAATTGGTGGTCCGGCAGAGCAATAATGTCAGGCAGTGGTCCGACAGAGGTGAGGGCCTCAAGTGGTGGTTCGGTGGAGGAAAGGGCTTCAAGTGGTGGTCCAACGGAGCAACAACATTAGGAGGTGGTCTGGTGGAGGTGAGGGCTTTAAGTGCTAGTCCGGCAGAACAACTACGTTAGCGGTGGTTAGGCGGAGCTCAGGCCCTTAAGTGGTGGTCCGGCGGAACTCCGGAGTCAGGTGGTGGTTCGGTGGAGGAGAGGGCTTCAAGTGGTGTTTCGATGGAGCAACGACATCAAACGGTGGTCCAGCGGAGCTCAGGCCCTTAAGTGGTGGTCCGGCGGAACTCTAGCATCAGGCGATGGTTTGGCATAGGAGAGGGCCTTAAGTGGTGGTTCGGTGGAGCAACGATGTTAGGTAGTGGTCCGGTGGAGCTCAGGCCCTTAAGTGGTGGTCTGACAGAACTCCGATGTTAGGAGATGGTTCGGCAAAGAAGAGGGCCTCAAGTGGTGGTCCGGCGGAGCAACGATGTCAGGAGATGGTCCGACAGAAGTCCGGGCCTCAGGTGGTGGCCTGGTGGAGTACAGGGCCTCAAGTGGTGTCCTGGTGGAGCACAGGACCTCAAGTGATGGCCTGGTGGAGAACAGAGCCTCAAGTGGTGGTCCGGCGGAGCAACGACATCAAGCTATGGTCCGGCGGAGGTGAGGGCCTGATGGCGAGGGCTTCAAGTGGTGGTCCGTCGGAGCAACGATGTCAGGCGGTGGTCTGGCAAAGGTGAGGGCTTCAAGTGGTGGTCCGACGGAGCAACGATGTTAGGCGGTGGTCCGGCGAAGCAACGACGTTAGGCAGTGGTCCGATGGAGCTCGGGTCCTTAAGTGGTGATCCGGCGGAACTCTGGCGTCAGGTGGTGGTTCGGCAGAGGAGAGTGCCTTAAGTGGTGGTTCGGCGGAGCAATGACGTTGGGCGGTGGTCCGATGGAGCTCAGGCCCTTAAGTGGTGGTCCGGAGGAACTCCGGCATTAGGTGGTGGTTCGTCGGAGCAGAGGGCCTCAAGTGGTGGTCCGGCGGAGCAACGACGACTGGAGGTGATCCGGTGAAATTCCGGGCCTCAGGTGGTGATCCGACGAAGGGGAGGGACTTTTAGCGCCGGACCACGGTGGTCCGGCGAAGCTCCGGTGGTGGTCCGGCTAAACTCCGACAGTGGTCGAGGAGGAGCTTCTTCCTTCTTTTCGATCTTCTTTCTCTTCTCTTCTCTTCTTCTTCTCTCTTGGGTCCCCTTATCAAGAGAAATGGGGGTCTATTTATAGATTTCTGGAGTGGCATGGCCCATAAATAGGTGAGAAATCAAGGGTAAATGTGGAGTGGTTGAATGGACGGCCGATATTGAATCCCTTGATCATGTACCGTTCGTTAGACATTTGAACGTCTTAATGATGTTGGAATTTAGTGATCTTGGGCTTGTTGGATTTTTCTCGTCGAGCCGCTCGATTCGACTATAAGCACATCATGTTTGCAAACCATTTGGTAACCCAAATCATGGTTCGAACATTTCAACAACTCTTCAGGTCCTTGATTTGGACTCATTTGAGCTCGGATTGAGTCGAATTTGGTGTCGTTGGGTTCAGATTTTCGAGACGCTCAGTTCGACTATAAGTTTGATGAAATCGGAGTTAGGATTGTACCAATTTTAATTTTAGAAGTTTCCAACTTGATTTTGCATCGAGATTCGTGCCTGATCAAGATAATTTTTTGATGACGTATCAATCCTCATCCTTGTCCTATAGAAAAAAGGCAGAGAACTTGCGAGTGAGAAGTCACTCTATCAGTCTGCATTCGATCTATAACTCTACTTTCAAAGTGAGATCTTTAATTACTATAAAGTGGGAATATTCTTCATTACCCTGGAGGTGGATGAGGGAGTTTTCTATAGGGAATGATAGAGGCTTGATTAAAATCAGCCTTATTGGCCATTCTCACAAAATAGAATTGATTCTTCTAATTTTTAATTTTATTCTCCAAGATGACAATGTGAATGCAATTGTACGAGAATAAGATGAACCCATCCTTAAATGCCTTCACCTAGAAGAGGTGCTGGGAAAGCAGTATTGATTATGGGATCTTCTTCTTTTCATGTAACACATAAAGGTCCTGATACCTGTGAAGCTATTCAACATGATTTAGTTTGACATCACTAAAAAAAAATCATAATATCAACCAACTCACGATATAGTGGGAAGCTCATGCTTAGTCTAAATTTATTTTGATAACAACATAGTTCCTCCTTGATAATGGTGATGGGGTATTTTCCTAGCTCCAAAATATGAATTTAGAATTTTTATAAAAATGAACTTTAGTTTAATTAAGTGAAAATTAGCCTTCAACGACTTAGTAGGCGAAGACCACACACAAGAAATGCTTCACTGCTCATTCTAAACACTACCAGTATAATGACAGAAGAAACTCAAGGATTTGTAGAGTAAGAAGTCATCTCAGGGTATAGCATAACATGAAGTGTAAAAATCTCTAATGTGAAGTCTATGCTTATTTATAACTTCAAAATGGATAACTTTCTTGAGTCCACACCACATCACATCACATTTATCAACACACCAAATCAAAGACAAACAATAAAACTTTTTATTACAAATAAAAATGATTAGATTTGGCTAATGGACTCTTACATAGGGTGAATCATAGTCGTTCCCTCGATAGATAAAGAAAAGTTAAAAAAGAACTGGAGAGAAGGATCAGTGTTGACTTCTCTAGAGACATTTCCATTATCAATAAATTGCTTCAAGATTAACTCGCCTTCATCCATAAATTGATTAGACTTTGTTAGTTACATTTATCTTTCACTAGTGACAACTTCAGCTTTTATAGTAGTGACTTCTTAATGAAAAGCCTTAGTAGAGTTAGTAAATGATGCTTTAAATTCAACAGTTTGTTTGTTGAAGTTGGAATCTTTCAATTCATACTTATCCTTCATGGAGGACATGGGAAACATTAATTGGCTAAATTTAGCAAACCATTATTCGCCTCTCTTAAAGAGCATCACTTCAATGAATTCTTTGGGAGTATTGGATGTTGAAGTATGAATATCTTGAGAACACTCTCTCAAAGTTAAAGTTAATGTCGTCCCTTTATTACTAATCGACTCAAGAAATTTCTTCAAAGATTTTGGCATTGGACTAACAAAATTTAAAGGTCTCTGTCCTTCTCTACATCCAACTTCGCTTAATAGTAGGCTCGAAGAGAAAGGATTTCATTCAAAATACTTGAAGAAGACTTCTTAATAAGATTTTAATAAAATTTTACCTAAGATAGAGTTAAATAAGTAGTACTTTCAATTATCATTTGATCGATTTTTGTATTTGATGCCTTAATAATTTGTTATTATATAGGCATCTCAGTGACTTCAACTGCCACTATTTCAAGAATTAACTATGGACTGAAGCCTCATATGTTTTTTTTTTCTGAATAAAATGCAAAATTGCATTGCTAAAGAAATCAAAAGAAAAACAAGCTAAAGAAAAATTCAACCCAACCCTAATCCATCACATTCCTCCTTTAAAATAATAAAGAAGGAATGTGAGATTTCCACTTTATTTAGCTCTTCCCAAATAACTCTTATTGCAACCCAAATTAGCACAAAAATCGGCTAATTTGTTACAACATCTACTAGAATGAGAAAAAAGAACCTGGTTAAAGTCTTGAATAAAAGCAAGATCCTCCTTAATTCTTCCATTCTTCTTCCAACTCTTCAAATTTGATTGAAGGACTTTGATAATGTTGAGATTATCCCCTTCTATGATTACTCATGCATCCAATCTCTCAAAATGTTCTTCAAATAGTAAACAGCAAATAACTCCACTTGTGCTATGTCCCAATGCAAGTAATGGGTACCAAAGGCTAATAAAAACCTGCCTTTATCATCCCTTATGACGCCGCCAATACCTGCTAAATAAATACTTTTTAGCGAGGCATCAATATTTATCTTTATCCAACCGATTGAAGGGGGACACCAAGAAGAAGACAGCATAAGCTGATTAGTATCTCAGTTTTTCGGATGTGTATTGATAAAATTACTAACAGTGGCTAAGGAGACAATGTTTCCAGCAATATAAAAATCAGAATCTTCACTCTTCCCATGAACCAGCTTGCATCTACTCTTCCAGGTTAAGAAAACCGCTGTGCAGTACATATTTTCCATTAATGGATTAGTAGTAGAGGCTTTATCTAATCCATCCAAACAGGATTTAAAATCTTTAAACATCGGAATATTGAACCCCCATTTGTTAAGCAAGATGATACATCTCTGTAATTTACTACATCTAGCAACTATATGACAGTTGTCTTCATTCTCCACACATCCTCTCGGACAGCTTGGTTGAATGGAAATTTTTCTTTTAACTAAAAAATCACAAGAAGGAATAGCTTTATTATATAGTCTCCAACAAAATAATTCAATTGTTGGTCTTAGCTTAATTGCTTTCATCCAATTCCAGTGACATTCTTCAGGTTTGCTATCAAAATCTGCTTCTAGACATTTATCAGCAATGGATTTACCCGCAGCTTTCATCTTCAATTCAATTTGATCTTCATTTTCTTCCATAACAATGGGAATATGAACAATAACTTCCATTAGTTGCCTACCAAAATGATTTTGTATTAAGTTAAAATTCCATTCTCCTTCATGTATGAAAAAACTGAGGTTGTAATCTACTGGATCCAGCATATTTACAAACGTAGGCCATCTAGAGATGCTTTTATCAAGAATCCAAGCATCATGCATCCAATTGATAGATCTCCCATTGACAACTTTCCATCTCACAATCCTTTTGAGATATGATGCTCCATTAGTAATAATTTTTCATGTGAGATTTGCCTTTGATAATCTGATTGAGAAGAGAATTAGGCTTCATGAGAAATTCCCAAGCGAATTTAGCTTGAAGTGGACCTATCCTGGAGACAGCTGAGAACAAACCCCGCCCTCCTTCATTTTTAGATTTGCATAATAGTTCCCAAGACACATAATTTAAACCGGTTCTTCCATTACTTTTGTTCCATAGAAAGCTTCTACACATTTTGTCAAATTCTTTGAGAATTGATAGTGGAACTAAAGATATAGAAGATAAAAATATTGGAAGAGAAAGAAAAACATATTTTACAAGATCCAACTTCCCTTCCAAAGAAATACAATTCTTCCCCCATGTGTTCAACTTATTGGAAGCCACATCCATCAGATTTTGAAAATCTGAAGCAACCTTCCTTCTTAAAGTTATCTTAACACCAAGATAACTAAATTCATTCACAACCTTGAACTGAAGAATAGAAGAGATTTTGTTCTTCCTTCTCCTATTTATGTATTTCCCAAAAATAATCAAAGATTTGGTGGCAATCTAACGAATTCGGGAAAGGAAGTCCAATTACAAAAATTGGTGACAATTTTTTTTAACTTCTTCACCTCACTAACAATGGCCTTTGAGAAAATAAGAATATCATCAGCATAAAGTAAATGGGAAACATTAGGAGCATTAGGAGTAATAGAAATACCCATTCCACTTCAATGTAGATAGAGAGCATCTGAAAGGATTTGAGAGCATAAAATAAACAAATAAGGAGACAAGGGACATCCTTGCCTAAAGCCACTTTTGCCTATGATCCAATCGGTCTTCTTCCCATTAATCAAAATGCAATATTTGGGATCTAAGACACATTGCATTAAAAGCTCCAGGAATTTAATAGGAAATTTAAAGTGCATAAGAACTTGCCTTAAAGCTTGCCACCCCATACTATCATAGGCTTGCTCCATGTCAATCTTGATTGCCAAGAGTCCACTTCTAGCTTAGAATACCAAAATTTATTAAACACTTCTTGTGCCAAAAGAACATGCTCAGATAAGGAGCGGCCTTTGATGAAAGCTACTTGGTCAGGAGAAATGAGTTTATGAATAACCCTCTCTAATCTACTCAATAGCATTTTGGCAATTAAATTACAAATAGTCAAACAAAGACTAATAGGACGAAAATTGGATAGAAGTAAAGGACTTTTGATTTTAGTAATCAACACAATCATAGTCTCCTTCCAAGACTGATGCATAATGCCAGTAGAAAGAAATTGGTTTACAGCTAACCAAACATCTTCATGAATAATATTCCAATAGCATTTTAAAAAAGAGAAAGTAATACCATCAATCCCAGGTGAAATTTTTTTACCTGAAGAATTAACCACCGCCAGCATCTCTTCCTTCGTGAACTCTGCATTCAAACTTCTATGGTCTTCACCTGAAATGAAAGCCCATGGCCTCGGCCAATCTTCCAGAGAACAGTCTCTATGCCGCCACTTTGATTTAAAAAATTCTGAGAAGACTTCTTGAATTTCAGTACGATCTTCAGTTATTTTACCTGTATTAGTTTTGATATTATTGATCCAATTGTTATTCCTCCTTGCATTGGCATAAGCATGAAAAAATGAAGAATTTGAATCCCCCTCCTCCATCCATTTTGCTTTAGCTCTTTGCTTCCACCAAGTGTTGAGCCGGGCTAGAGTGATGTTGAGCTCATTGATCTTGAACTTGAGGATTTGAAGATTATGAAGCGAAATAATACCGTCAGCTTCCTCTTTTTGTAATTCCAGGATGTCATTCTTTAATTCATCCCTCAACATATTGAGATTCTTAAATTTTGCTTTACTCCAAAAATGTAATGCTTTTAATGTTCTCTTGAACTTTAAGTTCAAAGAAGTGGCTGGGTCATCACCCTTACCGAATTTCCAATATTTTAACACCACTGATTTGGCTCCATGGTAAGAAGTCCAAACATCCTCAAAACGAATGTTCCTATCAAAGACTTCAACTGGCTTGAAAATCTCCAGGAGGATTGGACAATGGTCCGAGGCAATACGAGCCAAGTGCTTAACCCGAGCTATGTGAATACAGTTTAAAGCAGTGGAATTGATTAAACAACGGTCCAGTTTTTCCAGAATACGAGCTCCACCCATTTTATTATTGCACCAAGTAAATTTGGGCCCATACGCTTCCACTTCATGTCGATCATTGTTCATCATAAAATTCTTCATATCTTTACCACCTTGAGATAAAACAAATTTCTTGCCCCCTCTCTTATCTTCATGAGACAAAACACAATTAAAATCTCCACCCACTACCATAGGCAAATCATTTGAACAATGCTTTTCCAAGCACTCCCAAACCACCTTCCTTTCTAGAGCATTGGTGCTTCCATAGACTGTAGCAACCAGCCAATTGTTTTTGTTAAAAACATTCAATGTCCCAATGATAACTTGGGATGATTCTTCAATAACAGATAACACAGCCAAGTCTTTCCTCCATAACATCATCAAACCACCAGATAGCCCATTAGACGGTACCATGAAATAATCCCAATTACTTCCCAAGAAATTCAGCACATGAGTATTATCCAAGTTATGATTTTAGTTTCCAGTAATCCCATCATTAACACATTATTATCTTTAATAATCTCCTTTAGATATAGAGCAGCCTCAACTTTCTTGGCTCCTCTACAATTCCAAAAAACCAGTGAAATCATTATTTAAAGATGGGAGAATGACCCCCAATCTTTTTAGATTTGCTCCCATCAAATTTCCTATTTCTTGAGATGATGTTCCCCGGGCCAAGAGACTTCAGTTCTTTGAGAAGCTTTACCTTTTTCCATGAAGATGATTTCTCTATTACTGCATTTTTAATAATTTCCCTGAATGGAAAAGTCTCAATTGCTCCAGAAAATGTAGATGAATTGTTCTTTGTATCTTCCTGCTCCAACTCAGCATCCATAATAGCGGCATTCTCTACTTCCTTCAAGTTATCCAGGTTGCAAACGATGATTTCACCCTCTTCAGTATCGTTTTCAATCATTGCATCCGCAATTTGCTCCACATTCCCCACATCTTTCATTTCTTCCATCCTGGATAACACCTCAAATCTATTAAGATCCGAGATATTTGAATCATTATTAGTAACCGCCACCTGAGTATCTTCAGTAATTTCATATTGTTGTTCGACCATCGGTTCTAATGTTACTCCTTCAATTACTGCTTTCAAACTGGAACTGGGTAATTTTGAACCCTGCTTCAAGATTTTGCTTACTGGATCCACTGCTATATTTGAATTTACTATACCAATTTTTGGAACAAAGACCTTCTTCATAGGAACAACAGAATTTTTAATAGAGTTTTTCTTTGCTACATTAACTCTATGCCTTCTTTTGCCATAGTTAACTTGTGTCCAATTTCCAAATCCATCTGCCATTTCAGGTTGCTTAGTGCCATCCGAGACTAATGTTTTATTGAGAGCCAGTTTGTTCACACCAACATCATCTGAAGAAGATCCTTTGGGCTTTATTGGTTCACCACTATTCTCACAACTGTGGCCAATCAACCCACAACCAGTGCAGATTTTTGAAACACCCTCATATTCAATTCTTTGAAAGAATTTACCCATCAAACCTTCTACCCAAACGCCATTAGGTAGTTTCGTATCTAATGGAACACAGACACAAATTCTTGCAAACTCTCTTCTACTCCATTGGAACATATTTCCATCTAGGAGATAAGGTTTCCCCACTAGAGATGCAATCCTGCAAATATTTACTTCATCCCAGCAATGGAGCGGTAGATTGGGTAGCCTTATCCATAAAGGAGTTGAAATGCCTTTTAAGGAAGTAGGATTAAACAAAGCTGTCCATTTGTCTAAGCCTACAACTTGACCTTTAACAAACCATGGTCCACTAGATAAGATTTTCTCCAGCACATTATCATTTTCAAAGGAGCAAAGTACCCAGCCAAGGCCTAAGCCTGTAATGTGGAAATTCCCGAAACTGCACCATTGTCTTCTTAAATCCACACAAATTGATTGAAAAGATATGTTGTCTCCAAACACCTTCACTACAATAGCCTTTTCAAGCCTTCTGGAATTTTCAATCTCCTTTTCAGCATGAAGCTTAACCACCGAGCCATCTTCTGATAAGAAATTTTCAAGTTCCAAATTCTCTACATTGATATTTTCCTTCTTCGTCCAGGCCGATTGAACTATAACATTGTTCTTCTTCAAGACAAGTTGATTTTTCTCATGAGCCTCCAAATTGTTCTCCTTAGGATTCTCAATCAAATCCTTTTGCAACATACCTTCATTCAGCTTATCTTCAAGAGCGTAACAGGGGATTCGAAAATCATTTTACGAACATGAGTAGATGGTAGCGAAATAGAGTTAAAACATTTATTGGAGTAAATTTTCAATCCGGATGAAGTGGAAGCATCCAATTTAAGATCATCTTTAAAATCACATCTGAAGGACTTCAGATTTAAATCTTTCGGGCTGGAACCTACTTCTCCCGTCATAATCTCTTTTCCTTTCCCAGGAACCGAGATGGGAACTTTCTTCATTGCTAAACCTCCTTCATTGATTATCAGAGCTTTTTCTTTAAACCCCTTAATCTGGTTGTTGAAAGTATCCAGCGCTCTAGAACCACCATTAAAGACATCAGACGATTGCCTCGCTGGAACAGATAGAACTTTTTTGTAATTCGCCCACACTTCCGTAGAAGGTAGACGCTTGCCCTCCATATTGGCCACGAGAAGCCGAATGAGGCCCTCGCCGGCGACCAGTTCACCGGAGATGCGGCCAAAAATGCAGCTTGATCAAAACCGCGAAACTTCAGGAGACGGTGAAATTCAAAAAATTGCCAACAGAATTCCGTTGAATCCCAGACTTTCTCACTCTACTTTCTACATCTAAAAACTTGCCATCAACCTCATATGTTGTTATAGCAAGCTTCTAAATGACTTCAATTTCTACAACCATCATGGAAGTTGAGTAACATTCATCTCTAACAAAATAACTACTTGATTATTTCAATTCTCTCATGTGGACATTCTTGGCAAGTAGAATATTCGACACAAAACATCTCACCTAAGAGCTCGTTCATAAAGAAAACAAGTTTAAAAAATAGCTTGATAAGATTAAATTTGTGAATCTTTTAATATAAAATTTTACTAATAATCTCAAATTTCTCCTTATCTCCCAATTTTAGCCTCAGCTTGATGGAGAGTAGTCATTGGCAGATCATCATCCGTGATTATAGTTATACAGAAGGAAGAATACTAGTCATCTAGAGGCATTAATAAGGTGACGAGTTCTTATACCTTTCCTTTGGCCTTTGTCTTTTCAATCTTTGTTGTCTTCTTCTTCTTTTTTTCTTTTAGAAGAAGTTCATTTTTTCTTGCACTTATTGAATAAGCTAGCAATGTAGTCTTCCTTCGAGATATTAATCTTATCCTTTGGAATCTCCATTTTTAACAAGAATGAGGATTCATAGAACTAAAAGTCAGTCAAAAGAATAATTAATCAAAGAAGCAAGCTTTTGAACAAGAATTAATGATCCTTCTTTTATAGACTAAATATCAGCTAATGTGGACTAAAGAATAATGCTACAAGTCAACATCAAATTGATTGACAAATATATACTATTAAAATAAGTATTTATGAAGGGTTAATTATTAATTAATAAATAATCTTTTATAATCATTTTTTAAACTAAACATTAAAATATATAAATCAATCAGGTAAGTAAATATATTTCTAAATATAAAAAAAATCAAGTCAATTTAAGATGATTCTGTTTAAGGTAAATCAAGCCAAGTTAACTTGATACGCTTGGTCTTATACTTGCTAACCTATAAGACTATAAGAGAACTCACCTTATGAAGGCAACCATAATCCTAAGTATTTGTCTCAGCCAAAAGAGTAAAGCTTGTTAGTCCGCCCCAACAACTACTTTCTATGAAGTTTGCCATGATGACTACTCAATGAGGGATGACTTATCAAAGAAAAGTATTGATCTTTAGCTCAATTATCTTATTATCAATATATATCAAGACAACTACTTTAAAGCTTGACAGATGACTTCATCAAATTGGTCCTTCTAATTAGGCCACACAAATATTGCATTTTCTCTCAATTCATGTATAGTTATGTATGTAGTACTTTATATGTAACGCTTATTCCTCAACCCAAATTTATAAATAAGGGGCTGAGTAGGGGTGTAAATGAGTTAAGTATTTATTTAATTGAGCTAAGCTTATTTAGTTCTTACTGAGCTCGAGCTCATTTACTAAACTTGAGCTTAGCTTGTTAAAAAATTTATAAGCTCGAGCTCAGCTCGAGGTCATTTAGCTCAAGCTTGACCTAATTATTGAAGTCCGTTTCATAGTTTTAAATTAATTTTTTTTAGAATTTTTTTTTATTATATAATTATATTAAAAATGAAAATATATTATATGAGTCTAAGTTAAATTAAATTTAAAATATTTTTTAACTTAATAAAGTAGCTCAACGAGCATACTGAAAGTATAAATAAGGTTTTTAAACCACTTGAATTGCCGAAGGCACATGAAGAGGAGGAGAGAATTGATGTTTTAAAAATTTTCCTCTAAAATATACTCTTTTAAAAAACTTAAATCAAATTACACAAAATTATGTAAAAGCAATTGATGAAACAAATATTTTTGTGGAAAAATAAATATCAAAGTATTTTTGTTTATATATATATATATATATATATATATATATATATATATATATATATATATATATATATATATATATATATATATATATATATATATATATATATTTCTTAGACAAGTTGATTTCACGTAAATACCAAAAAAATTTCATATCATAATGATAATGAATCTCAGCACACATTTGTAAGAAAATGAACATGAAGAAAAAATAAATTTAGGTAAGAAAAGATAAGAATGAGTACACCATAGTTATAGTGGTTTGATGAAAACTCTATTTACATCCACTCCTCTGAGTCCTTCTCTCTGGGTATTACACTAAATCTTTTTGTGACTCTCATTTTCCCCCACAACAAGATAAAGAAGCCCTTATACAAACCACTTCTACCAACGGTGCGGCTGAGAACCAAATTATTTCTACCTTCACTAGTGTGGCTAAGAACCAAATCACTTTCATCTTCCCTGCTGTGGCTTAGAACAAAATCATTTTCACCCTCCTAGTGAGACAAAGAATCGACGTTCTTTGGTCTTGAAAACTTTCGTCAACAAAGCTTCCCTCAAGATCAACAAAGATACAAGCCGGAACTAAGGTTGAAGTTTGCTCAGAGTAACCGTGTGAAAACCTCTCTCACACTACTTCTCCCTTACACACATCTCCCAATTTCTCTCACAAATTCTAAGTTCTCTCTATTCAAGCTCTCCCAAGAAGACAAACCCTCACAAAGAACTCTCTCAGAAATTTTCAAACAACCAAAAGACTTTTCAAAATGAAATAAGAGATTTTTAAATATGAGGCTCCAAGCAAAATCAAAAAATTCAATTCACTCGTCCTAATTCATACAGTACGATCGATTATTTTAATTCTCCCTTTAGTATTATACAATAGCTATTTCCATGTACGATCAGTTCAAAGATTTTTAACCGATCATCCAATACGATATTAAAGTCATACAATATGATTAGTTCAATCGAATAAAGTTCATCCTGGACGATGCCTAACGACTAATTATTGTCTTGGTTGTCATTCAATTTGTAACCTCACATCATAAAGCATGATCATTTATCATAATTAATTTCTGATTCGATTGCTTTATCTTAAGTATTTAATTAGGCAAAATTTTTTAATATCATATAAGATGACTAGTATCGTGTTGTATGAATAATACAAATTTCAATTTCAAAATATTGTTTAATTTTAAATGGTGACATGAATTTTTAATGTAAACTGATTGTCCTATATAATATTAATCATATAATATGATTAGTTCATCTTAATCTAAATTTTTTTTCTTAATTTAAATGTTTTAAGTAATTTTGATTGAACAAATTGTACAACACAATCCAAATCGTCTAGTACGACCTTTAGAAAAATTAAAACATTATATTTCACTCCCAGGTACATGTGTGTATGGTTGCTACGCTAACATGCACCTTTTTACAATACAATGATTCAAGAAATATAGAATACATATTCTTGCATACATCATCCTGTTCTATCCAGTCTCGAACCCTCATCCTTTGACGATGCTTGGTAATATTGTACATGAAATGTCAGCACACACAAAAAATAGATACAATAATAACAAGTAGGAGAAACTAGATAAAATTCAATAATATTTGTTATCATCAAAACATAAGCTTGGGCTTTTTGATTTCAACACTTACCAGTTGAGCGAGGCTGAGCTTGAGCTCGAGCTCGTTAAATATATGAGCTCAAGTGTGGACTTGAGCTCGAACTCATTGCTCGATAAGATTGACTCGTGAGCTCGTTAATGAGTCAATCTCGAGCTAGCTCAGTTCACTTACACTCCTTAGACGAGGAGTAAACTTAGTTTACACAATTTTATAAACTCAAAAACATTTTATTGAAATTTCAAATTTTCCTGCTCTAGGAAAACATTCTTCTGTATTTAATTATTTTTATATTTTCTTTTCGTTGTATATTCTCAGTATAGTTAGATGTGATTATCATAAATTTTTTTATTGAAATTAATTTTCTTGAATCATCTAATCAATGCATTTGTACATGCTATGATCAAAACATTGAAAATATGATAACAGCAAACACATAAAATTTGGTTTTCTTTTAAAATTTGATATTTAGATAAAAAATAAAAAAATATATAAAATATTAGTTTTATAAATAATAAAGATTTAGACTATATATATTCGGATTTGGGTTTAAATTTTTGACTAGATTGATATATTGGGTTGGGTTTGGGTTAATTCGAGAATCCAAAATCAACCAGTTTGACTCATGTCACATCTACCTTGTGCTTGCAGCTCGCACCACGCAGTTGCGCTGTTGCTAGCATAATTGCACCTGTGCTTGCATCATCGCACTTGCCCTCGAGCTCGCACAATCATACCTTCCCTCTGCCCCCTTGTGTTGCGCTCACACCCGCGGCCGTACCGGCTTGCCCACCCTTTGCTCGCCTGCGTTGACCTTGTCCACTTTCCTAGGTCGACAAGCCATGTGGGTCAGATTTTAACTGGATCAGGTCTAGTCAAAGTTTATGACCCGTTTTTCAAATTGAGTCAAATTCGGGTGGAATGTTTTGAAGTCTGGGTCAAATTCAAGTTGAATTTGAACCCAACTTAAAGCTCATTTTAACACCTCATGTAATTCTCCAAAAGAATAAAAAAACGATTTGACATATACTAAACTCGACTTATTGATTGAACTCTCCATCAAATGCACGACCACCGAAACTTTCGGGTCGTTAACTCGCGAGCCTCCTACGTGGACTTCTCAGACCCACGTTTCTCCCTTCATTTTACTATTTAGGACCTAATATTTCACCTAATTACAAAACCATACGTTATTGGCTGAAATCAAAGTACCCACTTCTCTAACGCCGTTCTCCCAACACCCCCCTCCCCCGCGTAACTTTGGCATGATCCGCCTGCGCCGCGCTGAGCAGCCACCGCTTTCCTTCCTGCAGATCTTCAAATTCCTCTACTCCTCAGCCAACGGTTTTTCCTCCACCACCTCAGCTACCGCTTCGCCGCCGCCGGACGACGATGCCTTCGCTTTTGCAGGAGTTCAAGATCTTCATCTCCTACTCTCTCGCCCCTCCTTCAATCCTTCCCTCTGCCGTCAGATTCTCTCAAGCCTCTCACCCCGCCGATGTGAAGTCCTGCTCACCCAGCTCCTCCCCTCCGTCCCCGTCAATGTCGCCCTTCGCTTCTTCTCCTTCGCCTCGGATCAATGTGGGTTTTCTTTTACCCTCCGTTCATACTCTCTCCTTCTCCACTCCCTACTCAGTTCCGGCTTGGTTACCCCCGCTCGCCTGTTCCTCATCCGCCTTCTCGACCCTTCCAGCTCACTTCCCGTCATCTTTGATGTTCAGGATCGCCGTCTCCACGAGCTAGTGGAGGCGCTCACGGTATCCGCCCCGCCGGAGACTACCCAAATGGCCATTGACGTGCTGGTGCACGTTTGCGCTTCTCAATTCTACCAAGTCCCAAGGCTCGCCATGGATGCATTCCAGTTGCTTGTTGCCCGTGGGATTTGCCCGACACTGAAAACTTGCAATTTCCTTATCTGTTCTATGGTCCGAACCAAACAGAATGAGGACGCCTTCAAGGTGTTCGACGATATGCGAAGGTTTATTTCACCGGACGTTTACTCTTACACACCTGTTATTGACTTGCATTGCAAGATTGGCAATATTGAGGAGGCATTTGCCCTGTTTAGAGAAATGGAGAGTACTAGGGTTTCTCCTAATGTTGTTACATACAATGCTCTTCTTGATGGGCTTTGCAGGAAAAATATGTTGAAAGAGGCCATTGCGTTGAAGAAGGAGATGGAAAACAGATTTGTTAAGCCAACTGTTATGACTTACCGTTCTATTATGAATGGCCTTGTTAGAGCTGATAGGTTTGAGGATGTGGGTTGTCTCTTCAAGGAGATGATAGAGAGGGGCATTGCTCCTAATGAGTTTATTTATAATACCATGGTAGATGGACACTCTAGTATGGGTCGATTTGCAGAGGCTCTGATGTTGAAGGATGAGATGATGGCTAAAGGGATAGAGCCTAATAGGGTTACCTACAATATGATTATGAAAGGTTTGTGTAACTCCGGAGAGATTCAACAGGCAGAGAGTCTATTTAAGGAAATGTTGAAGAACAAAATTCCTTTAGTTGCTGGCGATTTTAATTTACTCATTTCCTGGATTTTGAGATCAAATTCAAGACTTGATTCTGCAATTTGGTTATTTTTGGAGATGCTATCTCAGAAATTTAAACCGAATGATCGACTTTTGACAGTACTAATAAATGGGTTGTGTAAGAGTGGGAGGGATCATGATGCTGTTGGTTTTTGGTGCAAGTTGTCAGAAAATGGTTTTCTTCCTAACATAGTAACTTCTAATGCTTTGATTCATGGGCTTTGCAGGTCCCGAAGTATGAAAATGGCTGTTGAAGTTCTCAGGATGATGCTTGAGAAAGGAATGGTATTGGATAATATAACTTTTAACACACTTATATCAGGAAGTTGCAAAGAAGGAAGATTGGAAGAAGCATTTAAGCTTAAAGAAAGCATGGTTAAACGTGGCCTCAAGCCTGATAATTTCACTTATAACACACTGATGCAGGGGTTATGCAATTCAGGAAGAATAAATGAGGCCATTTTAGTTTTGAATGGATTTGAAAAGGAGGGTTTGATCCCTGATGTTTTTACATGCAGTATAATAATTGAAGGATATTGCAAGGTCAAGGAAGTAGATAAGGGAAAGCTGTTCTTAAGAGAATTGGATAATTGGAACTTAAGACCAAACTACGTTTTATATAATTCACTTATTGGTGGATATTGCAGGAATGGTAATTTAAAGGAGGCATCCAATCTTCTAAATGAAATGAAAATCAATGGAATTACAAGAACTGCAGTGACTTATTCCATCCTTATGCATGGATTATGCAGTATATGCTCTATGCAAGAAGCTAGAGATGTTCTCAAGATAATGAAGGAGGATGACATCACACCAAATGTTGTATGCTATACTTTACTGGTTGATGGGTATTGCAAAATCGGTAACGTTGAAGAAGCACGCAACATATTTCAGGAAATGAGTGCTAATGGTATAGATCCTAATAAGCTTACCTACACAGCTTTGATGAATGGATATTGCAAAGTTGGAAACCTTAAAGAAGCAGCAAATCTTTTTGATGAAATGGTAACTTGTGGGATTTATCCAGATGCTGCTACTTACAGAGTACTAATGGTGGGATTCTGCAAACAAGGCAGTGTGGATGAGGCTTTTAGAATATCTCAACTGATACCTCAGAAATGTCATATGTTGGATCATACCCCCTTAAATGCCGACGAGGTGTTTACAAGTGCATTTGAGATGGAATATAATTCAATTAGCAAGGGCTTCCTGGGTGGTCAGCATGTTAAGCTTTCTTTACCTGATACGCCATTTGAGTTTGAACAATTGCTATCGAAGTAAAGTTTGAACATGTGGTAATATGCTACCGCTTGTCAAGACTACTGAATTTACTGATTACTCAAACAGGAGAACTATGATCGATTCAGGTAACTATCTATACTAAATATGGTGTGGATCCTGCATTGCAGTTATGAAAGATAGTAGATTGGTTGATGTTTGTTGCTAGTTGATGATCGTCAACTCGTTAGTCTTTTTCTTCTTAAATGCTTTATTTCAAAATAATAGAGGCAGCCTATTTTTTCTTATTATTCCTTTTTTTTTTGAAACCGGCAAAAAGCAATGCAATTAAAAGGAAGAAAGGAACAAACCTAGATACAAACTAAACTGGTAACATCTCCTCCTTGATCAAATTAATCAAAGGAGTCGGAATGTTACCTAAAGAAAAACTATCAAAAGTAAAGTTACCATCCAAAGCTAAAGTAGCACAAAAATCCGCTACTTTGTTACAATCCCTATTAACATGATGGAAAATGATTTTATTGAAGTCATTAAGGAAGTAAAGTTCTTTGGCCGGTCCAATATCCAAGTGCCAATCAACTTTCTTCAAAGAATCTTGTAAGAATATAATCACATTGGCATTATCACTTTCAATGATAACACCCAAACTTTCAAGCATCCAACCTTGTATGAACTCTCTAATATCCACAATCACCTCCATCTCAAGCTGGGCAATGTCCCAATGAGTCTTATTCCTTCCAAAAGCAAGAAGAAGTCTACCTTTATGATCTCTGAAGATACCACCTATACCACCTCTATAAGAGCTCAACAAGGAAGCATCCACATTAATCTTGATCCAATCTAGCGGAGGAGGGTGCCAAGTACTATAAGACTCCCTTGGGAGATTAGCACCCCAGTTTACTAGATAAGGAGAAGATTTCAAAACGGTAAGAGATAGCACATTTGCAGCCATAGAAGAACATGGCATAGCTGCCTTACCATGCTTTACAGAATTACGGTTTTTCCAGTTCAGGAATACAGCCACACAATAGAGTCTAATCCAGCCAAATTTGCTGCCAAAACATCTTCTCATTTCTTCTAAACAGCTTTCCAAAGAATTGAAAACAGGAATACAAAACCCCCATTCTCGGATTTTGCTGACAATTTCTTGAAGATATTTGCAATGAACAATAATATGATCATAGTTCTCCACCACCTGGCAACCTCTAGCACAACGATCATCATCTGCAAGTCTTCGGAATTTTAGAAAATGGTTAGTGGGAATAGCAAACTTACTAAGTCTCCACCAAAAAATTTCCACATTAAAGTTTAGCTTTAATCTCTTAAGCCAACAATAAAATTCCATATCATCACTTACACCTTTCCCTCTCATCACTTTGTCATATGCCAATGCAGAAATAGTCTTACCCGAAAACTTAAAAATTGTTTCCAGCTGATCCTCCCACTTATCATCAATATGCAAATTCCTAATGATGTTTACAAGATCTTTATGGAAGACATTAAGAAGCTTTCCTTCATCCCACTCCCCAGCATCAGAAATGAAGTACTGAACATTTAAATTTTCTAAGGCATTACAGTCCACAAATGTTGGCCATTCATTTAGACATTTATCCAACATCCAGATATCACTTAGAACATTAATTTTATCTCCTCTTCCCACTTTCCATCTCATAATGGGTTTCAAGTGTTTACCTCCATCATTTAGTAATTTCCAAGCATTAGAAGAACCTTTCGAGCATTTGTCATTTAGAACATTATGCCTGAACTTAGCCTTGAAAGTTCGGTGCAGCAATGATTCTGGTTTCTGGATATAATTCCAGGCTAGCCTTGCCCGTAGAGTACCACTCCTAGTTGTAATAGACTGAACACCCAAACCTCCAGCCGTAATTGGACAACAAATGTCCTCCCAAGCAACATAATGCAGCCCGGGTTTCCCATTCTGTTTATGCTAAATAAATTTCCTACATAACTTCTCCACCTCATGAAGCACCCTCTTAGGCACCAGGGAATGAGTAACAGCAAAGCTCGATAATGACAGCAGAGAGGATTTGATAAGAGTAATCTTACCTCCCAAAGATAGAGACTTCTTCCCCCAAACATTTAATCTATCTGAGACATGGCTTAAAAGATCCTGAAAGTCAGCCACACCCAAACTCTGTAAAGAAATCTTAATGCCCAAGTACCGCAATTCCTTGACCACCCGGAAACCCAGAATACTAGCCACCTTGTTCTTATGAGACCTCTTAATAATCTTACTAAAAATGATATGGGATTTATTAACATTCACCCTTTGACCTGTCCAATTACAGAAATCCTCCACAATGCCTTTTAACAAACGTGCCAAAGATGTAGTAGCCCGAGAGAAAAGCAACATATCATCTGCATAGAGAAGATGTGCGATCCTAGGCCCTCTAGGAGATACTAGAATGCCCAATTCTTGTCCCCGTTGCTCAATTGCATTAGACAGCAATTGAGAGCACAAAATGAAAAGATATGGAGATAGAGGGCAGCCTTGCCTGCATCCACAGTGAGCATCAATCAACTTCGTGTATTTCCCATTCAGGATAATAGAAAATCTTGCATTTATCACACATTCCACTAGTAGCTTAGAAAAGGCAGTGGGTAAGCCATACCAGAGGAGAATATGCTTCAAGGTTGACCATCCCATACTGTCATATGCCTGCTCCATGTCAAGTTTCACAGCCATCAGCCTCTGTTTATTTCTTGATACTTTAAGTTTATTGAAAATCTCCTGTACCAACAAGCAATGCTCCGAAATTGACCTTCCCTAGAATGAATGCAACCTGCTCTTCGGAGATCATCCTGGGCAAGCATGTCTTCAATCTGTTAACTAACATCGTGGCCACAATTTTGTAAGTGCTTTGACATAGACTGATGGGTCTATAGTTAGCAGGCCCAACCAGATTCTTAATCTTAGGAATTAAGACAATGAGTGTATCTTTCTATTCCTTGTGCATTACTCCGGATATAAGGAATTTCTTTATCGCATTCCAAGTGGTCTCACATACTAAATTCCAGTAGCATTTGAAAAAAGATGTTACACCATCAAGTCCCGGATACTTGTTGTTACCTTGCTGAAAAACAGAAATTCTGCACTCCTCCATAGTAAAATATGTACCCAAGGCAGCAGCATTCAAAGCACTCATCTTCTGTTTTTCTGAAGGAAAAGGCCACCCCATCAAGTCACAAGATCTGCATTTCCATTTCTTCTCAAAGAACTGCAAAAAAACTTGTTCTATTTGATCATCTTCTTCTACCATAGCATTGTTGGCATCCTTAACTTGCCTAATCCATTTTGCATTCCTACGGGTAGATGCAAAGTTATGGAAGAATTTTGAATTAGAGTCCCCTTCCTCATGCCACCTGGTTTTAGCTCTTTGGTTCCACCAAATAGATAGTCTTCTAAGAGTGACATTAAGTTCATGAACCTTTCTTCTAAGATTGAGCAAATCATCACTAGAAAAACCTGAGCCCGAAGCCTCTTTGGTTTGCAATTCCAGGATCTCTCTTTTTAGCTCATCTTTCAGCTTACACAGATCACTACATTTATTCTTATTCTAGAAAAACAGCGCTCTCAACGTCCTCCTGAGCTTTCTATGTAGCACCTCCATCTCTTCACCAAAATCAGCCTTCTTCCAAGAAGTAGAGACAATACTCCAGGCAGTCGGATACGACCTCCAAGTATCTTCAAATCTAATAACCTTGCTCCTATTAATCCTTTTAGGATCCAAACTGTACACAATCGGGCTGTGATCAGAGGCCACACGAGCAAGATGCTTAACCTTCCCATGCGGTACCAAATGCAATGCCGAGGAGTTGAGCAAGCACCTATCAAGACGTTCCCAAATCCTTGAGGAACCCTCCTTATTGTTACACCAAGTAAAACTTGGTCCAACAAAACCTGCAACATGAAAATCAGAATCAGTCATAAATTCTTTCATCTCTCTTGGCCCTTTAGAGAACAAGAATCTCTTGCCACCATTCTTCTCTTCCTTATTTAAAATACAATTAAAGTCCCCTCCCACAACAGCAGGACCCGAATCTTTCATATAAATCTCAAGCAAGTTCCACAAACTTCTCCTTTCAATATGACATCTGCTACCATACACTGTTGCCACCTTCCAAACACCCAAGGAGGGTGTAGTAAGAGAACCGACCACCAATTGAGAGGAGCTCCTCTCAACATCAAAAGAGACCATCTTCAAGTTCCACAAGATCAAAATCCCCCCAGCAGTCCCCACAGCTGGGAAATGGAAATAATTCCAATCCTTTTCAATAAGAAAATCAACATCCTTCCTTTCAATACTAGCTAGTTTAGTTTCCATCAATCCAACAAAACAAGCATTATGATCCCTTACAATTTCTTTGAGATACAAGGAAGCCTCCTTTTTTCTGGCCCCCCTGCAGTTCCAAAAAATTAAATAATTCATTAAATAACCATAGGGGAGCCCTCCCCACCTGGCACACTTCCTTTGCCCTCCTTTCTCTTTTTCCTATGATCCGGTTCTAGAGGCCCCAGAGATTTCAGTTCCTTGGCCAGTTTCAAGTTGACCAAACTGCTATTCTGTGAAATCACAGATTCAACTCGCTCAGGTATATCAACGGTACTAGTCAATTCCTTCTGCTGAACCACACTGTTATGATCTCTCACTTCCCCTTCTTTAGTTTCCTCAAGCAGGACATCAAATTTGTTAGCAACTGATACCCCCATTGCCATCTCCTCTTTACTAACAGCATTATCCGTATTCAATACAGAGAAATTCACCTGTTCCGGAGCAGGATCCACCTCAGCCTTCTTGTGTTGCTTCAAAACTTGCACTGTATCCGAATGATTAACCTGAGCCTGTACATTAGCACCAGCTGTATTTCTTCCAGGTCTACCAACTGTCGCCATCTTCCCATTTTTGAATCTCCTATTTTTAAACTGCACATGAATCCACGGACCATATTCACTTTTATCTTCTTTAGCCTCAACCTCTCCTCCCAAAACTTTCTTAGCAACAGAGTTACTTGTCGGTTGATCATAAGTAACCTTCTTCACACATTCAGGGCAATCCTTTCTATCATGACCAACCATGCCACAATGATAACAAATCTGATCAATCTTCTCATATTCTATTTTCTGGAAGAAACGACCAGCGATTCCATCCACCCACACACCATTAGGGAGTTTGTTATCCAGATTCAGTCTCACACATACCCGAGCAAATTCTCGTTTTCCCCATTTAAAAGAATTGCCATCCAGAGACATCGGCGTACCTATTCTAGAAGCAATCCTAATGATATTCTCCTCATCCCAACAATATAAAGGTAAAAATGGGAAACGCATCCAAACCGGAGCAGTAATTCCCCTGAAGGAATTCGGGTTGAATAGAGGAGACCACTTGTCCATCCCAACAATGTGACCTCCAACAAACCAAGGCGCCCCATTTAGCACTTCCTCCATCGCTTCCACTGACTTGAATGAACATAAAATCCAGTTCATTCCTATGGATGTCATATGGAAACTACCAAAAATACTCTATTGCTTCCTCAATTCCAGGCTGCACAAAGGAAAAGAAACTTTATCAACAAGAACCTTGATAACCAGAGAATGTCTAAGAATCTCTAAATTTGACGCCTCCTTCTTAGCATTAAGTTTGACCGCCACCCCGTCCTCAGACAATTCCGTTATCACCTTATCTACAGGAATCTGATGGACCGGACCGCCCGGTCCATCCCGCATCCGCACCGGCCCACAAGGGTCCGGTTCTCGCCTACTGCAGGCGGAGAAAACGCCTGCCTGGGCTTTCGGCAGAAGGAGAGGGAGGAGGCGGGTGGGCCCAAGGGGCCCACCAAATGTAAGAGGGAGTTTGTTTTGTTTTCCCTAAGGGTAATTAGGGTATTTTGGGGGGATCATGTGAGGGTTAAAGGGGAGTTAGGGTTTGTTTTGGGGGGATCTGGTTTTGGTGGCTATTTTAGATTTTTCTAATCTAGGGCTTGAGAAAAAGCTTCTCTTCTCGAATTGAGAGCATTGTATCCGTGGAAACTTGTAAGTCTTTTGATATTTAAGTAATCGAAGTGTTTGTGAGTGTGTTCATCCAAGAAATCTTCCATTTTTCCACTGTTTTTGGGCTGTTTTTCCTGGATTCCGAATTTTGCAACTCAAGTTCCATCAAAGTGGTATCAGAGCACTAGATCCACAAGGAAGGGATGGGTACACGAAGGATTGAATCTATTGAAAAGAAAGTCGGAGAGTGAGAAGTAGAGTTCACCGCCCTCAAAGAGAAATTTGCATCCGTTGACGAAAAGCTTGATGGAGTAGAAGAGTTGAAGACTCAAATGTTAGGGTTACAAGAGATGATCAAACAAATGGTGGCGGGCCAACACAACATAGGGGGGTCGGCTAACCCTAACCCCAACCCTAATCCTAATGCGCAGCCGGTTGATGGTGAAGGTGGAAGTAGGGTTCGTGAAGGACCTAATGCAAAAGGGAAGGAGGCCATTGACATTATCGACCATGGAGGGGATGCATGGTCCGCCGGCCCAAAGGGGGGCATGTATGGCCCAAACCGTGGAGGGGAGGGCTACTCCACCGCCTCATTTATGGGAGATGCTAGGGCAAGCTATACTCAGAATCATCCAGATCAATTTTACCAAGGAAGGGAGGGAGGAAGCATGCCTTACAATCAGTTGGGAGGAGGATCGTATCGAGGCAGAGGGGAGGCCGACCCTAGGGAGCCTCATTGGGGGTCGGCTGGTTATGCAAGGGGGGATCCGGTGGCACCTCAAGCTTGGGAAAGAAGGGAGAATCGTGGGGTGGACCCACGACCATGGGAGAGGCAACCAGATGGGAGATATGGGCAAGGAGGTATGGGCAACGGCAGGGTGAATGGCAGAGGAGAATGGGGAATGAGGAAGTTGAAGCATCCAATCTTTGAAGGTGAGGATGCTTATGGTTGGATCTTCAAGGCGGAGAGATACTTCACAGTGATGGGGATGACGGATGAGGAGAAACTCTTAGCGGTACCTTTATGTTTGGAGGCAAGAGCCCTAGCTTGGTATCAGTGGATGGAAGAAAGGCAGAGATTCAGATGTTGGGTAGAGTTTAGGGAGATGTGCCTAGACCGCTTCAGACCGCCAAAGGAGGGAACTCATCATGAGCAGTTCTTCGCACTGACTCAGACTGGTACAGTATCTGCTTATAGGGACAGGTTCGAGTTGCTGTCCAGTAGACTTCGTGGGATGACGGATGAGGTGCTTGAGGGGAACTTCATGAAGGGTTTGAAGCCCCACATTCGATCAGCAGTTAGAGCGGCCAAACCAAGGAGTCTGAGGGAGACCTTGGAGATGGCTGAGCTGATAGAGGATAGATTGTCTTCTGATCAATACCGCAGGCCTGCTTTCTTTGGAGGGGGACAGAAGGTGGCAAATCCTACGGGAGGAGCCAAGGGTACTTACTTGGGGGCAGGAGGAGAAGGACAGAAGGAGAGGGACCGGAGTGCACCGGCCAAGGGGGAGTTCAGGAGGCTCACTGAGGCAGAGCTGAAGGATAAAAGAGCCAAGGGGCTCTGTTACAGGTGTGATGAGAAGTTTGGGCCAGGGCATAGATGCAAAGACAAATCACTCCAAGTCCTATTGGTGGAAGACCCCGAGGAGGAAGAAGTTGAGGAAGAGTTAGGAGGGGGAGAAGAAGGTGTAGATCATCTACATCTTGACATGATTGAGGTTTCCCTCAATTCAGTGGCAGGGTTGACAGCACATTCCACCATGAAGATGGAAGGGAGGATTGGGAGCTATACAGTCACGGTGCTAATAGATAGTGGGGCCACCCACAACTTTATAGCTTGCAGATTAGTGGAAGAGTTGGGCATTCCTATGGTCCAAGGGAGAGGAGTGGGAGTCTCCTTGGGGACCGGTCAGAAGGAACAGTGTGCGGGAAGATGCAGCGGGGTTACTCTATCCATACAAGGGAAAGATATTACCCAGGATTTTTTGGTGCTTGAGCTGGGTAATACTGATGTTATTTTAGGTATTCAGTGGTTACAAACTTTGGGGGAGATGAAGGTCAACTGGAAGACCTTGATGTTGGAGTATGGTGAAGGGGAACATCGAGTTACTTTGCATGGGGACCCCAAATTATGCCGATCTAAGGTGGCTTTGAAGACTATTCTCAAGTCTCTTAGGAGTGAGGGGGAAGGATTTCTGGTAGAGTTATGGCGAATGGAGGGAAGTGAGCCAGTTGAGCAGAGTAACATCCCAGCAGAGGTGGGAGAGTTGTTGGAGCGTTTCGCCCCAGTTTTTCAGCTGCCAGCAGGGCTGCCACCACAGAGAAGCAAGGAGCACGCCATTGTACTGAAGGGGGGAGCAGATCCAATTAGTGTGCTGCCATATCGATATCCTCATGCTCAGAAGGAGGAGATTGAGAAGCTAGTCAGGGAGATGATGGAGGCGGGGATCATCCAACCTAGCGTGAGCCCTTTTTCGAGCCCAGTACTATTGGTAAAGAAGAAGGACGGTAGCTGACGATTTTGTGTTGATTATCGGGCTCTCAACAAGGAGACTGTTTTAGACAAATTTCCAATCCCCGTTATTGATGAGCTTCTTGATGAGTTGGGGGGTGCTACAATGTTCTCCAAGCTTGATTTGAAGTCAGGGTATCACCAGATCCGGATGAAGAGGGAGGACATTCCCAAGACTGCTTTCAGGACTCACGAGGGACACTACGAGTTCTTGGTGATGCCGTTTGGACTCACCAATGCTCCCTCTACATTTCTGGCTTTGATGAACCAAGTGTTTCGACCCATGTTGAGGAGGTTTGTTCTAGTGTTTTTTGATGATATTTTGATCTATAGCAGGACCCTACAGGAACACTTGGAGCACTTGAGGGAGGTGTTGAGCACTTGACAACATCATCAGTTGTATGTCAATCAGAAAATGTGTTCTTTTGCTCAAGGAAGTGTGGAATATTTGGGGCACATTATCTCAGCAGAAGGAGTAGCAGCTGACCCTTCCAAGGTGGAGGCCATGACGAGCTGGCCAACTCCTAAGAACCTTCGAGCTCTCCGGGGCTTCTTGGGACTCACAGGTTACTACCGGAAGTTCATAAAAGGGTATGGATCTATTGCAGCTCCACTCACTGAGCAGTTGAAGAAAGACAGCTTCAATTGGGGACCGGAGGCAGATAGCGCTATGGAGGCTTTGAAAAGTGCTATGGTTAGTGCCCCAGTGTTAGCATTACCGGATTTCGGGCAGTAGCTTGTGGTGGAAACTAATGCATCTGGTTTGGGGTTAGGAGCGGTTCTCATGCAGCAAGGGCGACCCATAGCTTTCTACAGTCAGGTGTTATCAGGGAGGGCAAAGCTCAAATCTGTCTATGAGAGAGAACTGATGGCCATTGTTAAGGCCATTCAAAAGTGGCGGCCATACTTGTTGGGTAGAAGATTCCTTGTGAGGACTGATCAAAGGAGTCTAAAATATCTGTTGGAGCAACGCATGGTGACAGAAGAACATCAGAGATGGCTCTCCAAATTATTGGGCTATGATTTCGAGATTCAGTACAAGCCAGGATTGGAGAATAAAGCTGCTGATGCCTTATCCATGAAGGTAGAGTGCTCTCAACTTATTGCTACATCTGTGCCTCAGTTAGTAGATTGGGGGAATTTGAGGACAGAAAATATGACTAGTGAAGAATTGGGGAGCATCAGAGAGGCCATAAGGAAGGGGGAGGAAATACCATCAGGATATACAGTGGAGGATCAGCTTTTGCTACACAGAGGAAGGTTAGTGTTACCTAGGACCTCTTCCCATATTCCACTGATACTTCAGGAGTTTCATGCCAGTGCTATTGGAGGACATTCAGGAGGGCAGAAGACTTATCAGAGATTGGCTAGAGAGATATACTGGAAGGGGATGAGGAAGGATGTGGAGGAAATGGTGACCCAGTGTGATACTTGTCAGAGGAACAAGTATCAAGCTTGTGCCCCTGGGGGACTGTTGCAGCCACTGGAGCTACCTGATCAGGTTTGGTCAGAGGTGACTATGGACTTCATCGAAGGCTTACCCAAGTCGGAAGGCTACACTGTCATTCTAGTTGTAGTTGACCGGCTTAGTAAGTATGCTCATTTCATACCCTTGAGACATCCTTTTAATGCCACTACCGTTGCAGCAGTTTTCATCCGAGAGATTGTGAGGCTTCCTGGCTTTCATGAGTCGATAGTCTCTGACAGAGATAAAGTGTTCCTGAGTCACTTTTGGAAGGAGATGTTCAAGTTACAAGGGACACATTTGAAGCGCAGTTCAGCCTACCATCCACAGACAGATGGGCAATCTGAGGTAGTTAATAGAAGTGTCGAGACTTACCTTAGATGTTTTGCAGGGGAGAAGCCCAAGCATTGGGTAAGGTGGCTACCTTGGGCTGAATATTGGTATAACACTTCATTTCACAAGGCGGCGCAGGTCACACCTTTCAAGGTGCTTTATGGAAGGGATCCTCCAACCCTGATACAGTACAAGCCTCATTCTACATCAGTGTCCTTGGTGGAGCAATAGTTGTCAGAAAGGGATGAGATCTTGGGGGAGCTGAAGTCAACACTTGTTACGAGCCCAGAACATCATGAAGCAGGCAGCAGATCATCATAGGAAGGATGCTCATTTTGAGATTGGGGAATTTGTATACTTGAAGTTGAGGCCTTACAGGCAGAATACTTTAGCAAGGAGGCTAAGTGTTAAGTTGGCCCCAAGGTATTATGACCCCTATGAAGTAGAGTAGAAGATTGGGAATGTAGCATATCGCCTGAAGTTACCACCCACTACTACGATTCATCCAGTCTTTCATGTGTCACAGTTAAAGAAGTTCAAGGGAGATTCTGTATTAGTCGATACTTTACCACCAACATTGTCTGAAGAGGGTACAAGCCTATTAGAGCCTTCTTCATTGAAAGGGTGAAGGAGGGAAAGAAGTTTTGATTGAGTGGAAAGATCTACCAGCACATGACGCTACTTGGGAGGCCTATGAGAGCATACAAGCCCAGTTTCCCGCTTTCAACCTTGAGGACAAGGTTAATCTTTGGGCGGGGAGTGATGATGGACCGGACCGCCCGGTCCATCCCGCATCCGCACCGGCCCACAAGGGGCCAGTTCTCGCCTACTGCAGGCGGAGAAAACGCCCGCCTGGGCGTTCGGCCGAAGGAGAGGGAGGAGGCAGGTGGGCCCAAGGGGCCCACCAAATGTAAGAGGGAGTTTGTTTTGTTTGCCCTAGGGGTAATTAGGGTATTTTGGGGGGATCATGTGAGGGTTAAAGGGGAGTTAGGGTTTGTTTTGGGGGGATCTGGTTTTGGTGGCTGTTTTAGGTTTTTCTAATCTAGGGCTTGGGAGAAAGCTTCTCTTCTCGAATTGAGAGCATTGTATCCGTGGAAACTTGTAAGTCTTTTGATATTTAAGTAATCGAAGTGTTTGTGAGTGTGTTCATCCAAGAAATCTTCCACTTTTCCACTGTTTTTGGGCTGTTTTTCCTGGATTCCGAATTTTGCAACTCAAGTTCCATCAGAATCTTGATATGTTGGGTTTTTTCCAGGCTTCAATAAAATTCTCTTTCGCATCAATTACCGAAGAATCCCGCTGAACATTAGACTCAAGGTTCTCATTCAAAATTGGCTTCTTCAGTGGAGAACTATCAACCACTTTCAAAGCAGAGGCCTCAATCTCAGAATCTAACATACGACCGTCTCCAACCTCATGATTCAACACAAATTTGCTATCCTTCACGATCGCGTCAGCAGAAGAAGACGCATCCGGAATATTATCTAAAACAATCTTCTCAATTGCAGGATTATGAACATTACCAGAATCACAATCCACAACAGCCCTTTTCCCTTTGCCTTCAACCATTTCTTGGCGAACCAGAGGCTTCGCACCCTCTCTGATTACAATGCCATTGCTACCCTTGCCAATACCCCGATTGGCACCAGAAGACCGAACGTTTTCCATGAATCAAGTGGTGGAGAACCACCAATCATTCAAATGGCCACCTGCCGGCGTCACAATCCCGTCCGCGCAAAGCCTGCGAAAATAGAAATTTGAAAAAACAAGATTTTCTCTCTCTAGAAATCCGGGAGCTTCTCTCTCTATAGTTGAATTGTCACAGTATATCTTTAATGGCCTTTTTCTTATTATTCCTTAAGTTTCCTTGTTTTATCATTCTTTCTATTGCTACTTTATTTCGTCCATCTTATTCTGCAATACTTTTGATAGATTTTCTTATCTGGGGAGGCTAGCGTGTGTAGATATTAGCTGGATTGATGTTGTTGGGCACAAGGCAACTAATTTAAAAAGGTGTTATTGAAGTCGGTAGGTTTATGCTTTTTTTTTTTGTTTTTTCTTGTCTCTTTCCCTGCATATTAGCCATGCTTATTTATTGTTGAAGGACATCCTATGAAAACATGTTATGGTTTTACTTAACAAATGCTTACTGCTGCTAGCAACTATATAATTCTAAAAGATAGCCATGATTAATATATACTTTCCTCAAATTCCAGAGATTTATATTATGCCAAAAAATTAAAATATGAAGCATGAGCTTGACATGATGGAAACGGGTTCAAAATTTAGCAAGACTTGGAAAGTAGAATGCTGACTTATCCGTTATCAATAAAAATTCTAGTAGACCTTAAGAAACACCAGGATCTTTGATGTATGATGTTTGGGCGTTAGGAGTTAGGGAATTTGATACTTTGTGAAGCAAAAATAGCAAGTAAAAGAGAAGAAAAATGTAGGAATACCAATATAGGGCTTATTTTTGGATTATCTACTATTCGAGAGGTAGACCAGCTCTCCTACAAACCCTAGACGCCGTTAGGAACCCACAATAACTATATGAAAATAAAACTCAACAATAACATAAACTAAACCCTAGACAACTTCCCCTATAAATAGTCCTAGAATACAATAACATAAATAGAATATTCCTAATCAGCATAAATATAATTTAGAAAACTTTTCTAAATAATTAGACCCTTCCTAATTAGCCTAAACATAATTTAGGAAACATTCCTAATCAATTAGCAACATAAAAACATATATACTTCTTTCCCTTCCTTACATAATGAGTATTAACTTTTCTAGGCCTCACAAGGGGGGTCAACAGCCCCTCCATGCAGTTGCTCTGGTTCTTGCCCAATAGTTTTGTTGGGTTTTGCCGGTCTGGGCCGGCCGGTTGGCGGCCGCACTTCTTTGGTATAACAATACCCCACTCCCAAAGACCCACCTTATCCTCAAGGTGGAAAAACGAAAATTGTTGCTTCACCCTCTCGCACAACTAACATGTAGGGTCATAGTTGTTAATATTTCTCATTTTATCAACACTTCCTTGATCCCTCTCTTTCCCGGCCGTACCCTTTCTAGCTTGAATGGTTCCAACACCACTTCCAAATCCTCTTGGCAGTGTCAAGGGTATCTCTAAACTGGATGTATGATCACCAATAGCTCTCCTTAACTATAATATGTGGAACACTGGATGTATAGTAGTGGTCGGCATGGTTTAAAATTGCGCAATATGAGGCTCGCCTTGAGGCCCGCCTTTGTGCAATTCCAGTAAAAAACGCCTTGATGCTTACGCCTCAAGTTTTTTTTATGAGGCTTGCGCCTCAACTTGGTTGAGGCCTGCCTCGCCTCACTAGCATGAGGCTTACGCCTCACGCTATATATATTAAAACTTACATAAATCTTGAAGTAAATGCCCAACATTGAACTCTATAGGAGAGGAGGAAGGGGAGAGAGCAGTTCATCATAATGATGATTTAAATGAAGAACCCCTTAGTGATGACAGTGTTGATGACTTATGAATTCTTATGTGATATGTCTTTGCTATTTTTTTTTCGGAAATTGGAATTATATGTTAATGAAAAGAATATTGAGATTTGGGAAAGCTAGAATTTTGAGTTGAACTATATTTCATGTTGTCTTATTATTGGGATATTTTGATTTCAATTCATATCTTATGCTTTTTTATGTTTTATATTATTCACTCATTAGTATATAAAAAAAATATCATTTTATGTTTACGCAATCTTTTGATTTTGAGGCTTACGCCTCGCCTCATGAATGAAAAACGCCTCAATACCCGAATACGCAATTTTAAACATTGGTGATCGGAGATAACTTCAATCGATAAGCCATTGCTCCAATCCTCTCTAGTATCTCATAGGGACCAAAGTACCTCAGTGTCAGCTTCTCATTCCTCCTATTAGCTGTCATCCTTTGTCTATAGGGATGAAGCTTTAAGTATCCTCAGCACCTATCTCTCAAATTGCACGTCCCTCTTGTGCCCATCCGCTGCTTTTTCATGATTTGCAGAGCCCTCAACCAATGCCTTTTTAATTCAGCTAACACCATATCCCTCTCCTCTAAGTATTGCTCTACCAATGAAACTAGTGTGCTACTTTGCCCAAAGTGCACCAAGTGAGGTGGGTCTCTCCTGTACAACAGTTTGAAAGGAGTCATCCATGAAGCCAAATGATATGGAGTGTTGTACCAGTACTCCACCCATGCCAACCACTTGGCCTATAGTCGAGGTAAGTCTCTGGACTCTTGTTTACGATCTCCGTCTGCTTGTCCGACTAGGGGTGGTAAGTGGTGCTCCTCTTCAATATTATCCTCTGCATCCTGAATAGCTCCATCCAAAAATGACAGAGGAACACCTTATCTTGGTCGAACACTATAGATTATGGTATCCCATGCAATATGACCACCACCACCACCACCACCAAAAATACTATAAACCCGTTAGACCTAGGCAACCCATCAATAAAATCCATGGTGGCCTCCTCCCATACTCTGTCTGGAAGAGGTAGAGGTTACATCAACCCTTTCGAAGCCATGACCATATATTTGATCCTCTGGCACATCTCACATCTTGCCATATGTTCTACATCCTTATACATCTCCTTCCAATACAGCTCTGCCGCCAACCTCCTATATGTCTTATGCACCCCTAAATGATCCTTGACAGTGCTCTCGTGGAACTCCTGCAGAAGTTGAGGAATGTGGACCGAGGTTCATGGCAACATAGATTCTGCCTAATTCAGTAGTTCTCCCCCTATAGGGAATAGCTAGGGTGGCTACTTTCATCCCTCAGAAAATCTTTCCCAATGCACCTCCGCTCCTTGTCCTAAACACTCTCCTCTTTAATAGCCTCGCAATCCAGCATTCGTGGTACTAAAATGACTAAATCTTGGAGCTCCCCCATGCGTCTGAACAAGGCATTAGCCACATTGTTCTCTAGCCCTGGTCTATAGTGGATCTCAAAATTATATCCCAACAACTTCAATAGCCACCTCTAATGCTCTTCAGCCACCATCCTCTGCTCTTACAGGTACTTCAAGCTCCTCTGGTCTATCTTAATGATGAAATGTTGGCCCATCAAGTAAGTCCGCTACTTTGGAATGGCCAACATAATGTTTATCATCTCCCTCTCATATACTGTCTTTAGCCTAGCTCTAGCTATTAACACCTGGCTAAAGTAAGCTCTTCTGATTATGCATGAGCACCGCCTCTAATCCATATTCTGATGCGTCTGTCTCCTCCAAAAAAACATAGCTGAAATTTGGTAGGGTCAGAATCGGTACTATGGTCATGACATTCTTTAGTCTCTCAAAGGCTTGGGTAATTGCCTCTCCCTATAGAAAACTATCCTTCTTCGGCTGCACCATCAGTGGCCATGCTATAGTGGTATATCCCCTCACTACCTCATGTAGTACTCGATCAACCCTAGGAAACCCCTCAGCTCATTCAGAGTCTTAGGTAGCGGCCGTTTCATTATAGCTTTAATCATGGCCTGATCTGCGACCACTCCCTTTTAAGATACCATTGCCCTCCACATTGGGCTATGCAAAGCAACACTTCTTCAGGTTAGCCCGCAGTTGATGCTCTTGCGTTACCTCTAATACCACCTTCAAGTGCTCCAAATGCTCTTCGTCGGAGGTCATCAAAGAAAATCAATATAAATTTCTTGAGGTATAGTCGGAACACCCTATTCATGAGGGACTTGAATGTAGTAGGTGCGTTGGTGAGGCCAAGCAGGATTACAAAGAACTCATAGTGTCCCTCATGTGTCCTTAATGCAGTCTTCGAGACATCCACCCCTCTCATCCTGGTCTGATGGTACCCATACTTTAGATCCATCTTTGTGTTCACCACCGCTCCACATATCTCATCCAGTAACTCATCTATCACCGAAATAGAGAACTTGTCTGGCACGCTCTCCTTATTTAGGGCCTGAATCCACATAGAATCTCCAGCTCCCATTTTTCTTTTTGACTAGCAAGATTGGGCTAAAAAATGACTCATGCTCGGCTTGATGATTCCTGTCTCAAACATCTCTCGGATTAGCTTCTCGACCTCATCATTCTAGATTTGAGGGTATTTGTAAGGTCTGACACTAAATGGTGGCATCCCCTCCCTCAAGGTGATAGCATGCTTTTGCTCCCTCGAAGGTGGCAATCCTTGAGGTGACTGAATGACCTCTCTAAATTGTTGTATAAGCGGTTGTACTGAAAGAGGGATGTCTTCCCTCTCCTCCAACCTGATCCCCTCCAAGCTCTGTAACTCCACCATAAATCCTCCCCTCATCCTCTTGTATGATCCTCACTATGGTTTTGAGAGAAACTTTGGCTTTGGATAATCTTACATCTCCCCTGATCACCTCCTCCTTCCCTATACCATCATTTTCATCGTAAATGCTCCCCAATTGACCTTGTTGTCTCCCAAGGTCTGCAACTAATTCATCCCTAGGTTGCCATCAATGCTCTCAAACTCCAATGGAAGGAAGTTCTCCCTCGCTTGGACCTCCTGTATGGTCAGAACCACCACCCCACCTCCCCCTATAAACTCCTCTGCCTGTGTCCACCTTCCCTGTACCCATCATCACCATGTGCCACCCGCTACACCTCTAATTAGTCCACGATTTTGTTAGAGATGAAATTATGGGTAGCCCCATTGTCTATCAGTACCACTACCTCCCTATCTGCTTTCTCTCCTCTCACGTTCATAGTATGATTTGGAGTGAATCTCACTATTAAGTTCAAGGAGACCTCCGCCACATCTAAATGTATCTCTTCTTCCATCTCCTCCACTGCCTCACTCCTACCTCCCTCGATTTTCTCGTTATTACATATGTTGAGAACCAGAAGAGTTTGGTCTTTACACATGTGCCCCAATGTATACCTTTCATCACATCTGAAACACAACATCTTTATCCTCTTTTCCTATAAATCCATCTCAGTGAGCTTTTTGATATTTCCCCGAGGTCTCCCTCCTATAGTCTTCTCCTTCGGAGTCTCCCTAAGAATACTCGGTGTCGGCCCCTTGGGTGCCAAAAAGGTGGTAGTCATCCTGTACGAATCTCTTGAGTTGTTGCCTCTTGCCCCTCTCTCCATGTGCCTATGATCCTCTGCTAACTGGCTTAGCTCCATAGCCTCTCCCAAATCATGAGGCCCAATCATTCTAACTATCGTTCAAATCTCTAGTTTTAGCACTTTCATAAAGTTCCCCTTAAGCATAATATCCAAAAGTTGGTCTAGTTTGCTGGCAAGGTACTCAAGCCTTTCACAGCACTCCACCACTATCCCCTCTTGCGTCAAAGCGAAGAATTGCTCTGAGAAGTCTCCTCCCCTTCAAAGCCGGAAATGTTCCAATAAGCAATCCTTAAACTACCTCCAGGTCTGTATGGGCCACCTCATATCCCTCCACTTGTACCATGCCAATGCTTTCCCCTCCGAGCATAGCCCAGCCGCCGTCAATCACTCCTCTTCCGTCAACCCATTGACGACAAAGTATCTTTACATCCTATAGATCCACCCATATGTGCATCATCTCCCTCAAAAACAGGAATCTTCAGCTTCCTCACCCTCAATCTTCTATGTTCCTCTTATTTTCTCCATAACCTCTCATTTCCCAAGGGGGTGGCTCCCCTAAATTTCTCAGGTTCATGCATTGTCACAGCAGCAACAAAGTCTCTTTGAATGCTGAGCTCAAGCTTTGGAAAAAGCAAGATAAGGGCAAAAGATGAGTAGAAATGTACGTCATATGTGTTCCACATATAATATTCAATGCCTTCAAGGTAGAGTAATTGGCCAGTATTATCTTCTCCTTGGAGCAATGATGTCCCAAAAGCAGAGTTTGAGGCAATATGGGTATAAAATTTTTCAAGCATAGATACCATCCTATAAATGATATCAAATGAAGTGTTATTTCATGGAATAGGCTTGCTTAAAGCTTCACAAACCGGATTTGATATGTCAAGAGAACTTTCTTTTCTTAATTGTTGCTGAACTCTGCATAGGTGGCAACTCATCTTTCCAAATGATTCCCTCATCATTAAGATAGTATAGGTTATTAAAGAGGGTGATAGGATACCATTCTGGAAGTTCGTTGTTTTGCAGAATAGGTCTTTGACATTCATCAATTTTGGCTTCCAAAATCTTGTGGTCCATGATGGCATCATGCACTAGACATGCAGCTGCACCTCTATCAGTACCATAAAATTGGTATAATGTCAATGATATATGATTTTCCACTGGGAAAATTTATTTTTGGACATGCCCATGCCAAAGCAAACGTGCAGTGCATACAGCTTGAGGAGTAACAATCAATGATGTTGCTACAGCTGCCACAATAGATGAATCTGGTTTTGAATAAATTTGAATTTCTGTGGAACCAATGAATTTCTGTGGAACCAATGTGGTCAAAGGTCCCGTGCTGAATTTCATCCTTTGAATCTTCTGGCTTAATCAAATTGATGTTAACTTTGTCCTTTGAGATCTCTATATTAGCTGCATCATGTGTCTTAGTCTCAACATTTCCATCTTTGGAAATATCCATAACAGTAGAAATCAAAGGTGCTTCTATTGGTTTTCTTTCATTTTTAGATGTTGGCTTGGTTAAAGTGTCTTTCCCGTCTTCATTTTTGGATTCTGAAAACACAAGTTTTTACGATGTGGATGTCTCGATAGAATCAATTTGCACAAGATTTAGGTTTTGATCAACACTATCAGCTTGGCTTTGCAAGTTTATTTCTTTTCCTTCTTATTCTTAGCTTTCTCCATGTCTATTAGTTTATTCTTGGAAGGAACTTGTGTATAACTTATTGAGCTCTCAGTTTTCTTCTCCTCAATCATTTGCATCTTCAACTCTCTCACCCTAGGATCACCATCACCCCAATAACTTATTTTTCCTCCAGTGTAGCGGTTATGATGATCACTCCATATTTCCTCTATATACACAGGGTGGGAACTCCACCTTTCTTTCACTCTCCTTGCATAATCCGATCCCCATGGTTCAGCCCGACCTCTACCTTCAATCTCCCGCTCTCCTTGCTTGAAATGTCTCCCATAGTGTTGATAATATCCACCTCATGATCTATTCTGGAGATTTTGATGCTAACAAATATATGCTTGAATGTTTTAATTTATGTGCTAAGTATTTCAGGGGTAATGATTTGATTGATGTGTATAATAATTACTTATATGGGATTTACATTGCACAACTTAATTTTAATTAAAATTTGAGCTGAAAGATCTCAAGATGGACCAAGATGGATAGCTTGAAGATTTTTATATTAATGTAGGAGTATGTTAGAGATTTATTATAACTATACCCAACATGGCTAAAAACTTTCCTTTGATGATTGAGAACTTCTCCTTCATCCTGGATTTGATTTGCTCCACTTTGCCTTCCAACGCATCTACCTTCTTTGCTGCCATCTCTCCAAAATTTTGCTCTTATACAAATTTGATGCGTCTTGGAAGTAAAAATAGTAAGTAAATAGAAAGAAAATTGTAGGAATCAAATATTATAACTGATTTTTGGATTATATTCAACATTAATGAAACATACTATTCGAGAGGCAGATCAGCTTTCCCACAAACCCCAAATGCCATTAGGAAATTCACAACAAACCTTAAAATAAACTTTAGCAAAACATAAGCTCCAAAATCTAAACCAAACTCCCCCTTAAATTGCCCTAACATACAATTAAAACCTCCTAAACAACATAAACACTATTAGGAAGCCTTCCTAAATAATTAAACCCTTCCTAAACATCATAAATATAATTAGGAAACCTTGCTAAATGATTAAACCCTTCATTATTAGCATAAACACAACTATAAAATCTTCCTAAATAGCTCTCCGTTGATGAACCTTCCTAAACAACTCTCTTGATTCCTTCCTAAACAATTCCCCCTTAGGAACTTTTCTAAATAGCTCCTCCTTAATTAGGAATATTCTTAAACAGCTCCTCTTTAATTAAGAACATTCATAAATAGCTCCCCTTTATTAGAAACTTTCCTAAATAGCTCTCTCTTGATTAGGAACCTTCCTAAACAGCTCTCTCTACCTAGCTGTAGGCCCCCAGCATATCAGGACGAAAGGAGAAGGATGCATTCTTAAATCTAGCAATCCACCGACAATATTTTTGAAGGAGCGATTGGAATAAGTATGAATCACCAGAATAGATGGAATCATTGAAACTGTAAGAGCAGCCAATGAGGGGGACTGCTGAGAAGGAATTGGGATCAAGGAGATAGAAATTCAACTTCTCGAAAGAGGAGAGGATGCGTATGACCATGACCTTTAGCGAGGGAATGACAAAACCGAACAAATGGTGGAGCATTGGTCAATTGATGAGAGTGACCATAGGGGCGCAACCTTTGATTGCCTGCCAATAGCCATTTGGAAGTGACCACCACCACTGTGTGGCGTAAGCATAGGCATGCATTACACAAGGCCAAGATGCAATATGAGAAGCTCACATGTGGCAAGGTGACAAGAAAATTGAGTATGATTTGATCGTAAAAAATGCACGAAAACAAGCAATGAAGAGGAGTGTTGGGCTACCCACAGCAAAAACATGGATGAATCTTATAGATTAATTACTTCAGTGAATTCATTACTTAAGGATTCTTCATTCAGGTTACGTTGAAACTCATTTTGGTTGCTTTGTCTTACTTTGGTTATGAGATTATATTATCCTAGTTGTGTTTGTTAAGCTTTCTAGTATATAGGTGAGATAAGTAGGTTTAAGGATTGTTGGTCATAGGGAGATTTGTGATAGAAGCAAGCCGCATGATAGGTTCAAGGACATGACTTGTTTTTATTATAAGAAGAAATGCCACAATGATAAAAATTATGAAGTTTTGAAGTATTGTGATAGTGGCTACAAGGAAGGCATATCATTAGATGCTATTATCGTTGAAGATTGATTAGTTATAGATTCAATTAATGTTCCTTCTGTCATAGTAAAAGTTAAATATAGTGATCAATGAATTATGAACTCAATTTAATAGTATAATATTTGTCCTTGTAAAGATTTGTTTTTCATAGTTGAGATATGTACAAGACTACAAGTGGCTCTATTTGTGCAAAAATTTGTGTAGTGTCTAAGATAGTTGGCACACTGAAGATGAAAATGCATAATATTATGACTACAATATATGGAGCTAGCCATTTACTAGATCTTGAGAAAAATATTTTATTTTCTTAGCATTCTTTGTTAAGCAAGAGACATGTTCTTAGAAAATTTTTAATTCCTTAAAATATGATAAAAGTTACTTTAATTTTAATACCTGTGTTGAAGCATGTGACTTGAGGAATCGTAAAAATGTTTGCTTGTTTTAGAACAATGGAAAACACATGTTGAGGCTACGATCATTGGAGATAATCAAATATATTCAAACTTGTGTGCTCATTCTATACCTTTACATGTTGTATCATGTAGTATTTAGGGTGAAGAGGAGATTTCTGAGGATGAAAACCCAATGGACACAACTTTTGATATTGGTGGAGTCATCTCAATATGCAATACATACGCCTAAGGATCTTTCACGTGTCAAGTTCATGCATAAATTATTTGGCGAAGAACAACAATTAGACTCTTTATACTCCCAACTTGCCTACGGAAGAGCTCTTTAAGTGTTCTTTCTTTTTTTTTTTTAAACATATTTGAGAGAAGGAGATATTACATAAGGATTATCTACTATATAATGAAGTGTTACATGGAAAGGTGGGTTTCATTTCTATTGATGAATCTTGTGCTCATTTTTCTGTTGAATTAATAGTGGAGGCTAGTTTCTGAACTTTCTTGGGTCCTATTTTACTTTAATATAAAACTCCTAGCATAAATGGGATCTATGGAGGATATCAATTCTACTATTGAACTTAAATATGTATTCCTTCAATTAGCATGCCAATTAATTACGATCGATTTGGTTTTGCAGTTCAGTTTTCAGTTTGATTTGCCTACGTAATTGCACTACCCGAGCTGCTCCGCTGCATTAGATGGTAGAAGCAACCTTACAAATGGTAATTTTTCCTTTTATTTGTGGAGGTTTTTAAAGCTTTTTCGTAACTTTACTACATGCATATTCAAGTTTTAACTATGGGCTGACTCACTGAGCTGCAACTGTAGCTGCTTTTATATTTCCATTAGGAGTAGATAGGTAGAATGATCCCTAAAGTATTTGTGGGGGGCTGTTTTAGTCCCATATTATTTTAAATGTAAAATTTATTTCCTTGAATCCTTAAATATGATTCAAAATTGTCTTACAATTAGAATTACTGTTTAATTTGATGAAATTTTCATGTAAAGTTCACAAATTAGGTGGATAATGAGATATTTCATGCAAAACAAGATTTATAAAAACATTTTTTTTTTAAATACTGCCATCTCTCATCTCATACGTGAACTTTGCGTGAAAAATTCGTCCTAATAAATTCTGAGTTTTATCTGTTAAACTATTTTGGACTATATTTGAGGGGTCATTAGACACGCTAAATAGTTCATGATTAAATTGATCTCTCACAAATAATATAGATATTTTTAACCCTATCCTCATTTTCTTACAAACATCAGTATTCGGTTATACTCTACTCTGTTGCAATAGCATGCATCAGGCCACCACCATTGATTCCCTCCTGAAGTGAATGAAAATAATTTTGTTGATGCTAATTTATAGGAAAGTATTTTTGATCTTATCAGTTAATATTATAAAACTTTCATGGAGAAAAGTTGCTGGATATATTTCCAGAGATCTCTGTTTAAAATTGCGCAATAAGAGGCGCGCCTCAAGGCGCACCTCTGCGCAATTTGACCCAAAACCGCCTCAAGGCTTACGCAATTCCTTTCCTGAGGCGTACGCCTCACTTGGACTGAGGCGCGCCTCAGAGGCGCAATTGCGCAATTCTGGCTGAGGCGTACGCCTCAAATATATGCTCAGTACCGCTCAGTACATGCTCGGTACCGCTCAGTATATGCTCGGTATAGCTAGGTATTTGCTCGGTACTGCTAGGTACATGCTCGGTACCGCTCAGTACCGCTAGGTACATGCTCGGTACTGCTAAGGAACATGCTCGGTACCACTTGGTATCTTCCCATAAAAACAACTTACGAACATAAAAAACAAATAGAACTTCAAAATTACTCTTACAATAAAATTTTGTTCCGGGGGCAGCGCCCCCGGAAACCCCTGCAAGGGCGCTGCCCCTTGACCCCGCTAACCCCGCCAGGGGGCAGCGCCTCCTTGGACCCCCGACTGTCCGGCATATTGTTCTATTCATCATCTTTAGTAATAGTTGTTAGTGTTAGTCTACTTCTTCATGAGTGCATGCTTTGATTGAAAGACATTGGACTCTATAGGAGAGGAGGAAGGGGTGAAAAGATTCCCTTGAAGACCCATTTAGTGATGGGTCATGATTGGATTATATATGTTCTTTCTTAATTATACTTTGGGAGTTTTGATAGACTAATATTTTGTGGTTTTGTACTTTAGGACATGATTTTATTGCATCTATTTTCTTACTTTCCCCTAATTTTAATTGTCATTTAGATGTTTTTATTGTATGATAGAATCTTACTATTTTTTACTTGCTAAAACCCTTAAATTCTCATTTACACAATTCTTCGTCGGTAAGGCTTACGCCTCACACCGCCGTGAGGCGGAAAAATGTCTCGAGGCTTATTTACGCAATTTTAAACCTTGCCAGAGATTCAAAAGTAGTAGTTTCTGCAAGCTTCTCCTTTTACAGTACTCTTCTTCGTAATGGAATATGAGAATGTTGGTAGAAACTGTTCTTATCTGTGTAAAAGTTACAGATAATCCAGTTAGGAGGAAAACTATTACCATGACCTGTTAAGAAAGATGTTAGTCAAATGTTAGATGGAATGGTAACTTCATAGTACAAATTTTTTTTATATATCCATTATTTCGCTATTTTCCTATCCTCTTCTACCATAATTCTTTTGAAATTCTTGTTGCAGGAAATCTTCGTAGTTTATGATTTCAACAACTTGCTAAATAAATGAGTTGCTATAACTTCTGTTTGAAGCTCTGCAAATTTTCTTGCAGTGAAAATGGCTCACTTTCTTAAGACAAATGACGAATCCATACCCCAAATAATGGAGTATTTCTCAGCAAACATCACAGTTGATGAGATTAACTTAAGTGGTAAAAATACCATTCTGATTTATTGTACAGTAGCATCTATTCATTCATATAATGTTTATTTGTTTATAATTCCAACAGCGTTCACAGTTTTCCCACATGTGAGTCTTCTTGTTCCGACTTCGCTGTGAGGTCTTGTAAACAATGAAATAAAATTTCTTCCAATGTATTTCTTTGTGAAATGCTTCATATAAATAAAATTACTAACATCTTTTTGTGCTGTTTCTCGGCCTAAGCTGAGGCTTGAGTGGTTTGTGCATTTCAAGCTGAGGCATAAGTTCTATGTTGTTCTCAAGGCCCACAGCAAATGTTGATGAATTATGTGCCATGACAAACCTGCCTAATGTCAAAGTCCACTGCCTAATGTTTCCATTTCCACCAAAAAACTTAAAATTTCTGATTTTCAATGTTTAATTGCTAAGACTTCCTCTTTGCTGGATGGCTGGAAATGTAAAACTCTCTCCCTTGCTAGTCACTTGCAATCCCTTAAGTTCACAATCTCTAATACTATTGCTTGCTGGATCAAATGTGCTGTTTTACCTAAAACTTTTATTAAGCAGCTTAATAAACTTTGTGCCCGTTATTTGTGCCATGGTGATATTTTTGCTAGGAAGTTGACCCAACTTATTTTTATTTCTTGGAACGCTACTTGCAAACCTATCCCTTTTGAGGGGCTGGGTATTCCCTACATTCCTGATCTAATTTTTGCTATCACTATGCTTTGATTTGGCGAGTGCTCACTTCTGAGTCTCTCCTCGCCATGTCTGGAAAATGAAGTACATCTCCTTTTGGATAAATAACAACTATAATACTACTTCAAACTGGTGGAAAGCTCTTAGAGTTTCTTGGGAGAAAATGGAGCCTGATATTCATCTGAAAGTTTGGAATGGTTGTGCGTTCTCATTTATTTGGGATCCCTGGATTAATGGGAAGTCATTGGCTGGTCTGGATAATTGCTCCTCTTTTTTGCATTTCGTGAATCAGGATGCCACTGTTGTTAGTTTCATCATCAATGGGGTTTGGAACCTACCTTCTTTCCTTCCTCTGAATATTCGAAGAGTTTTTTTTTCTCAATTCCTATTCTACTTGTGGAGAATAGATGTATTATGCGGATGCATAAGGGAAAACCTAAAAGATTAATCTTTTATTCTTTCCCTCTATTCTGCCTTACCTCCTATTTGGGCTTTAGATGGTCTGGCATCGATGGCATGCCATCCGTTTCTCTGTTTTTGGTTAGTTGGCACTCATTGGGGATGTTAATCCTACTACTTGTATTCTTTGCAACGCATCCATGGAGAACATCAGTCATCTCTTCTTCGAATGTGAATTCTCTTTTAACATCATCTCTAAGATCTTGCCTTGCTCGTCTTTATAGCTGTTCAGGCCTAATATCTACCCAATTGCTGGAATACTTGATGCCTGCGTTCATTTAAAGGAGGATGTGATTAATGGTTATATTTTACTGCTCTTTGTCTCTATTTTCAACATTTGGAAGGAATGTAACGGGAAAAGGTTTGGGAAAAATATTCATTGCTTATATGATCTTATAAGAGAAATTATTTCAGCTGCTTGTTTGAAAATGTTTAGATGGAAATGTTGGGAAAATATTCGCTCCTTTGGATTATTATGTGCGTGGGTGTTCATTTAATTTTGGCAGCAGTTATGTCCCTACAGATTTTATTTTTTGCCTGGACAATGATGATGGTTTAGCTCTTCCCTATCTCAGCCCTTGAGTGGTCTTTGTTTCTTCTCAAGCAACCGGGCGCTTAAGGCTATCGTTGATTTGAATATCTGGTGGATATGAGCCTTTTTTTTTTGCTACCGTCTGAGTCCAGCCTTTGGCTGCTGTTCTTTCTGTCTCCTTTGTTATCTCATTTTCTTATAATTTTTATAGGTTTTGTTCAGTTCCTCTCTTCTGAGTTCTGACTGAGCTCTGTTACTTGTAATCCTCTTATATCAAAATAAATGGGCTAGGCCTCAGTTTTCTTTTTTTTAAAAAAATATTACTGATGCAAATCACCTTTAATAAACGTCAACAATCAATGCAGAATGTTGTAGTTTGAGAAGTATTTGATGGATTTACCAAATATTGAGTGCATTTCTTTATATGAGGCCCCAATCGATCACCTACCCTCCATTGCTTGTTCTTGAAAAGCCTTGAATTTTATCTCTAACAAATATCACTACTTATACCTGCATTCCTATGTTCTAACCATTTCTTGGAAAAAAAAAAGTCAGATTGAAGGGATTTGCTATTAACTACGCCTTATTGGTTTGAAAAATTATCAACAATGGGCTGAAAATAAACGATACGTTAATTAAACGTGGGATTCTCGTGAACCTTTTGGGTAATTTTTGCAACTCTTTCAATGAAACTCGTCTAAAAGATATATTAGAAAATGATTCTTTCCATTAATGATCCATTTTTCATAATTACATAATTAATGGTACGTTGAAAAAAAAAATGTCAGAAATAAGTAAATTGTGATTTAGCGAATCAACAGCATTCGGTTTTTGCAATACCTCCAAAGCAAACCTCCAAAATTTTGAGCTGCGGGTTTCTAGAGAGAGAAGCCGCGGGTTTCTAGAGAGAGAATTTTCGTGGGAAGTTGCGCATTCAATTTTCTTTCTCTGATTTCGTTCGTCTTCTTCGGATTTCGTCTTTGGAAATTTGAAGGATACGGCGTCCTTTCCATCAATCGGGTCTGGGCTTTGGCCCAGGCACTTCGTTTCTTTCCATGACGTTTCTTCTGAATTCAGACTTGTTTCTATGTTTGTGCTAAATTCATGAAGTTTTGAGGTTTGATATGGTGAAATTGGCCTCAGCCTCGGTTTCTCCTTATAATATCAATACCAGGGCGAAGACTGGTAGGAATTCTTCTTTGAAGACTGCTTCTAAGGAGATTAGATGTTCTGTGATTCCTGAATTTGATCTTCTTGAAGAGAAGCCTGGTGAAATCTGTTCTTTAGAAGACGGTGAAATTCCTTACTCTGATCCTGAGATTAGAGTGGATTCCGATCATTATTTTGAGGATCCGATTTAGAAGGATGTTATTTTTTCAAAAGGGTTGAGCCTGCATGAAGAAAATTTTCTGGCTTGGGATGCGGTTATGATGGATGGTTTAGTTCAAGAGGGCTGTTCTGGTTGGGTGGATGGCTCTAAGGTTCAACAATCTCTAAATGTGGATTTTGTTATCCATGTTGATAAATCTGGTATTGGTGGCCCTATAAAGACTGATGTTAGGAAGACCTTTGCTAATGTTATGGGGAAACCTTCTAATTCAAGGTTTTCCCTTGTTCTATCGGAAGAGCTTAAGGAGTTTTCTGATGATGGAGTTACTATGCAACCGTCTCAAGATGAGGTGATGTTAAACATGAAGAGGCTGGAACATGCACTGGTAGGAAAGATTTTGGGGAAAAGCTTTCATTTACCTTCATTTCTTCGGAGCTGAAAAAGAAATGGAATAGATTTGGAGTCTTTCAATTCATTATTGTTGGAGGTGACTCCTTTATCTGTATATTTTCCTCACATGCTACTAGAGATGCGGTTTTAAATGGAGGCCCTTGGAATATAGCTGGCAGGTTGATTGGGCTTAATAGATGGACCCCTTCCTTTGATCCGAATTCTATGGAGGGTCTTTTTACTCCAGTTTGGCTTAGACTTCCTGACCTTCCTTTGCTGTATTGGGATAGCAAAAATATAACTAGAATTGCCACTATGATAGGGAGACTGATTTGGCTTGATGAATTTGCCAATACTTGGGGCAACAATAGTTATGCTAGAGTTTGTATTTGTTTAGATCTCAGTAAGCAACTTCCTAAAGGCATATGGATTCAGGGAATTAATGGAAAATTTTTTCAACCATGTGAATTTGAGGAAATCCCAATCTTATGTTTTGATTGTGGAAAATTGGGCATACAAAGGAAGCATGTCCTGTAATCACGTTTCTCTTAAGCAAATTCCTGAAGCAGTTCAATGTGTGCAGTCGGTGCTGAAAAATTCAGATGAGCCTCATTGTGTGGTTGTTGATCGGGTTGCCTTATCTCGAGAGGCAGGTTCTTTACCTTGGGTGGTTGTTAAGAGAAAGAAAAAATGTCAGGAAAGATGTTGCAAAGTCTGTTCCTGTTAAGCCTACTGTTGTGAAGAATGTTGTTCAGCAATGGAGAATGAAGGGCTCGGAATTCTCTATTGGAGAAAACAGTGGTAAAAAAGATCTTTTGACAAGGAAATCGCACGGTTTCTTATTTAGAAGTACTCATAAGCGGATTGGTATTATCTTCAGGGAGCTTATAGTTGAAACTAATTCAATATTGATTCAGTCTTCTGGATCGTTGAAAGAAAAAGAAATTCATTCAGATTTCATATAATCTGAAAGCATTGGAGGAACTGAGCAGGATTTGGACTCAAATTTTATGGTTGATATGGAAAAACAGGTTATTGGAGGGGGCCTTTCACCTCCTCTATTAACATAATGAATCCCATAATTGTCTGGAATTATCGTGGGGCTAAGAAGTGATCCATGACAAACTATGTACATCATCTTTTAGATGTACATAAACCTTCCTTCTTTGCGCTTGTTGAAACTAAGGTGGAAGGTTTTGATAGAAATGAAGTGAATAAGATATTTGGAAAGCATTGAGAGTTTCATTGTCTTGCTTCTAAGGGGAGAGCTGGAGGTATTATGATTTTCTGGAATGCCAAACTCTTCTCATTTTTAGGTTGTATAGGAGATGGATCAATGTATTTTAGGAAATTTATCAAATAATAAGGGTGGTTCCTTTTGTATAGCCACGGTTTATGCCAGCATTACTATTACAAGGAGGAGACATTTGTGGAATTTTATTCAACAGTACTGTAATAAGGATGTGCCTATGATTGTTGGAGGGGACTTCAACTGTGTGATTGATCCAGGTGATAAGAAAAGTGGTAAGCCTTTTATCTTTAATTTGACTACTCAAGAATTATGGGATTGTATGGTTAATTGTGATTTGCATGAAACAAAATTCGTGGGGCCTAGATTTATCTGGACTAATAATAAAGATGGTGCTAGCAAAATTTGGGTGAGACTTGATAGATTTTTATCAACTCTTCTTCTCTTCAAGTTTTTCCTAGTGTTATTACTCATCATCTGATTAGAGTGGCTTCGAACCATGCCCCCATCTTGCTGAACTTATTTGAGAAATCTGTCCCTTTGAAGCTGATTATTAGATTTGAAGATACTTGGTTGTCGTATCATCAATCAAGGAGAATTGTTAGAGCTAAATGGAGAGGGAGCTACTCCGGATCTACTGTGGAGGTTTTGAATTACAAATGTAAGAAAACTCTTAGATCTTTGTTTTTTTGGAGTAAGAATAAGCTCAAGGAGCTAAATGATAGAAAATTGCAGCTAGAACTTGATCTGTTAAAGCTTCAGAATCTGGAATGTTCGGTTCTGGGACTCAATCAAGCACAGATAAAAGAAATGCATGAGAAGGCTGTCTTACTTTAATCGGTCTTAGCTAGAATCAACACCTGGTGGGTTCAAAGAGCTAAATGTCAATGGATTGAAGAGGGAGATAAGAATTCTACTTTCTTCCAAACGACAGCTTCTTGTAGAAGAAATGCTAACAGAATTTCTTCTTTAAAGAATCAGGAAGGACAACTTTTAGAGAAGGAAGAAGATATTATCTCTGAATTGCTTAATTTTTATTAGTAATAAATGGGCTAGTAATCTGGTTTCAATGGAGAACTGGCCTTGTTTAAGTAGTCTTCATGATGATAAGCAAATTCAATTTTTGAAACAAATGGTCACTAGAGAAGAGGTGGTTAGAGCTATTTTCAATCTTCCTTCCAACAAGTCTCCGGGTCTGGACGGTATCACAACTAGTTTCTTTAAAAATTTTTGGGATATAGTTGGAAAGGATGTTGTTGAAACCATTTTAGAATTCTTTATCTCTAGAAATATGCTGATGGAATGGAAGGACACTCTTGTGGTCCTTATTCCTAAAATGATGAATGCTAATTGTCCTTCAAAGTTTAGACCGATTAGCTTATGCTAAATAATTTACAAGGTGGTTGTAAATATTGTCTTGGAGAGAATCAAGCCGTTACTTCCAACTTTGATTGATGAGCAACAAGCTGTATTTGTACCTGGTAGATCTATTTCCGATCATTATTTGCTTGTACAAGAAGTGATGGATAAGTTTAGAAGATCGCAATCTAAAGAAGGTTAGTGTTCGATAAAGATTGACATGAAACAAGCTTGTGATAGCATGAGCTGGGATTCATTGACTAAGATCATGCAAATACTTAATTTTCTTTCTAATTTCATTGATTGGGTTTTACAATGTGTTTCTAATCCTCGTTTTACACTTTCTATTAATGGTAAAAGGACCAATTGGATTCATGGATGTAGGGGATTTAGGCAAGGCTGCCCCCTTTCACCTTATCTCTTTATCTTATGCTCAGAGCTGTTATCTAAAGCAATTGGTCAATTTGGTGGAGATGAGATTGGCGTGTCTTTTAGACGGTCAGGGCCTAAGATTAGTCATTTTCTATATGCAAATGACATTATTCTCTTCTCTAGAGCAAACTCTTGCCATTTGAAGAATATGAAGGAAATTATTAATTTGTATTGTTCTTGGACTGGTCAAAGAATAAATACATCTAAATCAATGATCATGTTCAGTAAGAATACTCCTCGGTAAAAGAAACACAATTATTCAAAAATTTTGGACACGAGGAGAGTAAATTCTTTTGATTACTTGGGTCTTAATTGCTCTCTATCCAGGACGAAAGCATCAGATTTAAACAAGGTGATTTCTAAAGTCACCAAATTGGTTAATGCTTGGAGATCAAAGAAGTTATCTTTAGCAGGAAGAATTTCTCTTATTAAATCTACACTTTCAACTTTGATTTGTTATCATCTTGCTCATGCTAAAGTTCTTATTGCTGTCTATGAAAAGATAGAAAAACTTTGTTGATCTTTCTTGTGGCATTATTCTGCAGATCATAGAAGCACACACTATATGAGCTGGATGAAGGTTTGCTTGCCTTATGACCAAGGTGGATTGGGGATCAATTCACTTCGCCGTTGGAGTGGTCATTTAAGGGATCGGTTGGCTTGTGATTTCATTAAGAATCCTTTGAATATGCATAATGTTTTTTTCAGTAATGTTTATGGTAATTCGCTGGATGTTGATATCCCAATATCTGGTAGCTCTTGGAAGATTTTACAGGAGGGTTGGAGTGCTCTAAAATCTGCAACAAATGGAAGATAGGAAAAGGAACTTCGATTTCTATTCTAAAGGATGTTTGGATTCTAGATACAAACTTATTGTCATGGCCTTCTTTCTTTAATATCTCTATTAATGAGGATGATAAAGTAGAGGAATTAATAGAGAATGGTTGTTGGAATGAAGACTTGCTTCTACAGTTGTTTGGTCTGATTCTTGCTATAGAAATTAAAGGCGTTAACATTTATCAGGAGTTGGAAATGGACAAACCGGAACTGACCCTTTCTACGTTATCTTGTTCTATTACTAAGTAAGCATTTCGAGCCCAATTCTGTAGGGTAGATAGGAGATTTGATTTGCTCCAGAAGGTGAGACTGCATCCAAGGGAATTTGTGTTCTGGTGGAGAGTTATTCATGATGCAATTCCAACTCAGGACTGGTTGGTTCGTAGAGGATTAGAGGTATCAGATCAATGTATTTGGGGTTGCAATGTTAAGGAAGATATTCATCATATTATGTTTAATTGTAGAGTTTCTTTGGAGGTGTTGAAGCTCTCAAACAGTGGGGTTTTCCTTTAACAGCTATCTTGGTTCGGGGGGATGCAGATTGCTCCAGGCGGAAGGAAATAGAGAATTGTTTAGTTGAATTTTCTCAAAATGATTTGCTTTTCTTAAAATCAATTCATCTTATTTGGTTGAATAGAAATGAGAAGAAGCATGGTAATAAGTGGGCTACACCTTCGATGGTGGCAGCAAATATTCTAGGGAATTTTTCAGTGGTGAATCTTTCAGTTCTTAAGAAGCAATGGGACAATACTCGGTTCTACCCAATTGGTTGTAGTTGGTGTCTTCCCACTTCTAAGTGGTTGAAAGTTAATATGGATGGAGCATTTATTAAACCGTATTCAGCTGGTGTTGGAATTATTGTTAGAGATTCCAAAGGCAAGGTTTTGGTGGCAGCCAGAAAATCAAGTGAGACATTGGGATGTAGCTTACATTGAGCTACAAGCTATTGATCTTTTGAAGAAGGTGCTTAATGAGGATATTTTGGGAGCAATGGGCATCATCATTGAAGATGACAATAAATCAAACATGGAGTGGCTTCACAAGAACGTTCAACTTGGCAATTGGAGGTGTAACTCTTTGGATTTTGATCTTTCTTTTGTTAAAGATTTTAATCATTTAATTTTCAATTATATGCCAAGAAGATTTAATAGGGCTGCAGATTTCTGTGCTAAGCTTGCTCTTTCTTCCTCTTTTTTATGGAGGCAAGAGCAAGATTTTAGCTTCTTAGATGATTTTGTGAATATCCTTGAGGATGCTTTTCAACCTCCTTAATTAGGGCAGCATTTGTATTCTTTTTCTTTTAGGTTAATAAATGCCTTTTCATGGCTTTTGTTATATATATATATATGTATGTATATTATAGAACAAAAAACATAAGGATCTATAATCATGAGCTTAATCTTAATATATCTCAGGGATTGCAATAAAGGCCCATGCGATCAACATGTTCCTTAAATGTCTTGGTGTTAACCCTTTAGTCAAAGGATCTGCAATTATTGGCTCAAGAAAAATGGCGCATCGGCATGAATCCCCCTAAGGGTGTCAATATTTGACCTGACCAGAAAATCCAACCCGAAAATTTCGGGTTCGGGTCAACCCAAACCAGGTTGGGTTCAGGTTAGGGATTTTGACCCATTTGTAAAATTGGGTCTGGTTCGGGTTGACCCGAAAACTCGAAATCAACCCGGTTTGACACATTTTTAATTAACTTAGGAGGGTTTTAAAAGATTTTTATAAGTAAATGAAATTTCTATAAAATAATAAACATTATTACTCAAATTAAATTAAGCTTGATTTATTTTAAATTGATTGAAGTAAATCTTACCTTAATTTGATTTAGATTTAAATAAATTGAATTAATTAAAATTTTTTTAGTAAAACATACCTGAGGCGGGTTGGGTTTGGGTTGACCTATACACGAAGCGGGTCGAGTTCAGAATACTGACCCATTTGCAAAACCGGGTCGGGTTCAAGTCAGGTTGAATAGTGTCGGGTCAATTTCGGGTTGGACTCGAACCCGACCTGAGACCCAATTTTGACAGCCATAAACCCCGCTTTGCAGACATAGGATTATATTTCCTTTAAGTCAGATTGTAACTAACTAGATTTCTCCTGAGGGTAGTGTTAGGATTTAGTTAGATATGAGTTCTTACTTCTTATGAGCGCAAGCAATCATAGTTAATTACCCTCTTAATGTGTAAGAGAGAACTCTCAATTAATAATGAATAATTTTAGATGTTTTAGACTATGTTGTGGGGGAAAATGAAGGTAAAACTGATCAAGATGTCATGATTTTTTCATCCCAGATACACTGTGAGTTTTAGTCTATCAATACTAATAATTATTGATCGTAGTGTCTAAAAAAATTGATTAGAAGCCATGGGTTGCCTTCTCTTAAGGATCCTGGGTAGATTGAGGTGATTAGATCTAAATTTTAGTTTTTTTGGGCTTTAGGGATCCTTGCCATTTATTTAGCAATTTTCTTCGCATGGGTGCCTTATAACTTCACTTAGAAGTTGCCCGTTAGTGGGTCATACAACCTAGACCTATAGGCTAAGCTGCCTATTTTGGTGGATAGATAGATGGATATTACAACCTAGCTCTATAGCAAGGTTGTCTTTTAGTTTTAGATTTGATTTAGGGATTTGTATTTTATTTAAAAACTTTCCAAATAACAAGTCTTACGACTCCCATTACAAGTTGCTTGGTTAGTTGGGTAGGACGGGGCTTACTGCTTCCTTTGGGAAGTAGCTCAATTGTAAGTCTTATAACCTAGCCCTATAGTTTTTATTTTATTTTTGGTTGACAGGTCTTACGACTCTTTTAGAAGTTGCCTATAAATTTTATTTGATAGCAGATTAGACGAGAATTATTTTCTAACTTAGCACTAGATTGCAGTTTTCAGTTATTTACTAGCTCGACACTTACTGGATTGTTCTACTTTCAGTCTATAGATTGGTGTAGCACTTATTCTTTTTTTTTTTGTTTTAGCATTTATTTTGATATTAATTATTTATTTATTTCTCTACTTGTATGTACTTGAAGCTTGTGCTTATTCAGAGCTGACCCAGAAGCATTGAAGCTTGCTCAGGGAGTTATTTTGGTGAGCAGTGTTTGAGAGTTTGGAGAGTTTGGGGTATAATGTTTTAAAGAGTTTGGAGAGCTATTGCTAGTTTCAGTGTTGAGTTGTATATATTGATTAGTAGAAACATTACTGCTATTTTTTTAAATATTTTTTTAATAAAAAGCCTCACCTACCATATTTGCTCTATCCATATTTTTAAATCATGCTCTAATTTAATCAATTAATCTATTTCTTCATTAGTTTAAAAAAGTAATCAATCAATTAATAAAAAAGTATTTTAAAAAAGATTAATTAATTATTAAATTAAATTTCAGATTTATTTTTAAATTAATTGATTAATTATATTTAATTAAATAAAATGATTTTTAATTTCTTTAAAAATTGATCAAATTAATTTTGATTTTTAATTTAACCAATTAATTAGATTTGATTCATGTTTAAAAAATTCTAATTAGTTAATTAAATAAATTAACCAACTAGTGAATTTAATTTTAAAATGATTGCTATCAGATTTCAAGTAATTGGCGACTCTCAAAATTTTAATTGATTAATTGAGTTCAATTAATTTTTAATTAATCAATTATTTCCAATTAATCATTTATTTTTAAATTAATTAATTAATTTAATTATTTAATTTCAATTTACTAATTATTTGAATTAACTAATTTTAATTAATTAATTTCAACAAAATAATCATATTATTTAATTAATTTTAATTAATTATTTAATTAAATTAATCAATTAAAACAAATTTATAATTCTCCCATTAATTAATTGAATTAATCAATTAAAATTCAAATCTTTATACTTACGCAATTAGTGGATGTAAGCACTATTGATTTGTTTATAAGTTGGAGATGAACAATGCGTGAGTTTCACGCATTCTTCGTCAAAGTTATGAGTGTCTTTGGTTACATGTGGTTCACTTACACAAATTAATGTGTAGACTACATCAATCGTGCAAAACACAAGTAGACAGATAGATTGTGATTCACGTACAGGGCTTGCATGCTAGGTTCGGTCGAACAGAGGAATCAATTGATTGTGTAGGCTCGTTTGGCACATGGGAAGGGGTGGTCAGTGCAGGTTAATCACGAAAATAGGTTCCAAAGAATGTGATGGCGTAAGCAGGACAAAAGTAGGGGAAAATGGTTGGCTGTGCAGGTAGTGCCAGATGGGAGAGGGTTATTGGGCTGTGTCCAACGAGTAAATTTTATATATTGTATCTTAGTTTTCATAGCTATGTGTTTTTCATTATGTGTGTTTTTTATGATTCCAAAATATTATTGTATTGCTTACTATTTCTCCTAACATCTATTAAAAATATTACTTTTGTTGGTCATGTTTATGAGCATTTCAAGAAAATCATACTTCAGATAGTTGAAGACTTCAAGATAGATTAGACTACGATTAATTGTATCTGAAGTCTGTATATTTTTATTTTCTTGAGTCTAAGAGAGTGATTATAATTGGGTAGCCATGCACACACATATTGAGGGAGTGTAAAAAACTATTTTTTTTTTAAAACTGAACATACTGTATAATCGTTGATCGAATGAGATGATTTGGCTTGGGCGTTCCTCCAGATGTAGATAATCAAATTATAGATGAAAAAATTTTCTAAGTACTATTCATATTGTACAAAGTTGCCTTCGTACAGATGATGTCTAGAGTATGAAATTGATGCGTACATTTTTGTTCATACGAACAGGTAAATTTTTTGAATTGTTCATCCAGGATGATCTGGGGTTTGTACAGATGACATCCAGAGTACGAAATTGAGGTGCATAATTTTATCCGAATGAACAAGTAAATTGTTTGAACTATTCATCCAGGACGATCTCAAGTTCTTACAGATGACACCCATTGTACAAAATTGAGGCGTACATTTTCGTCCGTATGAACAACAAAATTTTTTGAACTATTCATACTGTACGATGTCAATTCGTACAAATGATAATCTAAATACAAAATTGATTCGTACAGGATCGTATGAACAAACTTTGAACTATTCGTACATATGATTGTGGACGCTCAAAATTGAAATTTTCATTTTTCAGGACAGTTTTTTGCGCCTTTAATATATAAGGTCCTATAAACTGACTTTAAACAAATCCTTCTTCATTTTTCTAGAGACTAAAAGTGTGAGAGTGATTTGGGAGAGTATTTGAGAGAGATTTCTTGCAAATTGAGAGCGTGAAGGGTTTACAAGGTTACTCAAATATGAGAATCTCTTTATTTTTGTAGCAAATCTCTTCCTTAGTTCTTTGAAGATGCTCGAGGGAATATCTTTAAAGAAAATCTGGATCTCTACCGACACCAAGAGGGTGTGAAAGGATGATGGTTCTCTACCGACACTTGGAGAGTATGAAAGGATGACAGTTTTCTGCCAACACTTGGAGAGTGTGAAAGGATGATAGTACTCTATCGATACTTGAAGGGTGTGAAAGGAAGACAATACTCTGCTGCATTAGGGATTGGTGGAAGAGAGGGTAATTATAAAGGCTTCTATGCCTTTCTATAGGAGCAAAAGAAGAGTCACTTTGGTAATAGTGCAATACCTGAAGAGGGAGTCTTCATGGAGTGGACGTAGGTCTAGTTGGACCGAACCACTATAAATTTCTATGTTCTTTACTTTTTCCACAATTTTATTTTTCTGCACATTTTTCTTTAACTGGTTAAAAAGTTTTATTTTGATTAAAACAAAAATAGTGCAAAATATTTAAAAAAGAATAGAAAAATAGTTTTTTATGCAAGAGATATTTTTTAAATTATCAATTCACCCCCCTCTTGGTTAGCCTTGGGACAATTGCATTAGGTCTAACAACCTATATGAACATTTCAAGTGGTATCAGAGCTAATTTCAAAATTTAAAGTTTACATTACTTTTTAAAAAATTGATTATGATTAATTTTGAAAACTGCAACACACCCGAAGGATATTTAATCGCTGGACCCTCATGGTTTGATAACATCCCTTTCAATTTTTGAAAAACATGAATGTTTACTTTTTTCAATCGCTTGTGGATTTTAGTATAGGAAGGATACACTAGGCCAACTAGACTTATAGATGGCATTAAAACTGAAATAACATTTATTGACTGGACTATAGAAGAATGAGACTTAGCTTAGTTCAATGCAAAATGTTTGAATAGTTTTTTCTGTGCACTTAACATGCGTGTTTCAACCTATAAAAGTGGAAAAGAAATTTGTGATAGACTTTGTATCACATGTGAAGGGACTAATGATGTGAAATAATCTAGATGAATTATTTTGTTTCATGATTATGAACTATTTCACATGAAATCAAATGAATATATCACAGACATGTACACACGTTTCACTTAAATAGTCACCTCCTTGCATGCTTTAGGTAGGAAATTAACAACTGTAGAGAAAGTGAATAAAATACTTTATTGTTAGCCTACAGCTTATGATGCAAAAATAATTATTATTATAGAGTCTAAGGATTTAACTATTTATTATATTGACAATCTTCTTGGATTACTAATTACTTACAAGCAAGGAGTGACTCAAAAATAGATTGATGTAGGTAAGAAGAGAAAAGAAAAGAATATAGCATTGAAAGAGGATGACTCGGAGAGTGATTAGTCTCAGCCTGAGGATGAAGTTGACATTGCCTTAATGACTAGGTAATTTAAGAGTTTTCTAAAGACGAAGCAAAGGAGACTCCAATAGTGAAATAAAAGTAAGTTCAATAAAAACTTTAAGGCTTCTAATAATATGATTTATTATAAATACAGAAAGCCTAGACACATCAAATTTTGATTGCTTTAATCTTAAAGCCAATCCTAGCAAGAAGAAGGTGGAGGAAAAAATAAATGTGAGGAATGACGAAAAGAGATTACAGAGAGCTTTTTGGGTGGATTCTGCTTCAGTCTCTTCAGAAATAGATGTAGAGGAAGAAGTCACAAATTTATACTTAATGGTTGACAAGCTTGGTCGGTCAGATCAAGAAGAGAAGACTTAACCTATGATGAGTTACTTGATGTTTATAAAAAAATTCATATGTCATATTCAAAACTTAAAAAAATGCATGTTAGGTTAAATTTGGACTTCCTTGAATTACAAAAAAATCTTGAATCCATAAGAAATATCACACACAAATTGATAGCAACCATATAAAACTATTAGATAAGTTTGATGAATTGAACAAATAATATGAATTATTGAAATCATCCCATACTGAACTTGAAAAAGATTTTAAAATATTTATGGATAAATTTGATATTAGAGAACACTACTTGAAAGTTGACAATACTATATTAAAAAGTGCAAATTCATTTTTTAAAGCACAATTGAAAGCATACAAGAAAAATTGGATTCTACCGACACCTGAACAATTTTTCAATCTTGATAAAAAGACAAAATTTTTAAAACCTAGGAAATGACAGACTTGACATATATAGATTGAAAAATCTTTTTCCTGAAGTGAAATATTTTTCTTGTAGATTATTAGGGCATATCTCACACACTTGTACTATTTATAGTAAAACTTATTTAGTGTGGAGACCTAAGATGCATAAACTAAGTTATACCATATATATATCTAATTTAATTTTTCCAAAAGGAGAACCCAAACTTGTTTGGATTCCCAAGACTAATATTTGATTATCTTGTAGAAATGCTCACATACAAGATCTCATGAGAGTATTTAGTACTTGGACATCGGATTTTCAAATCATATGATTGGATATACAACACAATTCATATCGTTGGAAGCCAAGAATGGATGTAAGGTTACATTGGGAGATAATACCATTAGGAAAGTGGTTGGCATATGTATGATTAGAAACTTAAATAATTTTTTCATTGAGAATGTTTTACTTCTAGAAGGCTTAAAGTATAATATGTTGAGTATTAGTCAGCTGTATAATAAGGGTTATAGTATAAATTTTTTTCCACTAGCTGCATAATAAGACAAAATTGAATTGATATTTTGAATGGAATATGGGTAAACAATGTGTACATAGTAGATTTGAATTGTTTTAAATCTCCTAATACTTTTTATTTGAAAATAATTTCTGATGAATCATGATTATGTCTTAGGAGACTTTGTCAAGTTAGCATGAAAAATCTCAGAAAAATTACCCAAAAAGAACTTGTTAGAGGTATACAAAAACTAGACTTTACTATGGATCACCCGTATGATGCATGTCAACTAGAAAAATATATGAAGTCCTCCTTCCATTCCATTAAAGATCTTAGACATAGTAAATCATTAGAGATTATTAATATGGATCTTTTTGGACCGATTAGCATTATAAGTCTAGAGGTAAAATATTTAGATTTGTAATTATTGATGATTTTTTTAGATTCACTTGGATTAAATTTTTATTTTATAAGAGTAAATCATTTGAAGAATTTAAATTTTTTTACTTGGATTTAAAGAAAATTAGGATGTGAAATCTTATCAATTCAAAATGATCTTGAAGGTGAATTTAAAAATGAAAAATTTAAAAAGTTTTGTAAAGAGAAAGAAATTGATCACAATTTTTCAACACATAAGACCCCTCATTAGATTAGGGTAGTTGAAAGAAAGAAAAGATATTAATTGAAGCTACTAGAGCCATGTTGGCAGTATACTCACTACCAAATATTTTTGGGCTGAAGTAGTCAATACAGCTTGCTATGTTCTGAATAGGGTGAACATTAAATCCAAATTGAATAAAACACCCTATGAGCTCCTTTAGGGTAGAACACCAAGTTTATCATATTTGCATATTTTTAGATGTGTGGTATTCATTCATAATAATAAAAAATCTCCTTTAGAAAAATTTGATCTAAAATTTGATAAAGAAAATTTTCTTGGATATTCTAATGTTGGAAAATAATGTAGAGTTTTTAACAAGAGAATTTTAATAGTTGAGGATTCCACACATGTAGTATTTGATGAGTATGACATTTTGGAAGAGCCAAAGTTGGAAGATGATCATACTGAAAATAACTCCCAAGGAATAAAAAAGGTTATTTTGGAAGAGAATGTGGAAATATAAACCCTTTTCCTAGAGAATTGAAATTTTCTAAGAATCGCCCTAAGGAATTGATTTTAGGTAGAGAGGGTGTTAGGACTAGGCATAGACTTAGCAAAGAGTTGAATCATTCTGATTTTATTTTAATGGTTGAACCCATAAATATAAATCAAGCACTTTAGGATGAGTTTTGAATTTTGGTCATGCAAAAAGAATTGAATCAATTTATAAGAAATAATGTTTTTAAATTAACTAAAAGGCCTATGGATCAAAGTATTATTAGAACCAAGTGGGTGTTCAAAAATAAAATGAATGATTCAGGAGTTGTAACTAGAAATAAGGTTAGATTTGTGGCTAAGATATATAATCAAATAGAAGGATTAATTTTGAAGAGACTTTTGCCCCTATAGCAAGACTTGAAGTAATTAGAGTTTTTTTTAGCCTTTGCTTATTTTAATGGTTTTAAATTATTTCAAATGAATGTTCAAAGTACATTTTTAAATGGGGTGATACAAGAGGATGTTTATGTTGAGCAACTTATAGATTTTGAAAATTCTAAATTTCCAAATCACATATTTAAATTGAAAAAGGCATTGAATGGACCGAAACAGACACCTAGGGCTTAGTATTTTTTTTTGAAGAATGCTAAAATTGCATTAAAAAGAAAAACCAAAGCAGCCCCCTAGATACAACCTAGGGCTTAGTATGAGAGGTTAAAAACTTTCTTATTAGAGAGATCTTTTATAAAAGGAAGTGTTGACACCACTCTATTTTTGAAGAAATTAGGAGATGATATACTCATTATTCAAATATATATTTCTGACATTATTTTTGGATCTACAAATAAAAATCTTTGGGATGATTTTTTAAAAATAATGAGTAGTAAATTTGAGATGAGTTTAATGGGAGATCTGAGTTATTTTCTTGGTTTTAGCATTAAGTAAAACGAGGAGGAAACTTTTCTTAATCAATTGAAGTATATTAAGAAAATCCTCAAGAAATATGAAATGAACAATACTAAACCAGTAACTACACCATTGAGTTCCTCAGTGTAGTTGGATAAGGACCCTAAGGGAAAATATGTTGATCAAAAGAAATTTAGAGGGATTATTGAATCATTATTTTACTTGATTGCTAGCAGACTAAATATAATGTTCAGTATTTATTTGTATACTAGATTTCAATCTGGTAAAAAAGAATCACATTTGATAGCAGCAAAAAAATTTTTGAGAACTCAAAGCTCAGGGATTTGGTATCCTAAGCACAGCTCATCTTTTAAAATAATTGGATATTCTGATTCAGATTTTGTAGGTTGTAGGGTTGATAAAAAAAAGTACATCTAAAACTTGTCAATTTATAGGAAACTCTTTAGTTGTTTAGTCCATTATGAAATAGAATTCAGTAGCCCTATCTACTGTTGAAGTAGAATATATTTCCTTAGGTAGTTATGTGGCACAAGTTCTTTGGTTTAAATAATAATGGTTTGACTTAGGATTTTCTATTGGCACAATTTTAGTTTTCTGTGATAATACCATTGCCATTTTTATTTTAAAGAATCTTATATAAGGTATCACTTCATTAGAGATCATATAGCTAATGGAGAATTTGAATTGAATCATATTTCTACAGAAAATCAACTTATAGATATTTTTACAAAACCACTAGCCTTTGACATATTTAGAACCTTAAGAATGAGGTTAAGTGTGATTGAACTTAATACTTAAATTAAATATTCTGCAAACTTGATATGTTCTTTATTTATGTCTTTTTAGTTTTATTTATATTTATTTATTTTTGTTTGATTGTGTGTTTTGTTTTTGTTTATCTTTTATATATATTTTTAGACTGGAAGCATGTCACTTGATTGAAATAATCGATTTAAGAAGTTTTCTAATTTTCATGTATTATTCTTTAAGTATGCTAACCATATTGTACGAATATTTTTTCATCCTATACAAATTATATAGCATATACATGATAGTTTTGGGAGTTGAGCACGCAAAACTTAGTTTTTCATAGGTTTCATACTATATGATGACATCATCATACAATATGATTTGCACTGATTTGTCTATACACATGGGGATGTTTTTCTAGTTAGGTTTAGTTATTTATTGCTGATCGTATGTACAAAATTATTTTCTTCTATATGATCCATATGTCAGTTTCTATGGGGGATGAACCTAACTATCTTTAAAATGATCTTTAATATTCAGATCGTCTCGAGTAAACACCTGTTCATTTGTATAATTGAGTGGTCAGAAAGCCTGTATGAAAGGATGCCTTAGAAATGGTATTTTATAAAAAGTCGTTTCATCTTTGGCCATTTCTATTCATATGTACAAAAATAATTTCATCCCGTACGATTCCAAAATCATACATATGATGCAAATTTTATATGGTATGATTGTTTATTTTTCTTTATATAGAAGGGTTTTAAAATCATTTTCATTCACTTTCATATTCCTTTCAAAACTCTCTAGAGCCCTCATATAGGAAATGAACAATTCCAGCAAACATCCACATGGTTCTAAAGGTTCTTCTTCTGGAAGTGCTGTGGATTCTAACTTCCTATCTAAGAAGTATGAAGATGCCTATTTTAGGTATATTGCTGCCAAGATCACCCCATCTAGACTTCTAATCCAGGATGATCTTCACTTCTCTGTAATGCCTTTATTTGCCTCTAATCAACTACCTTTTATTCTCACTCTTATCTATGCATATCACAAAGAAACATTCAATATTTCTTGGCCAACATGAGAGTCAGTGATTACCACTCTAGGATAAGTTCCTATCTCCAAAATAACATGTACAAATAACCAAGGAAGATTTAGGAAACTTTTTTCGTCTGAGGACCCAGGGGATTTGAGCCCACACTTTGACCTCTAGAGCTGATTATGACTAGTCTGAAATTAATAAAGTTCTTATAGACGTCTCCCAAGTTAATCATTTAGCTCGAATCTAAACTAACCAAAATGCCTGAATCATCCAACATGTTTTAAGAACTTTGATTATTTCTAAAGCTGGTGATCGAGTAAATATGACTTCACTCTTGTCCATAGTCACCTGTCTTATTATAACTAAAAGCCTTTTGAGGAAGCCCAAGTTATTATATACTACCTATACAACCTTTGTGATATTGGACTTCCACATCATAAAAGGAAGAAAAATATGGCTTTAAGACATCTTGTTGCTTACATCCTTCATAAGAAGTATAATCTAATTCATTCTGATCCTCTCACTGAACTCTCGATCTACTTCATTGATGTCTATTTTTGGCATTTTTTGGGAGAAATTAGAGTTCTGATAGTGATGATTCTGAGGGAGAAGGGGAGCTCATGCACCTACACCTAGACCTGACCAAAATTACTTTCAGGAAATGGTTCAGCAGCTTGATCATTTGGAGACTCATTTTGATCAACACTTTGATCAAATTGAAAATCACCTAAATCAACAAGATGCAAGATATCAGAAGGATATGGGTTAGATCTGTGGTCAATTCGATGCGGACAATACAAATATAGCTATGATGAATAACTATTTTTTAGTGTTCAATCAGCCTCCTCCAGATCAAGGACCCTCCAAATTCTAAGTGTATTTCATTGTTGTTTTTTTCAACTAATCTTTTTTGATTGAAGTTATATTATTTTTTCATCCATGAGTGTTGTGGTTCTGTATGTTGTTTAGTTTTGATGAAATGATGAAAAGTGTTGTTATGATTGATATCATTTGAAATGAATGTATATGATCTTTATGATATCAATGAAAAATGTTATATTTTAGTGACATGTTTTATTTCTTGCTTCTTGAAATGTTAGTATCTCTAGTACAAAAAATCTTTCAAATTGATTGTTAAAATGTGCTATAAATTATCTTGATCTACAATTTAATTTCCTTACGAAATTTAATCTTTTAAAAATTTAAATTAAAATTATAATTAGATTTTGATAAGGAGATCAATTTCATGTTCTTTTAGACAAACATATATAAAACATAATTATCCCAAGATTGATGTCTGGTTGTTTTTTTTAATATATTTTATTTTTATTATTAGTTAAATTTGAATTTAGATTACTGATATTGGAAAGACCCAATGAGTAAATTCAAAAGAAATGCACAATGTGTGCAAACATTAAAAAAATATACAATGGTTCACAAAGTCAAAAGAGGCATAAAATTAGCCCAAATAGAAAAAGATACATAAAGTGTGCAACAAATATTTGAAAAGATGCATAATATCGCCAAATTGAAATTTTTGATTGTGTTCTTTCCATTATCATTCAATCTCTAATCCAAATCTATCTAATTGACAATTATATATCATACTAAATTTGAAGGTATCTAATCTTCATTTCTTCATTTTTTTCAATAATTATCTTTATTTAAATTATCTAGTATGAATAATGACTTTGATTAACTTTTTTTTATCTCAGTTGTTCTTTAATTTAAAACTTTTGAATTTTTTTTAGTATTATGAAATTAATATTATATTTGCTTTTGGTTTAAAACATTTTTTAGTTCAACTCATTTGGTTTATCTATTGAAAATTTCATTTTAGGTAGTCCTTCCTTTTTTGTTGTTGTTAAAAGGGGGAGTAATAATATTGTTTGATTGATGATTGATTGATGAGTGTTGTTTGATGTGTGTATTGTTTGATGTGTGTGTTATGTGTATGTCTATGTGTAAATATGTTAAATGTTTGAATGTTTGAATGTTTGTTCGTGTTAGTATTATTTGTGTTTTTTTTGTTCGAATTGTTTTTGGGGTTTGTTGTTTTTAATCTTCATGGGAATCCCTCAATTTAAATTGGTCATTCATTTAGGGGGAGCAAAGGAGAAAATTATTTTAAATGTTAACTCAAATAATAATGTTTTGCCATCATAAAAAAAAGAGGATATTGCTGTAACTTAGTTATCATAACTATATTTTTCATATTATATGTGTTTTTGATGATTCCAAAATATTTTTGTATTGCTTACTATTTCTCCTAACATATATTGGAAATATTGCTTTTGTTTCTTATGTGTACTAAGATTTTTAGGAAAATCATACTTCAGAAAGTTAAAGACTTCAAGATAGATTAGACTAGGATTAATTGTATATGAAGTCTTTATTTTTACTTTCTTGAGTTTGAGAGAGTGTGATTGTACTTGGGTAACCTTGCACACACACACTGGGGGAGTGTAAAAACTTATATTTTTTTAAAACTAATCATGCTGTACGATCATTGTGTTGAAACTTGTTCACTATGAATTTGTTAAACCTAAGCATATGTCCCAGCGGCTAACCAGTTGGAAAAGAACCCAATGTATATTGGTACGAACTGACTTCGTACACATTAATCGTCCCGTACGAACCAGGTTGGTTTGTCCGATACGAACGGTTATACCATAGGTCGGTTCTATAAACTGCAGGAAGTTGCCAATTTTTTTTAGGAGACGGTTCACTTCGTCCTGGGACGAATATGCGTTCGTGCTGACAAAATTTTTACAGAGGACATTTCTTCCTAGCACGAATATGGATTTCGTCTGAACAAAAATTTTTCAAAGGACATTTTGTCTTGGGACGAATTGGAGTTCGTCTGGATGAAATTTTTCTAGAGAGCATTTCATCCTGCCACAAATATAAATTTCATCTGAACAAAAATTTTCCAGAGGACATTTCATCCTGGGACGAATTGGAGTTCATCTGGGCAAAATTTTTCCAGAGAGCATTTCGTCCTGGTACGAATATAAATTTCGTATGAACAAAAATTTTCTAGAGGAGATTTCGTCCTGGGATGAATAAAATTTCATCCTAGACGATCAGGACATAGAAAAATTTTCATCGCTTCCTGTTCGTTCCATTGCTCTTCCGAGGAGATAACTGACTTGATCATCCCGTACGAACTATGTTCGTCCCGTACGATCCTTATAAATTTTTAAAGATCTCCTCAAGTGTGTGTGTGTGTGTGTGTGTTTATTAACTCAATTACAATCACTCACTCTCAAGCTTAATTCAAAGAAAAGTACAAGCTTCAATTTACAAAATATCTCATGCTGAATTTGATTTGAAGTCTTCAGTAGTCTGGAGTTTGATTTTCTTGAAAGTCTTAGTTCACACAAGTGCAAAAAATAAATCTTCCAAAAAGTGTTAGGAGATATCAACATATAAAATAATAATATTTGAAATTATCAAAATTATACAAGTTGCAAGAATGTAAAACATGCAAATAACAACTCTCTTAACCCATTGATCGTACAAGATGATTTTTCTTGGGCATTCCTCTAGATGTAGATAATTATATTATGGACAAAAAAAATTTGTAAGTACTATTCATGCTGATTGAAGTTGTCATCATACCAGCGACATCCAGAGTATGAAATTAATACATACATTTTCATCCATACGAATAGGTAAAATTTTTGAACTATTCATCCGGGTCGATCTGAGGTTCATACAAATGACATCTAGAGTATGAAATTTAGGCACACAATTTCATCTATATGAACAAGTAAATTGTTTGAACTGTTTGTCTGGGATGATCTCGAGTTTGTACAGACGATGTCTAGAGTACAAAATTGAGGTGTACATTTTTGTCCGTACGATCAGTAAAATTTTTTGAACTGTTTATACTGCACGATGTCAATTTATACAGATGATAATATATGTACAAAATTGGTTCGTACAGGATCATCCAAAGAAACTTTAAACTATTTATACGTATGATCGTTAAACATACTGTATGATTATGGATGCTCAAATTGAAATTTTTAGTTTTCTGGATAAATTTTCATGCATTTCATATATGAGGTCCTATAAACTGACTTTGGATGAATCCTTCTATATTTTTATAGAGAGAAAAAGTGTGAGTGATTTGAGAGAGTGTTTGAGAGAGATTTCTTGCCAATTGAGAGTGTGAAGGGTTCTTAAGGTTACTCTTTTTTTTTTTGAAAAGAGCATAAAGCTTTATAAAATAGTAAAGAAGCAAAGAACAAACGCCTACAAGGAGCAAACTAAAGATTCCTTCTTCAATAAATCTACAAAAGAAGAAGGAATCTTATCAAGCAAAAGATCGTCCCAAAAGAATTCAGAAAACATCCCAAAGTTAGCACATAAGTCCACTAACTTATTACAATCTCTCTTAATGCAATTAAAAATAACAAACTTAAAATCATCAATAAAGGAAATACTTTCAATACCTTTACCTCCTTTCCTTATAGCTTTATGAATGAATTTTATGATATTTGCATTGTCACTTTCAATAATGATTCCTTTGAATTCATGATTCCATTCCTTGATGATATATTTGATAGATATTATAGCTAGAAATTCAAGATAAGAGATGTCCCAATGGATTAATGGTTTGCCAAATGTTGCTAACAATCTTCCTTAGTGATCTCTAACAACTCCTCCAATGCCTCCTTTGTAAGTAGGTAGTAATGTTGCATCAACATTTACCTTGATCCAATCGGGTGGTGGAGAGTACCAATGATTTTCCAACAATGTTAGCTGATTAGTACTCAACCGTTCCGTCGAATTATAATTCAGAATATAAGTAGTTCCTGTGTAACTTATAGCTTTGGCTGCAATGTGCATCGTGCTCCTTGCCATATTCCCGTGAACAATTCCATTCCCATCTCTCCAGGAAAAGAAGACTGCATTACAAAATAAGAGAAGATGCTCGAGAGAATATCTTTGTGTTTATAGTAAATCTCTTCCTTAGTTCTTTGAAGATGCTCGAGAGAAGATCTTTGAAGAAGATCTAGTTATCTAAAAACATCAGGAGAGTGTGAAATGATGATGGTTCTCTACCGATACTTGGAGATGTGAAAGGATGACGATATTCTATCGACACTTAGAGGATGTGAAAGGATGATGATACTCTGTTGCACCAGAAATTGGTGAAAGAGAGGATAATTGTAAAGGCTTCTCCTCCTTGCCGTAGGAACAAAAGGAGAGCCACTTTGGTAATAGTGCAATACTTGAAGAGGGAGTCGTCAGGGAGTGGACGTAGGTCTAGTTGGACCGAACCACCATAAAGTTTTGTGTTCTTTACTTCTGCAATTTTATTTTTTTGCACATTTTTTTAAGTGGTTGAAAAGTTTTATTTTGATTAAAACTTAAATAGTGCAAAATATTAAAAAAAAAAGAAAATTCATTTTTTATCCAAGAGGCATTTTTAAAATTACCAATTCACCACCCTTTTAGTTAGCCTTGGGATAGTCGCTTTAGGTCTAACAACTTATACATACTTTTCATTATGTAGTGCGGAGGCATTGGCATTCGTGTGTGTGGAGGTGATTAGCTTCAATATGTGTTGTAAGTGACAAATGAAGGCAAGGAATGTGTTTGTCTTACAAGAATCAAATAATCAAACCCCAAAGAATAACTAGAACAAGAGTGTGAAAAGGATAATAAGAGCATAAGTTATATTCATTTCCTTCTCTTTTATTAATCAATTTACCAAATGACATTTACTGTATCAAAAAGCTGCATTATTTTAGCATAAGATTGTAAGCAGCAGAGTCAGATTGGAGAGTCGTTGCTTCATTTCACATTTTCTATTTTTATTTTATTTACTATTTTATTTTTTTATCATTTTTTCAATAATGTTTTTCAATAAATTACCTCCCAATGAAGTTGTTGTGTGATTTGCACATAGTGGATTCGTCATAATAGTTGATTATGTGATTTTCATCAGCCTTCAATTTTGTTTCAGGCTATAATGTTTGATTGGTGTAAACCTCATTCATTACCAAGAACTGGGCCTTCAGAAGAGTGTATTGGGTGAAAGATTATTGATTTTAATTATTCCCATTCTACTATAATTTTAGACCGATTATTTTGGCATAAAAAGATGTTGACTGAAGAGATATTTTTGACAATTTGTTCACCAATTTTCCTCAAAAGATTCCAATTGATTCTAATTTTTTGATTGGATATGATCCTTTAGTTTTGTTCACCACTCTCAGATTATGATACAGTGATGGTGTTTCTTTGGATCACATTATTTAGGGATTGAGTTACGGTAGTCAAAATATTTTACAGCTAGTAGCCGACTTTACAAAGAATATATATACTATCTGGTTGCTTAGCTATCATCTACTACATCATGAGGTTGAAGAAAAGCACTATACTCTTATGTTTGGAAGTCCCATTAAAGTTCATAATTGTTATACTAGCTAGACTTGTTTCATACTCAAAAGGAATCAATAGATACTGAGATAAAATATATTGTATGAAGCCATTTATATCTCACATTTTGACTATAGTCATTTATCTTCTTCTTAGCTTCAGAGTGTTATTGAATAATGGGATAATGCTACAAATACTTGTTGGGTTGGACCCAACTAAATGTCTGTTACTTTATGGGACTTACATATTATTTCTAGTCTATCGATTCTAAGCATTCCATATGAGGTTTGTGATCTATCATATTATGATTTGTTTAAATGCCGACTAGTTTGGTAGTAGATGAGAGAAAAAATTGTGTACTCACCAAAGCTTCATCAAAGTTTGAGGCATTATTTCCACCTATGTCAGCAAAAGAAATGAGGTCGTGATCATAGAGCTATTCCCTACTTGGATACTTGGATTGAGAGTCTATTACTTCTAGCGATACTCACTGAAGAGTTCACACATGTCTATGATCCTTTCAATAGGATATTATATAATATAGAGCATAGTTTAGAGGATCTTTTTGAGTTAGGATTAGTAGATGGATTATAGCCCATCTTTGCTAGGGGTTTAGATGATATGCTTCTAGTGTTGTGTATTGCTATGTGACCCAAATACTTTATGTTCCATATCCATAGTAGAGTTTTTTTGACTCAACACTCTTTTGATGGATAATTTGATAATGAATGATAGAAAAGTCTCGCTATCCCCTCTAGTTCTTGTATAGATGTACCATAGCTTGGGGCAGGTTTATGATGCATACAACCATGCTCAATATAGTGTGGAGATTGCTTGGCACTACGTTCATGGATGGATCCATATACATGTTGTTGAAGCATTAAGCTATCCAAAGCTATTATGATACTTTACAAAGCATCCTTTTTCCTCTTTAATTTAGTTATCCAGAGTGACCTCTTTCACAGACAGAGCTCAAATCTAGCTATTTATGTTTGCATTCCTGTGGATGACTGATTGTTATAGGTTGATTTACAAATCTCCTTTAGTTTTTTACCTCCACAATGCTTCGGTGTTTTGTTAGCTGATTCTCATATTAATAGGGGCACTCCTACTTTACTTTTTAGGTCAAGCTATGCCTCACTTACTGGATATTTTATTGGTATGAGGCTTGGCTAGATTTGTTATAGATGATACACTTCAGTGATACTAGAGGGATATAATTCCAATCGAGCAATTAGATGGTTTGGACTAGTTCAGGCCATTCCTTTAGATGGATTACCAGTCAATCTTGGGATAGTTGACACATATCAACTAGATTCTCTTCCACAATAAATGTGTTTAGAGGAAGCTTTTATGACTTGGGCTTTCTTCTTCTCCATGGAACATCTTCTTAGTTCTATATTCTTTATATAGATGCTTGGATAGGCATTTTGCATATGCAATTATCTTGGATTCAACACATTTTTTCCTCTTTCTTTGAGATAAGGATCCGAGCATATAACATATAGACTACGGGACAAAGACTATCGAGGTATACTTCAGTGCCTCAGAGGCAAACTATTATGCTTCTAGTGCTGATGATAGAAGGAGGAAGAGGAGTCCTAAGCCTACTTCTAGACATAGTGGCCTAGGTATGCGATGAATATTATTTTTATTTATGATTGTTTCCTTCATGCATACTAATATGCAAATGTTGCAACATATGAAGATAGAAAAATCTCCCCTTTTATTGATAGGGGTCACCTATGGTATTAGGCTTCATACGATATGTCAGGTTAAATCACCCTTATTTATATATTTATTTTAGACTTTTTTTGTATTCAAATTTTCATAATGCATTTTTTATTCTCGTTGCAGCACCCAGTATATTCTTATCTACCTACCTATTTCTCCTATTTTGGAGCCATATACTTTACATACTCTTATAAGCTTCCCTTTTCATGCTTTCTTACCATACCATAATACTGCTTTGAGCCCAATAACAGGTATTATTATGGGTGTCTTTCATTTACAATTTATAAATTTCTCCCTTTTGCTTTCCTCCAGCTAATGTGTACATGTTTGAATGTAAAATCTGAGCTTACACTGGGTATTTTGGGTGTGGAGAGTCTTCTATCTATTAAATATAGACTTGATGATGCTGAAGGTACACATATATATACACACACACAAACACACACACACACACCTATTCATTTGTTATTTTAATATTTTTCTCTTTTCAGTTTTCTTTATGCATGCATATAGGTGAACCGTCATCATCTCCTCAGCTAGCATTTTTATTATGTTGTCGCTTTTCGATTGTACTGGCTACATTTTATCTCTCAAGAGTTAGCATTTGGAGTTCATGAAGGATTCAACAATGGGTTAAGAGCTTTCTAGGATTGGATGAGGAAAGCCCGCATGGATCTTAACTTTAGCCTTTAGACTTTGAGGTGCTGCCAACAGTATATTTTAGGGGACCAACTTAAGCTTTTGGAGATATCAGCAGAGCTCAGGGCTTTAAGATAAAGGGAGAGGCTAAGGATCTTTTGGAATGAAAATAGCTTCGAGAAGTAGCTACGTTTATTGAGGAGGACTTTGCTCGAATATCTACTAAGGTTGAGAGATTAGAGGAGGATTTGTTGTCATCTACCAAAGAGTTTGATGTGTTGCATCGTCAATTGGAGAGTAATAAGGCTAGACAAATGATGCTACAAGATCACTTTCTTAGAGTTAGATAATAGATAGGCAGCATCCAATTCATACTTTGACAACTTCTCTAGCTTCTTAATGATACGTACTCGTGTATTTTATGTATTTTTGCACATGTATTTTATGTATTTTCTTTTTCTTTTGTTTTGTCAAATTGCTATTTTTAGACTTTTAGTCTTTTATATTTGATTAAAAGTGGCTCGACCCTTAGGTTTTATGAGCATATAGAGTATTTAGAAGTTTAGTCTTTTAGACTTGTTGAACTTATATTTATTCTTCAAACCAGTAGGTAGGTTGCTCAATATAGCACAACCTTTTAGGTTTATGAGTATGAAAGATTTTGAGGTTTGGCCTGAGGCTTATTGAACTTATGTGTGATTTCAACCCGATAGATAGACTGATAAAAATAGCTTGACCCTTGATTTATGAGCATGAAAGATTTTTTAGAGGTTCGGCCCTTAGACTTTTTGAACCTATATTTTGTTTCAACTAAGGTTGATGAAAATAGCACGACCCTTAGGTTTGTGAACATAGAAGATTTTTAAATGTCTAGTCCTTAGACTTATTGAACCAATGGATTTTATTTTTCAACCTTTTAGGTAAGTTGATGAAAATATAGCTTGACCTTAGGTTTGTGAACATAATAGATTTATAAGATTCAACCCTTAAGATTATTGAATCTATTAATTTAATTCTCAATCTTTTAGGTAGGTTGATGAAAATATAGCACGACCCATAGGTTTGTAACCATAATATATTTATAACATTCGGCCCTTAGGCTTACTGAACTTGTGTGTGATTTCAACCCTTTAGATAAGCTGATGAAAATAGCTCAACATTATGTTTATGAGCATAAATGATTTGTTAGATTTGGACCTTTGGCTAATTCAACCTATGCATTAAATTCTCAACCTTTTAAGAAGGTTGATGAAAATAAAGCTTGACTGTTAAGTTTGTGAGAATTATAGATTTAAAAGATTTGGCCGCACTCAGGCTTATTGAACCTTTATTTCATTCCAACCATTTAGGTTGATGAAAATAGCTCAAACCTTAGGTTTGTGGGCATACAACAATTTTATTTAGTAGTTGACTATAATGGTTGATCATTTAGCTAATGTGCAGTTTCATAATTACCTTTCTTTATTTGGTAAAGGGGTATATTATAAAAATTACATCCTATCTTTATAAGAGGAGATGAAAAGTTATTTTCCAACCTTATATGTGTATATATGGAAATCATCTCCTGTTTTGTAGGAGATAAAAAATTTTCTTTTATCATTCAAGAGGGGATTGGATTTATCTCCTTCCTAACGAAAAAAATATAAAAATTGCCTCCTATTTTTTAGAAGGGGATTTAGATAGATTTGTCTCTTGTTTTGTAGGAAGATATTAAATTGCCTTTATTTTATAAGAGGGAATTGAGATTTGTCTCTTACCTTATAAGAGAACATAAATTTTGTCTCCTATTTTCTTAGGAGGGAATTGAATTTTGTCTCCTATATTGCGAGAGAATATAAAATTTTTCTCATATCTTTTAGGAGGGGATTGAATTTATCTGATGCCTTACATAATGATTTTTCATACATAACACTTTTTTTAGTTATTTGTGATATTTCTTCAGATATTAATCATTTAATGGTGGCACGGACCTTAGTTTTATGAGCTGATATGCTCCTCCTTCATACACTATTTCAATAATTAAGGGCCCTACCTAGAAGGTCAAATTTATCGTCGAGGTGATGATGAGGGATTAGAGGTCTTTGGAGAACCAATATAAGTTCACTTTCCTTAAACCTTCTTGGATGATCCTTAATCATTCTTGCTTTATAAGATTCCAGCATTTATTGAGCTTGAAGTCAAACTTCATAAAGAGCTTCAAAATTTTCAAGTCGTAGAAGATCATTTTCTTCTTTGGTTAATATGTACTGAACATTAATATGAAGAGATGGAAACTCAACCTCGAGCAGTAATACTGCCTCAGTTCCAAAAACTAGTGAATATGGGGTGGCTTGTATTGTAGTTTTATAAGTGGTATGATATGCCCAGAGAGCTTTTGTTAACTTCTATTGCCATCCTCTCTTATTATTGAGAAAATTTACTAAGGTTTTGTTGAGAGCTTCAACTAAACCATTGACTCTTAGATTATATATCAAAGAATAGCGTCAAATTATTTTATACCATTTCATAAATTTATTGATTTTAATACCCTTAAAGGTTGTACCATTGTTAGATATGACTCGATGTGATAATCCAAATAAATAAATAATATATTCTCAAAAGAATTTCATCGCATTATCTACTTTAACTTCTCTCAAGGGAATTGCTTCTACCCTTTTTGAGAAGTAGTGAGTGACAACGAGGATGAATCGATGTCCTAAATAAGATGGCAGTTCTATAGGAATGATTATATCGGTGCCCCAATTTCTAAATGGACATGATGAATGTTATCTCGATGTACTTAATATTGGTGACATTTCTTAGCATGGTCAATGCAATCTTGAATGATACTTAGCTAATAGGATCCCATATATTTGATTTTGATTATCATTTTTAGACTAAATTTGTGTACTGGTCATAATCCTTTGTAAACTTCACTTATGATGTTTTAGGATTTATCAGGACCAAGATATCGTAGCCACATTTGATCAAATAATCTATTATATAATGTATCATTCACAAAGTATATCTTAATGCTCTTTTAGATATTTATGAAACTATGGATTTATTTTTGTGTAGTTTCCCTTCCTTAAAGTATATAATGAATGGTTCCCTCCAATAATTTTCATTAGATATAGTCAAGCTTTCTTGCATTTCTTTTTCTTCATTTCCTTATATTAAGGCTGAAGTTAATGCATGCATATTTTTGAATAGTTATTAGAATTGAACCATCCTAAGGATTTTTCAATTCTTTATCTAGCTTTGCAAGCTTATCGACTTTTCCATTTTCACTACATATAATTATAATGAAAAGTACTTCAAGAATTTATTGTAGGAGTTTCAAAGCATACTCATGATGTGAGATTAAATCAAGCTTATTAATTAAAAAATGCTTATTATTTATTTGATTATGAGTTGAGAATCTCCATATATATTTGGAGTTTCTAGATTTTTGCATTAATTGTCAGCTCAAGACTCATTATGAAGGCTTCATATTCAGCCTTATTATTAATGTGAGATTATGTTAAGCTGTAAGAATATTAAAGTATCTCTTTTTATGGTGCAATGAAGATAATGCCAATGCTCACCTAAATTATCAAAAATTTAGGCGGTATCTGCTGGTTTTATTGATGAAGCTCCATCAAAATAGATCACCCATTCTTGCAAATTTTCTTTTTATTCCACTTCAAGTATTCGCTCATCTAGCAACTCATCATTAAGTGGAACATCTATAAATAAAGGATGTACTTCTAAATAATCTGTTAGGGTTTATCCTTTTACCACTTTTTATGGCATATATTTTATGTTAAATTGCATTTGCAAAATGGCCCACTTGGTTAGATAACTTGTGAGAGTGGTTCTAATTATTATGAATTTTAGTGGATCCACTTTGATGTTAAAGATGAAAGTTCGCTAGGGATGTAAAGCCCTATGAACTTAGTCCCAAGCTAACCAAGAGCTGAATTGGTATTTTAAAAACTCTTTTTACAAAGAATAAAAATTACATAAACCAAATCACACCACAAAAAAATAAATGCGGAATTTAAAAGTGCGGAAGCAAGAAAAAGAACACAGAAATTTATAGTTGGTTCGGTCGACTCGACCTACGTCCACTCCTTGGAGGCACCCTCCAAGTATTTCACTACAAAACGTGACTCTCCTTTAGCCCCCACGGCTAGGCGGAGAAGCCCTCACAAGAACCTCCTTTTTGCCACCCCGGCAAGGCAGAGAACCTACCTCCTTTTGCTTTCTCCTGAAGCTGGCAGAGAACCACAACCAAAAGCAAACTCCTTACCTCTACCGACTCTTCCACGGACGAGAAACTCCAGACGAAAGACAAGCAGAGCGATCCTTGAAGCAACCCTTGTGAATCCCCTCACAAGCTCCCCCTCACAAGATCCTCTCTCTCTTCCTCTCTCTCTTTCTCTCCTCAAGGTCTTCTCAGGTCAAGGCAGCAGCCAAAGGTCTTGAAAAAAATGTAGAACAAGAGCTCTTAAATAGAAGAGCTCAAAAGGAGCTCATTAATTGCAAGTAGCCGACTTTATCGTTCAGGCCGATATGGACATCGGCCTGGCCGATCAGTACAAATCACAGAAGATCGGCCTAGGCATCGCCCTGAGAACAGTCCTGGATGATTGAATTTTGGCTTGATCGTCCAGGCCGATCTCACGATCGTCCTAGCCGATCAGTTCAAATCAGAGGAAAATTGTCCTGAGCATCGCCCTGTTTTTGAGCTGGCCGATATTTATCGTCCTGAAGTAACTTAAGGATTTTGAATAGATCGTCCTAGTCGATCCTGCGATCATCCAGGACGATATGATCGTATCAATCATCCTTAATTACTACCTTGATTTTCTGATCAATTAAGGCATAATTTGATAATTTCGTCCAGTCCGATTCGTGGATCGTCCTGGCCGATAATTTAAAAATACAGTATACCTTAACTATCTATGGCGGCTACTTCTTTCTATTTTGAGCTAAATCGTCCTGGCCAATACATGTATCATCCAGGACGATATGTTAATGACGGCTGCCTTAATTAAGAATCCTTATTTAGACTTTCTATTTTAAGCTGATCGTCCAGGACGATATAAATATCGGCCTGACCGATGTGGGCAAAAACAGAAATTCTAAGTCTCTCAGGTGTGTGTGTAGGGTTACTTAGCATCAGTCCCTTTGACCATTACAAGTAGACACAAAAGGTAAAAAACAAAAGTACTGACTAACTCAACCCTAAACCTACGCAATCTTGAACTGGCTTCCTTTTGATCGTCCGATCTTCGATTCCTGAAAAGTTAGAAGCAACAAGTAGTCCAAGAGAAATAGTGTTTGTCAATCATCAAAACATAAGTCAAGAAAATAGGTATGCAACAAAAGAGATTTTATGGGATAACATATAATGCCAAGGTTTTTGGGCAAAAAAGATTAATGATAAGCATTGCTTTTCAATTAGTGAATATTTTGATTCTGTCCCTACTAATCTTTGAGTGATATAATATAGGGTATTTTCTTTGCCATCCTCATTAGTTTGTGTAGCAATTCACCGAGTAATTCTTTGAGAGTTGTTATATATAGAATTAGCAGTTTACATAGGATAGGGGAAGCAAGGATTAGAGGACGTAGCAAATATTATTTTATGCTATCAAATGCCTCGTCACAAGCATCATCTCATATAAAAGGTGCATTTTTATTTATTAAACATATGAATAGTTGATATTTACTTGATAGGCTAGATATAAACCTCCAAATATCTGCCAATCTACCCTAGATTAAGTAAAATTATTTTAGAGTTTTTGGAGGTGGCATTTTCATAATTTTTTTAATTTTAGAGGGGTCAATTTTGATTCCTCTATGACATACAATGAATCAAAGAAGTTTTTTGGATGTAACACCAAAAGCAAACTTTACTGGATTCATTTTCAAATTAAAATTTTGAATTCTTTCATATATAATCTTAAGATCATTTACATGCTCATATTGAACTTTACTTTTTACAACCAAGTCATCAAAATAACATTTAATATGTTTATGAATTATATTATAAAAATTTTGAGTCCTTACTCTTTGATAGGTGGCCCCAACATTTTTTTTATCCAAATGGCATCACCTTGTAGCAACATAAGCTGATGGGAGTTCAAAATAAGGATTGCTTTCATCCTCTAAATCCATTTTGATTTGATTATATCCTGATGATCAATCCAAGAATAAGAACATGCCATGGTTCAATGTATAATTGATCATAAGTTCTCCACTAGGAAATGGAAAGTCATCTTTTGGGCATGCTTTATTCAAATCCTGGTTATCTATGCCAACACAAATTTGACCATTCTTTTTCTTTACTAGAATGATATTGGTGATCTAGTCAATATACTTCTCTTCTTGGATAAAACTAGCCTCAATAAGCTTCTTAGTTTTAGTAATGACTTATTCTTTGATTTCAAGTCACATTCGCCTGGGTGCTTACTTGAGAGGTGGTATTCTGTTGTCAATGGATAGCTTTTGCTTTGCCACTTCTAGTGACAATCCAGGCATTTCAGTGCAGTTCCATACGAAAGAATCTTTATATTCAAGATGTAACATTTTTAGCTCTTCAATTTTATCATGTGATAGATTAGCAAGGAGAAATGTAGGTTTGGGTTCTTCTTTTGTACCAAATTTATCTCTTTCAGCTCAGTTATTGTAGCTAAACCACCTTCAAAATCTTTCAATGATTCTTTTAGATCTTTAGTTTGAATTTTAGACTTGGGTGATTCCTCATTTTTGTCTAAAATATTATAGATCATGGATCGAGTGAGATATGGATGTCGAGGATATTTAGAACCCCACTTTGTATACAGACCCCTGCCAATAGGTTCTTGTGTATATGAAAGATTTCTAAAATAACAAGCATGTTAGTTTGTTTTCACAAAGAATATATTTCTATCGATTAAACTTCTTATTATAAGTGTAGGGAATTGAGGAATAATTTGCATCATTTCTTCTTCTTCTCATTCCTAGTCCATTTCATGTAATATATACTCCAATATCACTTTGATTCATGGAAGGAGATACCACATTCATATTCTTTCCTTAGAAGAACATAAAAGTCTTCAAGACTTCTATACATGTATTTGATGAGACAGACAATGTTTTGAAATGTGCCACAGTCAAGGGTACTATTTTAATTATATTGGTGGGCATCTGTCACTCAGATATCCTTATTATTGAAATTAACATAATCTTTAAATTTTTAGTTAAGGAATTGGATCCTGGATCTTCATCATTCTAAAGTTGTAGTACCCATAGGTTGATAAAGAAATTCCTCTTCTTTTTCAATGCTCAGTTTACTCTAAGAGCTTCACTATACCTTATTTGCATTATTAGCTTCGTAATGAAAAGGGACGCTTGATAATTCACTCCTTTTTCCTTTAATCAGAGGTTTAAAGGTTTTAGAGATATCAATCTCTACTTTAGAGTCATTGCCATGATCTGGCACTGACTTAATTTATTTTAATTTATCCTTACCTTTATCTTTTGGCTTTTCTTTATCAAGCACAATGGCCTAGATTTTAGAAAGAACATTTTTTTTTGGATTTTACGTAATGAAATATTTGGCGTCATCATAGATTTTCACTTTGTGTATTGAGAATGGTTGTTCATCACCATCAATATGATGCTCTTCACCATTTGATTGTACTTCATGCATTAACGAAGTATTGAAGGTATTATAACATATTCATGGAACCATGGTCTACCAAGAAGCACCTTATAAGATGTGTTAGAATCAATTACTTGAAATCTTGCCTCTATTTAGAGCTCTCCAAAGCTTAGGGGCAAGACTATAGATCCCAGCATTCTCTACCCTTATTTGTTCAATCCTTATAGAATGATCATACTTTTGGTCAAATATTGGACATCTAAGGAAAATCCTTATACCATTTTGAGGCTCATCAAATTAACAAAGAAACCTGGATCAATTAGGATTCTATTTATTTCAATATTGTTACTCTCCATAATAACATAAAGTACTCTATTATGATCTGCTATCCCTAATGGTATATCAGTATCATAAGAATTGATTGTGTCATTATTTTGTGTGTTAAATACTTCTTTCATTTTCCTTTTTTATATATAATGCTTCATACAGTTCAAGATTCTACAAGGCATAGAAGAGTGTCTCTCAAAGGTTCTTAGACATAAGGAGGGCGTCATAGATACTCAATAGTACATATAATTTATGGAGATGGGATAATATATTATAATCCATATTTGCACTTGCTATCTTGGGTTTAAGGGGATCTTATAGAATAGCAACTTCATTAAGTTGAATCCTCTTCTCCTTATCCTTTATTTTCTTTTGAGGTGGAGGAACCTTCTTTCAACTTCTCAGTTGGATTTGTGTCACCTCTAAAGATGAATTAGCTTTAGCTTGAGAATTCTTTGAAGTTTTCATACTTTTAACTTCCTTGAAATCTGAACTCCTTCCAAGTTTTGCACATTTTTTTACGTGTGTTCTTTTCCTTATGATCACTTTCTTCATCAGGGAAATGTAGTTCTTCATCCAGATTAGTGAAAGGTGTTGGTGTATGTACTTCCTTAGAAGGTATATTCACATTAACTTTATGGATAGTAAGAGGAGCATGGCATCCTCTTATATCACTTCCACCACATTTATTTATGACTCAACAAGCCTTGATTGGAATATTCTCTTCATTTTCTAATTCTGAGTCAACATATATGTCAGACATGTATTTCTCTAGCTTGACAGATCAACTTGGAAGTTTCAGATATTTAGTGATAGAATCGATGTGTTTTTGAATTATAGTTTTCTGCCATATTAATCTCTTATTGTTTTCTTCTTGAGGGTTTAATATAGACTTATACTTTTCTCTTTAGTCTTTAAAATATTTTAAAGGATTCTTCTTTCTTGAGCTGGGCCCTGCCACTACTGGATTCTTTGAAGAAAGGAGTTTTCGATCAAAATAATGATATATATATATATATATTATCATTAATTAAAAAAATCATATTTTTCTTTGCTAAATTTTAAACCTATGTTGGTGCATTTGAGGCTTAAATTCTCACCACATTGATATAGCCAGAATTTTATGTAATTTTATAAATTATATACTAATAAAATGCTTAGATTTTATGATTCTACACTATTAATTGACCTAAAACTTTGAAAATTCATAAAAAATTGAATACATAAGAATGAATGCTTTAGAATTTAATGTTTGAGCTATATGTATCATTAGGCTTAGATGAAAATTTGAAGGCTAAATCTCATGAAAATTTTAATACATTTGATGGATCAAATCATAAACCCAAAAATTAAACCTTGAACAAAATCCTAATGAAATAAGCAAGCTTTGATAATCTATAATTAAATCTATATTAAAAAATCTATAAAACTAGAAAAAAATACAAAATTAGTTGCATCATATTAAAATTAAAATATGGAATTCATGAAAAATAACAATCATAAGATTTATAGTCATAAAATGTAATTTATATGAAATACAAATATTAATCAAATCAATAATTCATAAATCATGAAACTTTCTAAATGATTTAAAATTTATAAGAAATTATCCTTAGATCATATTTTTTTTGTGACGAGGAAGCACTGTCCTTAGGCCAGTGAAAACCCCGATCGACCTAGCATGCAACCCACACCAATTTACACGGGCCAACACTTAAGGCTTTCATTTCTTTCCAAGGGATTCAAACCAGAGACCTATGCTTTGCCCAGCCAGCTCTTCACCACCCGGACAAGCAACGGTCGGATTCAGGTCATCTTTCAATCACAAGAAAAGTTTCCTTAGAAATTTGAATCCATATGTTCATCTAAAGTCTAAACCCTAATTATAAGTTTATAAAAACCCTTATTTGATCTATGACACCGCTTAGCTCCCCAATGCCACTATGCTCCTCATATTTCTAGTCATTGCCTTTCTCTCTTCTTAATGCTCTGGTGATCTTGATTTTCCCTATTCATTGGGTGCATTTTGGTGAGTTTTTGACTTCATTTTTAACTAGTTTTGCTCAATTTGTTTTTATTTTCTTCACTGAGGTCATTCGACCTTAGGTCTTTTTTAGTTTTTTCTCTATGGTTGTGCTGCCTTCATCTTTAATGCCTAATCCTTGGGGTATTTTACATGTGGCTCTGATTAGTGATTTCTTTGATTCAAACAATAATATAAGCTCTTCCAGATCCCGCTCTTTCATGATGTCCTTATTGACTCCTCTTCTTTAATTAATCCTATTTTTTACTTTACTAAGTCATCTATCCGAGGCTTCCGACAATATTAATGTTCGAAGAAGATATTGTTCAACTTGCAATTCCTCATCAATTTATGCTTGTGGGGAAATTTTAGGTCGCATACCTAATCTTTATGTTATTTGCACTTTTTTCGAAAACCTTAAGTTGTATGGTTTTTTTAATCGGTTTTCTTGATGCTAGACATGTTGTTATTCTATTATCAAATGATTTGGATTATAGTAGTGTTTTGCAAGGAGAACTTACTTTGTAAATAACTGTCAAATGAGATTTCTCAAGTTGATGCCTAACTTTAATATTAAAGAAGAATATCCAATTGTGCCTATATGGATTTCTTTTCCAAACCTTTTGTTACATTTTTTTTAACTCTCATGCCTTACATGCTTTAGGTTCTATATTAGGTAGGCCTTCACAATTCAATCAAGCTACAACATCCTAATCTAGGCCCTCTATAGTTAGGATCCTTGTGGAATTAGTCATTACAAAAAAGGACCCAAAGGAAATCTAGATTGGTTCTAGAAAATTTGGTTATTTGCAAAAGGTTGAGTTTGAAAGCATTCCAGATTTTTAGCTCAATGAAAAGTTCATGAGCATTCAATTACCGAGTCTTTTGTGTCTCATCCTCATCTAAAAAATTCCAATATGGGCTCTAATGTTATGATGGAAACTAATATTGAGATTCAAATGGATCATGGTGATCCAAGTGATCTTCCACATTTAATGAACAATGTTGGTATTCAGGCTTGTGAGGATGGCATAGAATCGGGGCCTTCTGATAAATCCACAAAGGAAATAGTTCTTACTAGTGATGGAAATATTGTTTTTGAAACTTATATTGACATTCAAGAATCCTTGGGAGACGATAAGTTGATGGAGATGGTTTTATCCTTGATGAGTAGGTTGCATTCTGTTGATAATAATCAAGAACTCAATGTTTCACATGAGCCTCAACTGGTTGAAAATCATTCTATGGAGGTTGTTGCTAAGGATGGTGACATTAACAAGGTGTCTTATATTCAGTATGATGTGGTTCAAACCAATGGAGTTGATACTAAAATATTAAATTATCATAGCCATATAGAGGGGGACAACATTGAGGAGGGGAGATTTTGGATCAGAACATTGATTCTTTGTTGGATAATTAAGAAGGCCCCACTAATGGTTCTATGTCTTCTCCTATTCCAAAAGGTAATGCCAAAAATTATAATGATACTTTCACTAAAGTTTCTAGAAAAAAAAACAAAAATAATAAGATGTCAGTTGGAAGTAATCAAAGAGTTATAAGAGTTTCAAATGTTTCTTCATCTTCTAATGATTAAAGCTCTCATTTGGAATATTAGGGGGTGGGAAACACTTTATCCAGGGATAGGGTTAGAAACCTTTGTAGGATTCATAATGTTAATTTACTTCTATTAATTTAACCTTTACTTTCTACATCAAATTTAGAATCTGAGAATATTAAGTTCGGTTTCCATTCAGCTTAAGGAAATTGTTCCAATAAGTTCTGGATTTTCTGGATCAATTTAATTAACTTGAAAATCAATGTGGATCTCCCTAAAACTATGCACACTAACATTAACATCTTCCTATTTTCTTCCTATGTGTCCATCATTTAAGCTTCTTGTTCTAAATATGAAAGGAAAGTGCTTTGGAATAACCTTTATGTTTTTCCTTCTAATATTACAGCTCTGTGGATGATTAGTGGTGATTTTAATATTATTATGAATACAAATGAAAGAATGGGGGGGGGGGGGGGGGGGGGGGGGGTAAAGCATCTAACTACCATGACATGGAGGATTATAATGATATTATTTCTTATTGCAATCTTTATGATATGGTTTTAATGGGAGTACCTTTACTTGGAACAAAGGTACTATGTGGCAGAAATTAGATTGCATACTTTTTAATGATTTTTAATATCTTCATTTTGTATGACTCATATTTATCATTTGACTAGAACTTTATCAGATTATTCACCTCTTCTTTTAAATATTTCTTTGCATAATAATTACACTAAGCATCCTTTTAGGTTTAAAAATATGTGGATTCTAGAAGAATCTTTTGAAAATATTGTTCATCATAATTGGAATGCTCCCTTATTTCCACATGATAATGTTGTTTCCATGATGAGATTGTGGCTTAAGCTCAAAAGGCTCAAGCAAAAATTGTCTTAGCAGAATAAGTGTGTTTTTAAAAATATTTTTTCTAACATTCTGCGGCTTGAGAACTTAGTCAATATTACTAATAGTAAGTATATGAATGACTCCTCTCTTGAAAACCTGTCTCTTCTTAATGAAGGTAAAAGTATTTTGTTCAAGCTCCAAGAAAAAGAGGAAGCCTTTTGGAGACAAAAGACTGCCTCTAAATTATTGGTTGAAGGGGACAAAAAACTAATTTTTTTCACAACATTACTAATTTCAAGAAAGTGGCTAGCCATGTTCACAAAATCGTTACTGCTGGTGGTGTTCCTATTGATATTCCTGATTTAATTTATTTATGATTCTAATGTTGATTATTTTAAACAGACTTTTAATAATTCTTTCTCTGCCGATTTCAACATTGATTGTTCCTTTATTTTGTCTCTCATTTATTAAAAGGATAATGTTTTTCTTACAAATATGCCTATTGAAGATGAGATTTGGTTGACTATTAATAGTATGAATGTTGATTCTATTGAGGTCCCTGATGAGTTTACTAGTAAGTTTTTCTATAAATGTTGGTCTACAATTAAAGATGATCTTGTAAATGTTGTCGTGAATTTCTTTAGGGGTAATCCTTATCCTAAGTTTTTTACTTCAACCTCTATTGCTTTATATCCTAAAAGTGATGTTCTTAACTTCTAGAATGATTACCGCCCTATTAATTTGTGTTTTACTTCAACAAGCTTAATGCTAAAATTCTTATGGGTGGGCATTTGGCTTTTTAACCTAAAATCATCTCCCTCGAGCAAACTAGTTTTATCAAAAGTAGATCTATTTTTGATAATATTTTATTGGCCCAAGAGCTTCTTCATGACCTGGAGGCCAAAATGTTAAGGGGAAACATTATTTTTAAAGTTGATAGTTCTAAAGCTTATTATAATTTAAATTGGGATTTTCTCTACATTGTCCTTAGGCTTTTAGGGTTTAATATGGATTTTATTAATCTAATAAAGAATAACATTGAAAATTGTTTTTTTTCTTTTATTATCAATGGTAAAATTCATGGTTATTTTGAATCATCAAATTGTCCAAGACAAGGGGACCACTTGTCTCTGACTTTATTCATCATAGTTATTGAATATCTCTCGAGAGGTCTTAATGAGTAGTTTATGGGTCATCCTAGTTTGTATTTTAGAACTAATGGTGGTTTTCTGATTACCATTTGTGTTTTTCTGATGACTTCATTTTTTCAATTAATGGCTTTATAAAATGCTTTACATCCTTTTTAAATTTCTTCATAAATTCCAGAGTGCTAGTAGTATTCTTTTTAATCATATGAAGAGATGTTTTATATCCTCCAAATATATATCTGAACAAAGAATTAATATGATTACAAGTTTGGTTTTGCTAATAAGAATTTAACTTTGAAATATTTAGGCACGCCTCTTTTCAGAGGTAGAAAAAGGTCTCATTTATCTAATGACATTTTTATTGCTATCCAAAAGAGGTTATCCACCTAGGCTTTTAATTTTCTTTCTTTTGGTGGTATATGGGTTTTAATCAATCATGTTCTTTTTGTTTTGCCAATTTATCTTGTTCAAACTTTATGGCATACTGTGAATGTTTATGGTAGAATGGATAGATTATTCAATAAGTTTTTTTGGCGTGCTAAGTTGGCTAAGGCTACCATCTTGTGGGCCTCTTGGGCTAAGTCATCTTAAAGAGAAAGGTGGTTTGGGTGTTAAAAACATGGTTGATATGGCTAAGGCCTTCTCTTATAAACTTTGGTTCTCTTTTAGGACCAATAAAAGTCTATGGGCTAAATTTTTGACTGCTAAATACAGTGTTGGTAAACAACCCCTCACTTTTCATTTTAAATAAGGGGACTTATATTTGGTAAAGGCTTCGTTCCATTAAGTGAGAGGCTGAGAACTTTATTCAATGGGGCATGGGGGTTGGTATCATATTTTTTTGGCAAGATAAGTGGTTTGGAAATTTTTCTATAGATAGCTTATTGAATACCCATTCTGCTTCTGCTTGTAAAGTTAATTACTTTATTTGTGAGGGTGTTTGGAATTTGGATTTACTTACTCCTACTATCCTCATAATATTTTGAACCTTATTCTTAAGATTCCAATTCAATTGGATTAGGGGGATAGCATTCTTTTCAATCATGTTAATGATGGTAAGTTTGCCTTAAAACAAGTTTGGAATTCTATTAGGCAAGCTAATTTTTTGGAGGTTATTTGTGAATTCTCCTTTTGCCGTGCAAGCTAATTTTTTGGGCTTCATGATTAAGCTGACAAGATTTGTGGAGAATTCTCATCTTTTTCAGCAGGCTCTTTTTTTAGGTGGCAATACTGAGCTAAATGGATATGCCTTTTCATGTTTTATTTTGGGTTTTGGCCTCTAGCCATCCTAGAATGTTATTAGGATTTCTTGTACTTGTGCTTAGTGGGGAAACTTTGGCTCATGGGTTCTTTTTTTACTTATTTTGTAGCTCTTTTGAGAAGAAGGGAGCTAGAGGTCCCCTTTAGGACCAAAAGCTATTTTTTTGTTATTAAAGCTTAGGCTCATTCAAGGGCTTAACAAAATAATAATAATAATAATAATAATAATTTGATTTGTGACAAGTTTTGATTTGAAATCTATAACCTACAAAAATAACAATAATTTGATCTATGACATTTGAAAAATAATAAATAAAAAAAATAAAAATTTTAAAAAAAATAAAATAAAAGGCTTTTAACTCATAATAAACTTAAAAGTTATAAAAATATTTTGAACATGATTTAGGTTCAAGAAAGCTAATTGAATAAATAACAAATCTTATGTCCATTTAAAAATATAAATAATTAAAAATAAATAAATTCAAAATAATCTCAAACATTCAAGAAACCATCATTTTGGTACCCTTGACCCATGAAAGAAATATCTTAGATGTTTGAGTTAGTTTGCTCACCAAACCTAGATGAATTATAAGTGAGAGAAAGTTAGATTTGGGCTGTTTTAGGTCATTTTCAGCTAACTGCATAGCTTTGAAAGTTGCTTGAATCTCGGTAAATGACATTTTGACAATCTTAGTTTTCAAAAATATTAAAAAAAATTAGAATTTTTTTATTTAATTTATATTTTTGTAGTCTAAAAATGAGGATAACTTTACATATGCAAACTTTCACTATATAACTTTATGTAGGTTATAGAGATAGATGTTCAAAATATTTAGATATTTTCTAAAAATTTTGCATATGGGATTTTGAGAATTATGTTGTTTTAATTGATTAAAAAAATCTTGACTCTTAAAAATTATATTATAATACAATTGAAGTTTTTAAACAGTGCTCTAAATAATCTATAGTAATTTTGTTACATTCCAAAATAGTATATTTCTACACAGTAGAGTGTTTTGCTATGTACCATTAACACATTTTAGTAACTTCTGAGATGATTTTATTTATATTCATATTAAGGAAATATAATAAATTATGTGCTTATCTGATTGAATTATGTGATTTTGAGAGGTTTTGGGATGGATGGAGGATATTTGTTGAAGTGTTAATGACACATTGTAATTATGTACACACTCTTCTATTACTGGACATTAGGAGCAATAAAAGTAAAAATTCACTTAATTATGTTTGTTGGAGTCATAATGGTTAGAATGGGAGTCATAAGTGTTAGAATTCTTTGAATTATATTTTTCTAATGGGAGGCATAATGGATCTGAGGGAGATTTATTACTTTCTGCCTTGACATATGGATTGCTTTTTATTTATTTTTTCAGCACTACTATTTGAATTCATGATAACTATAATTATTATTCTGCTCGGCATAGTGATATATTATATTGATTTTAACACTCAATTATAGATTAATAATGAATTCATTTGGAAATTTAGATTTGTAAATGTGACCTGCTGAGTTTGGTTAGTTCACAGTTGTTTTATCTTCTACTTTTAGGGTATGGGAAATGGAAATGGCTTACTGAGTAGTAGTTTTTAAGATCCGATCTAAGTTTGTATAGATACTTCTTTTTTGAATTTTTTATACAGCCATGGCTAATTATTTAATCTACTATATTATATATTCTGGTTTGTATCCATGCATTGTAGTATAAATGTTATACGAATATTTGATAATAAATAAAAGAAATTTTGTGGATGAGTTTATTTTTTGTACACTAAAAAATTATTATCAACTCTATGGTTTAGTTTATTTTATGGTTAAAATTGGATGAAAAATTTGAATAGTTTCCAAAACTCATATCTTGGGAATTGGCCTATCACAAACCAACACGGTAGGACCTGACCCATATATGGGTCTTATCAGGTTGGGTAGTGATAGTCCTTTTTGTTGCAATCCATAACCCCTAGTTTGAGATTTTGATGATGATAAATATTGTTGTCTGAACTACTATTCATTAAATATCTTTGATTTCTATTATTGTCTATGAGTACTAACATTTCAGAAAGTACACAAGTTACTCAATACAATAAGAAGACTCAAGACTGAGTAAAGTAGGAGTGTGAGTCTGTAACATTATAACTTTTTCATTTATTTTATTTTCTCTTTTCTTGAGTCTGGTCACAAACTGTATATAAATCTGAGCAACCATGCATACACACAGGGGGAGAGGGTTTTAAAAGAAAAATATAGATTTTTTCTCTATTGATCGTACTGTATGAATTTATGTCATATTGTACGAACTGATCTAGCTAAAATGACTTTCTGTGAACAGGTCGTACTGTACGATTCATATCGTACTGTATGAAGTATTACTAATCCAAAACCCTAACCGCTAGATTAGTTTAAGTTTTATCAGCCGTTCGTACTATATGAAGAGATTCGTACTGTACAGTTTATTTTGAATACTTACTTAAATTAACCTGTGATTAGTAGAATAAATCAAGGATTAATCTCTGATTGGTAATCGCACTGTACGAACCAGTTCATACTATACGAGGAACTGAGACTATTTTTGATCGTCCCAGAGTTCGTTCTGGAAGATCCCTTGATTTTTCCTAATCGTACTGTACGAAGTAGGTCATACCCTACGATGCACAGAGACGAGTTTAGATCATCCCGGCTATCATCCTGTACGAATAGAAGGGTTGAGGATTGTACGGTATGATTTTATATCGTACTGTATGAATGTATTCAGAAGTTTTTGAACTATTCATAAACATTTGTACCAGGACGAAGCTTGTTTATAATAATCTTACTGTACGATGTGGAATCGTACTATATGATAGTAACTGCTAATTTAAAAAATTTTAGGGGTTTTGGAGCCTATTTTAAGTATCCAAAAGTAATGTTTTTAATGAGTAACTAAGAGAGAGAGGAACGTGATTAGAGAGGGTTTCTTGGGAGAGAGCTCTTGAGGAGATTTTAGGATTTGTGAGAGGAAGGGAAGGTGGGCTTGGTGAGGGAGAAGGAGTGTGAGGGAAATTACACGGTTGCTTCAAGCTTGCTGCACTTTGCTCCTCCTATGGCCCAAGAAGATCTTATGGGAGGCTTTTTATGGGGGAGACTCTTCTACATCCGTGTTCTCTAAGGTACTCTTCCTTCTCCAGGAGGGAGAAAAATGAGAAGGTACGCTGCTTCGCTAGGAGGGTGAGAAAAGCGTTTGGCACTCGGCTATGCCGGGTTGGTGAAAGTGAGCCTTGTGAGGGATTCTCCGCCTTGTCGAGGGGACAAAAGGAGAACTATAGTTTTGTAGTGAGATTCTCGGAGTGGAGGACTCTAGGGAGCGGACGTAGATCAAGTGACCGAACCACTATAAAAACTTTGGTGTGCTTTTTTCCTTTATCGCTTTTATTTTTGCTTGCCCTTATTTCCATTACATTTGCTTGGTGATAATTGTAGTAAAAATCATTGTTGCAAATTGTGTTCAACTACTTGCTTATGTATTAAATTTTTTATGGTTAAAATTTAAAAAAAAAAAAATTTATTAGTCCTGTTTAGGATTTTTATTGCAACAATTTTCGCAATTCACCCCCCGCCTCTTAGCACATCTAGTAATTTCACTTTTTTATATCAGAGTAGTAGTTTTGGAAACTAATTGTAAAAGAGAGCTATATGTTATAATTTATAATTTAAGTGAGCTATATTTAGGTTTATCTCAACATTTATTCCTATTTGTTTTCATGTGTATGAATATTCCACTGAGTATTCTTTATGATTATGGATCCGTAGATATGACAGAATTGCAATTATGGTAGAAGATATTCAAGTCAATGCTACATGATAACAGGATAGTATTTTTGGTGTGAGTAGGTTGGACACAAGGTAGTAGATGGTCCACATATGAGACCTAATAAATGATTTAAGCCTAGGTTTGAGAGTTCAATTCAATCAATCCGAAGACTAAGGATAGTTTCACTTTGTACATTTCCTAAGAAATCACCCAGTAGAGATAGTAGTTCTAGTTTTGGTTTGGTAGTACGCTTTATAACTAGTAAGCTACTTCTAAGTTAGAGATAGCCTAGTGATTATGTTCCACTAGCTCTGATTCATGTATGTCTATATAGTCTAACTCAGCATGAGGCTCGAGATGAACCAGATGTTGTTACATATATGACTTATATTTTTAGTTATCCTTGTCATATTTTATTTAACTTTAGAGCCAATCATTCATTTATTTTTTGCACTATTTTAATTTATTATCCCTATCTTTCTATCTATTTTTTATTTACTGACTGGAGATGGTATGATAGCCAGTAGGGCATGCTTTTGTGATTTAGAGATATCTTGTAGAAAGTGGAGTTCGAGTTTGATTCTATTATCCATTTTTTAGTTTTATGCTATTTTGGGCATGGATTGTTGGACTTGGTATAAAGCTTGGATTATTATTTGAAGAAAAGAGTCAAATTATTTCTAGGTACTGAGTGTTATTTATTTTAGAGAGTTGGAGAAGTTTTATTTTGATTAATTTTTATTGTGCAAGTAGCTAGGTTGTGGAAGAAAGTTTGTGTGATATTTATGGCCTCAGTTTAGAATAGGAGTATAAATTCTAGTTCTCTTTTCGATGTCCCGATAGTATGGGAATTTTTGGATATTTCTCTTGAAGAGTTAGTGAGTTTTTCTCTAGATAGATATATTGAGTTCTAAGGTATACCTGTAAATGCATATGTCTATTGAACCATGATCAGTTTATGATCATTTTTATATGGGACTCATAGGCATTGAACCAAATATGCATTTCTAAGTATATAAGGAACTCATATGCATTGAACAATCCTTCTATAGACACATGCATTGAACCATGATCAGTTTATGTTCATTTTTATATATGATATTTTAGTTTATTTTGCTTCTAAGGAGCATCATATAATATATCTGAAGATCTTTTTGGAGAAAATAAGGTAACATCAACTATATGCTAAATTCTCCAAGTATGAGTTTTGACTTAAGAGTATTTCTTTTTTAGGCATATGGTGAGAAGCACAAGTATATATCTCTAAAAGGTTCATGTTATTGTTCATTAGCCAAGGCCTACTACTATATCTAAGGTACATAACTTTTTAGGCTTGGATGATTATTACAAGAAGTTTTAAAAAGGATTTTCTCAAAATTATGTACCTCTAATGAGATTCTTTTAAAAGCCAGTAGCTTTTGTTTGGACATCTAATTGTGTAACTAGCTTTCAAAAGTTAAAGGAATATTTGACTTCTACTCTGATTCTGACTCTACTATCTAGCATGAAAGGATTTCAGCTATTCATGGATGCTTCAGTAAAAGGATTGGGATGCATCATGACATAGCATGAAAAAGTTATTGCAATACTTCAAGACAATTAAAGCCATATGAGAAAAAATGACCAACACATGATTTGGAACTTATTGCTATTGTGTTTGCTTTGAAGATTTGGAGACACTATTATATAGAGTTAGATGTGAGATTTTTACTTATCACTTGAGTTTAAGTTATATATTCACTCAGAAAAATTTAAATCTAAGGCAAAGGAGATGGCTTAAGCTAATTAAATATTTTGATATGACTATTTAGTATCAACCTGGTAAGGCAAATGTGATTGTGTATGCTTTGAGTACGAACTCTTTTAGAATATTACATATTAAACTTACCTTCGATGATTTTTTTATTTGGGATATAGAGATAATTCTATTAGAAGTGGTTTCCCTTGTTGAGAGAGATGATGGTATTCTAGCTCAAATGACTATATAATCATCTCTACAAGAATCATCTCAGGAGTCTTATAAATCAAATATAGAATATCTAGGATTGGTTGATCAAATAAAGTATGGTAAAAAATCTAAACTGTGAACATATAATTTTGGAGTTATTTTCTGTAAGAACAAGTTATGGATTCCTAGCTCCAAAGATTTGAGGTTCATTATTTTGCACAAGGCTCATTATTCTGGCTATATTATTCATCAAAGAAGTAGTAAAAAAGGTTGTAGTAAATTTTTTTTCTAAATATGAATCATGTTAGTTAGTGAAAGCAAAACATCACGAATCAATAGGTTTTCTATAGTTTTTTTCTGTTATAGAGTAAAAATGGGAATAAGTAACCATGGATTTTTTATGGCATTTCCAAAGTCATGATAGAGGGATGATGCCATCTAGGTTGTGGTTGACCGTTCTATAAAGTCTACTCATTTTATTCTATTTAACAATTTGATTTTGTAGACCGATTAGCATAGGTGTATGTGAGAGAGATTATCTGATTGCATGGAATTTTGAAGGTGATTATTCTTTATAAGGATGGAAGGTTTATCTCTAGACTATAGAGGGGTAGTCAAAAAATTGTTATTAGTAAGTTTTTTTTCAATATGTATTTTCATCTATAAATTGACAGATTGTTTGAGAGGACTATTCAAGTACTAGAAGATCTATTCAAGTACTAGAAGATCTACTGAGATTGTGCACTCTAGACTTTGGCTGCAGTTGGGAGGACCATATACCTTTGATTGATTTTGTTTATAATAATAGCTTTTAGTCAAGCATAAGTATGGCCCCTTATGAAGCTTTATATGCTAGGAAATGTAGGACCCCTCTATCTTAGATCAAGGTGGGTAAAAGTAATTTGATTGTATTAGCTTTAGATGATGATGCCACTAAAAAGAATCATTTAATCAGGAAGATATTAAAAGATGTGTAGGATAGGTAAAAATAGTACTATAATGCCAAGAAAAGTATGAATATTGAGCAGTAGGGTTTAAAGTATGAGATTATATATATATGAATATCAAGCCAATAAAAGGCATTGCTAGGCTTGGGAAAGAAAGAAAGCTAAGTCCAAGATATGTTGGACCTTATGTAGTAATTGAAAGGATTAGAAAATTTGCCTACAAATTATAGTTTTCAATACTTATGTATGATATTCGCAATCTATTTCATGTGTCACTTTTGACAAATGGATACATGATTTTGGAAATCAACTATTTGCAGAAGAAGTTGAGTTGTGCTCGAATCTGAGCTACATAGAAGAGCTAGAGAGAATTTTGGCTTATGATATTAAGATATTAAGATACATGTAGAATCCTATGATTAAAGTTTAATGAAAAAATAAAATGGAGAGGGAAGCTACTTTGGTGAAGGAATATGTGATGAAATTGTTATATCATGATATATTATAATAGTTTGAGTTTTATAATGTCATGGATGATATTTTTCTATGGAGTGGAGAGTTTTGATACCTTCACGACTATTATAGAATTTGACCTATTTAGACTCGATCTAAAAAGGTTATAGAATTTCTTCTTTCGAACCCTTCTGCATATGTTTGGAAGTGTTTTGTGTGCAAATGAAAGTCTACATATATTCTAAAATGGATCTCAATGGTTTGTTTGCATATTCTAGAAATCATGAAATTTTTCCATGGGGTTCCATAGCATTGGGTAGGTGATACTATGGCACTGAGCTCAATAAAATTTTGGAAATTACATGAGCGTAGTGGCACTAGGTTTCACATCACGGTGTTGTGGGCTTCCTATGAGAGTATTGTGGTACTTGGTCTTATTTTAAAATATAAAATATCATTTTCCATTAATTAAATTCATTTTATCATTTTGAGGTAGCTAGCTAGTGAGAGAGAAAGATTTTTAGAAAGAGAAAGCTAGATTTGGGTTATTTAGAGTCATTTTCAACTAATTTCCTAGTTCTAAAAGTTAATCGTATCAAAATACGTGACATTTCGTCTATCTCAGTTTTCAAAAATACAAAAATTTATAGAGCTTTCTAATTTAATTTATTTTTTAGTAGTCTAAAAATGAGGATAACAATACAGCTATAAAACTTGCACCATGTAACTTTATATATGTTATAGAGACATATTCTGAATATTTATATATTTTTCTAAAAATTTTACATCGGGGATTTTGAGAATTATGTTATTTTAATTAATTAGAAAATAATTCTTACTCAAAAAAATAATGTTGTAGTATAATTATAGTCTTTAAATAATTTTTGAACAATCTCTGATAAATTTGTTACATTATGAAATTACTGCATACCATTAATGTATTTAATAATTTCTGAAATGATTTTATTTACATTCTTGTTTTTATAATGCAATGAATTATGTGCTTGTCTGATTAAATTATGTGATTTTCAGGAGGACTGGGGTGGACGGAGGAAGTTCTATTCTACTGCTAAAGGAACATTTGTGTGCAAAGGGCACATTTTGGTGTTATATGCTCACTCTATTCTATTGTTGGACATTTGAGTCATAAGGGTCAAAATTTTCTAAATTGTATTTGTTAGGAGTATAAGTGCTCTGATGGCACTTGAAAGTTCGACAGGGATGTTAAGCCCTTATGAACTAGTCTTAAGGCTAACCAAGAGAGGGGGTGAATTGGTAATTTAAAAAATCTTTCGATCAAAACACAATCTTAAAACAAAAACTAATATTCACCATAGAACTCAATGTGCAAAAATTAAATTTGGAAAAATTAATAAAGAATATAGAAATTTATAGTGGTTCGGTCAACACGACCTACGTCCGCCCCTCAAAGGCGCCCTCTGAGTATTGCACTAAATTTAGTGTCTCTCCTTTTATCCCCACAGCAAGACGGAGAAGCCTTTATAAACCTCCTTTCCACCAACCCAGATAAGGCAGAGAACCCAACTCATTTTGCTTCCTCCAGAAGCAGGCAGAGAACCTAACTCCTTTTGTTTTCTCCTGAAGTAGGCAGAGAACCTTGATCAGATGCTGAAGTAGACCTCTCTAGAACCTCCAAATAATTAAGGACGATGACTAGAGAAGACGACGATGGATCCTTTCTTGTAGCAACCTTTGTGAAACCCCTCACAAACTCCCCCTCAGAAGATCCTCTCTCTCTCTCCCTTGCTTTGCCTCTCCTCTTGGCTCTCTCATGTTAGACAACAACAAAAGATACTCTCTTGAAAGGAACAAGAGGTCTTAAATAGAAGAGCTTCAGAATAGCTCTTAATTGCAACAAATTGACTTTATCATCCAGAATGATATAAATATCAACCTGTATGATCAGTATAAATTAAGCTCAATCAACTAGAATGAGTTGGGACAATCAAAAGGTTTTTGTTCATATCATCCAAGCCGATAGTATATCTTCCTGTACGATCAGTACAAATCATTGAATCTCATCCAGATAATCGCACTGAATGGATGTCTGGATGATGGAAAAATAGCTTGATCTTCCAGGGCGATTAGTTCAAATCCATAAAAATTGTCCAGAGCAGAGCCCTAAATAGTAGCTGGCCGATGTTTGGTCATCCAGGAATAACTAAGGTTTGTGAACTAATCTTCCCGATTGATCCTGCAATCGTCCAGGATGATATGATCGAGTAATCAAACCTTAATTGCTTTCCTTCATTATTAGATTAATTTAGGCATAATTTATGTTGCATCATCTAGGACGTAGATGATGTCCTAGATGATGACCAAAAATAAAAGCTACCTAAATAGATATGGTTGCTGATTCTTTCTAATTTAAGCCTATCTGAAAGTGATCAGATGACACTAGAAAATGCTCTGATATCACTTGAAAGTTTGTTAGGGATGTTAGGCCCTATGAACTGACCCAAAGCTAATTAAGAGAGAGAGGTGAATTGGTAAAAAAGATTCTTTAAATCTAAACACAAAACTCAAACCAATATCACCACAATAAAAACCAAAGTGCAGAAATTAAATGTGGAAGTAATAAAGGAAAGAACACACCCGATTTATAGTGGTCGGTCAAACCTTGACCTACGTCCACTCCTTGGAGGCACCCTCCAAGTATTGCACTAAACTAAGTGTCTCTCCTTTAGCCCCCACAACTAGGTGGAGAAGCCCTTACAAAATCATTTCCACCTTCCTCGGTGCAGCGGAGTCGCCGGGTCCTTTGACACCAAAGTGAACTTCTTCTTTGGTGAACTTCCCTCGAGACAAGCCTTGAATCCGACGGTATTAAGATGAAAGCCTGCCGGAGCAACCGTGTGGAATTTCCTCCACACTCACTTGAGTCCCCCCCACAGGATCTTCTCTCTCTCAGACTTCACCCGTTCCTCACTCCCTTTCAAGCTCTCTCTTCAAGTCTCCCCCACAAGAATGAAGCTACAATGGCTGTCAAAAGACACTTACAAAAGTGCCTTGACAAAGCTTAAATAGAAGCTCTCAAAATAAGCTCATTAATGCAAGTTGCCAACATTATCATCAAGGACAATAGGTATATCATCCTGTACGATCAGTACAATTTAAGCCCAATCAGCAAGGACGATTTGAGACAATCAGAAGAAATTTGTTCATATCATCCAGGATAATAATATATCATCTTGGATGATAAGTACAAATTATGGAATATCATCCTCAACATCGCCCTGAAAAATAGCTGTCTGATAACCAATTGTCCAGCATATCGGCTAGGACGATCTGGCGATCGTCCAGGCCGATTTGATCGTGAAATCAAGTCATAATTGCTTTCCTTAAATTTCAAAGAAATTTTGGAAAAATTGACCTGGATCGTCCTGGATGATATTTTATAGTCCTGGACGATCCACCAGGATGATGTCAAAAAAAAAGGTTATTTCTAAATAGATCTGGCGGCAGATTCTTTCTGAATTGAGCCTATCGTCCTGTCCGATACAAAATCGTCCAGGACGATGTGTTTTGCACTAATTAGGGTTTTGGCTTTTGAACACATCGTCCAGGATGATATAAATATTGTCCTGAATGATGTTACCAAAAACAGAAATGTTTAGGGAGCAACAAAAAATCTTCCAAGTTATAAAACATCAGGAGCCACACCAAATATAATAGACTCAAGAAAGGAAAAAAAAGTACAAGTTGACTCAGACCTAGTCTACCCAATTTTGAGCTGATTCCAAATTGTAGTCCGATCATGTGAACCTAAAATATTAATACATAAGGCAGTCGTAGAGCAACAAGAATGTTTGCTATCATCAAAATCATAAACCATTGATCCACAACAATCTCCCCCTTTTTGATGATGGCAAACAATTCAATTTGAATTTTCAAAAAAAGTAATTTCTCCTAATCTCCCCCTCACTAGAATTAACCCTTTTAAAAAATAGGGGAGATAAAAAAATATTTTTGTTATTTTTAATTTTTTGAAAAGAAAAAAAAGGATAAAAATTTAACATTACGTTCTCCCCCTTTGACATTATCAAAAAGAGAGGAGGCACAAAAAACAAAATGAACAAAAGAAAAAAAAAACGTTCCCTGATCTAGTGAAAAAGCAAATATTCTTAAAATGAGAAAGTTACCTCTTAGTTTTAATCAAAAACTCAGTAGAATTGGATTGACAACGCATAGCCCAGAAAAGGTTAGAAATTCAGAATTTGATAATCCAAACTCAAGTTCTTTTAAAAAGGCTAAAAAACTTTTTAATTCAATATCAAAATCAAGGAATAAATTAGAGAAAGAAACAATCATTTTCAAAAACTCCTTCTATAAAATATATCTAATAGAATATCAATGCACGAATTTTTGAATCAAGAATCAAGATTTAAAAATCAAGTATCAAAAATATCAAGGGTTTTCTTAAGCTTTGAATAAAACAGAAAGAGTAAGCATACTCTTTGTTGGCTCATTTTATGCCTATTGTCAAGTTTTTTGCGCACTTTGCGCATCTTTTTCTTTTAATACACTTTGTGTATCTTTTTGAATTTGGCGTCATTGTGCATCTTTTGATTTGGCATCATTGGCCACTTTTTTTTTAAATATGCTACCTTTCTGAGATTTTTAAAAACAAAAGTAAACCCATTCTTTTGACACAACGAACTACTTGATTAGAAAAATTATGAGGTAGATTCAACAATCTTGCAAAAGATTCCTATGCAATAGATAAAATGTAGGGAGATGAAAAAAGTTCAGTTTCAAAATCTAATTTAAAATATGATAAAGATTTTAAATCAAAAGTAGAATAACCTCTTTATGGAAACAGGATTGAGAGTCAAAATCATGAGTTTCCTTCCTTTGACTGTTTTTAGAGAAGTCAAACACAATTTTCATAAGAATTCAAGAAAAAAAAAGAGATAGGTTTTCCATTTTTAGAAAGGTGATGTGTGTGTTGATCAGAGAAAAGAGACATAAAAAATTTAACGAAAAAAGAAAAGTAAGAAAAATAGAATAAAAAAATAGAAAATCAAACAAAACATGTAAACATAAAAACAAAATAAAGGTTTAAGCATAATCTTGCTCATGGTCCAATGCTTCAGAGACCAGGTCTGCCCAAGAGATTTTTTGCTTTTCATTATTTCCCCACTTTAAAATTTGCTTCGCTTTACCCTTTTCTTTTGCAGGAAGAATTTTTAAATTAGGGCATTGATTTTTCATATGTCCAGGCTTCCTGCATCAAAAATAAATAACGTCAGAAGAAATATGGACATCCTTACTACTTTTACCTTTTTTCCACTTTTGCTTATGCTTTGGTGAGCTTTGTGATTTGCTTGACAAGTCATTGCATTCGTCACCAACCAAGCTATCTTTTTCCGTATCTTCAGCTTTTAGAACAATGCTTCACCTGCATTCAAAAGTCTTTGACCCAAACTTTGCTCGTAGGCAATGAGTGAGCCAATCAAATTATCAATAGAATAATCATTCAAATTTTTTGATTCATAGATAGCAATAATTTTAGCAGCAAACTTATCCAATAGACAACGAAGAATTTTGTTAACTTTTTCAAAATTTGAAAATTCTTTTCCTAAAGCATGCAATGATATCACAATTTGAATAAACCTAGTATACATGTCTAAGATCGTCTCATAAGGTTTCATGGAAAATAGTTCAAAATCATGCATTAACATATTCAACTTGGATTGCTTGATTTCACTAGTGCCTTCGTATATGGTGTCTAGTTTAGCCCAAACTTCCTTACCAGTAGTGCACGTGAATACTAACATAAAATCTTCAGAATTTTAAGTATAGAAAAAGCAATTTAATGATTTTGCATTCAATTGAGCATTGAGTTGTTCTTCCCTGTTCCATTGATTAAAAGGAATATCAATTTTAACTCCATTAACAATACGTGACGGTGATGAATAACAAGTTAAAATCATATGCCACATACGAAAATCAATCGATTGCAAGAAAGTAGTCATGTGATTTTTCCATAAATCAAATGAGATATTTTCAAATAAAGGAGGTCTGGTGATTGAATAACCTTCTATAATATTATGATTTGAAAAATTAGCCATGGATCAAAATTCAAAAGCTTTTAAAAACTTATCTTTTGAAACCGGCTCTGATAACACTTGAAAGTGCTCAGATGACACTAGAAAGTGCTCTGATATAACTTGAAAGTTTGTTAGGGATGTTAGGCCCTATGAACTGGCCCAAAGCTAATTAAGAGAGAGAGGTGAATTGGTAAAAAAGATTCTTTAAATCAAAACACAAAACTCAAACCAATATCACCACAATAAAAACCAAAGTGCGAAAATTAAATGCGAAAGTAATAAAGGAAAGAACACACCAGATTTATAGATGTTCGGTCAAACCTTGAGTTACGTCCACTCCTTGGAGGCACCCTCTAAGAATTGCACTAAACTAAGTGTCTCTCCTTTAGCCCACACAACTAGGTGGAGAAGCCCTTACAAAATCACTTCCACCTTCCTCAGTGCGGTGGAGTCGCCGGGTCCTTTAACACCAAAGTGAACTTCTTTGATGAACTTCCCTTGAGACAAGCCTTGAATCCGACTGTATTAAGATGCAAGCCTGCCGGAGCAACCGTGTGGAATCCCCTCCACACTCCCTTAAGTCCCCCCTCACAAGATCTTCTCCCTCTCAGACTTCACCCGTTCCTCACTCCCTTTCAAGCTCTCTCTTCAAGTCTCCCTCATAAGAACGAAGCTACAATGGCTGCCAAAAGACACTTATAAAAGTACCTTGACAAAGCTTAAATAGAAGCTCTCAAAAGGAGCTCATTAATGCAAGTTGCCGACATTATCATCCAGGACGATAGGTATATCGTCCTGTACGATCAGTACAATTTAAGCCCAATCAGCCGGGATGATTTGAGATGATCAGAAGAAGTTTGTTCATATCATCCAGGACGATAATATATCATCCTGGATGATCAGTACAAATCATGGAATATCGTCCTCAACATCACCCTGAAAAATAGCTGTCCGATGACCAATCGTCCAGCATATCGGCCAGGATGATCTGGCGATCGTCCAGGCCGATTTGATCGTGAAATCAAGTCATAATTATTTTCCTTAAATTTCAGAGAAATTTTGGAAAAATAGACCTAGATCATCCTGGACGATATTTTATAGTCCTGGACGATCCACCTGGACGATGTCCAAAAAAAAGGTTATTTCTAAATAGATCTGGCGGCAGATTCTTTTGGAATTGAGCTTATCATCCTGTCCGATACAAAATCATCCAGGATGATGTGTTTTGCATAATGACGGCTGCTTTAATGAGGATGCCCTATTTAGGGTTTCTGCTTTTGGACAGATCGTCCAGGACCATATAAATATCATCCTGGACGATGTTACCAAAAATAAAAATGTTTAGGGAGCAACAGAAAATCTTCCAAGTTACAAAACATCAAGAGCCATACCAAATACAATAGACTCAAGAAAGGAAAAAAAGTACAAACTGACTCAGACCTAGTCTACCCAATCTTGAGCTGATTCCAAATTGTAGTCCGATCGTGTGAACCTGAAATATCAGTACATAAGGCAGTCGTAGAGAAATAAGAATGTTTGTTATCATCAAAATCATAAACCATTGATCCGCAACACTATCATCCTGGTCGATATAAATATCATCCAGGACGATGAGCTTAATAATGTTTTCCTTAACTATGAAGCCCTGATTAGGGTTTCTATTTTTAATTAATCATCTAGGCCAATTTGTTGATCGTGCCGGATGATGTGACTAAAAACTGAGAACTTTAAAAATAGTCGAAAATTTCCCCCAAGTGTGTGTGTGCAAGGTTATTAGCATCAGGAACCACATCATTTATAATAGACTCAAGAAAAGGAAAAGTTTACAAATTGACTCAGACCTAGTCTACCCAATCTTGAGCTAGTTCAAATTATAGTTTGATCTTATGGACCTGAAATGTTAGTAGGCAAGGCAGCCGTAGAGAAATAGAAGTGTTTGTTATCATCAAAGTTATATTATTTGAAAAATAGATTCAAAATAATTTCCCCCTTTTTGATGATGGCAAACACAAAAAATAATTAAAGCAATTCAAAGCAGTTTTAATGGAAACATGTGAAGAAAAACACAGTTCAAATAGTTCAACTAACCAACATAAAAATATAACAAACTAGAATAATGAAAATAAACTAGAATAGTATAAACTAGTTTAACTTCTCCCCCTTTTGACATCACAAAAAGGAAGAGGGAAAAAGAAACACAACGAAAACTACTAAATAGAATAACAACATTAAAAGAAAAAACAACATTATCAAAAAATAAGCAAACTAAAAGAAAGAAAGCCCCTAATTATTCGAAGGAGGAGGTGGTGGTGGTAGATGTGGCTGAAAGTAATTGGAAATAGTTATAAACTATTCCCCAAGCCAGGCCATATCCTAGTCATGCTGGTGCTGGTGGTGAGCCATATAGGAGTCAAAACGAGCAACGTCCTCAGTATGTTGTTATTCCTGCATAGCAACGTAGGTCTCGAACGGTGTATTCTACTAGTTGAATCGCTCCACCAGCTAATCCAGTTGAGAGTGCTGGCGGAGTGGAGAAGGTGCAGGAATAGGTGCAGGAGCTACCTCCTCCTCAGCTCCCTCAGTTTCCTCATGCCCCGGGTGGAGATGAGTACTATGAAGAATGTAGAAGGAGCTATTTGAGTAGAAGGCAGGCAGAAAATTTGGTGGGGCAGGATAATGGAGGTTGTATTTTAATTCTAAGACATAAACAATTGAGGTACAAAGGACATATTAGATTGTTCTAGCATCATTGAGTAAGGTGCTAGACTTTATAATGTGAAAGTAAGCATTAGTGTTTCTTAGAAAGTGGTTGACCAGAGCCCAGTCGTAGTCAGAATTAAAACACAGGGTGTGGAGTTTATCCCTTGTGATGGAAAGTTGCAAAAGATCTTGACAGTCCTGATATGTGATTTCGATGGAACGTCTATTCACATATGACTAGAGAGCAGAGAAAGAGGAATTTATGCGAAGGCTAGCAAAAAAATTCAAAAAATAATTCCAAATTGAAAGGGACAGTGAGAGTAAGAAGGAAGGTTTAGGAAGTTTGAGCAAACAAATCTATGATAGGATAGGAAAGAATGTGCATGTTCATAGTACAGGATACAGTAATCCCGATTATTTTGTACCTCAAATAGGAAGCTTGGTCGCTTACCTCAATGAAGCGAGGGTCCAGATTTTCCCTTGAGGAACTCCTAGAAGGATGGCAAGACCTCCTTTTACCAGCCATAATTAAGAAAATAGAAGGGAAGTAAGAGCAAAAGAGAGTTGAAGAGGAATTGTGTGAGAAAAACTAATTGAATGGCTTGGTTTATAAAGAATCGGATCCATCATTAAGGATGATCGCAGAATTGTCCAAGCTGATCGGGTGCAATAATTGGGTCTAGGACGATTGGTTAGAAAGGCAGTAAAGTCATCTAGCATGATCAGATATCATTCGGGTTGATGAGACTCAGGCGATCGTCCCAAGGAGTCAAGCCAGACGACCGTTGAAAAAGAAGATCGTCCTGGCCGATTAGGTGGACCATCTAGGATGATGCAAAATAATGGATCGGACTGGCAAAATTTAAAAATGTTTAAAATATTGCCATGTGTATCGTCCGGGATGAATAGGTGGATTATCCAGGACGATCAACAAAAATTGATCGTACCGACCAAATTTAAAGAGTTTAAATGTATTGCCATGTGTATTATCCAGGACGAACATGTGGATCATATGGGCCAATTTTCCATAAATTGAGCAAAGATTTAAGAACATCATCCAGGAAGAAGAGGATCATCCTGACCAATCACAATAAACAAAGCAGGATATGATCAGATCATTCAGAATGATAAAGTTTCTTCCAGGATGATGATGAACAGAGAAAATATATCAGCCATCAGATAAAAATGGTTGGAGTTGATTAAATGCATCATCCAAGATGATATAAAAATCATCCAGAACGATGGGACTAAAAAATGAAATTCAAGAGGTGGAAGTAGAGGATTAGAGAAAGGCCCAAAAAATACAAAAACACCAGTAAAAGATAAAGTTAAAAGATAAAAAAGAAAAAAAAATAAAATGAAAACAAGAAAATAATTAAAAAATTCTTTTAAAGGCACAAAAAAGATAAATTCTCCAAGTAATTGAATTTTAGGACTTGTAAAACCATTGAGTTAACATCGTCAAAATTCGAAAATGATAGAATATTCGATCCTGCTAGCCCTAGCTCGGACTTCTCTCAGGGCAAAATCCTCTTTTGAAAACAAGAGACCTAACTCAGAATAAACCAATTGGATAAGAAAAAGAGATCCGTTCAAAACTTGGTTCCAGAAAAAATATCTTATAGAATAATATACCAAAGTAATTTGTCACAATCATGAAGATTTAAATCAAGCCTTAAAAATATCAAGTAACACATGAATTCTTCTAAGATTTAAAAATTTTGAAAGAGAGGGAGGCTTTCTTTTTGTCGACTCATTTTATGCCTCTTGTTAATTGATTGGCGCACTTTGCGCATCTTTTGATTTTTGATATACTTTGTGTATCTTTCATTTTTTTGCGATCATTAAGCATCTTTTGATTTTTGGCATCATTGACCATTTTTTTGTGCAAGTTAGATTCCTTTTCAAAATTCTTAAAAACTCTCAATTGTGAGTATATCTTCTAGATATTATAGATGAAAAACTCACTCTCTAATGAAGGGAAGAATAATCCACAAAATAGAATCAAATTCATATTATAAATGCAACAACAAGATTTTAAAGAACCTGAAAGTAATATAAAGACTTCGAACATTATATATATAAGGTAAATTACTGTAGCAAGATAGAAAAGATTTTAATTGCAAAGTTCAATTGTTAATTTGAGATAGACTTTTGTTTAGAAATGAAAATTACACCACTAAAAGATGTTAGAGGGAGGAAAACAATCAACGGTGTTTCTTCCTTTAACATATTTAGGGGTATTTAGACAATGACTACAAATTTTCAAAAACAAACACAAGGCAAAATATCATTTCAACTAAAAAAACCAAAAGCATCAAAGATGTAACAACTATAAAACAATAGAAACATAGAAAAAACAAAAAATTGAAAGTAACAACAATCAATAGAGTCGTAAACATGCAATTCAAAATTTTATTAAGAAGTAAGTTTATGCAATTATGAGCCGCGAGCCTCCGCTATCCAAGTATCATATGGTCTCATGAGGTCTTTGGTGAGAGCACACCTACAAAAGTTATCAACTGTTAGATTTAGGAACCTAAATAGGTTTGGGTCCCTTCTTATGAAAAGAAGAATGCAATGCACGTGTCTTATGCTGTGAATCATGTAGTTTGGGTCTGCACACCCAATGTGTACTATGGTGAATAGTGCAAGTGTGTGAAATGTTTCTTAGTATGCCACATGAAAAATATCTAACTCCAGGAAAAGGATTTACTAATATGTTTGGGTTATAATTCCACTTCCTAAATTTTGGCTTTAGATTAAGTGTTGATGTATTCCAATTTCTCTCAAGTGTATCCAATTTAGCTTTAAACCTCAAGTTAGCACTTTCTAAAATAGCATTATCAACATTCAAATAGTGCTCTTTATGCTCAGATTCTTCAATATAAGTTTTAAAATCAGATTCAAGTGAGGAGTAGGATACTTTCAAAGAATAATGCTCAACAATCAAATCAGAATGAAATTTATTTAAATCATTAAATTCATGAAGTAAAGACATATAATTTCTATTAAGTAGAGTATGATCTTTGCTTAAAATTTTATGCTCTTTTTGCAAATTCAAAAACTCCAATTTGAAACTAGCATATGATTTTTTCTTATATAATGCATGAATTTTCTCCTTCTTTTTCTCACCTACATCAAGATTTCTTTGATTCACCTCTTGCTTGTAAGCAATGCGTGATATAAGTAAATTATTAATATAATAAATATTTAAATCTTTAGATTTAGTAATTTTTGTGATCTTAACATCAAAAGAAGAAGGCAAGCATCTCAAAATTTTATTTACTCTTTCATAATTAGTTAGCTCTCTTCCTAAAGCATGCAATGATGTGACAATTTGATAAACCTAGTATACATGTCAAAAATTAATTCAGAAGGTTTCATATAAAAAAGTTCGTAGTCATGTAACAAAATATTCAGCCTAGATTGTTTAACTTCATTGGTTCCTTCATAAGTTACACACAATCTATCCCAAATTTCTTTACCAGTTGCATAAGTTGAAACACACATATAATCTTTAGATTTCAAAACACAGAAAAAATAGTTCAAGCATTTTGCATTAAGTTATACTAAATCTCTTTCATCAAAATTCCATTCAATAAAAAGGAAGTTTAGATTTAATGCCATTAATTTTATGAGAAGGATGTGTATAACCTTCTTTAACAAGCATCCATATATGATAATCAAGCGATTGTAAAAATATAGACATGCAAGTTTTTCAAAAATTAAAAGGAATATTATCAAATAAAGGTGGTCGTGTAATTGAATATCCTTCCATTATATTATGATTACCAAAGTTAGCCATCGATAAAAATTTAAAATTTTTTAAAAACTCGATTTTATGAATCCCGCTCTAATACCGCATGGAAGTGCTCTGATGACACTTAAAAGTTTGATAGGGATGTTAAGCCCTTATGAACTAGTCCCAAGGCTAACCAAGAGGGGGGTGAATTGATATTTTAAAAAAAATCTTTCGATGATTTGGTCACATGAAACATAATCTTAAAACAAAAATAAAGATTCACCACAGAAATTAAACTGAAAAATTAAATGCAGAAGCAGTAATAAAGAATACAAAAATTTATAGTGGTTCGGTCAACACGACATACGTCCACTCCCCTAAGGCGCCCTCCGAGTATTACACTTAACTCAGTGTCTCTCATTTTCCCCCCATAGCAAGGTAGAGAAGCCTTTATGAACCTCTTTTCCACCAACCTAGGTCAGGCAGAGTACCCAACTCCTTTTGCTTCCTCCAAAGGAGGTAGATAACCCAACACCTTTTTCTTCTTCCTGAAGTAGGTAGAACCTTGATCAGATGCTGAAGTAGACCTCTCTAGAACCCCTAATGAACTAAAGAAAATGACTGGATAAGATGATGATAGATCCTTACTTGGAGCAACCTTTGTGAAACCCCTCACAAACTCCCTCGATCTCACAAGATCCTCTCTCTCTCCCTTTCTCTCCCTCTCCTCTTGGCTCTCTCAGGTCAGGATAGCAGCAAAAGATACTCTCTTGAAAGGAACAAGAGGTCTTAAATAGAAGAGCTTCTAAATAGCACTTAATTGCAACAAACCAACTTTATCATATAGGATGATATAAAGATCATCCTGTACGATCAGTGCAAATTAAGCTCAATCATCCAGGATGATTTGGGGTGATTAGAAGGTTTTTATTGATATTGTCCAGGTTGATAGTATATCATCCTGTATGTTCGGTGTAAATTGTTGAATATCATGCAGATAATCGCACTAAATAGATATCTGAAAGATGGAAAAATAGCTTGATCGTATAGGCCGATCTCACGATCATCCCAAATGATTAGTTCAAATCCGTGAAAATCATCCAGAGCATATCCCTGAATAGCAGCTAGTCGATGTTTGGTCGTCCAAGGACAACTAAGGTTTGTGAGCTGATCGTCCCAGTTGATTTTGCGATCATCCAAGATGATCTGATTAAGTAATCAAACCTTAATTACTTTTCCTAATTACCTGATTAATTTAGGCATAATTGTGTTGCATCATCTAGGATGATATCCTGGATGAAGTCCAAAAATAAAAGCTACCTAAATAGATATAATAGCTAATTCTTTCTGATTTGAGCCTATCATCCCAGATGATATAAATATCATCCAGGATGATGAGCTTAATGACGGCTGCCTTAACTAGGATGCCCTAATTAGGGTTTCTATTTTTAACTAATCGTCGAGGCCGATTTATAGATCGTCTCGGACGATGTGACCAAAAATAGAGAACTCTAAAAATAGTTAGAAATTTTCCCCAAAGTGTATGTGTGCAAGGTTACTTAGCATCAGGAACCATATTGTTTATAATAGACTCAAGAAAGGGAAAATTTTACAAACTGATTCAGACCTAGTCTACCCAATCTTGAGCTGGTTCAAATTACAGTTTGATCTTATGAACCTGAAATGTTAGTAGGCAAGGCAGTCATAGAGAAATAGAAGTGTTTACTATCATCAAAATTATATTCCCTAAAAAATAGATTCGCAACAAGGAGTGATAAGGGGTAGAATTCATTGAATTGTATGATGGTGGGCACAAAGGGATAGAGGGAGATCTATTACTTTATGCTATGAGATTTGGATTGCTTATTTATTTGTTTTCCAGCATTACTATTTTAATTCCCAATAAATGCAATTACTATTCTACTCAGCATAGTGATTTATTATATTTCTTTAGTACTCAAGTAAATGCTTAATAGTAGATTCATTTGGAAATTTAGATTGGTAAATTTGTTCTGCTGGGTTATTTTAGCTCAAAGTTATTGTGTCTTATGTTTTCAAGGTCTAGGAAAGAAAAAATTCATGTTTAGTAGTAGTTTGTAGGATCCGATCTGAGTCCATATAAGTATTTCTTTTCTAAAATTTTTTTACAGTCATGGTTAATCATTTAAATTCACTCTATTTTGTATTTTGATTTGTATCCACGTAATGTAGTGTACTACTTATACATTAGATTATAAATAAATGAATTTTTATAAATGAATTTTTTCTTTACACTAGAAAATTATTAGCGGCATTATGGTTTGTTATTCATTTTAAAGTTAAAATTGGATGAAAAATCTTAATAGTTTTCAAAACTCAGATCTTAGTGATTGTTCTTTTAAAAACAATATGGGGACTGCTATTATTTAGAACTTTGACAATCAATTAGGGTAGCTAGATAATTCAATCAATAGTAGACCCCAAGGTACCTTGCCATGCACTACAGAGGTAAACCTTAGGGAGAAAGGCATGGAGAAGTGTAAAGACATCTAACTAAGGAGTGGAAGGGACTAGGAGAATCCAATAGAGACAGAGAGTAACCTTAAGAGGAATCTAAAATAGAAGAACTTGTAGAGACTAACCAGCCTAAGGAGCAATCTGAGCCTATTAAGGAAGTTGATAAACCCATTAGGATGCTTATAGAGGTCACTACCAACTTCCTCCAAAAGGTTGATTAAGAAAAATTTGTATAGGCAATTTTCTAGGTTTCTAGAGGTGTTTAAGAAGTTTGCCATCAATATCCCTTTTGTAGAAGCTTTAGAAAAATGCCTACATATGTCAAGTTTAAAAAGGATATCCTCAATAAGAAGTAAAGATTAGTTTAATTTGACTATGTAGCCTTGATTGAGGAGTGAAGGGCTATTTTGTAGAAGAATTTGCCTAAAAAGCTGAAGGACCCTGTCACCATTCTTATGGCCATAGCGGACATTCTATGGAAGGGTGTTGGGTGACTTGAGAGATAGTATAAACCTTATTCAATTGTCCATTTTTAAGAGGTTAAACTTAAGATATGTTTATCCCACCATAGTTACACTTCAACTTGCACACAGATCTTTCACCCACTCTAAAAGGATAGCATAAGACATGTTAGTTAAAGTTAACAAGTTTATTTTCCCTATAAATTTCATAGTTTTGGAAATGGAGTAGGATAGGGAGATACCCATCATATTAGAAAGGCCTTCTCTATCAATGGGTAGGGCTATGATTTATGTCGATAAGGTAGAGCTGACAACAAGAGCCCTGGACCAAGAAATTACCATTAATGTGCTTAGGTCTATGAAGCTACCTAGAGACTAGAGTGAAGATTGCCTTAGAGTTGACTTGGTTGAGGCTTATGTTGAGGAGTGTGTGTAGTATCTTTTGATTAATATTTCTTTGGAGATGTCTTGGAGTGATGAGGAGATTAGTGAGGATGTTGAATAATCTGTGAATATGATTGGTGATACCCCAAGGTATTTTAGGGAGAAGTATGAGATTTTGGATACTTCATCCTTAGGTAGATCATTGAGACCATTGTAGAGGAGGAACTTAATTTAGAGCATAAAGCTTTGTCTACTCATCTTAAGAATGCCTTCTTAGGTGGGTACAAGTGGGGGATTTTTGGGATCGTTAAGTGTTTATTTTGCAATTTGATTTTACCAAAGTTTTCTAAAAATGATGGGTTATTTTAAGCTCTCAATTTGCAAATATAAAATAATTTATGAAGATTTTTCACTAAAAATTAAATAATTATATTTATTTATTATTATTTTTTTACTATAATTATCTTAAGCCACTAACATATTTCATTAAAAAGGCATTTCATAAAAAAACTATATTTCATTTTTTTCATTCCTCAAGCTAGAGTACTGTAAGAAAAAATGAGAAGAAAATAAAGGAGAGAGAAAACTAAAGCTAGGATTTGAAGGCTATAGAGTGATTCTTTCTAGTTATACATGTTAGAGGATTTGCTAGTCTCATTATTATTCTATTTTTAATTTTAAGTCTTTTGTATATTTTATATTTTATACATTTTAATTTGGTCAAAACTTATAAAAGTTACAATATCTATATTTTTAGTAAACTTTCACCACATAACTTTTGGTATATAATAGTTATCATTAACATGAGCATTTTAATTTTAATATTATTGAATTATAATGGATAAAATTAAATTTATTATATTTTATATGATTTACTCTAGATAAATATTTGGGTATACAAGCATTAAGAATGAAAGTGAGCATGTGATTGGGTAATAGCTAGTTATTATTACTATTATCATAACGCATAAAAGACAATAAAAGGCAAATTTCACTGATTTTGGTTGGAGACTAACTAACTGTACATGATGGTGAGCTGATAGGTGATAGGGGCTAAGCTCAATATAGGTAGCTCTTCTCAGGTGTAAATTAAATTATGTAGTTAATGATATGAGCTAAACATAGACTAACAAGCAATATGAATATGCTTAGATTTTCTTTGTTATAAAAAAAATCCCAAAATATGCAAGTATATATGTCGATATAATTATAAAGTATTAAAGAAGAGTATTGATCCCATGAGAAAGTGTTTTGCTTAATTGTAATTAAATTACTACTACTTAATTAAAATGGACAAATTATCCTACTAAATACCAAAAATGATATTTTTCAGTTTTTGCCCACTTAAAGAAAAATTGCAAGAAGATATTGATACTTACGTAGATAAAATATTTTGGACTAATAAATACAAAATAACATAGTTTTCCTAATGAGACTCAAAATTTTATATGTGGATCAAAGCATATGCATCCTTAGATCTGTGTCTAGTTTGGAGGGTTAAAAATAAAGGATTATGACCTTCCTACAAATATACTTTCTCTAAAGAACCTAGAAAGTTAAATATCCTATGTCTAGTCATACCAATATTCCATTTCAATACTCATATTTATTCTATCATTCCTCCATCAAGGCTATACATCACACTAAATATTAATTACACATATAATCTTTATATATATTAAATAAAGAATGAGATTGTGGGCTCCAAAAATTCGTGCCCCGGCCTCCCCTGCGTAGGAGAGGTTTAACGATGTTCCGGGTCAAATTTTCAGAAGGCAGATGAACTTTGGGATAAAGCACCACCCAGAGATTTCGCCCTCATTTTGTGAGGACTTTAAAATCTGGTTCTAGGTTTCCCATAGGCGCAAGCAACTATGGTTAATTACCCCTCCCGATTACGAGAGAGTACTTTCGATTAAGGCTAGTCATTAAATAGGTACGAAAAACCTAGCATATAGTAGCAACATGTAATTTTTTTTTTAAATTTATAAATTTATTATTTTTATACTTAAAGCGGATGGTGGGGGGAATTATGATGAACCCGATCAAGATCCCATGGTTCCGTCGTCGCGGGCCATCGTGGTCCCTAGTCTACTTAGTCAGAGGACGTAGTCGACCCAACATGACAAAAGGATCCTTGTCGGCAGCCATGGGTTGCTTCGTCCAAGGGGACCTTGTAGACATGGGGTGGATGCTTGTTTAAGGAGATAAATTTTCGTCAACCTTAGCTAGCAGAAAGCTTTGTGCCTTATTGAGTGCACCCTATGATTCATTACTCAAGGGGCTTTTAACCATTGGAGAACATACGGGCTTTGACCGTAACCGTAATAAAGTGGTGCTATTTGCAGCAAAACCACCCGGTCAGAGGGCACATGCCACATCTCCGCTGGCGAGAAATCATTTGAGAATGAATCACAGTGATACATTCAATTAGACATTTTGCTCTTTGTGAGTTGAAGTTATTCTGAAATTTATCATCCTTAACAAACGTTTGCGGATGATGGATGGAAATTTGCTTTAAGTTTTAAATAATAAATTTTATTTGAATATTTTAAATTTTTCAAGATTTTGTTCCAAATATGCATGTTTTGAAGTCCCCTCCGGTTGCTCCGGTTGATATTAGCTTTCAACACGGCCATCATCGGGGCGAATTTGGAGTCATTTGCAAATTTTTATAATTTGTAGAAATTTGAGGGCATTTAAAAAGTTGATCCCCTCTGGTTGATATAAACTTTCAACACGGCCATCATCGGGGACAGAATAGCATGTATATTAGACTTTTAAAATTAAATATGCACACTTCTCGAGGCGGAGATTCACTTCTCAAGGCGGTAGCACTCTTCTTGGAATAGTCGCTTGCTTTCCAAGGCAGCTACACTCATCTTAGAGGTGTTGACACCCTGCTCGGTGCATCATATTGACATTTAGAAAATTATTTTTGTATGCAGGAGGGGGGCATTAAACGCCTTCTGTCCGCTTGTAAAAGTGGTGCGGATCCGGTGGCATTTAGGTTGTTTAGGTTTCAGTTATTGTGTAGAGGAGATATGTTGTTTAGTTTGTCTTTGCCTCCCTTAAGTTATCACATTCTTCAACATAGCTCATAAGAGAACTATTTACTCAATACAAGTTATACTATTCTCTCCCATAGATGAGTTGATTTGTTCTATACGAGCTCTTTGTCCTTTTCATTATCATTATAGTAGTCAGTGGCATCCCAATTTATATTTAGAACATGGACAAAAAAAATGCAATCACATTCATTTATTATTAATTTTTAATCCTCAAACTTTATCCATAAGCCCTTTTATGAATCGTACTTCCAGACTTCTAAAACAAATTCATGCTTTAAGAGTAAAAGTAGTAACCATATAAGTCAAAACCTCTCGCTCAATTAAATTATCATGAAATTTGAAATGTTTACATCAAAATTCAGAAATGATTTCATCATGAATTTTTGTTTTTTTATTATGCTTGTCAATTCATGCAAGTGGCTTGATGGGACTTCTCTTTGTATATATGTAGCATACATATAAAGTCCAGTAAAAACTCTTAATCCATATAAGTGACTTCTAGAATAGCATTATTTAGCAGGAAATTAAAGACTGATCCACTTTAAGCATTTTGGAGCATTCTGAACTATCACACTTGCACGGATTGGATACCCATTCTTGACCATCTTCAAAGAAATGAATAACAGCAGGAGGCATGTTTATCACCATTCATATGATAGTGAAATTTGTATTCTTTTAGAAGATATTCTATAAAGATAATTTTGAAGCTAAAATGAGTCTTCTTCTTCTTTTTTTATTATTATGAGATTTTGTTGTTGATGGTGAATATATATATATATATATATATATATATATATATATATATATATTTATTCAATTAAAGTTTAATAATTCTCCAAAAATTATTCCACATATGCTCAATAGTTCTCCAAAAATATTTTATTCAAATTTTTCCTTTAGTCAAAATTTTGGCAATATCCCGGCATCTCCCCCGTGTAGGGGGCATCTACAGAGATTCTAGGCCTGCCCACCACGCTAAAAAAAGCGTGTATGGTAGGTGCCCTCTTTCGAGGACACCACGGCCGTGTAAAGTTTTTATCCTCACCACGCTAAGAAAAGCGTGTATGGGTCTTCTAGCGGTACCTGTTGTAGGAGAAAAAACAGTTGTTTCCCCGCAAGCGGGTACTTATGGGTATCCCGACTTCGTCGTACGCATCGCACCAGGTTCCCTCCTACCACGCTAAGAAAAGCGTGTATAGGTGGTTAGCTGGTCCGCCACAAACATCGAGAACTGGATTTGAGATTTTAGAGTTTGACAAACAATATACCTTGGCAAGCGAGCAAGACGACGATGACGACAGAGATTTGCGGCGAAGCTAAAGAAGATTTTTTTTGTTATATTTATTTTCTGATTTTTTTTTATAGAAATATAGAAATATATTTATATATATAAATAGAGAGGAAACATAAGGTTCAGGTGGCAGAGAGTTGATTGGGGGCTGATTGCGGCAAGAGGAGCAGAGGCGATGGAGAATAAAGGCTGGGCGTGGGGTTCAGTGCAGGCGTTGAGTTGAAGGAGGAGATTGTATGGTTGAGTGTAGGTGGATATGGGGGATCGGCTAGGAGGTTTCACGGCAAGGAGGAACAGAGGGGTTGCTGGCTTGAGCTGGGATGTGCGAAAGCTTATGAACCGAAAAATATGAATAGAAGTGGAAGGACTTAGCATATATCTGAGGTAAAGATTGATACAGATTTTTTTTTATTTTTGGAATTATATGGTACATGAGCAGTGAAGTACATGCAAGGAAACACATAAGCAAAGAATTCAGCAAAATCCACTTCAGGCAAACACATAACCATACAGAAATTGGAGAAGGCTGTTTAACACATGGCACGTGGATTGAGACATGCAAGTAGTAAATTATCTATGGCATATCTAAAGTGCATGATATATGTAGTGGAATAAAACTAGTATAAGACTAAAAAAAAAATTTGAATAGTACAAATGACGTTGGATTTATCTTGTTTGTACAAATTAGTATTTTGATATTATTAGTTTAAATGGAATTATCTATCACGTGTGATTAAAAATTTAAGAGTGGCATGCATATATATTAAGTAATATTTATACTAGCAAATTAACTATTAAGTCTTATTTAAATATATTAAGTTAAATATAGATTATATGATTTACGAATCTCAGTATGAAATTTATGCAAGATAATTACATATTAACCAATATTTTAATTCTTAATTATTAGTTAAATATAAGCATTTATATTTACAAAATTTATTTAATACATAACATAGTTTATACATATACATATATAATATCAACAAATTTTAATGCATATTTAGCACTTGTTCGTCATCGCCTCGAAAGCCGTCTAATTTTATATTTTCAATTTACGTGTCGTCGCCTCGTAACTCAAGCCAAATTTTATATTTTCGCACACCGAATTTTACTATTTCACTCGTGCAAATATCCAAATAATATCATAGTCATTTCCCGATGTTGTCGACGTTTAGAACATAATGGAGAAATTCATTTTGCAAGCGGACGGCGTTTGGGCAACGTCGAGTATGTCTGTAGTCCGTCGACTTCGATCGCTCTCGTTCAATTTAATTGCGCGGGATCCCTCTTTGGTTAGATTTGATGCTCTAAATATATCGACAAAGCTTGTTTAACAAGTGGAGGCCATTTGGATAGTGTTTTGCTAGCGTCGCATCCACTAACACGTTGTTGTTCGATCGAGTCGCATACCAACAACTTCTATTTGATATATTTAATGTCCTGAATGCATCGATATGATCCATTTTGTAATCTAACAAAATTTTAATCATTTTCTGAACGATATCTTGTTTGCCAACAATAATCAATCATCACCTCCATTTCTTACATTGATCATGGCAAATATACGGAGGTCAACAAATGCCCCCCAACAAATTTGGTGTATGTCTAGAGTGGACCATGTTTGTTTCAAACTGGTTGGCCCTACGAATCTCCAAATATTTTATGTGAAGATTAGATTGAGGACTCTTCTAATAGATTTCCAAATCACATTGTACTTTGAGTATGCTTCAGTTTGACTATATGGATATTATGTTGAATAAGGCTCATCTCTTCAACTCCACCTTAATCTATTAGTTAATTAAAAAAACTTTTTTGAATCTGGATTGCTCCAACTTACCAAGTTAGATAGGCTTTAGATTTGACAGCTTTTGTCATCGAGCTAGCAAAACAAGGGCTTTCTTGCTGCGGCCATATTTATGCCTTGTTGAGTAAGGAAAGCTGTCAGCGACTCGGCCATTTTAGGCTTGTTGAGTTCGACCTTATACACCTATTTGAGCTTTAGACTTGAGCCATAATAACTTTGAGCTTCTCCAACTTAATTTATTGAAGTTATCAAACATGAAAGTTTCTTCATTTAACATTTTAAATTTTGGTGAGTTTAGGAGATTAAATCCTCATTTTTTATACTCATTATTCATGCTCTGTTGAAATCACCGATCTTTGTTACATATTTATGTAATGGGCTTAATTTCTTTTCATAAATTTTAAATATTTATTTGGGGATTTTGATGCAACGCACGATGTCGACCCAAATAAATATTTAAAAATGCCCCCTGTGTTATGGGAGACTTTTTGGTGCAATTTCTTGAATAGATGTTTATGTGTAGTATTTCTTCAAGAATCTACCATTGATTGGAGGTATTGGTCATTGACCATGCAGATCAATCAGTTGATAAGCTCCTCCTTGATATACCTTTTCAATAGCATACGGGCCTTCCCAATTAGGCTCAAATTTACCACCAATTTTACGATGCGGGATAATTGGTCTTCTCAGCACCAAGACTAATTCCCCTTCTTGGAATACCTGAGGACGCACTAATCGATCAAAGGATTTAAACATCTTTGCTCGATAAATTTCTAAATTTTGTTGGGCTTGCAATCTAATCTCATCCAGGGCATCAAGCTCTTCCATTCGCAAGTGAGTGTTCTGATCTTGCGTGAGATTATATTGAATAGCTACTCGAAGTGATGGTAATTCAACTTCAAGTGGTAGCACTGCTTCAACTCCAAAGACTAATGCATAAGGAGTGGACTTTGTTGGAGTCTTATAGGTTGTATGAAATGCCCATAATGCTTCGACCATTTTCGTGTGCCATTCTCTTTTATTTTTAGTGAGTATCTTTTTGAGTAATTTCACCAATGTTTTATTGAAGGCTTCCGCCAAGCCATTTGCTCTTGGGTTATATATAGATGAGTAGCGCCAATCAATCTTATGCCGCTCAATAAATCTATATATTTTAGTGCTTTTAAAAGCTGGACCATTGTCTGAAATCATTCAACATGGCACACCATATTGATAGACAATATTATGAGTAAAGAAATTAACCACATGTCCAGCAGTAACTTCTTTGAAAGGAGCTGCTTCTGCCCACTTAGAAAAATAATCAGTTGCAGCTAAGATAAAGAGATGTCCAACTGATGATGGTGGATCAATTGGACCAATTATATCTGTACCCTAACATTCAAATGGCCAAGAGGCAATTATAGGGTGCAATGGGTTTGGCGGTTGATGTATAATGTCACCATGAATTTGACATTCATGACACTTTTTAGCATATTCAATACAATCTCTCACCATCGAAGGCCAGTAATAACCAATTATTTTAATTTTTATAGCCATTTTAGGGCCTGACTGATGTGTTCCATAAAGTCTTTCATGAACTTCGGTCACTACCTTATTAGCCTCTTCAATTCCCAAGCATCGTAGCCACATTTGATCAAAGGATCTACGATAAAGAGTATCATTAACAAATGCATAACGCATAGCTCTTTTTCTAATCTGTGAAGCAATTGATTTCTCTATTGGAAGCTTGCATTCTTTGAAATAATCGATGAAAGGTTGTATCCAATCATCTTGCACTTCAACCATGCATGTATCATTTTGAAAGTTTAATACCTCTTTAGATTTGCATTCTTCTTGAGTAGTTAGTGATTTATTTTGTTGGCTTTCACCAATGATTTGTTGTGAAGTGTGAGGAACAATCGAAGTTGTATCCTACTGACATGAATTTGATGACCCCTCTACCAACGGGGATGTTAAAATTGCTGGCTCTAACACTCGACGAGTATGAACTCTGATTAACACAGGCTCATTGTTCATATTTGCCATTTCTTTTGCCAACTTGGCGTGAGAATCTTCTTTACTATTTTGTGCTTGGGAGACTCGAGTAAATGTGATATATGGAATTTTCTTCATGAGTTCAATAACTCGTTTGTGATAATAGGCTAACTCAAGCCTATTAATTTTGTAAAGGCCTAATACTTGATTTATGATAAGTTGAGAATCACCAAAAATATGAAGGTTTTGGATCCCTATTGAAATAGCAAGCTCAAGACCCGCAACTAAGGCCTCATATGCAGCTTCATTATTTGTTCTAGGCTCAGTCAAACTAAATGAATATCTGAGTATCCCACCATTAGGTGTTATAAAGATGAGACCAACACCAGCACGAGCCTTTGGAATGTTTGGAGGTTGAGAAGGTTTAATTGATGAAGCTCCATCAAAATACATTTCCCAAACCTGTAGTTTTTCTTTATCTTGAATAGGTAGAATTTTTTCATCTGGTAGATCATCATTGAGTGGTGAATCTACAGGGATGGGATGTGCAGCAAGAAAATATGTCATAATTAGACCTTTTACTGCCTTTTGTGGGACATATGTGATATCAAACTGCAAAAGTATTACTGCCCATCTGGCTAAACGACCTGTCAACGTTGGTTTTGTCATCAAGAACTTCAGCGGATCGATCTTGGAAATTAAAGTGACTTTATGAGATAACATATAATGACGAAGCTTTTGTACAGCAAATATCAATGCTAAACAATGCTTCTCAATTGAAGAATAACGCATTTCTGCCCCAATTAGTCTATGACTGATATAATAAAGAAAATTCTCCTTACATTCTTCATTGTGTTGAACTAACAATGCTCCAAGGGACTCTTCTAGCGCCGCTGTATATAATATAAGAGGCTTCTCTGGAATTGGTGCTGCAAGAATAGGTGGGCTTAATAGATATCTTTTAATACTATCAAATGCATTCTGACATTCTGCATCCCATTTGAAGCGGACATCTTTCTTCATTAACTTGGAAAATGGTTGACACCTACCAGACAAATTTGATATGAACCGTCGAATGAAGGCTAATTGCCCTTGTAGAGAGCGAAGCTGTCGAAGATTTCTAGGAGGTGGCATCTCCATGATTGCCTTGATTTTGTTGGGGTCGATTTCGATTCCTCGATGTCGAATGACATACCCCAGGAATTTGCCGGAGGAGACCCCAAAGGCATATTTGAGAGGTTCATCTTTAGATCATATTTTTTTATCCTTTCAAACACGATCTTCAGGTCATCTAGGTGATTTCTTCGATCCATACTCTTGACAACAAGGTCGTCCACATAGCACTCGACTTTTTGATGTATCAGATCATCAAATATGTGAGTCATCGCCCGCTGGTAGGTGGCACAAGCATTCTTCAGGCTAAAGGACATGACTGTGTAGCAGAAAATGCCAATGGGCGTCCTGAACGATGTATACTTTTCATCTTCGGGCGCCATCTTGATTTGATTTTATCCTGACGATCCATCTATAAAGGAGAACATGTCATAGTTGGAAGTATTATCCACCAGAAGTTCAGATACAGGAAGTGGAAAGTCATCTTTCGGACACGCCTTATTGAGGTCCCTGAAATCGATGCATATACGAATTTGACCATTCTTCTTCTTTATAGGGACAATATTGGCAATCCAATCAGCATACTTTTCTTCTCGGATGAAGCCTGCCTCTATGAGCTTCTTTGTTTCCCCAATCACTTGTTCTTTAATCTCCAATCTCATTCTCCTTGGATCTTGCTTGATGGGTGCCGTGTCATGCTTGATAGCTAATCTGTGAACTTCTACATCAGGGGATAAGCCGGCATTTCAGCATAAGTCCAGGCAAAGCAGTCCCTGAATTCATAGAGAAGTTCTTTTATTTCTTTAACTTGGTTTTCTGGTAGTAGGGAGCAGATGAAGGTTGGGCGAGGATCCTCCTCAGTTCCCAAGTTAATTTCCTTTAACTCATCCATAGTAGCACCTTGTCCACCATCTTCAAGTTCTTCAGGTGCTGGTTTGGATTTCATGCCTTGATCACCAGAGATATTTACTCCATAAAAATCATTCTTCACTTTTTCTTCAGCTTTTGTATATCTTCTTGTGATTGTATAACAAGCCTTTCACCGTGGATATGTAGATATAATAAATCCAAGGCCCTTGGTTGTAAGACAATCACATTTTTGTGATGCCTGTAAATTCTTTTGATACCATATTCTTTAAAATAAATGGCTTCTTCGTTTAGTTATCCTTCCATGAATTCCTTATTTTCGTAACATTTGTCGAATCCTTGTAGGATAATATTTTGGGATTCTAATAGGCACTATTTCTTCATATTCAAAATATTGAATGAGCCAATCAACATTTTCATCATGATACTCTCCAGATTTATATAATATGCTTCCTGGTCCATTATCACCAGATAGAGGAGCTACATAAAATATTTTGAGTTCTTCAATTTTATGGATCTCACGAGGAGTGATTTCTCTAAAATTTTGTGAAGGAAGAGTTGTAACTTTAAATGTATCTTTTGAGATTGATAAATTAGTCATTTTTCTCAAAAAGATAGACTGTATTATGCCTGTATACGTAGATTCACAATCATATTCAGAATCAGAGTATTCTGCTTGTATTTCATCATTAGCCAAAGGCTTATACAATTTCTTAAACTTGACAAGAAAGTCATCATCTTCATCTGTATCACTTCCTAAATAAGGAACAGTTCTTTTATGTTGAGATGATGTATTAATTTTTTTAGGAAGAGTCGGCATAGCCTTCTTTCTTCCTAATTGCTTTGTTTCAACCTCTGATTGCTTTTTTTCAAGCCCCCTTATCGGATTAGTTTACAATTTTAGAAGTTGATGCTATATTTTCATAGGATTTAATTAATTTTGATGCTTTCGGAATAAAGTACTTTGCATCATCATAAATTTTTACTTCATGGATAGAAAAAGGTTGTATATCACCTGAAACTCTGAACTCTTCTCGATCTCTCAAGTACTTCATGCATTGATGTAGAGTAGATGGAACAATACCATATTCATGAATCCATGGTCCTCCCAAGAGTACTTTGAATGAAGTATCTGCATCAATCACATGAAATTTAGCTTCTGTAAAAAGCTTTCTAAATTTCAAAGGGAGAATAAATGATCCCATAGTTTTCTATCCTTTTTCATTAAAACCATGCACGATCAATTTATCTTGTCCAAGATGTTGAACATCTAGTGAGAGTAATCTCAATGCTCGCAAGCTAATGAGATTTATTGAAGAACCAAGATCAATTAAAATTCTGCTTATCAGAATACCATCACTTTCTGCTGTAACGTATAAAGGGCGATTATGCTCTGTTGTCCCAAGCATAAGATCTTCTTCAAAGAATGTAATGACTAGTTCATTTTGTGTTTGTAAGACTTCATTTAAACATCTTTCAGCAAAATATGCTTCATATTTTTCTGGATCTCTAAGAGCTTGAATCAAAGTTTCCCGAAGATCCTTTGACATTAGCAAAGCTTCATATACACTGAGCTATGCAGGAATTTTTCTTAAATGAGATAAGATATTATAATCTACTCCCTTGCTTTGCATAGATTTCTTCTTAGGATCATTAGGAATGACATCTTCATTAATCACTATGTCTTTACCCTTATCCTTATTGAATAGTCTTTTCTTCGGTGGTGATGGCAACCTTCTACCACTCCTCAATTGTACTTGGACTACTTCATTTGATTTAAATTCATCACATATATCAATTCCTTCAGAATCTTCTTTCATTGATTGAGTGGATTGTTCAGACTTATTATCTTCATTCATATGCTTCATCTGAGATATCTCTGTCTGTTCTAATTTGCTTTCATCAAGAAAACATAAATCTTCCTCTGAACTGGCATCTGTTTGTAGAACCATCATACATGCATGAGTTGTCATTTCCTTAGAATTTCTTTCTTTTGTAAAAGGAAATTCTTCATCAACATTTGAAAAGGAGTTTGCTAACAAATGTTGAAAGTTGCTAAAATAACCCGGCATGTTTCAACTGTCACGGAGTCTTCATCATCACTTTCACCCCTTCATATGATTTATCTGAAGTTGAGATAGAAAATCAGCTAAGGTAATAGGATGCCTTGCTGGTTGACAATATTCTTCAAGATTATTGATAACTTTCTGAATAACAGTTTTCTTCTTTCTTGGCTTCCTTTGTCGGAATGACTTGTTTGATTTTCTTGGTAGTGCCTGGTTAGAACTTGAAGAACTAGCTTGATCAGTATGTCTCCCATTTGATGATTTATAAATAGATATATTTGAATCCGTCTTTCTTTTTAATTCAAGTATTGGTTCAATCGGAGACTTCCACTTTACACTAGGAACTCCTTCAAGTTGCTTTAGCATCTTTTTTGTCTTCTTTGAAATAGTAATATCCCATTTTTCTTCTTGCACCACTGCTTCTTTTATTTCTTCAACTGATGATATGGGGGAGGATGTAATCATTCTCATAGATTCTCTCTTTGGTTGCACCAAAACACTCTTTGATAGGGTGAATTCTCCCCTTTTATACTTTTTCTCTAACCAATTTTTGAAGACATAACAATCTTCAATAGGATGGCTAATCACTTGGTGATATGGACAGTAATTAGGATCATCAGTTTTATCTGGCTCTTCAGGTCTTTTGGATTTTGGCATTTCTAGACCTGCTTTAAGTGCTTGGCGAAATAATTTAGCCACACTATCTCTTCTGAAAGAATATTCTTTTGCCATTTTTTCTTGAAGAGATGGAACTACTCGATCACCTTCTCCTGTTGCTGGTATATGACGTTCTCCTCCTGTAGGAAAGTTTCTTGGTATATTATTGTTGCCCCCAAGTATCAACTTTTGCTTAGGATCAAAATTGGTCCTATCTTTATCTTTGTTGTCTTTAATGATTGATTGCTTTCCTTTATCAATACTATAGGAGGCGCGAGCATCACCTCTTCTTGCATCTGGAGCCTTATTTCTTTTGGATCTATCCATATAACCTTCAGATCTTGAAAGATTTAACTTTTCAAATTTTGCTACTCGATCTAGCAACACTTGAAATGTGAAAAATGAAGACATGCAAAGATAGGGTACCATCTTATCATCGATGTTACCCATCAATAATTGAATGGCATGCTCACCTTCTAATTGTTGTTCACATTTCATACTCATGTTTCTCCAATGAGTGATATACTTTGTTACTGATTCATCTCTTTTTTGTTTTTCTAAAATGAGATCTGCTATGGTAGTCTTCTCCACAACACTAGCAAATCTTTTCACAAACATTGTCTCTAATTCAGCTAAAGTTTTGATAGAATCATTAGTCAGTTCTGCATACCATTCAAAAGCGGTTGAAGTTAAACTACTAACAAACTAACGAAAGAGCAAAGCATCTACACCTCCAGTATTTCCACAAGTTGCTTTAAATTGAGCTAGGTGTTGCTTTGGATTTCCAGTACCATTGAAAGTATTAAATTTTGGCATTGAATACCCCTTAGGATATGACACCTGATCATACTCAGCAGGATATGGGCGCCCTTTACTTACAAACTTTTCTGCTTGCTCAGATGCAATAACAGCCTTGATTTTCTCACTAATGAGACTCTCAAGTTTATCAACTGTCACTGGTTCAGATGAACTTGGAGCAGATTGAGGAGTGGATTGGATAGGAGCTGAATTGATTTTAGATCTTCCTTTGGGAACATCTTGTACTCCAGATGCTTGTGGCAGTACGCTAACTGGAGGATTTACTGGCGCACTACTAGACGCTTGTTGATTGGAAGGTTGAACTAGTACAGGATTTACAACAACATCTTTTTGCATCAGTTGTATCATCATATTCATTTGTGTCATCATTTCACTCATCTTGACATTAAGCTGAGAGATTTCTTTATCTTTCTTTTTCATTTCTCGTTGCATTTCTCTTTGTGTTCGAGCTAGTGCAACAGCATCAATTAATACTGGTTCTTCTTCCTCCTCTTCTTCTTCTCCTTCTCCTTTTCATTCACTTTCTAAGATAGGAAATAACCTTTCTTCATCTTCTCCTTGTTGTTGCAAGAGATCAAGAGGAATGGTAGTTGAAGTTCCTTGTTGATAACCTTGTGCACTTGACTGTCCACTGTATGTCCTATCATATAAGTAACTTCAATACCCATTGTTTCTTCTTCTTCATTATCTTCTTTTACATGAATTTTTGAACGACGCCTCCAATGAACGTCTGATTCTACATCGGGCATCAACAAACTCTCAATTAGAGGATCAGAACTAAGCACTTCTCCTCTTCAGAAGCTATGGCTGGATGATGATGGGATCCTTTGGAAGATTCTCCAAAGTGTCGACCACCATGAGTATTATCAACAAAGATCTTCTTTGGAATCCATTCTTGTTGGATTTTTCTATTAGCAGATCTCTGGAAATATACTCCAGATGTCACGCCTTTAAACTTTTCTTCATGAGGCATTGGCCTCCATATTTGTTTTCCTTTCCGCTGGGCCCTTTCGGTGACGGATTCTTGGATGCGCGGTCCAAGTGTCACACCCCGATGTGCTTCCTGCGGAGCTTGTCGTCGGTATCCTCTCCATTTAGCTATCACAACCGATGATAGCCTCTCTCTTGGAGGAATTCTCTTGGCCTCGATGACTAGTGGCCTTTCAAACTTCTTCTTCATTAATCCCTTCTCCTTGACTATCTTCAAAACTTGGTGGACTCGAGCAGATAGACGTTCAGGCTCCCTCATCTTCTAAGGGGTCGGGGCTTCAAGTCGATGCTCCCAAAAGGACTGCTTAAGCTCACCAGTGGAGCTATTTCTTCTCACCCACTTCAAATTAGCAAACCTGTTCTGAGTAGGAATATTAGTCTTTGGCTCTTGAGCTGACAGGTTAGAAGGATGGACCGATACTGATAGCTGCTGAGCACGTAACTCTGTATTTCTCTTCCTTCTTTGTCTTCTCGTAAGCCCTCCTCCAGATGAGGAGGCTTCAACAATATATTTTCTGGATTCAGGTAACCCGTTCGATAAAGAAGTGGCATTGGCAGATACTACTGAAACCCTTCCACCAGTCACAATTCTCTTGGTGGTTAGAGCTTCTAATTATGACAATCGTTCGAACACAGAAATCCCCCTACGAGGGTTCTCGGCAGAAACAGTTCGTGTAGAAGTCCCGACAGAATGAGGCCTCCCAGCGGACCCTTCAGAATTCATGCCATTCACACGAACAGCAACAGCCATTGCAGGAAACTGTAGCCCACCAAACTGGATAGTGGCCCCAGTATTTCCAATATTTATTACAGCATTGGCTAGGTGGATGTTTGCTCCACTCCCAAGTTGCACTGTAAAAGGAGTATTTTGAAGATCCATTCTGCACAAATGAAAGATGGGGATCAGTGATCAAAAGTTTGATAGATTACCCCACGCTTTCAAAATGCAGAAACTCAATAAAAGAAAATAACATAACTAGATAAGCATGTTCTAGAAATTAGAGATTTTACTTTATGATGTTGACTTTACTACTATAGCTTATATGTGACTAGCCAAAGATGGAAAGAGAAACCTATCCCCAATGGAGTCGCCAGAAATCTGTGGGCTCCAAAAATTTGTGCCCCGGCCTCCCCTGCGTAGGAGAGTTTTAACGATGTTCCGGGTCAAATTTTCAGAAGGCAGATGAACTTTGGGATAAAGCACCACCCAGAGATTTCACCCTCATTTTGTGAGGACTTTAAAATCTGGTTCTAGGTTTCCCATAGGCTGAAGCACCTATGGTTAATTACCTCTCCCGATCACGAGAGAGTACTTTCGATTAAGGCTAGTCATTAAATAGGTACGAAAAAACCTAGCATATAGTAGGAACATGTAAATTTTTTTAAAAAAAAATTTATAAATTTATTATTTTTATACTTAAAGCGGATGGTGGGGGGAATGATGATGAACCCGATCAAGATCCCATGGTTCCGTCGTCACGGGCCATCGTGGTCCCTAGTCTACTTAATCAGAGGAGGTAGTCGACCCAACCTGACAAAAGGATCCTTGTCGGTAGCCATGGGTTGCTTCGTCCAAGGGGACCTTGTAGACATAGGGTGGATGCTTGTTTAAGGAGACAAATTTTAGTCAACCTTAACTAACAGAAAGTTTTGTGCCTTATTGAGTGCGTCCTATGATTCATTACTCAAGGGGCTTTTAACCATTGGAGAACATACGGGCTTTGACCGTAACCGTAATATAGTGGTGCTATTTGCAGCAAAACCACCCGGTCAGAGGGCACATGCCACATCTCCGCTGGCGAGAAATTATTTGAGAATGAATCACAGTGATACATTCAATTAGACATTTTGCTCTTTGTGAGTTGAAGTTATTCTGAAATTTATCATCCTTAACAAACGTTTGCGGATGATGGATGGAATTTTGCTTTAGGTTTTAAATAATAAATTTTATTTGAATATTTTAAAATTTATCAAGATTTTGTTCCAAATATGCATGTTTTGAAGTCCCCTCCGGTTGCTCCGGTTGATATTAGCTTTCAACACGGCCATCATCGGGGCGAATTTGGAGTCATTTGCAAATTTTTATAATTTGTAGAAATTTGAGGGCATTTAAATAGTTGATCCCCTCCGGTTGATATAAACATTCAACACGGCCATCATCGGGGACAGAATAGCATGTATATTAGACTTTTAAAATTAAATATGCACACTTCTCGAGGTGGAGATTCACTTCTCAAGGCCGTAGCACTCTTCTTGGAATAGTCGCTTGCTTTCCAAGGCTGCTGCACTCATCTTAAAGGTGTTGACACCCTGCTCGGTGCATCATATTGACAATTAGAAAATTATTTTTGTATGCAGGAGGGGGGCATTAAACGCCTTCTGTCTGCTTGTAAAAGTGGTGCGGATCCGGTGGCGTTTAGGTGGTTTAGGTTTCAGTTATTGTGTAGAGGAGATATGTTGTTTAGTTTGTCTTTTCCTCCCTTAAGTTATCACATTCTTCAACATAGCTCGTAAGAGAACTATTTACTCAATACAAGTTATACTATTCTCTCCCATAGATGAGTTGATTTGTTCTATACGAGCTCTTTGTCCTTTTCATTATCATTATAGTAGTCAGTGGCATCCCAATTTATATTTAGAACATGGACAAAAAAAAATGCAATCACATTCATTTATTATTAATTTTAATCCTCAAACTTTAGCCGTAAGCACTTTTATGAATCGTACTTCCAGACTTCTAAAACAAATTCATGCTTTAAGAGTAAAAGTAGTAACCATATAAGTCAAAACCTCTCGCTCAATTAAATTAGCATGAAATTTGAAATGTTTACATCATGAAATAAAAGCTCTGCTAAATTTCTTTCTCTTTGGAGTTGTTCATCAAAATTCAGAAATGATTTCATCATGAATTTTTGTTTTTTTATTATGCTTGTCAATTCATGCAAGTGGCTTGATGGGACTTCTCTTTGTATATATGTAGCATACATATAAAGTCCAGTAAAAACTCTTAATCCATATAAGTGACTTCTAGAATAGCATTATTTAGCAGGAAATTAAAGACTGATCCACTTTAAGCATTTTGGAGCATTCTGAACTATCACACTTGCACGGATTGGATACCCATTCTTGACCATCTTCAAAGAAATGAATAACAGCAGGAGGCATGTTTATCACCATTCATATGATAGTGAAATTTGTATTCTTTTAGAAGATATTCTATAAAGATAATTTTGAAGCTAAAATGAGTCTTCTTCTTTTTTTTATTATTATTATGAGATTTTGTTCTTGATGGAGAATATATATATATATATATATATTCAATTAAAGTTTATAATTCTCCAAAAATTATTCCATATATGCTCAATAGTTCTCCAAAAATATTTTGTTCAAATTTTTTCTTTAGTCAAAATTTTGACAGTATCCCGGCATCTCCCCCGCGTAGGGGGCATCTACAGAGATTCTAGGCCTGCCTACCACGCTAAGAAAAGCGTGTATGGTAGGTTCCCTCTTTCAAGGACACCACGTCCGTGTAAAATCTTTATCCCCACCACGCTAAGAAAAGCGTGTATGGGTCTTCTAGCGGTACCTGTTGTAGGAGAAAAAGCAGTTGTTTCCCCGCAAGCGGGTACTTATGGGTATCCCGACTTCGTCGTACGCATCGCACCAGGTTCCCTCCTACCACGCTAAGAAAAGCGTGTATAGGTGGTTAGCTGGTCCGCCACAAACATCGAGAACGGGATTTGAGATTTTAGAGTTTGGCGAACAATATACCTTGACAAGCGAGCAAGACGACGATGACGACAGAGATTTGCAGCGAAGCTAAAGAAGATTTTTTGTTATATTTATTTTCTAATTTTTTTTTATAGAAATATAGAAATATATTTATATATATAAATAGAGAGGAAACATAAGGTTCAGGTGGCAGAGAGTTGATTGGGGGCTGATTGCGGCAAGAGGAGCAGAGGCGATGGAGAATAAAGGCTGTGCGTGGGGTTCAGTGCAGGCGTTGAGTTGAAGGAGGAGATTGTATGGTTGAGTGTAGGTGGATATGGGGGATCGGCTAGGAGGTTTCATGGCAAGGAGGAACAGAGGGGTTACTGGCTTGAGCTGGGATGTGCGAAAGCTTATGAACCGAAAAATATGAACAGAAGTGGAAGGACTTAGCATATATCTGAGGTAAAGATTGATACGGATTTTTTTTTATTTTTGGAATTATATGGTACATGAGCGGTGAAGTACATGCAAGGAAACACATAAGCAAAGAATTCAGCAAAATCCACTTCAGGCAAACACATAACCATACAGAAATTGGAGAAGGTTGTTTAACACATGGCACGTGGATTGAGACATGCACGTAGTAAATTATCTATGGCATATCTAAAGTGCATGATATATGTAGTGGAATAAAACTAGTTTAAAAAAAAATTTTGAATAGTACAAATGACGTTGGATTTATCTTGTTTGTACAAATTAGTATTTTGATATTATTAGTTTAAATGGAATTATCTATCACGTGTGATTAAAAATTTAAGAGTGGAATTTGGAGATGCATGCATATATATTAAGTAATATTTATACTAGCAAATTAACTATTAAGTCTTATTTAAATATATTAAGTTAAATATAGATTATATGATTTACGAATCTCAGTATGAAATTTATGCAAGATAATTACATATTAACTAATATTTTAATGCTTAATTGTTAGTTTAATATAAGAATTTATATTTACAAAATTTATTTAATACATAACATAGTTTATACATATACATATATAATATCAACAAATTTTAATGCATTTTTAGCACTTGTTCGTCATATCCTCGAAAGCCGTCTAATTTTATATTTTCAATTTACGTGTCGTCGCCTAGCAACTCAAGCCAAATTTTATATTTTCGCACACCGAATTTTACTATTTCACTCGTGCAAATATACAATAATATCATATTCATTTCCCGATGTTGTCGACGTTTAGAACATAATGGAGAAATTCGTTTTGCAAGCGGACGACGTTTGGGCAACGTCGAGTATGTCTGTAGTCCGTCGACTTCGATCGCTCTCGTTCAATTTAATTGTGCGGGATCCCTCTTTGGTTAGATTTGATGTTCTAAATATATCGACGAAGCTTGTTTAACAAGTGGAGGCCATTTGGATAGTGTTTTGCTAGCGTCGGATCCACTAACACGTTGTCGTTCGATCGAGTCGCATACCAACAACTTCTACTTGATATATTTGATGTCCTGAATGCATCGATATGATCCATTTTGTAATCAAACAAAATTTTAATCATTTTCTGAATGATATCTTGTTTGCCAACAATAATCGATCATCACCTCCGTTGCTTACATTGATCATGGCAAATATACGGAGGTCAATAGAGATATATTAAAAAGATCTATATAATCATTCAAGGCACCAGAGTCTATAATAATACTTGTTATGCTTTTACATCATCAACCCAAAACTTAGAGAATTTGCTAAACATAGATGAAACAAAAACCAAACTCATTTTCGTTTCATTCATTAAAAGAAGGATATAAGAGAAGTATTAAGAAAATATTACTCTGAATGATTATTTAATATTCTCCATACTCTTTCTTCCTCTAACAACAAAGTTACTTCCACAAAATAGACTAAAATCTCTAAATGAAAGTATCATGCACTTCCTTAGCCTCCCTTAGAATATACTCTAATTAAGGGGGTGCTAAAGAAATACACTGAAATTTACAATTATTTTCTCAATTGATAGAACTCTCTAAATAATAGAACTAAAAAATTATTTATAGTAAGTATAAAGACAAGCTCAAGAACCAACGTGCTTGAAAAGGTGTCACTATGGCATTGATAACTGAATTAATACCTCTGTGCTGTAATGCTTGCTCTGCTATGAGGTTGCACTGACCTAACATAGTTGATGATTTATAAGAGACATCTTTTGGTTGAGTCGATGTGGCTCCACCTTTGGTCAATCACTCCACCACAGTACTTTAGAAGTTTAGTGCTATGGCACTTGCATGTAAAATTTGTTATTGAGGTGTTACAAAGCTCGATGTACCGATGCCCATTTTCTCGAGGCTATTGTGTTGTGGTATTAATTTTTGGCTCTACGGTGCTAACCTTGGTATCATTGTAGTTCTAGAATTTAGATGATGATACATTAAGGATCATAATGTTCTTTCACTTTGTTTGATGGCATTGCGGCACTATTTAGTACTTTTAGAACCTGAATATTTTTGCACAAAGATAACTAAAATAATATATTTTTATTATATTTAGACCTAATAAATGGAACATAATTTACACTTAATAATGGGCTTTCCTTTAAATATTATGGTTTAATGTTGTCCTCTATTAATTCACATGATATAATGATTGGGAGTTATAAGGAGTTATTACTATGCTGACGAGCAAAACTTGATGACTCTATTTATTGAGTCAATTGTTACTAACAACAATATACTACTAGAAAAAACACTGCCTAACCCGAACTTCTTACTTATCTAATATGACAACTGAAATGCATGTTACTAATTCATTATTATTATATGACCTTATAAGTTCTATATTAATTTTCTATTATTATATGGATTCTTTGTTACGATATTATTTAATGTTACTGATATTGATTTTATTAAGAACAGTGGACTATTATTGTTATAGATATGGATACAAATATTGTTTGATACTGCTGATTCACTTCACTAATATTGAGCATGTTATTAAGAAAATAATAAGGTATATGTGTATTTATTTATATTATTTTACTGTATTGATATGATTCTGATAGTTCTTACTCATGCTTTAGTTTTATCACTTTATACCATTTCTTTACTGATTGATAGTGTGATATGACGGATACTTTCTTAATTTGAAACCCATACTGATTTATTGATTTCTCTATTGCAATACTATACTATCTTCAATACCAAATTATTTTACCATTCACAAATTCTATTACTATTATATGTGAGTTTTACTACTTTTGCACTAATTAATGATCATATAAATATTATTGTTATGATTTGATTATTGATATGCATATTACTCCTTTGTCGTGCTTTAAGTTCAGTATTAGGATTTAGTTACTTGTTAGGTTCTTGACCATATTATATGTGGTTAAATAATTTTTTGTTAGACTAAGGGTGCATGGGTATAACATTAACTAGGATCCTTCAAGTTTAGGTTCTTATTATTTTAGATATTCTTTTGTACTCAAGACAAAGTAGTTGTGATATGATTGTATACATCCTAAGTAGCGTACAACATTTTTAGGAAAATTAATGCAAATGTATATATTAATGTTGATTGATCTTTTTGTTTTTATTGGTATTTATATTGATAAGAGAAATTAGATAGCTCTGACTATTATATATTAAGTGATAAAAGAATAATTCTTTCAAATTAGATTCTGGAGCATCACATGATATGCTTAGAAATTTTTTTTTAGAAATATCTTTTATTAAAGGCTCCATAGATAGCACCCTATTCATTAAGAGAATTAAAGATTATATACTCAATATTCAAATATATGTGGATGATATTGTTTTTGGTTCCACCAATGATGATTTATGCAAAGAATTTTTCTCCACTATGAGTAGTGGATTCAAAATGAGTATGATGGGTGAGTTGAAAAATATTAGTTTTAATATAAAGCACACAAAAGATAGAACCTTCTTGAGTTAGATTAAGTACATTAAGAAAAAATTGAAAATTTTATTTTATATAGAAGGCTATAAGAGTATGAATACACTGATGAGCCTAACCACCCAATTAAGTAAGGATCAAGATGGTAAGTTAGTTGATCAAAAGATGTTTAGAGGGATCATGGGTTCCTTACTATATTTAACTTCTAGTATGCCTAATATTATGTTTAGTGTATGCCTATGTGCTATATTTCAAACTAACCCTAAGAAATCACATATGACCATCATATATATATATATATATATATATATATATATATATATATATATATATATATATATATATATATATATATATATATATATATATATATATATATATATATATATATATATATATATATATATAAAGGTATCTCATAGGCAGTCAGAACTTAGGTATATGATATCTTAGGAATTGCATGACCTTTGACTTAGTTGGATACACATATTCAATTTTTATTGGATGTATGGTAGATATGAAGAGCACCTTAGGAACATGCCAATTCATAAGACAATCTCTAGTTTCTTGGTCTTATAGAAAGGAATATTTGGTAGCCCTTTCCACTTCATAAGTACAGTATGTACCGATAGGAAGTTTTATTCCCCAAGTCCTTTGGTTAAAGAAACAACTTCTTAATTATGGATTATTACTAGAAATCATCCCCATCATATGTGATAACATAAGTGCGATCTACATCACCAAAAATTCTATTAAGCACTATCGTACTAAATACATTAATGTAAGATATTACTTTATTAGGGATTACATGGCCAAGGGAGATGTATAAATCACATTTGAAAATAAAAAAATATTTAGCTGATACTTTTACCAAACCCCTAAATTTTGATAGGTTCGGTGCACTTACAACTAGATTATAACTTATTGATATAAGTACTTAGGAAATTTGGGTCACTAAATGTTATGTTTTGTTGTTATGCCCTTATATTTTTGTTGTAGATTATGTGTTTTTTTTTGTGTCAATTTTTGTAATATTTTACTTTTTTTTTTTTTTTGCATGACTTCTTGTTTTATATTAAATATTTTACATAATATTCTTGTGATTTGTTTCCTAATTTTCACTATGTTTTAAGTTGTGTCAAAAAATTTTTGTTGTGTACTTTTCATTATGAAATGTCCCTGATCATAACTCAAAACTCTAAAATTCTCTGCATATTGTACAATATGATCACCATCATACTGTATAATACACATTGAATAGAAAAAACCAAACCTTCATTTGATACTAATAGCTCAGATCAAACCAATTATTATGATTCATATTATACAAACACCTGATGTGTCGTATAAAGGACATGGCTCAAAAATTATCAGGATGAAGTTAATTTGATAAGTATAACTTTATTACATGTCATAGTATACAAACACCTATTTTTACTAGATGATGCATCAGTTAATGATTGTATATAGGACCCCTCAGGATGAATGTAAAAATGAAGATTGTACTATATAATCCCTAATTGTACTAGATAATTTGACCCGTCCTTGTACTATTTTGAATGGGATGATTTCGATTAAATTGATCATAATGTATGAATGTTATCATACTGTATAATCCATCATAGGCTATAAATAAAGGTGAGATTTTCATTTCAAATCACACAGCCTCTTCTAACATTCCTTCCCTTTACTTATCCTCTGCATTCCCGATGGCAGACAAGCACACTCCAATCTAAGGATGATTAAGCTATATACTATAAGTATTACATAACGATAATCAAATAATCCAAAGTAATTAATCAAGATAATATATGTTATCAGGTATTTAACTTATTTATAGGCATTACTATAAAGTTTCTACCTACACTTACATTTCCCTTTCACACTAAGTTGCTACCAAAATTTTTGGCTAGTTTAGGAATTAATGCCAAATACACATCATTTCAATCCTATGTTTGCAGATGCCCTTTATATATTACCTATTTGGATTTTCATGAACACCTTCACATTTCTACCATTAGCATGAAACCCCATGAAATATTCACTATTAATGACCAAAATTCGACCCAGGTTAATCCAACTCTTAGGAATACCCCAATAAACCTTCACTAACATCAAGCAAGTACCTTAGTCTTGAATGTACGAATTATTCAACATATACTTAGAAACTCTATAATACATAAAGGTGGAAATAGGATTAATATAAACCCTTAGTTATATATTATTGCAGATTTTTGTATGACTCAAATTGAATTTAATGTGGTCGACATGATTATCCATTACATAAAAAACTTGACCACCATTAGGAACCCTCACATTAGGACATGTCGTAGCTTTCCTCTTAGATATAAAATATAGCCTATTATATGATACCCCAATATAGCACTTATGTACACACTTCACAAATCTGTCCATTATAGTAAGATACACCGAGGACCATAGGTAGTAGAGGAGTCTAATTCATATGAAGAAGGGGGAGCACCTACCGCAACAACACCATCCTACATAGAACCTACCCCAACATTACATCCGCCAACTAATGACTCATGGATTAAATGCTTTGATTGTCTAGTGCCGAGATTAGGCATTCACATTCAAGAGTTCGTGGCATGTTAGGAGCAACTTTAGTAGTAGCACGATATATATTATGCTTAGTTTCAGGAGCAGTTCTCTTCACTCCACTAGTACTTGTAGCCACCACATCCACCACAAGATTAGGGTCCATTTTATAATTAATTTATTTTGTTTGTATGTTGGTCTCATTATACTCTATTTTTTAGTCTTTTATCATAGTGTAACTATCCAAAGTTACATGATGAAAGCTTATAAAAATAAGAGATAATGCATATTTGGCATATTTAGGAGAGACAAAATTTGTAGAAATCAAATCCATCAAAAATTAAAATAAGAGAATAGTTGCTTACAATGAGTAGAATAATTTTTATAAGAAAGACAGACAAAAAAGGCTTGATGAGCTTCCTCTATCCTCTCTCTCTCTCTCTCCTCCTTTTCTTCCCTCCCTTCAACCCTTTTTCCTTTCCTTCTCAGTCAAGAAAATGCGAGTGATGTGAGCTAGGGATGGTGGTGGTGAGGGATATTTAGATAAAAATATATTAAACAAATCATTTTTATTTTATGGTACCACAATGATCTCACCCAATGACGTAGCACTGCATGTCATTCTATAGTTACTGAAGAATAATGCCTCTAATACCATAGTTGTAATTTCTAGTACCGTTGTGCCTCCAGCATAGCATTGTTGAGCTCACAAGCACATTATTATTGTACTCTAATTTAGATAAAATTAATCAGTCTAAGATTAAGAGAGTATACTTAAAATAAAATTGATTATAATTGTTGAATCAAAATTGATTTAAAAATAAAAAAGGTATGTTGGATATAAATTAATAAAAAATAAACAAAAAACACATTGTATAAGAATAAAATAAATCATACCAGACGCTCATCAAGCACTTCAAAGACCTCATTTATTAACTTTTACTTTGTACTTTCAATTTGTCCAATTTAGGCATTTCCCTGACCATATCCAAGCAATGGGATTCTTGCCATTCTATGCCCAAATTTGTTGCACCTAAAATATTATTCAGTCACCCTATTGCAAGGTCCTATATGTCTCCGCCCACACCAAATATATTAAAGAGTGGTAGGTGATTTGATAATCTGGTCTACCTATTTCTTACTACTTTCACCTATTTTCTTATCTAGAGTTGATTAATTACATTAAAAATATAAATAAACAACAAAAAAATAATTATCATTATGACACCCAATAATTACATCTTTTACTTCGAAGTCCAAAAGAATAAACACAATACCTACTACATCTACAAAAGAATATATAAACCAAAGAACTTGAAATATAACCAAACCTACCATTATTTATAAGCCTCAAATCACAGGTTTCTTACCATTACCTAAAAACATATAGAACTACATAATGAACATAAAGCCCAACAAATAACTAACATCTTACAACAAAAAATAATGCAAGATAAAAAAGAAATAATAGGCTATAAATCATGTAAGGAAATTAATAAATCTATATATGTTACTTGTATTATCACCTATATCAATTTATTATTATATTATATATCACATCTCAGTCTATCATTCTTTAGTCCTAATGTTGTTTTACTATTTTTAGCCCATCAATTCGTTAGTTTATCTTTATTATTAAATCAATACTATTTAATTTGTCAATCATATCATTCATTCAATCTCATAAGTCAATCAATTATATATGTAAATCAATTACACATATATAGCAATACTATCAGCATTCTATAGAGTCTTAGGCATCAAAATTTGGATATTTGTAAACCAAAATAAAAAATATACAATTACAATACAAATATAATAAGAAATATACAAATAAAAAATACAAGAAATATAAGAAAAGAAATGAAATTCAAATAGATAATATAAATTATAGAAAATAGAGTGAATTTCATTGAGCTTTGGGTTAATAAAAACTGAGGAGATTGACTCAGAAACAAAAAACAGATTTTGTTGAGAGCTCCAAACTTCATTTATCAGATATTTAGATGATGGCATCTTGATTCTAATCTTTCTCCTATAGTTTTTCCCGATTAGTCTCCAACTCCTTATGACTCCAAATCATTGAACTTCTTATAACTTTCAATTAATAAATCACGTGAATTAGTCACCCCGGCTTCTTATGACTCCTAACCAAATAGATCTTGAGTGTATTATGTGGGGGTAACATATCATATATTAAGTATCAATTAGTACATCATATAAATCATTTAAGCACATGTTATTAAATCACATTACATTACCTTTCACCAATTCTCAATTACCTTTTTTCTACTCATTTCATGTTGAAATTCTTATACACAAATTTAATTAGTAAAAGTGGAGGAATATCATATCAAATTATTTAGAATGATCAACTTTATAATATATCCAAAGTTATACAATGAAAACTTATGAAATCAAGAGATAATGCATATTTGATAGATTTAGGGGAGATAAAATTCATAGAAATCAAAACCATCAAAAATAGAAATAAGAGAATAGTTACTTACAATGAGTAAATAATTTTTGTAATTGGAATGATGGAAAAAAAATCCACGATGGACATTCTCTCTCTCTCTCTCTCTCTCTCTCTCTCTCTCTCTCTCTCTCTCTCTCTCTCTCTCTCTCTCTCTCTCTCTCTCTCTCTCTCTCTCTCTCCTCCTCCTCCTCCTCCTCCTCCTCATTCTCTTTCCCTCCCTTGCCCCTCTTTCCTTTCCTTCTCGGCCAAGAAAACATGAGGGAGGGGAGGGATGGTGGTGGTGAGGGATATTTAGAGAAAATTATATTAAAAAATCATTTTTTAGTGCCTGGCAGCACGACACTCTAACCAAACATAATATAGTTGCATGTCATCATAGAGTTACTTTGAAGCATACCCTTTAATATCATGATGGAGATTTCTAGCACCATCGTGCTCTCCAATATATCACTGTAACACTCACAAGCACAGCACCGCTGTTCTTGAAATCAAACATAAATGAAATTTTTTTTATTGAAGAAATCATTTTAAAATTTTAGGCTATTACATCCTAAGCCCACCCTCTACGAATTTTTTCTAGGATCATCATCAGCACCAATAGCAGTAATAGTAAGAGAGTAGGAGGAGAAGGAGGTGGATGAAGATGATGAGTAGGTAGAGTCCTACTAATATTTATTTAGTCTTTTAGTTTAGTTATCTTATTATATTTTTTTTATTTTTTATTTTACTTTATTTTTCTAAACTTAGTTGTAAAGTGGATGAAATAAAAAATGCAATCAAGTTCCCTATTTTTTAAATTTTTATCTCTATTATACTTTATTTTAGTTATGCATAATGGGTTGCTTAAAATAATAAATTTAGAAATTTATAAAATTAACATTATATGTTTTTTATTTTAAAAGTAAATTCACATGTATCCATAGTAGATAAAAATAGCAAATTAAAATTGCAGGAAATAAAGTAAACAATAAGGAAAATAACATGAACTAATTTTTTATAGTGGTTTAGTCAATCTAACCTATGTTCGCTCCCTAGAATCCTCTCCCTGAGTATTACATTATATATTTCTTTTACTCCTAGCATGGAGGAGAAGCCTTTCTAATTCACAGGAATCGAAGAACACCCTTGTATACCACTTCCTTCTCCTAAGAGGCCTCTCTTTCTACACCCAGCACGATAGAGATGCCTCACCACTAACCTCCTAGCTAGCACAAGATTCTTCTTCCAAGACTCTTCTGTGCTCTTACATCCAAGTTTCCTCACTCTTTTAAAACTGAGGAAATAATGACATAAATATTGAAGAACAATCTTTGCAATACCTTATTATAAATTTGGGCCCACATATAATGTTTTCGATGATAACAAATAATATTATTATTTTACTACTGGTATTCTTGCATGTCTATTTTGTTTGCCCTGCTAAATAACCTTTCAGGTCCATAAGCTCACGTGTAATGCCAATCAACTCAAGATTGGGTAGACTAGGGTTAAGCCTATCTGCAATTTCAATTTCAATGTACTTTTTATCTTTCTTGAGTCAAGTCATGTATCTAGTGGATCCCAAACTATATAACCTCAAGGGGAGTGATTTGGTAATTTAGAGAAATTTCTATTTTTTTTACGTAATCATATAGGATGATTTTAATCATATTGGACAATCAGTTAAAAGTAGAAATCTTAATTATGGCATCACTGGTAATTAAGAGTGATTAAACTAATCATACTATATGATCAAAATCATACAGGATGATCAGTTCAATTTGAGAAAAGTACCTGACAATCATAATTTAGGTATTATTTTGATTTTCAAATTTTGTTTTAATTATACAAGATGATATGCATTGTGCTGGATGATTTATAACAATCATGCCTAAATTGATCTTATGATTAGAAAAGTAATTATAATAAGATTGCTCGATCAAATCATAAAGGATAATCTACTTAGATTGTATTGGATGACTTATTATATCTCATAGGACGATCCCCTATCGTCCAAGATAAAAACCATAATTTTTTTCTAGTTATCTATGTAATTGTACTAGCATCTTAAGAGGGTTGCGGGATAATATGTTGATTGCCACCCATCATCCCATGTTGTATTGGATGATCAATACATTATCTTGAACTAATTGTCCTGGGCGATCTCAGAATCATACAGGATAATTTATACAAATACTTAAACTGGTCGTACAAGGCAAAGTTGATCATACTGGCTGAAAGGGATGTTTTTTACTAATCATATAGGATGATCTATCAATCATAATAGATCATCTTTGATGGCATGTCGAAAATTAGGACTTCTTTTGAGGCTCTCTATTTAAGCGCCCTTATTATCTCTTGAGATAATCTTTTTCTATGGAGTTGATCTGAGAGAGAGCTTAGAGAAGGAAAAGAGAGGGCTTGGGAGAGAGAGAAATCCTTGTGAGGGGGAGTTGTGAAGGATTCACAAAGGTTGCTCCAAGCAAGGTTTCTACCGTCTTCTTCAAGTTTTTGTTTTGGTTCCTTAGTGGCTCTAGGGGAGATCTTTTTTTAGCATTAGATCTAGGATCTCTACCTTCACCAGGAGGATGAAAAAGATTCTAAAGTTCTCTACCTACTCCAAGAGGGAGTAAAAGAATTCCAAGGTTCTCTGCCAACTCCAAGAGGCAGTGAAAGGATTCAAGGCACTCTACCTCACTAAGTCAATAGAAAAATTTTGTAAGGCTTCTCCACCTTACTATGGGTGCATAAGGACAGACTACTTTTTGTGTAATACCTGGAAAAGTGGTTTTCAAGGAGTGAATATTGATTAAGTTGACTGAAACACTATAAATCTTATGTGTTCTCTCTATTTACTTTTTTTGCATTTAATTTTCACATTATTATGTGATTTGTTCTATGGTCTAAATCTCTATTTTTTGTTATTGTCAAATTATTATTGCTTTTGCATAAATTATTTATTTTAAAATATTAAAAAAATTCTTTTTCTATAAAAAAAAAATAAATAACCAATGTGGCTCTTGGTTAGCCTTGGGACTAATTCTTTAAGATTTAACAACTCTCATGAACTTTCAAGTGATATCAGAGTGGGATTCATAAATTAAGTTTTAGAAAACTTTTGAAAAAATATCTATGTCTAACTTTGGCAATCATGACACAGTGGAGAGATACTCAATCACTAGACCAACTTTATTTGATAACATTTCTTTTGATTTTTGGAAAACTTGTATGTTCATTTTTTTAAAAATTAATTGATTATTGCATATGGATACTAGTTTAGGATGGTTACTCTACACCTTTATGTTTAGTAAATGGTGTTAAAATTAAATTTTTTTTTCTAAATGGACCACTGTTGATAGAGATTTAGCCCAACTAAATGCCAAATATCTTAACTATTTTTTTCTGTGCTTAAAAATTTAAGGATTATATGTGTGTTTTTGCTTGTTCAACTGGTAATAAGATTTGGGATAAACTCTGCATTACATATGAAGGAACAAAGGAAGTAAAAGAATCCAGGCTAAACATTCTTCTTTATGATTAAGAACTTTTTTGCATGAAACCTAACGAATCTATTTCTAAAATGAATACTAGGTTTACACAAATTATTACTTCACTGCATGCCTTAGGAAGAGAACTATCAAACAATGAAAAAGTTAACAAAATTCTTTGTTGTTTACCATATTCATATGATGCAAAAATAACTTCCATTACTGAACCTACAGATCTAAATGTTTATTTCATAGAAAACTTACTTGGATAAATCATTTCCTACAAGCAAGGAGTGAGTCAAAGGCATTTTGATGCAGGTGAAAGGAGAAAAGAGAAAATTGTAGCCTTAAAGGCTGATGATTCTAACAGTGACTCTTCTCGACAAGATGATGATGACATTGCCCTGATGACTAAACAATTTAAGAGCTTTTTAAAGAAAAAGCAAATATATCATCAATAATGGAACAAATGTAAGAATGGTAAAAGTTCTAAATTTTTTTTTATGTCCTACTTTTTGAATGTAGGAAGCCGGGGCATCTAATGTCTGATTACCTAACTCTTAAAGCCACCCAAGTAAGGAGAAGTGTGAAGAAAAAGCTAAATTCAAGAAGGGTAAGCAAAGGATCCAAAAAGCTTTCTAGGCAGATTCAACATTAGACTCCTCTAAAACAGAATCAGAAGAGGAGGTAACTAACCTATGCTTAATGGTAGGAGATCATCTTGATTATTCTGATTAGGAGGAGGTATGTGAGCTTACATATGATCAACTATTTGAAGTTTCTATAAAAAAATTCATACTGCATATAGGAAGCTTAAAAAATCACATGCTAGCCATAAATTTGATTTTTCAATTCTACAAAAAAGGGCATGAATGCTTAAGAAAAGATCATTCTACACTAGATAGTAATCACATGACCTTGTTAGATGATTTTGACTTGTTAAACAAGAAGCATTTTGAATTAACTGAGCTGCGTGAATCCTTGAAAATATTACATATTGAATTAAAAAATGCATACATGAGATTAGAAACTCTTGCATCTGTAATAGATAATAGGGAGCAAGCATTAAACATAGAAAATTTAATTCTTAAAGTGCAAATTAATATTTATAAATCAAAGTAAATGCTTACAAATAAAATAAAAAAAATTCCTTCACTTAAAGAATTATATAATCCATTACATCAGCATGCATCATTTAAACCTAAGAAGAGGCACCATAACCCAAATAGATTATTAAATCCTTTTTTTGGTGTTAGATGTTTTTCTTATGGCATGCTAGCACATATCTCCCACACTTGCATCATTCACTATAAAACACATTTGGTTTGAAGACCAAAATTTCAAAACTCACAGCATAGCATGCATGCATTTCATTCTTCTTTCCATAAGATGGGACCCAAACATATTTGGGTTCCCAAATCAAATATTTAATGATTTTGTAGGGATGCTCTCATAGAAGGCACCATGAGAGTATATGGTACATGGACGGCGGATGTTCGAGACACATGACTGTAGATGTAGATCATTTCATTTCACTAGAGGCCAGGGTAGGAGGCAAGGTAACACTTGGAGAGAACTTCACTAAGAGAGTGGTTGGATTAGGTATAATTAGGAACTCCAAGAATTTTATTATTAAAAATATTTTACTAGTAGATGGCTTGAAATATAACCAGCTTAACATAAGCCAACTTTATGATAAAGGATTTAACATTAAATTTTTTTCAACCAGCTGTATGATTAGCTTAAATGGGAATAAAGTGCTACAAGGAAAAAGAATCAATGATGTTTATATACTTGATTTAAACAATGTTGAACCTATTGCTTCTTTTTAACTAAAATTGTTACAAATAAATCTTGGTTATGGCATAGGAGATTGTGTCATGCAAGTATAAAAACCTTTAGGAAAATTACCCAAAAAGACTTATTGAGAGGAATTCCTGAACTGGAATTCTCTAAGGACCACCTGTGAGATTCATGCCAATTAGGGAAACAAGTCAAATCCTCCTTCCACTCAATCAAAGGCATTAACACTAACAAACCCATATAAGTCCTACACATGAATCTCTTTGGACCTATCAGCACTACAAGCCTAGTAGAGAATGTCTTTGGGTATGTGATTGTTGATGATTATGCAAGTTTTATTTAGGTTAGATTCATATTTCATAAAAGTGAATCATTCAAGGAGTTTAGGTCTTTCTTCACTTGGATTTAGAGGAAGCTAGGTTATGAAATTTTAGCCATTCATAGTGCCTATAATGGAGAGTTTGAGAATGAGATATTTGAATCTTACTGTAATGAGTAAGAGATAGATCACAATTTTTCAGCACCTAAAAACCCTTAGTAGAACGGGGTTACTAAAAGAATGAATAAGATCTTGTTAGAATCCGTTAGAGCCATGTTAGCTAAATACTCATTTCTTAAATTCTTTTGGAAAGAAGTGGTGAATAAAGCCAGTTATGTTCTGAAAAGGGTAAATGTTATATCCAAGCTAAATAAGACACCCTATAAAATTCTTAAGGGTAAGACACCAAACATCTCTCACATTCATGTCTTTAGATGTAAAGTGTTTATTCTAAATAATGGAAAATCTCTACTAGAAAATTTTGACCCCAAATCTAATGGAGTGTTCCTAAGTTACTTAAATGTTGGGAAATCCAATAGAATTTTAAATAAAATAACATTAGTAGTTGAGGAGACCACTCATATTGTATTTGATAAATCTAATAATTCTGGAGGGTCTTGAGAAGAAGTAAAAGAGGTTGTAGAAGTCCACAAGGATTATAATCTATAAATTTAGAGAAAGGGTATAATCTAAAAATATATTGTCTAGAAAATGGAGATATTCTTCAAGTAATACTAAAGAATTGATCTTAGGGGACCCATTTGAAGGTGTTAGAACTAGGCATAGATTTAGAAAAGAAGTAAATCACTATGCCTTCATTTCAATGACTAAACCACCAACATAAATCAAGCCCTATTTGATGAATTTTGGAACCTAGCAATGCAAGAAGAGTTAAATTAATTTGTGAGCAATGATGTTTGGGAACTTATTAAAGATATAAGGACCAGAGTGTGGTTGGAACTAAATGGGTTTAGAAAAATAAAATGAATGATTCTGGTGTAATGGTTAGAAATAAATTAAGATTAGTGGCTAAGGAGTATAATTAGATAAAAGGAATAAATTTAAAGAAATTTTTGACCTTGTAGCTAGATTAGGAGTCATTAGAGTGCTACTAGCCTTCACTTCTTTTAACAGATTTAAATTGTACTAAATGGATGTTAAAAGTGTCTTTCTGAATGGGGTAATAAAAGAAGATGTGTATGTTGAACCATTCACAGGCTTTGAAAATTCACAATTTCCTAATCATGTGTTTAAATTAAAAAAGACATTATATATACTTAAATAAGCACCCATGGCATGGTATGAAAGGATTAACACATTCATACTAAAAAGAACATTTAGTTAAGGTGAGCATAGACCCCACCCTATTTTTAAAAAATGTAGGAGATAAACTATTGATTGTCCAAATTTATATTGATAATTTTTTTTTGGATTCTCTAATAAAACCCTTTGTAATGAGTTTTAAAAAATAATTAGTAAGGAAATTGAGATAAGTATGATGGGAGAACTTCCTAATTTCTTGAATTTAGTATAAGATAAAAGGATGATAAAACTTTCTTTAGTAAATCAAAATACATTAAGGATATCCTTAAGAAATATGAAATGGATAAAGCCTAGCCAATCAACACTCCCATGAGTTTCATTGTTCAACTAGATAAGGATTTAAATAGAAAATATATTGATCAAAAGAAATACAAAGGAATAATTAGATAACTTTTTTACTTAACTGCTAGCATACTTGATATTATCTTTAGTATTTGTCTCTATGCTAGTTTTCAGGCTGATCCAAAAGAGTTCCACTTGACTCTTTTAGGAGAATTCTTAGATATCTCTTAGGAACTCTAGACTTAGGAATCTGGTATCCTATGCATATCATATCTTTCGAAATTATAAGATATTCTTATTCAAATTTTGCAAGATACTAAGTTGATAATATTAGTGTCATCTGCAAATCAAAGAATCCAATCCAACACTCTATAACCAAATGCATTGGCATAAGGCACTACTTTATCAGGGACTATATTACTAAAGGAGATATAGTGCTACACCATGTAGCTACTGAAAACCAACTTGCTGATATCTTTACAAAACCATTAGCCTTTGAAACTTTTAGCTTCTTAAGAACCAAATTAAGTGTAATAGATATTAATGATTGAAATTTATTCTTTCTATTTCTAATGTTTTGTTTTTGTTTTATTTGTATGTCTATTTCTATTTATGTATTTTTGTTTTATATTTTCAATTTTCTATTATTTTTCCTTCAATCTTCTTAAAGAGTTAGATCAATGCTCACTTCTAATATTGATTTCTTAAATGACATTTTTGCCTTACTTTTAATTTTAGAAATTAGTAAGTTGTGATTGATGTCCCTAAATTAGTTAAAGGAAGAAACATCGATGATTATCTCTCTTCCTCTAACTCCCTTAGCGGGTTAATTTCTTTTGAATCAAAATCTATTTCAAATAAAATATGTACTTTAAAATATAGTTTTATTTAGTCTTCCTATAGGGATCTATCTCATATGAATAATGTTCCAAATCAATGAAATCACAGTCAACTTTTCTTAATCAGGTTGTTACTTTTATCATATAGATGTGATTTTTTTTTTTGTGGTTTACTATTCCTTATATTAGAGAGTAAGTTTTTCTTCTCTTATATCTAGAAGATATCTCAAAAGTGAGAGTCTTTAAAGGTTTTGAAAGATATTCAGCTCGTAAAAATGACAAGAGACACAAAATGAGCTCAAAAATACTAAAAATATGCGCTATGACCACCAAATAATTGCATGATACACCAAAGTGTATCAAAAATCAAAAGATGCACAAAGTACGCCAAATAACCAAAAAAAAGAGGTAAAAAATGAACCCATAAAGAAATAAGTTTCCTTCTCTTTCAAATCTTTAAATCTTAGAAGAATCCATGCGCCCCTTGATATTTTCAAACACTTGAATTTAAAAATCATGATTTTGGTTAATTACTGCATTATTATTCTATCAGATATTTTTTCTACAGAGAAGTTTAAAAGATCACTCTTCATATCTAATTTCTTTCCTAAAATAAATTTTTATTTTAAAAAAAAAGAATTTTAATATGTAAGAAGTCCAAGCCTAGGTTCACAAAATTAGTTTTTCTAGATTTTAGCATTGTCATTTCATTTCTTACTGATTTCTAATCTAACTCACATGGGAAATTTATCATTTACTGGAGTTAATCAATTAAGAAAAGGGGGTCATTTTTATTTCTAACTAGTTTTTGGTTTAGTTTTTGTGTTATTTTATGCTTTTCATGTTATTATTTTTGTTTTGAAACACTCCTAATCATCACACTCCATCTCCTAAATTTTTTTAGTTTTATTTACATCATCTACGATAATCAACATCATCATGTAAGATATGAACAAAGATACACCTCTCTGATAACAGCACATCCAATGGCTGATATTAATAAATTATTGGTGATCGTCCCATAAGATTCACACGTTGTATTAGACAATCCACTTGGCAGAAGTTATTGGTTAATTTGAACGTTTTAGGCTTATCCATTATGACACTTCATCCAGGATGATACATGTGTTTATCTTGTATGATCCAATTAGTCAACAATCGTACAGGAAGACTCCTTGGGACGATTACCCTGTATCTAATCATCCAGTATGAAACTTGATCAACTGTACAATATGTCCAAACTTTTGATCGATCGTCTGGATGAATTGATTGCACCTGAACATCCAGGAAGATCTCCCGATTATACTATACAATATGATAATTTCTTTATAAACATATTGTTTTTCCCATTTCCTTTATACCCTTCCAATCCCCTCTTCTTCCCTCGTCAATTCATACTCTTGTAATGGCTGGTGGGAAAAGAAACAAAGCACTTGTAGGAAGCTCTTCCAGGTGTTTTATTGATCCTCGATTCACTAAGGAATCTAATGAAGCGGCCTACAAATGCTATAAAATTGCTGGTATCAATCCTTCCAAGATTGTCAATTAGAATACTAAGACCTTTTAGGTATTGAACCTATTCTCTCTTATAACTCTTGGCTTTATTCTTACCCTTGCCTGTCCCTTCAATTCTAAATTACTATTTGAATTCTTTGCAAGCCTTTGCCTCAATACTGATTTCACTGCTCTTTTTGAATCATATGTGAATAGAAGGCTTGTAGAGATAACCTATTAGAATTTTTATGAATTTCTTCAATTGTCCACCATTGGTGCTAAACTCCATATCTTAGCTTCTGATTTTGATTTTAATTACACACCTATTAACAACATCCTTAGGGAATCCAATAGTCACCTTCATGAATCCACATCCAGCTCCTTAGTCAATGATGATGAACCATCCAACACGTCCTCCATAATTCCATTATTCCTAAAACTGGGGATCAAATTCACATTACTCTTGTCCTTTCACTCACCACTTACTACATCATAAATAACCTTGATTTTAATGTTACTGATCTTTTAACTTGCTACATTAACCATTTAACCTATATTAGGGATCCTTGACACAAAAGAAAGCCTAATTTAGCTTTAAGACATCTCATTGCTTATGTCCTTGAATAAAAATACAATCTTCAATTCCCTGCTCCACCTAATCACCTCCCCATATTCTACTCCAATAAGTCCTTCCATGTCTTTCATAGTACTCATCGTCACCTTGTGTACGAAGAGCGTATGGTTGAAGAGGAAGGACATGTCCTGTACCTGCCCCTATTCACCCATAATCTCAGGTTGATTAGTTGGTCTAGTGATTTGATCAGTGGGAGGCTAAATTTGAATCCTATGTAGCTGAGCAATAGTAACAGTATGATGAAGAATTAGCTCTTTTTGATGCCTATGTAGTCTAAATGCAACAGCAGCATGATAAGAATATGGTCTGGTTTGGCATGCAATTTTCCTCTCTTCACTGATACTTTCAGCCACCACCTCCATCTGATCAGGGGTTTTTGTTTTTCTAGTTAGATAGTCCTTTTATTTTTGTGTTTGTATTAATCTTCCTTTATATACTTTGTTATATGTTTAGTGTTTTTCCTTTACCTATTTTTTATGCAAAAGGGGGAGTAGTGTTTTATTTTGCATCATATGGTTTAGTGAAATTTACTTTATTCTATTTTTAGTTTTGTTTATGCTCCATTTTTCTTATGTCTCATATTTCCTTAAAAAATAAAAAATAAAAAAATTTTAACTCCCCTTACTTTTAGAATTTCATCTTCAAAGGGGGAGTTTCAGAAAATGTCAAAGAACTTTGAAAATTTTTAACAACAAAATTTGTCATCATCAAAAAGGGGGAGATTGTTGCAAATCTAGGCTCACATACAGTGATTTTGATGATAAAAAATATTAATTTTACTTTAATACTACTATTCTTATATATCTATTTTATTTTGCCCTTCTTACTAACCTTTCAGGTCTACAAGCTCATGTGCAATGCCAACCAACTCAAGAATAGGTAGATTAAGGTTGAGTCTTTCTATAATTTCAATTTCAATATACTTTTTATCTTTCTTGAGTTGGGTCATGTATCTGGTGAACCCTAAGTTATGTAACCTTGCACACGAACACTCAAGGAAAGTAATTTAGTGTGTTAAAGAAATTTCTTTTCCTTTTTACCTAATCGTACAGGACGATTTCAAAAGTAATACAACTAGTTAAAAATAGAAACCCTAATTAGGGCATTTCTAATAATTAAGAGTGATTTAGCTAATTATATTGTACGGTCTGAATCCTATAGGACAATCAATTCAGTTTGTGAAAAAGAGTTGCCAATCATAATTTAGGTAATATTTTAATTTTAAAATTTTATTCTAATTATATAGGATGATATGCAATGTCCTAGATGATTTATGACAATTATGCCTAATTTGATCCTATCATTAGGGGATTAATTATGGATAGATTTCTTAATAAGATCGCATAGGATGACCTACTTAGATCAGACTGGATGATCTATTATATTTTATAGGATAACCACCTATCATATAAGATGAAAATTATAATTTTCATTTAATCATCCAGGTGATCATATTGGATGTACTGAGAGGGTTACGGGATGATATGTAGATCGTCAATCATCATCCCATATTGTATTGGACAATCAATACAAAATCGTAAACTAATCATCTCGATTGATTGTAGAATTGTATTAGATGATCTATACAAATACTTGAACTGATCATATTGGGCAAAGCTAATTATACTAGATGAAAGGGTTGCTTTGTACTAATCGTACAGGACAATTTATCGATTACTATACAATCTTTGATGGCAAGTTGAAAAATTAAGACTTCTTTTGAGGCTCTCTATTTAAGCTCTCTTATTATCTTTTGAGACAATCTTTTGTTGTGGAGTTGATCTAAGAGAGAGCTAAGAGAAGGAAGAGAGAGAGCTTGGGAGAGAGAGAAATCCTTGTGAGGGGGGAGTTCTAAAGGATTCATAAATGTTACTCCAAGCAAGATTTCCACCATCTCTTCAAGTTACTTTTTTGGTTTCTTAGGGGCTATGGGGAGATCTTCATTAGCGCTAGATCTAGATTCTCTACCTTCACTAGGAGGGTGACAAAGGATTCCAAGATTCTCTGCCTACTCCATCAGGGAGTAAAAGGATTCTAAGATTCTATACCTACTCCAAGAGGGAGTAAAAGGTTTCAAGGCACTCTACCTCACCGGGTCGATGGAAAGATTTTGTAAGAGCTTCTCCGGCTTATTTTGGGGGAAAAAGTATAGACACTACTTTTTAGTGTAATACCTAGAAAAGAGATTTTCAGGGAGTGGATGTAGGTCAAGTTGACTGAACCACAATAAGTATGGTGTGTTCTTTCTATTTACTTTTCACATTTAATTTACACATTATTCTATGATTTATTATATGGTCGAAATCTCTACTTTTTTTTATTATAAAATTAATGTTGCTTCTGCATAAATTATTTATTTTAAAATATTCAAAATGATTTTCTTTTTTTATTAAAGAAATTTTAAATAACGAATTCACACTCTCTCTTGGTTAGCCTTGCGACTAGTTCTTTAGGGATTAACAACCCTCATGAACTTTTATACCCGCTCTCTCAAACACCCTTTTAAGAAATCTTTCATACTCACCTTTATCTCTCTCACCCTTCTCTCCCTCACATAATAGAGTAAGTCTCTCCAAAAGCTCTCTCTCCATCATCTTGATCTCCCCCAACAAAGATTAAGATGTCCAAAGACTTACATTAAAAGAATATAAAAGGGTGTTTATATTATACTCTTAATGAAGCACTAAAAATTTTAATATTGTGTTATTATTATTAAATATTGGATTATGTAGTTTTTATGCATCTAAATATATATAAGATGTGATCTATTATAAAACATAAATTGAATGCAATTTATATATTATGGAAGAAGAAGATCACAAAGAAAGTTCAAGATACATGATTCCACAAATTTAAAATAGTTTTTTAAAATATTTTTATATTTAAACACACATTTTATAAAAAAAAATTAATAAATCTTCTTTAAAAGCAAATTTAATCAGATTAAATTCATGAGGATAAAGATTGATTCCTAATGTTTTTTACGTATCAAAATATTTGCGGTAATAGAGAGAGGAGATAAAATTTAATGACCTAGCTTTGCACAAAGATCCAGTACACACATATAAGAGATGAGTGCCAGAATTTTATAAGACAGTTAATTTTTACATAAAAAATCCTAAAAAGGGAAAATCTTCAGAGTGTGACCCAATTAAAATGATTTTAATATTTAAATTTGATTATAAGTGAAGCCCTTCCTCAAGGGAAAATGTACTATAAAGAACACATTAGTTTATTGAAGTTTAAAGAGCCTTGTGGAAGGAATACATATGAGTGCTAAAGTTAGGAGTTGAACTTGATGTTAATGGTATGCATTAATCTTTTAAGTGATAATAAGTGTTAGCATTATTGGTAGATGATGAAGTCAATAAGCATTGGAATAGTCATATGATAATGATTACAAAATTATAGGTTGGTAGACCATAGCATGGGGTGATGGAGGTCAAAGGATTATAGTTGGTGAGCAACCAAGGTTGGAAGCAGTATAATTACGTGACAAATATTAAAGGATTATAGTCATATAATAATAGTCAATGACTACAATCAGAGGGTGATAGAGGTCAAATGGATGTAATCGATAGGAGACAGTGGTTTGAGAACTATATTTGGATGATAGTGGTTAGAAGATAGTTGTTGGCGAGCAATGGAGGATAAAAGGACCATAGCTTATGAGCAATGATGGTCAAAGAATTTTAGTTAGGGGCGATGGAGAATAGAAGGATTGTAGTCAATGAATAGTTGTATGAGGGCCTTAGTTGAGTGATGGTGGTCTAAGGTCTATTGTTATACAATGGTGGTCAAAATATCATAGTTAGATGATGTTGGTTCGAGGATTATAGTCGAGCGACTATAGTCAAAAGAGCATAGTCGATAAGCGATGGAGGTTGGAAGGTGGATAATAATGGTCAAGAGTTGCAGTTAGGCAATAGTGATTTGAGGGCCATAGTTAGGCAACGAAGGTCCAAGGACCATAGTAGTTTGCCCATGAAGGCTTAATGTTAACAACCGAGTGTTGGCCCAATGGTGGTGTTCCTTTTGAGTGGCACACCTATAAATGTAAAAAAAAAAATTAGAACACTACATTAAAATAGCCCTTATTAATTTTCTTAATATAAAAAAATTCATTTAGTATTAAAATGCCTTAATGATGTTTGAACTAAATGATATTGTGCTCATTTGATTTGCCTCATCGAGCCACTCGATTAGGCTATAGGTATGCAAAATGTGAAGATTATTTAGTTAATTGCAATTGATGTTCGAACTAAAAGAAAAAAAAAGTCCATTTTTTAATTTAAACTCATTTTGGTTGCTTTATTGCTCGGATCAGTCTCATTGACTCGAGATTTACTAAAATATAAATTTGGATAATTATATTTTAATTTTAAAAGTTTTAATTTAAGTATATCTTAAGATTCAGGACTCATCCCTATTTAGTTAAAATTCAGCCTATCAAATAAAGAAGAAATTATTACATACAAAGTCCGGACGTAGCACTGTATCTGGACTCCAATGAAATCATGACACATAGGTTATGCACATGGATTTTTACATATTTATATTTTATTTGTTCTTGGTAGTTTGATGACCCGACCCGACCCGACCCAGAGGTGATAGTTTTAACTTTTTGAAAAAGGCCTTCACTAACCCATTCAAATTTAGGGTTTAGGGTTAGCACTTATTTTTAATTAAAAAAACTTGCAAAATCTCCCCAATATTTATGATTCTAGTGGAATAAAACTTTTAATACCTATTAAGAAAGAAAAAATAAAGAATAGTTGATGAAGATGGAGACTAATTTAGGAAAGGACGTTGCATTCTTTTAAGAGATGACATGCTCACAAGAAGTAGAGGTTAAATGGTGGTATAAAAATGCCAGGGAAAACCTGAAGATAACAAAAATGTAGACAACCATAGAGAGTTTATGGTATGAATGGAGTTAATTTAGTTGGAGGTACTGTAAATTTTATCTTATTGGTAAATTTTAAAATCCCCCTAAGTTTTACTATGTTTCCTACAAATGTATAGTTTTAAGGATTTATAGACATGCTAATTATGTATTTTTCCTCTAATGAATTTTTTTTCTAATTTGTAGATAGAATTTTTATAAAAGGAATTTTATTGGAATGTTGTATGTTCCTTATATACATCGTATATTGCATGTGAAATGCTTAAATATATGGTGTGTATAATTCCCCTTGTACACAATGTATACAAGCTTGAACACACTGTGTATTCATTGTTAATGATTGTTTATTGGATGTTTGTTGACTATATATTAACTGTGTATTACATTTTAAAAGCTATGATTCAATGACTTTGATAGTATATATTTTTTTGTTCATTTTATTATGCTTTTATAAATTGTATGTAATGTATACATACTTATACACAGTATGTGGAAGCTTTTAGTCATTTTGGTGTGTTTCCTCTTAACATTTTTTCCATTGTATATAGGGTATGTATAACGATGAGAAACAGGCATATACGTTATACTACAAGTATGCCCATAATTCTAGTTTTGGTATTTGCTAGGGTTATTATTGTTATAGGCCAAATTCTAGAAAGATAAAATACATGAACTTTGTCTGTTCAAAATTTGGTTTCAAGAAGGGTCATGATTTAAATTTTCAAATGAACGAGTTGTCTAATTAAGATTAAGTTTATAAAAGATGAAGATGGATCTTGGAAGGTGCAATTTTTTTCTAAAAGCCATAATCTTGAATTGGTCAAGTAGAAGACCAACATCTACTTAGATCATATAGGAATATGAGTGATGAGAAAGCATTAGTTCTTTGATCAATGAAAGAAGCTATTGTAAGAACCATTGATGTATTTTTATACCTTATAGGTGAAGTTGGAGGTATTAGAAATATTAGATTCTTTAAGAGGGGTGTATATAACTACATTCAGAAAGAAAAATAGAGCAATGATTGATTATGGGGTCACTAATTCTTTAATTTAACTATTTAAAGATCATCAAGTTGATGACAATATGTTCGTATGGGATGTCCAGATTGATGAATTTGATACATTATTGAATTTTTTTGGGTTGATAAGATGGGTATGATAGATTATGACTGCTATTTTTTTTTTTTTTTTGAAATGGCCAAAAAGCATTAATGAAAAAAAAAACTTATTACAAACTAACATGTGATATTAATACTATCACATTCCTTTTTAAGCAGAAAAAGAAAACTAGGAGGAATCTTATTGCAATAGAGATCCTCCCAAATAAAATCTTCTAATAAACCAAAATTAGCCCAAAAATCGGCAAATTTATTACAATCCCTATGAACATAATGAAAAAGAAAGTTACCAATATCCTTGAAGAAAGACATATCTTCGACGACTTCCTCTTTTTTTGGAATTTTATTCAAAGAATTTTGTAGATACTTGATGACATTATAATTATCTCCTTCAATAATAATCCCTTTAACTTCAAAGCTCCAATTATGATAAAAATTTTTCAATGCCCGAACAGCCATAAGTTCCAAAATACCAATGTCCCAATGAACACATTTAATACCAAAGGCAAAAAGAAACCTTCCTTGATCTCTAAAAACTCTAGCAATACCGGCTTCATTTGTATTTAAAAGAGCTGCATCAAAATTGCCTTTAATCCACTCGGGTGGAGGAGGGAGCCAAGAAGAATTTGACAGCTTGGAAAGTTGATTAGCACCCCAGTGGTCCGAGAAGATATGATAATTTGAAGAAAATGTGTCTGCCTCAAGAGCTCTAGCATATAGAAATCCCATTCCCAACTCTTGGCCTCCATGTGAAACATTATTTCTGCTTTTCCAAGAGAAATAAACCAGTGTACAATATAGATTAGCCAAAAAAGGATTTGAGTTTGTCAAATCCTTTAAATTATTTAATGTAATCCGTCAAAGAATTGTAAATTTGTAACTTGAATCCCCACTTGTTTAATAATTCAATCATTTGAGTAAGCTTTTCACAGCTTACCGCTATGTGGTCATTCGTTTCAGCTGCTAAGCAACCCCTCAGGCAAAAATTGTTTTGAACTAACCTTCTGTTCAATAGTAGATCAAAAGTAGGAATTCCATTGTTTAATAATCTCCACCAAAAATAGAGGACCCATGGAGATAATTTGATATTATTTATCCAATTCCAATGAGCCTTGTTATTATAAACAGGCTCATTAATCGCCCTAGCCATAGAAGCCAGAGTTTCTCCAGAAAACTTGTATAGAAGTTCCCAAGAGTCTTCTTGATCATCTTTCTGAATTGGCACTTGAACAATTAATTTCCTCAATTCACTCCAAAGAATTCTTCAAGCTCATTGTGATCCCATTTTCTTTCTTTAATAAAGAAATCAAGTTTTGGAAAGTCCTCTATCATTACATTTACAAATGTCGACCATTTAGAAAGACTTCTGTTAAGAAGCCACATCTTTTAGAGTATCAATTAAGGATCCTGTAGCAATTTTCCATTTCAGCAAAGGACGTAAAGAATGCATTCCTTTCAACAAAATTTTCCATGTAGTTGAAGAATTTCCTTTACAGTTTTCGTTCAAGCTGCTAATCCCATATTTGGCTTTTAAAGTCCTGTACAGCAAGGAGTTAGATCCTTTAATGAAATTCCATGAAAACATTGATCTAAGAGGACCAATCATCGATTTTGAAGAGTGAATTCTAGCTCCCCCTTCATTCCAAGGCTTGCATAGCACATCCCATGAGATATAATGCATACTAGTAGCATTATCAGCTTTCTTCCAAATGAATTCTCTACACATCATCTCCAGTTTCTTTAAAATGTTTAGGGGAACCATTGAATGAGCCACATAAAAGATAAGAATAGCAAGCATTATTATCTTAACCAGGACTAGTCTTCCTGGAAGAGAGAAGAACTTATTACCCCAAGCATTTAATTTGGTCGCTGCTTTCTTAAGGATAAATAAATAATCTGATGAAACCATTCTTCTCAGGCTCAGTTTTATTCCCAAATACTTCATTTCCTGCACTTCTTTGAACTTGAGAATTTTTGAAAAATTCTTCTTTTTGGCATTACTAATAGACTTTCCATATATAATAGCATATTTATTCAAATTAATGGACAAGCCCGTCCAGTTACAATATTCTGTAATGATTCTTTTTAGTCTTTTCAAATGTTCAGCTTTTGCTTCCGAAAAGAGTAAGACATCATCAACAAATAATAAGTGGGAAATCATAGGTGTCGTAGTAGATGCTTTTATCCCGATCTCCTTGCCATTTTGGTGCAGATTATTAGATAACTGTTGGGAGCATAAGATGAATAGATAGGGAGAAAGTGGACATCCTTACCTAAATCCACTCTTTGCTTCTATCCAATTAGATTTAATGCCATTGAAAATTATAAAGAATTTTGGATTTATAACACATTCCAAAAGAAGATTTGAATAACCCAAAGGAAATCCAAATAACTTAGAACATTCTTCAAAGAATTCCAAGACATGCAATCATATGCTTGTTCCATATCAATCTTCACCGCCACCATCCCTTTCTTGGATTTAGAAAATATAAATTTATGAAATAATTCTTGGACTAGAAGAACATGTTCCGAAAGTGATCTACCTTTTAATAAAGCAGCTTGATTTTTCGAAATCAATTTATTGATCACCAAAGCTAGTCTATTTAATAAAACTTTTGCAACAATTTTATAGATAGACAAGCATAAGCTAATAGGACAAAAATGAGAAGGATGTACCGGATTTTGGACTTTAGGGATAAGAACTACTAGAGTTGCTTTCCACTTATAATTCATTTTATCTGTAGAAAAAATTGAGAAAAAGCCTTCCAAATGTCCTAAGCAATTAGATTCCAATGAGCTTTAATGAAGGAATAAGTAATACCATCTATTCCAGGAGAGATATTATTTCCAAGGTTCAAAATAACACTCTCAACTTCCTCAAAGGTGTAATCATCCTTCAACAAATCAACATCCTCCAAACTTAATGAGCACTGATTATTAGGCCATCCAAAAATTATACAACTCCTTTCTTTCCACTTTTGAGAGAAAAAGTTTAAAAGAGTTTGTTCAATATCATCTTGATTAGAAACTACCTCACCAACTTCATTCTTCACTTGTTTGATAAAATTTCCATTATTCCTTCCATTTGCAAAAGCATGGAAAAATTTAGAGTTGATGTCGCCTTCCTCCATCCATTTTTCCTTTACTCTTTGTTTCCACCATAAATTTAACCGAGCAAGAGTGATGTTCATTTCATGTACTTTAGCTTTGAGTAAGAAAATGGGTTGTCCTAGATCTACACTATTTGCTTCTTCAATTTGTAACTCAGCCACCTCTTTTTTGAGTTTTTCCTTAAGTTCCGATAAATTTTGATGCTTTGATCTACTCCAAAAGAATAGAGCCCTTAATACTTAGATTATGACTGCTTTGGATATGTGGTAATATTTATACTAGCTACATGCTTAATAAATATAATTTAATATATGCATCGTTTATCAAAGTTAATAATCATTGGAATAATATTCTACTTGGAGTGGATTTTTTGTTAGAGAAACTAATTGAATCATTTACATGATTGTTAAGAATATTTATACAAATAATGAAAGATAAATATCTAATAATAATATTTTCTAACTAGGACTAGATAATAGCTAAGGCTATAAAAGTTATATTACCACATAATAACAAAGTTATATGACTTTTTTATAAATGTTTAAGAAAGTGTGACTCTGAGGATAAGTTTGAGAAAATATGGGCTAAAAGGATCAAAGAAGGGAGCCTCCATAGCAATGGCTGATTGGAGGAGCTTTATAAGATAAAGAAAAAGAAGTGAATAACTTTTAATAAGGATTATTTTAGCATGGACATTTTATCCACACAACTTAGTGAGTCTACTAATAATGTGTGTCATGACATTTCAAAGGCCACAAGTTCTATAACTAATTAGTTTTTGGGCCTAAAGAAATTGATAACCACATAATGCCAGAATGAGAACGATAAAGATTATAAATGAAGCTATTCTACAGTAGTATCTATAATAATAAGTGGCAATACTAAAGAAAGCTTCTTAATTTTACTCAAAAAGGCTTTAATATTTTTTTGAAGAAGAATTTTTGTAGGTTGTGGGTGGAATGAGTATAGAGTATGCTTCATGTAATTTATTGAATTTTTTTGTTAAGAGTACAGAGAATAAGCACAAGTCAATCCCTTGGGTTGTTTATTTTGATGCAAAATATTATAGCATTCAATATATATGTGGGAAGTTTGAGACAATGGGTTTACTATATTCTCATAGCATGAGAGTTTTAAGGAAGATAGATATTATGAATATACCATAGAAGTACTTACTACTGTGATGGTCAATAAGAGCTAGGAAAGATATATATATATATAGTGGTCGTATATTAACAAGTTCAGGCAAGAAATCTGAGATAGGTAGTACCCTAATATTTAAAAATCATATTAGTAGATTTCATATCAAATTATTGAACAAACACATTGGAATAAGGAGGTATAATAGTATATGTTGGCTACAATGAAAGACATTACTAAAAATATTGACTTGATTCTTGATGATAAAAGAAAAAAACCATAAATTTGTAGGTAATATACAGCGTGGCAGAACAAAATTGAAAGACCCACTAAAATGTAAGACTAAAGGCATCTCTAATTCAAGGCAAAAGTGTCACAGGGAAAAGAAGAATAATCCTAAGAGTAAGATTTAACTTACATGATAATTGCTTTCAATATATATTATTTGGCAATACTTGTTTTGTTAAGCTTAAATTTTTCAATAGAGAAACCTATCGTAGAGGCAACTACAACAGAAATATTTTTACCTTCAAGGCAGAAGAAGTTTTAAAATATGTCTAAATACTTCAATGAGAAATTTATAAATGAGGCAACAACTAGTCAGCCTACATTTGAGTACACAAAGATGATGATGGATATCATTGCCTTAGGACAATAATGACATCAAATATAATTTTAGATTAATAATGTTACTTAAATTAAAATAATTATCCATTATAATTGATGATTCATATATTTTGATGGAATGGAATTTATAATACATTTTAATAATAAATTGATTGTGTATTGACTATGTTTTGCATTTATAAACGATAACAACTAGTCATGTGAAATTTATGTGTTATTTTTACTCATTTTGTGATGATTTTTGAACTTCCACACAAGGTTTATAGAAGAAAAGTTTTTAAATTATAGTTTTTTTATACACATTGTGTATTGACTATGTATTATCTATTTATTGGATGTAAATTGACTATATATTGCATTTTAAAAACTACGATTCAATAATTTCAATGGTCTATGTGTTTTTTTGGTTCATTTTGTTATGTTTTTATAACTTGTACGAAGGGTTTATGGTAGAAAAATTTTATAATTTAAGTTCTTTGACTAACACAAACACAGTATGCATTATATTTGAAAGCTTAGATTTAACAAATGGATATCCATTATATTTATAATTGAGTGCAATGCCCACAAATCATTGAAAAAATTAATCAAAGAAAGGGGTTATTTTATAAATGAAATGAATCAATATCAATACAAAGTCTACCAAAAAGAAAAGTTATTTGATAGTTGAACAAAATAAGCTGAATATAAATTCAACCTTAAATTTTGGCATTTTTTCTCGCCAATCTTGATGGTCTTCTCGATTGACTTTATGATGATGATTTTTTTTTCATATATTTGCATATGAACATTTCGCAATAAAAAATGTTATTCTGGATTGGCACACTAGGGACAATCTGAATAGGCCATTATCACATATCAGTATTAAAGGATCCCTTTATCTCCACATGTAGGCGATTTGTTTGAATAAAATAACAAACACATATTAATTGACTCTCCACAAAAAAAAAACAAAAAAAAAAACATAGAACTCATGCTGACATGCTGCTTTCACTCATGAAAATAGCTAATGTTGAAGTAAATAATATTTTATAAAAAAATTTTATAACTTGAAGACTAATCTAATGCAAACAGGAGACATATAAGTAGGGTTGGTATAGGCCAAGGAGAAGGTTATTTTTTAGTTAATAGTATGGCGAATGCATCCAATTTTATGTTACCCAGGCATTCTTTTATTATATGCTCTTCAATTTGACTGCTAGTAATTAAGACATTATAGAACTGAATACTAAGTTAAACCTACAACCATAATGTTAATGGCTAAACAAACTATTTCAAATACAATACACAATACACAACAACATATCACAATAATTGAAACTCACTTGTCACTATGCTTTTCAGAATATTTATCTGTGAACAATTGCTTTCTTAGAGTTATTATCTCCATGTTAATGAATTCCATTTTCTTACTTGCAGGTTTAGCAACTTTAGGTAATGAGTTCATTGCAATGAGTGCCTAAGCTACAAGTATTTGTTGCATATATGGGTTGCCTCTTCTCTTCTTATCACCAGCTATGAATGCTGACTTAACGAGCTTCTTAAGTCACTCTTTTCTCTTCTTCACTCTTCTTACTATAATTAAAGTAAATGGTAGTTCATCCTCATCCTGAATGGTGTCGATAGCGTAAGGAATTATGAAAGTTGGGACTCCATCAATAATGTTGATATCAAAATGAATTACCATAGCTGGGCCCCCCTCAAGATGTCAAAAATAAGAAAAATTTTATTAGCAAAGGTTTCCTCAATGATGTCAATAACAGAAAGAATTGCATTGCATAACTTGTTACATTTTATCAGAATCATGTACAATGACATGTTCTAAGAGCCGGTCTTCAATAACAACAACTTCCATTTCTAGCCACCCATGCCTTGAGCCAAGTTTCTCTTCAATACCCTAAATAAGAGAATTATAAAACGTGTGCATTTCAGTCAGTAATTGCTCATATAGATTAACATATACATTAGTGGATGTTTTGCTACAATCAAATTCCTTTTATCTAGGTGGAGAGGGGACTTGCTGAGGAGAATGATGGGGATGGGTGGAGGGTTTAGGGTAGATGGGCTGTGGTGTTTGGCTGACAAAATACTCCTTACATAGTAGGAGGTCTTGTTCCTCCTGAGTTTCCATGCAGGGAATAAAACATATGTACAAAAGTGAGACTATTATTATCAAATTACTTATCCTAGTGGAGAAGCATGTGTATCAAGCTATCCTCTAGCTCAATAGATAATTGGGCAACCTGTTTGGTAGAATAAGATTTGAGACTATCCCACGAAGGAAACATGGTCTTGAGTTACTATCTTAGGGGCATTAATTAAAGTGTGCTCGAGGAACCAAATTGAATAAGATCAAATATAACATTATCTAATAAATTTCTTAAATTAATTAATGATTAGAAACATACTTAGATATTATTATCACTCATAATTAGCAAAAGTACAAATCCCTTTAGATAACATAATAGGCACTCAACAAAAATTTTGGCTATCCCATTAAACTGAGAAATTAAAAAAACCGTAATAGCTCCTGCCCAGTTATAAGATGTGAACTTATCTATAATCTATATAATAATAATGAGCTTATTTTGGAGTTATACATTTATGAAGGGGGAAAAATAATTTGGACAACAGAAATATGGTAAATTTATTTTAAAATAAGGAATGAGTGAGTTGATTTGTTGATGATTTTCATCTCTTTTTTAATATCGATTGAGGAGTATATTATTAGTGGCTTTCTTTCGCAGCTAAAATCAACACCTCTATTTGGCAATCCTATAAGCAAAGTTACTTCATTTATAGTGAATCGTGGTTAATGCGCCTTGATGATGAATCATTGATAGGAAATATTCCATAATGAAAGTAACATGTATATCATGGAAACATTTTTTTTGGAATGCAAGGAACTCAAAAAATTGATACATGTGTAATTTCTTAAAGATATCATCGACTACTTTGTCTAAAATCTCAACCAACGAGTCACATATAATTCTAAATATTAATGGTCTACAATGATAAGTAATCTTTGAAACATACATCAACAAACATCTATACAATGATGAACAACAATCCAATATAGTGGGTGTATAAAGTTCTGAAAGTTTGTTAGGGATGTTAAGCCCTTAAGAACTAGCCCGAGGCTAACCAAGAGCCCCGTGAATTGGTATTTTAAAAATTTTATTAAGCAAAGCACAAAACTTAAAACCAAACCAATATCACCACAAAGAAATCAACATGTGGAAAAATAAATATGGAAATAAAACAAAGAAGGATCACACCGAATTTATAGTAGTTCAGTCAAACCTTAACCTACATCCACTCCTCAGAGGCACTCTTTGAGTATTGCACTAACTAAGTGTCTTTCCTTTAGCTCCCACAGCTAGGCAGAGAAGCCTTTACAATAAACCCCTTTTCACCAACCCCGGTGCGGTAGAGAACCGACTCCTTTTGCTTCCTCCTGAAGCGGGCAGAGAACCCGGACTGTTTGCTGAAGTTGACCTCCCAAGAACCTCCCAAGGATGAAGGATGAAGAACGGAGAAGACAACTTGGAACCTTGATTGGAGCAACCTTTATGAATCCTCTCACAAACTCCCCCTCACAAGTTCCTCTCTCTCTCTCTCTCTCTCTCTCTCTCTCTCTCTCTCTCTCTCTCTCTCTCTGTATCTATCTATCTATCTCTCTCTCCCACTCCCTAGGCTCTCTCAAGTCAAGACAGCAGCACTCTCGATTACTCTAAGGTAGAGCAAGAGATCTTAAATAGAAGAGCTTCAAAAAAGCTCTTATTTTATACAAACCGACTTTATCGTCTAGACCGATAGGGGTATCAGCCTGGCCGATCAACGTAAATTTTGCTCCATCAACCCGGTCAGTTTGGGATGATTAGAGTAATTTTGGTCACATCGTCGAGGCTGATAGAATATATCCTGGCCGATTAGTTCAAATCCGAGCCAAATCATCCTGGACAACGCTCTGAATTGAAGTAGGCCGATGTCAATCGTCCACGCCATCGTCCTGGTTGATCCTGCGATCGGCCCAGCCGATATGATTGTGCAATCAGCCTTAATTGCTTTCCATAATTACCAGATTAATTTAGGCATAATTTTGCTGCATCATCCAGGCCGATAGGATATCATCCTGGATGATGTCCTAAATTAAAGAATACCTAAATAGATCATGGCGGTTGATTCTTTCTAATTTTAGCCTATCATCTCAGCCGATTCAATATCGTCCGGGCTGATTGGCTTAATGACGGCTGCCTTAATCATGATGCCCTAATTAGGGTTCTTATTTTTGAACCGATTGTCCAGGCCGATATGAATACCGGCCCGGCCGATGTTACCAAAAACAACAAACTCTAAGAAACAGTCAGAAAAATTCCCAAGGTGTGTGTGTGCAAGGTTACTTAGTATTAGGCACCATAAGGATTACATTTGACTCAAGAAAGGAAAAAAATACATAATAGATTGACTTAGACCTAATCTACCCAATCTTGAGCTGATTCAGCTTACGGTCTCGATCCTGTGGTCCTGAAATGTTAGTAGGCAAGGTAGTCGAAGTTAAGCAGAAGTGTTTGCAATCATCAAAATTCTATTTCTAAAAAACAAATATGCAACAATCTCCCCCTTTTTTATGATGGAAAACAAACAAGAAAAAAATTTGAGTTTAGTCAGTTTAATGAAGACAGTGTGAAGAAAAAGAACACAAGTCAGCTATCAAAATTAAACCACAAAGTAACTAGCAAAATCAAAGTACAAAGAAACTAGTAGCACAGCAGATCACTCCCCCTTTTAACATCACAAAAAGGAGGGGAAAAAAATAAAGCAGAAAATAGAAACTACCAACAGAAAAATAGGAACAAACTACAAAAAAAGAAAGACTGGTAAAATGATCGGCCCTGATCATCTGAAGGTGGAGGAGGTAGTGGTGGAGGCTGCTAAAAGTAACTAGCCAGTGTAGTAAACTGAGCAACAAACCAGGCTATATCCTGGTCGTGCTACTGCTGCTGGTGAGCAACATATGCATCAAAATGGACTAAGTCCTCTGCACGGTGCTGCTCATAGCGGGCTATATCCTCAGCATGTTGCTGCTCCTCTGCAGCAACGTAAGCATTGGATCGGGCCTTCCACTGGTCAAAGCACTCCACCAACTGATTTAGCTGAGAATGCTGGTGGAGCGGGACAGGTGGAGGAACAGGTGCAGGAGCCTCCTCTTCCCCTGCCTGAGCTTCCCCATCCCTCGGGTGGAGATCAGTACTATGAAGAGTTTGAAAGGAAATGTTGGAGTAGAAAGTAGTGGAGAGATCTGGTTGAGCAGGATATTGGAGGTTATATTTTGTTTCTAGAACATATGCAATGATGTGTCCTAGGCCAAGATTTGGTATCCTCCTATTACCTGGATCTCGAATTGTAGTCAAGTGATCGATGTAACGAAAGATCAGGTTGGTTACATTGAATTCGTGATGGGCTTGAATGTAAAAAGTGGTGACTGAAAGAAGATGAGTAATGTGGACACGATCACCAGCCTTTGGTATTATAGAGGTGCGAAGGACATGTTGAACAGTCCTAGCATTTTTGAGTAAAGAGCTAGTCTCTCCAACATGAAAGGGGTTGTGGTGTTCCGAAGGAAGTGATTGGCCGGAGCCCAGTCAAAATTAGGATCAGAACATACAGTATGGAGTTTGTCCCCTGTGGTGGAAAGTTTTAGAAGTTCTTAGCAATCCTGATATGTGATTTCGACGGGTGTCGATTCACATATGAGGCAAGAGCAGTGTAGGAAGAATTAATTTTGAGGCTTGCGAAAAATTCATACAAAAGTTCAGAATTGAAGGGGATAGCCATAGTCAAAAGAAAGCACAAGGAGGTATGAGCAAATAAGTTGAGTACTGGATAAGAGAGATAATTTGGATTAACGGTATGGGAGGCTATGATTCCAGCCTCCTTGTAGGTCAGGTAGGCGGCTTGAGCATCCCCCTCTAGGAAACGAGGGTCTAATATGGCCCTCGAGAAACTTTCGGATGTGTGACGAGAGCATTTCCCTCCTGCCAATTTTAGAAAGTAGAGCACTAAAGCAAGACTATAAGGAATTTGAGAAAGCTTGAGTGAAGAAAATGGCTGGAAGGCTCTAAATTTAAAGGATCGGCCAGGCCAATCGTAGGATCGTCCAGGAGGATATGGTTCAATTATTGCGTATAGGCCGATTGGTCAAAAAGGCAATCCGATTGTCCAGGACGATCAGATATCAACTGAGACTATTAGCCGCAGGCGATCGTCCCGAGGAGTCTAGCTAGATAATTATTGAAAAAGCATATCGTCCTGGCTGATTCGGTGGATCGTCCAGGATGATGTCCAATAATGGATCGTATCAGCCAAATTTAAAGCGTTTAAATCTAGTGCCACGTGTATCAGCCGAGCTGAACAGGTGGATCATCCGGGCAGATTATCCAAAAATGGATCGTTCCGAGCAAATTTATAGGTTTTAAACGTGCTGACACATGTATCATCCAGGACAAATAAGTGTATCGGATGGGACGATTACAAATAAATGCATCGTCCGGGACAAAAAAATTTATCGGCCAAGACGATCAAGATGATTATAGTAGAGGACGGTCATATCGTCCAAGATGATAATGGATCGTCCAGGACGATGAAGAGTAGAAAAGTCAAAAAATTCAACTGATGGAGTTTTTGAAGAACGATGAGCAGATCGGCTAGGACAATATAAATATCGGCCATGCCGATGTGACAACAAAATTGAAATCAGAGGAAGGATGGAGATGATCAGAGAAGGCCCAAAAATAATAAAATCAATTGAAAATAACAACGATAAAATACGAAAAAGGTATAAAAACTAGCAAAGAAATAGTTTTTTTATTTATTTATTTTTAAATCAAGGCATGAACATGATAAAATATCCATGTGATTGATTTTAAAATTTTGTAAGTTAAAGAGTTACCAACATCAAAAATCTAAAAAATGGTAAAATATTCGATCATGTTAACCCTAAGCTCGAACTTATTTTAGGGTAAAATTATCTTTTGAAAGCAAAAGGCCTAACTCGGAAAAAATAATTAGATAAGAAAAAGAGATCCGATTAAGACTTGGTTTCAGAAAAATATCTTATAGAATAATGTATCAAAGTAGTTCGTTACAATCACAAAATTCGAAATCAAGTTTTTAAAATTTTTAAGTGATATATGAAATCTTCTATATTTTAAGAGTTGGAAGAAAGGAAGATAGCTTGCCTTTTGATGGGCTCATTTTGTGCCTCTTATCCATTGAATGACGCACTTTGCACTTCTTCTGATTTTTAATACACTTTGTGTATTTTTTTTTTAATTTGGCATCATTGCGCATCTTTTGCTTTTGGCATCATTGGCCACTATTTTATATTATTTTTTGCAAGCTAGATTCTTTTCTAAAAACTCTTAAATATTCTTAGTTGTGAGTATATCTTCTAGATATTGGAGAAGAAAAACTCACTCTCTAATATAGGGAAGAACAACCCACAAAATAGAATCAAAAATCATATGAGAGATGCATTGACAGGATAACAAGAAATATTGAAGTAAAAAAAACATTGATAATTATAAGTATAAGCTAGATTACTATAGCAAGGTAGAAAAGATCTCAATTGCAAAATCTAGTTGTTAATTTGAGATAGACTTCTATTTAGAAAAGAAAATTTCACCACCAAAATAGGTTAGAGAAAGAGACACAATCAACGGTGTTTTTACCCTTTAGCAGATTAAGAGATGTAAAACATTGACTACCAATTTTCAAAAAGACAAAAACAAGGCAGAAGATATCAATTCAGCGATGATTTTAGAAAAACACATTAAGGCATACAAAAAATAAAGTTCCAAAAGCAAAGAAAATAATAAAAAAAAAATAAACAACCAAAAAAACTAACAAATGATAAAGCAAAGTAATCAGCAAATAATAGATCAAAAATCAATAGAGATCAAGTTCATGCATTAATGTTAATCACACCCAATCTGGTTCTTAAAGTGCTGAAAGTGTCGAAGGTCAGTGGTTTAGTAAATATGTCAGCCAGTTGATTCTCAGTAGCCATATGGTATAACTCAATGTCTCCCTTAATTAGTCACATGGTCTCTAATAAAGTGATGCCTTATGTCAATGTGCTTAGTTCTTGAATGTTAGATAGGATTCTTAGAAATGCAGATGGTACTAGTGTTGTCATAAAGAATTGAGATGGTGCTTACAGGTAATCCTAAATCCAATACTTGCTGTTTTAACAAAAGGACTTGGGCCACACAACTTCCTAAAGCAATATACTCGACTTCAGCAGTGGAAAGTGCAACAGAGTTTTTCTTTCAACTAGACCAGGAGACTAAAGACTGTCCTATAAATTGACAAGTTCCAGAAGTGCTTTTTCTATCCACCTTACATCCTATAAAATCAGAATCAGACTATCCAATAATCTCAAAGGAAGTGTTGTGTCTATAGTACTAGATTCTTAAGTTTTGGGTCCCTAAAAGGTATCTAAGAATTCTCTTAACAGTAGTCAGGTGGGATTCCTTAGGATCATCTTGAAATCTAGCACATAGACAAATGCTAAATATGATATCAGGTCGGCTAGCAGTCAGGTAAAGTAAAGATCCAATCATCCCTCTGTATTTCTTCTGATATATTGATTTTCCATTTGGGTCTTTGTCCAACTGAATTCTTGAGGTCATGGGAGTAATAATTGGCTTGGCGTTATCCATTTCATACTTCTTCAAGATGTCCTTTATATATTTTGAGTGATTCAGAAAGGTTCCATCATCCATTTATTTTATATTAAACCCCAAAAAGTAGGACAACTCTCCCATCATACTCATCTCAAACTCCTTACTCATTATTTTAGAAAAATCATCACATAGCCTTTTATTAGAATATCCAAAAATTATATCATCGACATAGATCTGAACAATGAGTAAATCATCACCTACTTTCCTCAGGAAAAGGGTGGTGTCTACGTTCCCCTTAACAAACTCCCTCTCTAGTAAGAATGTGCTAAGCCTCTCGTAACAAGCTCTGGGTACATGTTTTAATCCATACAAGGCCTTTTTTAATTTGAAAATATGATTTGAAAATTGGAAACTCTTAAAATCAGGGGGTTGTTCTACAAACACATCCTCTTTTATTTCCCCATTTAAAAAGGCACTCTTAACATCCATTTGGAAAAACTTAAATCCCTTATAACATGCAAAGGCTAATAGCACTCTAATGGCTTCCAATCTTGCTACAGGGGCAAAAATCTCCTCAAAATCTATCCCTTATATTTGGTTATATTCCTTAGCCACTAATCTTGCCTTATTCCTAACCACCACTCCAGAATCATTCACCTTATTCTTAAAGACCCACTTGGTTCCAACTACACTTTATCCCTTAGGTCTTTCTACAAGCTCCCAAACATCATTCCTAATAAATTGGTTCAACTCCTCCTGCATGGCTAAGATCCAAAACTCATCAGAAAGGGCTTGGTTTATGTTGGTGGGTTCATCCATTGAGATAAAGGAAGAGTGGTTCACTTCCTTCCTAAGTCTATGTCTAGTCCTAACTCCATCAGAAGGGTCTCCTAAGATAAGCTCTTTAGGGTGACTCAAAGAGTATCTCCAATCTCTAGGCAAAGTATGTGAAGGTTCAACCCTTTCCTCCATATCTTTAATTTTACTCCTTGGGTAACCTCTCCTACTCCTTTAGTGTTCTGGTGCTCTACCCTCTTCTCTAAATTTCTTACTTCAGTGGTAATCTCTCCAATATCATTATCATCCTCAACTCTAGGCTTTCTAGGATCAGGCTCATCAAACACTACATGAGTAGTTTCCTCCACCACCAAAGTCCTCTTATTAAACACCCTAAAAGACTTCCCAACACTAGAATATCCTAAGAACACTCATTCATCAGATTTTGGGTCAAATTTTCCTAAGTGAGACTTCCCATTATTGTGAATGAAAACCTTACAACCAAAAACATGAAGGTGGGAAAGATTGGGTGTCCTACCCTTAAGGATCTCATAGGGTGTCTTATCTAATTTGGCTCAAACATTCACCCTATTCATCACATGACAAGCTGTGTTAACCACTTCAGCCCAAAAGTATTTTGAAAGTGAATACTCACCAAGCATGGCTCTAGTGGCTTCCACTAAAATCCGGTTCTTCCTTTTAGCTACCCCGTTTTACTAAGGGGGCCTAGGAGCTGAGAAGTTGTGGCTAATCCCCTTGTCCTCACAAAAATCTCCAAATCCATCATTTTTAAACTCCCCCCCATGGTCACTGTGGATGGTCAAGATCTCACAACCTAACTTTTTCTGAATCCAAGTGAAGAAGGCTCTAAACTCATCAAAAGACTCATTTTTGTGTGACAAAAATCTAATCCAAGTAAATCTCGAGTAGTCATCGACAATCACAAAATCATAGACTTTCCCTCCCAAGCTGGCAGTGCTAATGGGTCCAAACAAATCCATGTGAAAGAGTTCTAAAGTTCTAGAGGTGCTAATATCTTTAATGGAGTGAAAAGTGGAATGGACTTGCTTTCCTAATTGGCAGGCATCATAAAGGCGGTCTTTTAAAAACTTAAGCTTGGGGACACCTCTAATTAGGTCATTTTGGGTCACTTTCATAAGAGTTTTCATACTGGCATGTCATAATCTCCTATGTCACAACCATGAATCATCAATAACAGTTTTTAAGCAAAATAAAGCAGCACATTCAATGTTATATAAATTAAGCATGTAAACATTGTTGATCCGCTTTCCCTACAAAATAATATTATTATTTAAGCTGATAAGGCATGAATTTGCTAAAATTTTTATGATGAGGCCCTTGTCGCAAAGCTAACTGATACTGAGCAAGTTGTGTTTCAGTCCATCTATAAGCAAAATATTTTCAATCAAAAGGTTCTTGGAATTACCAATTATGCCTGAGCCTACCACCTTCCTAGTGGTGTTGTCTCCAAGAGTCACCTTGCCTTCTGTCCTGGTCTCCAACAAAATGAATTGATTGGCATTGCCAGTCATATGTCAAGTGCATTTGTTGTCCATGTACCACATGCTCTCACGAGGCCTTTTGTGAGAGCTTGCCTACAAAATTATCAAATGTCAGATTTAGGAACCCAAACATTTTTGGGTTCCTTCTTATGGAAAGTAGAATGCAATACATACTGTGAATCAAGTGACTTGGGTCTCCAGACTCAATGTGAACTATAGTGAATGGTGCAAGTGTGTGCTATGTGTCCTAGCATGCCACATGAAAAACATCTAACTCCTGGAAAAGGATGCACTAATCTACTCTTATGGTGATGCTTCCTTTTAAAGTTTTGAAAAGCATGTAATGGTTTATTTTCAAAAACTTTGAGATTTGTTAATTCTTTTTCTAACTCAGCATGAGATATTTTTAAAGAATCATGTGCATTGGTTAATTCAGTGTGCTTTTTGTTTTAAAATGGCTAACCAAGAGGGGGGGATGAATTGGTATTTTAAAAATTTTATTAAGCAAAGCACAAAACTTAAAACCAAACCAATATCACCATAAAGAAATCAACGTGCGGAAAATAAATGCAAAAATAAAATAAAGGGATCATACCGGATTTATAGTGGTTCGGTCAAACCTTAACCTACGTCCACTCCTCGGAGGCACCCTATGAGTATAGCACTAACTAAGTGTCTCTCCTTTAACTCCCACAGCTAGGCAGAGAAGCCTTTACAACAAACTCCATTTCACCAACCCCGGTGAGGCAAAGAACCAGCTCTTTTGCTTCCTCCTGAAGCGGGCAGAGAACTCGGACCGTTTGCTGAAGTGGACCTCCCAAGAACCTCCCAAGGACGAAGAACGGAGAAGATGACTTGGAACCTTTCTTGGATCAACCTTTGTGAATCCTCTCACAAAATCCCCCTTATAAGTTCCTCTCTCTCTCTCTCTCTCTCTCTCTCTCTCTCTCTCTCTCTCTCTCTCTCTCTCTCTCTCTCTCTCTCTCTCTCTCTCTCTCTCTCTCTCTCTCTCTCTCCCCCCTCTCCCTAGGCTCTCTCAGGTTAAGACAATAGCACTCTCGGTTACTCAAAGGTAGAGCAAGAGATCTTAAATAGAATAGCTTCAAAAAAGCTCTTATTTTATACAAACTGACTTTATCAACCAGGCCGATAGGGGTATCAACCTGGCCGATCAGCGTAAATTTTGCTCAATCAGCCCGATCAGTTTGGGACGATTAGAGTAATTTTGGTCACATCGTCCAGGCCGATAGAATATCGTCCTGACCGATTAGTTCAAATCTGAGCCAAATTGACCTGGACATTGCCCTGAATTAAAGTAAGCCGATGTCAATCATCCACGCCATCATCCCGACCGATCCTGTGATCGGCCCGGCCGATGTGATTATGCAATCAACCTTAATTACTTTTCATAATTACCAGATTAATTTAGGCATAATTTTGCTGCATCGTCTAGGCCGACAGGATATCGTCCTGGATGATGTTTTAAATTAAAGAATACCTAAATAGATTATGGTGGTTGATTCTTTCTGATTTTAGCCTATCATCCCGACTGATACAATATCGTCTGGGCCGATCGGCTTAATGACAGCTGCCTTAATCATGATGCCCTAATTAGGGTTTTTATTTTTGAACTGATCGTCCAGGCCGATATGAATATCGGCCCGGCCGATGTTACCAAAAACAATAAACTCTAAGAAACAGTTAGAAAAATTCCTAAGGTGTGTGTGTGTAAGGTTAATTAGCATTAGGCACCATAAGGATTACATTTGACTCAAGAAAGGAAAAAAGTACATAACAGATTGACTCAGACCTAATCTACCCAATTTTGAGATGGTTCAGCTTACGGTCTCGATCTTGTGGTCCTGAAACGTTAGTAAGCAAGATAGTCGAAGTAAAGCAGAAGTGTTTGCAATCATCAAAATTCTATTTCTAAAAAACAGATATGCAACAAGTTCTATACACACTGCATATAAGTTCAAAAAGCATCACAACACAAAATGAGCAAAAATAATATAAATACCACTGAAGTATGTGAATCTTAAGTTAGAAAATGTAATACATAACCGATACAAAATCAGCACATAGTGTGTATCAAGAAAAATCATAATTCAAAAAAAAATTCTCTTCCATAAACCCTACGTACAAGCTCAAAAAGCATCATAAAATGAATAAAAACAACATAAAGATGATTGGAATATTTGAATACATGTTAGAAAATGCAATTCACGGATAATACACAGTCAATACATAATTTATTTCAGAAAAAAGCCATAATTAAAAAAAAATCTCTTTTATAAATTGAAATATGTGAATTCTAACTTATATAATGCAATACACAATCAATGCATATTCAATACATAATGTGTATTAAGAACCATGATTAAAAAAATTCTCTTCTAAAACCCCACACACAAGTTCAAAAAGTATCATAAAAGGAACAAAAATAATATGTAAACCATTTTTTTAATAATATGTAAACCATTGAATGAAGTTTCGAGATGCGCCAAGAGGGGGTTGAATTGAATGATTAAAATCTTCTTTAATAAAAAGAAATATCTTTTTATAACATGATGTGGAAGCAAATAACAATCACAATAAAAAGATAATTATCAATTTCACCCACACAATTAATCACAATGAAAATAAATGCGAAAATAATAAAGGAAAGAATACACCAGATTTATAGTGGTTCAATCAAACCTTGACATATGTCCACTCCCCGGAGGCACCCTCCAAGTATTACACTAAACCTTTAGTGATTCTCATTTATCCCCCACAACTAGGCGGAGAAACCCTTACACAAAATCACTTCCACCTTCTCCAGTGCGGTGGAGGAGCCGGGTCCTTTGACACCAAAGGATCTTCTTCTTCTCAAAACTTTCCTTAAGATGAATCTTAAATCTGATGGTACTAAGGTGCAAGCTTGCTGGAGCAATCGTGTGAAATCTCATCCACACTCCCTTGAAATCCTCTCCAAGGATCTTCACCCTCTCTAAAATTCACCCTTTCCTCTCTCCCTTTCAAGTTCTCTCTTTAAGTTTTCTTCAAAATAATAAAGCTTCAATGGATGCCAAAAGACTCTTACAAAGTCTTATGAGAAAACTTAAATAGAGGGCCTAACAAAACCATAAAAAATTATTTTAGTTGTTAAAGATTGTACAGTACGATCGCAGGATCGTCTAGTACGATGTGTAGAATTTGACCCGTTAGTACTGTACGATCACCAGTTTGTACTGTACGAACAGTTCAATTTGCCTATTTGTACTGTATGATGTCCAGTTAGTACTGTACGAATAGTTCAATAAAAATACAGTACGATCACTAGTTAGTATTGTACGAATAGTTCAGTTTGTCAGTTCATTCTATATGATGTCCAGTTAGTACTGTACGAATAGTTCAATAAATGCAGTTCGTCCAAGATGAAGCATGAGATGGCCAAAATCATCTCTATTGATCGTATAGTACGATAAAAATATATAAATTGAGCCATTTTGATTGATTAATAACATGAATAAATTAGGTAATATTTTAAACATCGTACGGTAATGATCATGTTCGTACAGTACGATTAGATTAACTTTTCAAATTCAAAAAGTTGCCTAATTTAATGGATGGCGGGCTTTCTAATTATAACAGATCATCTAGTATGATGTAGTGATCGTATTGTATGATTAGTTATATTTTAAAAATATTTTTTTCAAGAAAATAAATTATTTTAATTAATTTTTATTACACCAGATCGTACAGTACGATCCAGATCATACAGTGTGATGTATAAAAAAATTAAAATATATAAAATCATTTTTTGCCCCCCCCCCCCTATGTGTGTGTACGATCACCAATCTAACATACATCATTATAAGACTTGATCAAAGAAATAAAAATTATAGACTGATTTAATATAACAAATTCTTGAATCTTCAAAGAACAGTGCATGGTGTACCTGAAATATTAGTCAACACACAAATAAATATGCACTACAAACACCATAAGAAATAAAAGATTAATCAATATTATTTCTTATCATCAAAATCATAAACTTGGAAGTCCGAGTTGCAATATTAAAATCTATGAATTCAAACTTATACAATATAATGCACGGTATGTCTCAAGAAAGACTATAGTTCAAAAAAATATTCTTATATAAATCCTACGTACAAGTTTAAAAAGCAAGACAAAATGGACTAAAATAACACATATAAGTTGCAAAATATAATACATAGACAATACACACTAAATACATAGTATGTATCTGGAAAAAATCATAATCATAATGTGTCAGGAAAAAACTATAATTCAAATAAATTCTCTTCATTAAACCCTACGTACAATTTCAAAAATCATGACAAAATAAAAATAATAATAATAATACACAGACCATTGAAATATGTGTATCCTAACTTATAAAATGTAAAACAAAGTGTGAGTAATGGAAAAATCATAATTCAAAATTTTTTTTATGTATAAACCCTGCCTACAAGTTCAAAAGCATCAAAAAATTAATAAAAATAATACATAGACCATTGAAATAATTGAATCTTAACTTTTATATTGTAATACAAAATCAATACACAATGTGTACTAGGAGAAAAATAAAATTCAAAAAAATTTCTTTTCGATATATTCATAGTATAATCTCAAAAAAATTTGAACTTAGAAAATTAATAATTTAATTTAAATTTTTATATTGTTGATGTACAAAAGCCAAGGATTTAAAAATTGGATCGGACCGGCCAATTTAACCGGTCAAACCGGGAACCAGTCTGACGGCCGGTCCGGTCCACTCTATTAAATCAGGTTGCAGTCTAACCGCCTAAAAATCGGTTCAATCACAAGTTGAACCACTAAACCATCAGATCGGGCTCGGATGAAAGAACCGGTCGGTTTCAAAAAATCATAATTAGAGCCATTAATTGCAAATCAAACGGTTGAAACTGGATTTAGGTGGAATAAAGTGGGATTGAAAGTCAAAATCTCTCATTTCGCAATTTGCACACTGCTCGCAAAGAGGCAAATCCTCAGGATGGTAGGGAATAACGAAGAAGATAGAAAATAGGAGAGGGGAACGTGTCTTCTCTCGTGCACATGTTGTTTATAGGTGAGTCTTCGTTTTGTAAGGACGCAAACCCTTTCGTCTCTCATTTTGGTCGGACAATGGTGACGTTTGTTTGGTTGGATAACAGGTTACGATTTTATTTTTCATTTTCAGATTTTTTACTTTTTTCTACATCAACGACTGTTCAATTTTGGTTTGGACGGACTACATTTTGGTCAGACTGCATTTTTTTTATCTGGTTCATTCGCCTTTGCCGCAACTGGGAGAGATGAGGGGTTTTCTTCTGTTTTTGGTTTGGCAAATTCGCATGAAGGGATTGCATTCATGTATCATATTATTTTAGATGTCATTGAACTCCACTCACACATATTCTAATGATTGGATTCGGTCCATTCGAGAGCTATTCGAAGAAGTTGGTAAGAAAATTGTTATCAAATAGAACTCCACTCAATTAATATTGAATCTTTTTTTTTTTGTGATATGAAATGAAAACCATAAAATGTATATATTTTATATTTTAGAAGTAGATTATTTTTCTTTTAATTTTAAGGTATGTACAATATCTCATACATTTTAAGGTCTCCACAATTATATGGAAAATAGAAAACTTGAAGGGTAGTTTGCGAAGATATGATGTACAGATAGGAATTTGTAATTGATTTGGCAATCAATTTTTTTTATAGAAATCAATGATAAATATTGAATTTATTTAGTCTCAATAATTTTCAAACTCTTAACATTCTCAAGATGTCATTTTATTATGTTACTTTGTGTGTCAAATAGATCTATAAACGTTGTTATGCTACTTTCTTTGTCAAATAGATTTATGATTAGGAAATTTTATGTTACTGTATTATGTGAAATAAATGCCTAAACATGCATAACATTTTTTTTACATTGCTTTCTTATTCATATTATTTGTTTAGCATCCCAATAAAGAATGTCAAGCTGAACCCCTCAACTCCAAACTCAACGTAAAATAAAGGCTTGATAAGTATGCATTTCTACCTAATGCAAAGATGCATAATCTTCTTTTTAATATAATTTTTTAAATTGCTTTAGATAGATCATTTTGATTAGTCTATGCTTTTGTTGCTTCATGTGGAATATATTTCAATATGTGTATTGACTATTGAGTAGTACATTTGTATTTTAGAATGGACCCACCAACAAGTTCTTCGCATAGTGTGCGTGAAAAGATTGACATTGCTTGGAATCGTTGTACTGAAAGTAAATGTCAAGATGGAAAAAAATAATATAGATGCACTACATTGTGGGATTATTTATAAAGGTGGAGGCATTAACAGGATAAAACAACATTTAGTAGGAATTAGAGGTAACATAGCTTCATTCAAAAAAGTCCCACATTATGTTTGTCATCAGATGCAAGGAAATCTGAAAGAAATAGGAAACAAAAAATAGCAAGCCTAGGAGGAGTTAGAGCAGAGCACAGCTATGTTTATGGATGAGCATATGAATGAAGAAAGGGGCTCTTCATCACTTCCCAAGTCACAATCATCTGATGCCCATCATGAAGGAACTAACAGAGGGAAGAGAAAAATAAATGAAATAGAATTTTTTTTGCACCAAGAACTAAAGGAGGTTCTCAACCATCATTGAAAAGTGTAATGGCATCCAAAGAAGCAATGCATCATGCGGATTTGGCAGTGGCTAGGTGGTTTTATGATAGTTGCATCTCTCTTAATGCCATAAACTCTACCTTTGCATAAAAGGCAATTGATGCTATAGCTGCAATTGGACATGGGTATAAGTTGCCATCATACTATAAATTGAGAGTTAATCTTCTGAGAGATTATAAAGAGGAATGTAAGTTGTTGATTGATTCATATAGAAGATCATTGATTGAAATAGGTTGCACACTCATGGCTGATGGTTAGACAGATAATAAGAATAGGACCTTGATTAATTTTCTTGTGTACAGCCCAAGGGGTGTAGCCTTCTTGAATTCTATGGATGCTTTTGATATTACGAAGGATGCCAAGACTTTGTGTTCGTTATTTTGTAAAGTTGTTGAATGGGTAGGACCACAAAATGTTGTGTAACTTGAACTGATAATGCTGTAAATTATAAGAAGGAAGGGGAATTACTATATGAAAGATTTAACAATATATATTGGTCTCCTTGCTCTGCTCACTACTTGAATCTTATTCTTAAAGATATCAGAAACATGTCTCATATTTAGGAACTTGCAAAAAGAGCATCAAAAGTTACAATATTTATTTACAATCATGTTTTTATTTTAGCTTGGCTTAGAAAAAGAGATGGATGGAATAAAATTATCAGGTCCAGAGCTACTTGATTTGCTACAACATTTATAACTTTGAGAAGCATATATGATCACAAGCTCGACTTACAGGCTTTCATAACAAGCAAAGTGTTCTTTGATTCAAAGATATAAAAAAAGTGAAAGGGAAAGAAGTATCATCTATCATTTTGGATAATAAATTTTGGAATGATTGTTTGCTAGCTTCCAAATTATCTGGCGTTTTAATTTGGTTACTAAGAATTATATATTCTAATGAGAAACCATCTTTGGGATTTCTTTATGATGGCATGTACAGAGCAAGGAAAGCTATTAAGGGCATGTTTATAAATGTTAAAAGGATGTACAAACCTTACACAACTATTATAAAGATGAGATGGGATAGCCAGCTAAGTCAAGGCATACATTATAAAACTTATTTTCTTAATCCACATTTTCAATATGATAAAAAAATTTTTTTGCCACAAACCTGAAGTGATGTAAGGTTTAATTAAGCTGACTGGAAATAAAGATATATGTACAAAACCATTAGTAACAATAAATGAGGTTAGACTTTTCCATGATAATTTAGAGAGTTTTGGCAAACCAATTACACTATCGATGGCCAAAGAAATGCATCCAGGTAAGTGAAGCCAATATTTTAGTATATATTTCTTCTTTAATGCATATCAAATAAATAATACTTAAGTTTTTGTAGATGAATAGTGGAAAATATTCGGATCAAGTGCAGAAAATTTGTAGAAATTAGCTATTAGAATTCTAAGCCAAACCTCTTCATCTTCTGGATGTGAAAGAAATTGGAGTGTATTTGAACAAATTCATACTAAGAGACGGAATTATCTAGAGCGTCAAAGGCTTAATGATCTTGTATTTATTCGGTACAACCTTAATTTGAGTCATAGGTATGATTGTATTTAAATATTTCTATATATAAATATAAATAAAATTTTTATAATATTTTATATTAATTTTATAGATTTCAAACAAAAAAAGAAACTACAATCCATTGGATTATACAAGCATAGAGATGGTGGATTTTTGGGTGCTTAATGAAGAACCAATTTCAGAGCTTGTTATGGAGAATTTAGAGAATGAAATATATACTGAAGATGTCATTCCTGTTGCCGAAGTGGTTAATACTAGTTGTACTAAAGAACCTCAAAGTAAGTACATAATTGGTTTAAGTTATATCATTTGAAAGTGATGTTTAATATATATAATGGAATTTATCAATGTTGATTTATATTTGAATACAGTGGAAAGGCATGCTTGTGTCAACGTTGTGAAATCGGACTGGACAAAGAATCGGAAGAAAGGAGGTTTACGGTTCGACCAATCGAACCGAGGTCGAACCAGATGATGTAATAAATAATAATATTATTAAATAAAATAAAATAGATGTTAAATTTTCTTCTTATACATTCATTCTAAATTATATTTTCATAGCCCCTAATTCAAATAACATAAACATGACATCAATTAAGTTTATGAAATATAAACAAATAACACATAATATAAGTGTCGCATCAAATTAGTCAATAAAACATAAACAAATTCATAGCTTTTGGCATCAACAAAATGTTCATAATTTCATATCAAGTCAAACTTCAAAGTTTAAACATAAATATGCAAATAAATCTAGAAGCCATCTCCTAAATTTGAAGTATCAAAAGTGATATCCCTAAATCCTTGTTCATCAAAACACTCCCCTCTAAAAGCATCAATATCATCATTGCAAATTATTTCATTGTCATTTCCAACATCATCAAGGACATCATCATCTGCATATTAAAAATATAAAATGATATATATATATATATATATATATATATATATATATATCACTTTCAAATGATATAACTTAAATCAATTATGTACTTACTTTGAGGTTCTTTAGTACAACTAGTATTAACCTCTTCAACAATAGGAATGACATCTTCAATATATATTTCATTCTCTAAATTCTCTATAACAAGCTCTAAAATAGGTTCTTCATCAAGCACCCAAAAATCCATCATTTCTATGCTTGTATAATCCAAAGGATTATAGTTTCTTTTTTTTGTTTGAAATCTATAAAATTAATATAAAATATCATAAAAATTTTATTCATGTTTATATATAGAAATATTTAAATACAATCATACTTATGCCTCAAATTAAAATTATAACGAACAAATATAAGATCATTAAGCCTTTGATGCTCTAGATGATTCCGTCTCGGTATGAATTTGTTTAAAGGGCCAGATAATTTGGAAGTTAGCAAACAATCATTCCAAAATTTATTATCCAAAAAGATAGATGATACTTCTTTCCCTTTCACTGTTTTTGATATCTTTGAATCAAATAACACTTTGCTTGTTATGAAAGCCTGTAAGTCGAGCTTGTGATCATATATGTTTCTCAAAGTTATAAATGTTGTAACAAATCTAGTAGCTCCGGGCCTGATAATTTCCTTCTATCCATCTCTTTTTTTAAGCCAAGCTAAAATAAAACCATGACTGTAAATAAATATTGTAACTTTTGATGCTCTTTTTGCAAGTTCCTGAATATGAGAAATGTTTCCAATATCTTTAAGAATAAGATTCAAGTAGTGAGCAGAGCAATGAGACCAATATGTATTGTTAAATCTTTCATGTAGTAGTTCCCCTACCTTCTTACATTTTGCAGTATTATCAGTTACAAGTTGCACAACATTTTGTGGTCCTACCCATTCAACAACTTCACAAAATAACGAACACAAAGTCTTGGTATCCTTCGTAATATCAAAAGCATCCACAGATTTCAAGAAGGCTATACCCCTTGGATTGTACACAAGAAAATTAATCAAGATCATATTCCTGTTATCTGTCCAACCACCAGCCATGAGTGTGCAACCTATTTTAGTCCATGATCTTCTATATGAATCAATCAATAACTTACATTCCTCTTTATAATCTATCAGAAGTTTAACTCTCAATTTATAGTATGATGGCAACTTATACCCAGGTCCAATTGCAGCTATAGCATCAATTGCCTTTTGTACAAAGGTAAAGTTTATGGCATTAAGAGAGATGCAACTGTCATAAAACCACCTAGCTACTGCCAAATCCGCACAATGTATTGTTTCTTTGGATGCCATTACACTTTTCAATGATGGTTGAGAACCTCCTTTAGTTCTTGGTGAAAAAAAATTTCCTATTTCATCAATTTTTCTCTTCCCTCTATTAGTACCTTCATGATGGGCATCAGATGATTATGACTTGGGAAGTGACGAAGAGCCCCTTTCTTCATCCATATGCTCATCCACAAACACAGCTGTGCTCTACTCTAACTCCTCCTGGGCTTGCTATTTTTTGTTTCCTATTTCTTTCAGATTTGGTTGCATCTGATGATGAACATCATGTGGGACTTTTTTGCATGAAGCTATGTTATTTTATCCTGTTAATGCCTCCACCTTTATAAATAATCACACAATGTAGGCATCTATATTAGTTTTTTCCATCTGGACATTTACTTTCAGTACAATGATTCCAAGCAATGTCAATCTTTTCACGCACACTATACGAAGAACTTGTTGGTGGGTCCATTCTAAAGTACAAATGTACTACTCAATAGTCAATACTCATATTGAAATATATTCCACATGAAGCAACAAAAGTATAGACTAATCAAAATGATCTTTCTAAAGCAATTTAACAAATTATATGAAAAAGAATATTATGCATATTTGCATTAGGTAGGAATGCATACCTATCAATCCTTTATTTTACGTTGAGTTGGGAGTTGAGGGGTTTAGCTTGACATTCTTTGTTGGGATGCTAAAGAAATAATATGAATAAGAAAGCAATGTAAAAAAAAAAATGTTATGCATGTTTAGGCATTTATTTCACATAATATAGTAACATAAAATTTCCTAATCATAAATCTATTTGACATAGAAAGTAACATAACAACTTTTATAGATCTATTTGACACACAAAGTAACACGATAAAAAGACATCTTGAGAATGTTAAAAGTTTAAAAATTATCGAGACTAAACAAATTCAATATTTATCATTGATTTCTACAAAAATAATTGATCGCCAAATCAATTACACATTCCTATCTATAAATCATATCTTAGCAAACTACCCTTCAAGTTTTCTGTTAGCCAGACAATTGTGGAAACCTTAAAATGTATGAGATATTGTACATACCTTAAAATTAAAAGCAAAACAATCTACTTCTAAAATATAAAATATATACATTTTCTGATTTTCATTTCATATCACAAAAAAAAAAAAAAAAAACAAATTCAATATTGAGTGGAGTTTTATTTGACACCAATTTTCTTACCAGCTTCTTCGGATAGCTTCCGAATGGACCGAATCCAATCATTAGAATATATGTGAGTGGAGTTCAATGACATCTAAAATAATATGATACATGAATGCAATCCCTTCATGTGAATTTGCCAAACCAAAAATTGAAGAAAATCCCTCATCTCTCTTAGTTGCAGCAAAGGCGAATGAACCAGATAAAAAAAAATGCAATCCGACCAAAATGTAGTCCGGCCAAACCGAAATCGAACTGCTGCTGATGTAGGAAAAAGTGATAAACCGAAAACGAAAAACAAAATCATAACCTGTTGTCCGACCAAACAAACGATGCCCAAACAAACGTCACCATTGTCCGACCAAAATGAGAGACGAAAGGGTTTGCGTCTTTGCGAAACGAAGACTCACCTGCAAATGACATGCACGCAAAAGAAGACGCAATTCGTCTCTCTTAGTCTCTGTCTTCTTCGTTAGTCCCTACCGTCCCAAGGGTTTGCCTCTTTGCAAGCTGTGTGAGAATTGCGAAATGAGGGATTTCAGCTTTCAATCCCGCTTTATTCCACCTAAATCTAGTTTCGGCCGTTCGATTTTCAATTAACAGCTTTGATTATGATTTTTTTGAAACCGGCCGATTCTTTCATTCGAGCCCGGTCCAAAGGTTTAGCAGTTGAACCGGTGATTGAACCAGTTTTTAGCCGGTTAGACTGCAACCCGATTTAATAGAGTGGACCGGATCGGCCGCTAGATTGGTTCCCGGTTCAACCGTTTGAACTGGCCGGTCCGGTCCGTTTTATAATCCTTGATATACATAATTAAATAATACATTCTAACAATCTTTATTCGAACGAAAATCACCATTCTGCATTAGACAGGAGCGTCCAACCTATGCCAAACCGACTATCATTTTCACTGTTTAACAGTGCGATGCCATGGCACTGCTCGCAGCGGAGAAAAATATAAAATGTGCTTCTGTTTGGCATTTGTTGGAGGCTCGTTGCAGCTGCAAACATGCGACAAGAGAATGACCTAAACCCTAATTCCTAAAAATTATTTTGAGAGAAACGCCAAATAGAGTATGTAGCTTTGCTGGTCATTCTTTCAACAAATTTAGAGATAAAATGCTACCTTAATTGAGCTGACTCTAGAGTTAAATATGACCTTGCGAATACATAATGTGAATTTATCTGCTAGATAGAGCGATCATTCTTTAAAGATAACTGAATGAGAATGACAAACCTAATCTTGCTCGGAGATGATGAACCGAAGGAAATGACATATCACCTAAACTAAAATAAGGAATGAAGAAGGTCAGGAGAGCAACCTTGTTCGGAGATAAAAAGTGAATGAACACCACAACTTTTTAGGAGTCATGATTTTAAAATTTTCATCTCTGACTCATCGTTGCTTGTCCGGGTGGTGAAGAGCCGGCTGGGCAAAGCCCAGGTCTCTGGTTCAAATCCCTTGGCAAGCGGTGAAAGCCTTAAGTGTTGGCCTGTGTAAATTGATGTGGGTTGCATGCCAGGTCGATTGAGATTTTCACTGGCCTAAGGACAGTGCTTCTTCGTAAAAAAAAAAAAAGAAAAATCATCTCTGAAATGAGTCCAGCAGTTAGGTCACAAGGCTCGCAAATAAAATAAAATATAAAAAGTTTGTACAATCTACATATCAGATCAAAGTGTGGGCGGGAAAAATTATTCCGTCAGGTTACCTGACGTAGAGCTACATCAGGTAGCCTATAATATGTCACCACGTGCACTTACTCTTTACCGCGCGGCCCGACGACCCTACTCGGAACGGACCCGGGAGTTTGCGTAGCTCGGTATTGCTAGGTATTGGTAGATTTTGCTCGACAAAAATAAAAAAAAAATACTATTATGTGAAGACCAATACCGAGCAATACCGAGTTCAATACCGAGCAATACCGAGCAATACCGAGTTCTTTTAGGTATTACTCGGTATTGGTCTTCACATAGCGGTATTTCTCGTTATTGCCAAGCAATACCGAGTAATACCTAGCAATACCGAGCAAATACCGAGCAATACGCGAACATAGTAATCCAGGATTCGGTCCGAGTCGGGTCGTCGGGCCGCACGGTAAATAGTAAGTGCACGTGACGACATATTATAAGCTACCTGATATAGCTCTAAGAATAATTTTTCTGCAGGCGGAGGCAAGAGTTAGGGATCCCAACTCGGCACCTAATAATTTCTCCAAATTTAGGCAAGCATCGGTTAAACTTTTTTTTAATCCTGTTCTCTCTCAGTCCCGCTCTCGACTCTGAGTTGTCATCTGCTTACTTCTTCTTCATCTTCTTCCTCTCCTTGCGCTGGATGCCCGGATTCTGGCCTTCACAACCTGATCTCATTAGCCTCGACGACCTGCGCCTACAACCTTGAGGTCGTCCTGCATCCGCCGTCGACGTGTTCACGTTGCAGCCGCTAACGTCGTTACCTCGCCAACGCCTACTTTTAAGGTAATTTTTCTTCACATATTATTCTTCCACAACTCCGCGGCCGAATTCACGTGCTTCCAAAGTCCAACTTGACAACTTCATATCGAGCTCCAGTAAGACCGTGAGCTCAAAATTCGCCGACGAGTGTTGGAAATGGTGGAATTGATTACATCCTCTACCATCCACATTCATAATAGTTCGTTCCTGCCTCCTCTATTCCAGAATATCGCATCTGCTTTGCATATCCTTCCGGCACGGAAAAATATGATGGATGTAGATGTTCGAGCCGATGGTCGAACACTGAACCAACTAAGGCCTCTCACTTGTTCTCGAAATCTACTCAATAGAGCTCATGGTTCAGCTCGATGGTCTCAAGGCAAGACTAAAACCTTTTTGTTATCTTTTTTATTCGTTTACTTCTTCCCCATCCTAATTAGTTTGCAATATAATTGATAGCATCAAAATAACGTTTTTTTTTTTTGCTTAGGGTTTGCAATGCTTTATGGTGCCGAGTGTTGGCCATTAAAAGAAAAGTATAATATTTAGTTAAGTGTTGCAGAGATGAGGATGCTTATGTGGATGAGTGGCTTTACCCTTAGAGATAGGATACAAAATGAGCATATACGTGAAAAGGTTGGAGTAGCTGTAGTGGAAAATAAGATTAGAGAGAGTCGCCTTAGATGGTTTGGTCATTAAACGGAGGCCTTCCGATGACCCGGTTAGGAAAGTTGAGATTTTAGATTTGAATTATGTTAAGAAAGGTAGAGTTAGGCCTTAAAAACTTGGTTATAACATATTAGAAATGATCTTTCTTTATTAGATTTATATAAGAATTTGACTTAAAAAAGGATTCATGTAGCCAACCCCACGTAGTTGGACAAAGGCTTGATGTTGTTGTTGTTGCTTAGGGTTTGCAATTATATGTTGCTCATGTTTTTATAATCGTTCTATTTGACTCTGCAAAACTTTTTCATTTAGTTAAAATATCCCAACATCAAGTCTTATAGCAATAGTATCCTCTTTATGTCATGGCTGTTATGTGTGGAATTTGGTTGTGTTGATCAATCTGGTTATTCTGTTGTCTCGAACCTTTACCCCTTTGCTTGAGTTTGGGTGCTTTGCACCCAACATTTTTTTTACGTACAACGCCTTGGTGTTGCGTATCCGAGCGCCCTCGGTGCTTCGTATCTGAGCGCCCTGGCGCTGAAAGACATCGAGCAGAGTGCCGCAACGGTATAGACGCGGCGTTGCAACGGTGCAAGACAGAGACTTGAGCGCTGCATCACGCCAAATTAGCACTGCAGTTCCCCAAATTGGTGCCGCAGTGCCCCAAATTGACGCCGCAGTGCCCCAAACTAGCACCACAGCGTTGTGAGACGAATTTGACAGTTTCTTTCTCATTTTTCTGAAGGGTTACATCCCTTGGGGTTATTTTACTTTGCTTTCTCTTGTATATTGAGTGAGTAGACATTGAGAACGGTGCATGTGAGAAGAGAAATAAGGAGTGAGTGAGAGAGAATAGAGATCTATACTTATTTCTCCCAATTTTCATAGTGGATTTCTTGGTGTGGTGTGGCTCTGTGGTTTTTCTTTATTTTGGGTTTTCCACGTTAAATTCTGGCGTCCATTATTTCCGCTGCTTTTACTTTTTGCTTGTTTTCGTCATTGTGGCGTTTACTCCTCTCATCCCCAACAATGCCACAATGAATTCTTCTCAATTTTTTTTTTTAAATAAAGCTTATGTTTTAGCCTACTTATTACTGAGGCTATTATTTTTTCTATTTGGTTTTTTTGTGTGATTGGTGATTATGATTAGTTTCTTATGAAGTTCATAGACGCATTAACAAATTGAAGACATATGGAATTGATTAATTTGGGGGAAAAAAAAAAGAATTTTGAAGTCATTTTGTCACTGATGGCATTCTTTATAAAGTATATGTTGCTATAGAAAGGATCATCCATAATTTTGGTGAAGCTTTGTGATACAGAGCCAATGACCCCTCTTCCTTCAACTTTTTGTTTAATGGTTTTGCACCATCATTCTCTATTCAACGCCCCCCTTCTCCAGTTCCCTCCTTCTGCAACTTCCTATTCAAACATTAGTTAAGTCTGATGAAGCCTTTTGTGTTCATCTCCTCTTGCAGTGTTTTGCTTGATGTTCCTCTAGATTTGTTATTAAGTGGCTCCCATAGCTTGTTTTTGTGACCGACCTGTGCAGTTTCAGTCACCACCTTTGGCACTATTTCTATCACCCCTAATAACGACTTTAAATTATTAGTTTGGCAGTCTGTCTTCCTTGTTATTGGGCTTTTGTGATTTTCCTTTGTTATTATGTTCCACCGACTGATACTTCATATCTCTCATTTCTTTCTCCTACTATGATCATTAGTTGTTGAATACATACAATAGCCTTTCTTTATTTGGTGAGTTGTTTACCTTCTGATGTTTTCTTGTTCTAAAATTTGCTATCTGTTGATACTATGATTTGTTTTATTCTGATACAACTTATTTTTTGGCAAATGCATGAATTTTAAATTCTCTGCATGGCTTTCTTATTCCTGAATTTCTTTTTGTTATTTCTAGTAGACCATTAAATGATGAAGGTATACACATAATGTTTCATGTAGCCTTGGAAGATTCCCATAGAAATCCTTAAGAAATTAATTGATACAAAAGGTGATATAAAGTCATACAAAGAATTGCAAGTTTAAACTTTAAAAAAATTATAGTATTAATCTAGTTTAATGTATTCAATTTGATTTTATACCATAAAGCATCAAATAATTCCTTCGATTGTATTCTCTTATTATCTTCTTGCTTGAGTTTTACCTAGTGCAATGAAGAGACAAATATGCATGTAATAATTCATAACAATAATTGTACAAGAAATCAAATAGCTAGACTAATTTATTGGAAGAATATCAACTAAACATCTTTATCATGTCAAGAAAAAATTGATGTAGAGTTAATGACACCTCATATCTTTTTGTATTGTGGTCTTCCTTCACCCGTTTTTTATTATGTTTGATACTCTCCTCTTGGGACTTCTCCTTTTATAGTTTTTTATTTAGACTTAGATTGTGTCTTTATTTGATTTTCCCCATTTATTTTTGTTCGATTTTACTTCAACTTCAATGATTTAGTGGATTTGTCACCCACTTTTTGATATCAATCCCTGTAGTTTGTATTATGGGCTCTGGCGATCTTTTTATTAACATTATTAACAGCTTTGAACCCTTGTTATTTGAATCAGGTGGTCTAGTTTTTTTTTTATCATGCTTTGATTGTTTTCTTTCCAATGCTATCAAGCTCTAATTACTAGTGCTGATTCTTCTATAATTTTTTTTGTTTTTTCTTTTGCTGTGATCGATGCATAGGAAATTTCAAGGGGCTTTGTAACTATAAATATGGGGTTTAGGCATCTCCAAAATACATGAGTAATTTAAAGGGGCTTTGTAATTATAAATATGGGGGTTAGGCATCTTGAAAATACATGAGTTGATCCTTGAATAAAAATTTAGCTGGATGCTCTATTCCTTCTACTGTTAGGATTCAATTTCTTGGTTAAATGAGAGATTTGAAGAGTTACAGGAGATGTTATCTTCTTGTTTAAGAGAAAGATTTGTTTATTTAGGTTGCTTCTTGTTCTAATGCTATTGGTTTGATGTTTTGATTTATTTTTAGTCGAATTGATACAATTTAATTTTTGACAAGTACATGGATTTAAAAGCATTGTGGGGAATTCTTGATCAAGAATCTATAATATTATCTCTTGTAGATTTTTGTTTGAATTTATTTCCTTTGTGCTTTTGATTTCATTTTACGTGATGTATAGTTGAAGATTAAGCGTCTGTGACTTGAAATTTTGTATGATTTCATATTTAGTATTCATTGAAAACTTTAGTCCTTTAGAAGTCTTACTCCACTTAAATATTAAATATTAAGTTTGTCGTATTAATGTACTGAAAGTGTTTCCTTTTAGTTTTCGTGCTCTTGATTTCATTTTTTGGAGAAGTCCATTTTTATGTTATAATTATTGTTTTTTATTTTGACTGGATGATATATTATTTTTATACCATTTATCTGTTGTCATGTTTAATGAATTTTTAACAATTTCCTCTTCTTTCTTTCTCTCTCTCTCTCTCTCTCTCTCTCTCTTTATATATATAATCTTTGACTCTTCTTTTTTCTTATTATTATTATTTTTTATTTTTGTGGAGTATTTACCCATGACCTCCCTATTTGAACTCCTGTTTTGCTTATGTATCTCTTTTGATCACCCATATCCTTTGTCAGGAAAAAAAATTGTTTCTTCACACAACTTCCTCTTTTTAGTTAATTCCAAGCGTTTGTTATATTAGGCTGGTTGTTCCAATTGTTACCAATTATTTTATCTTGATTTCTTTGTTCTTGCGGGGTGTTTTTTTATATTGAATTTCTGCATTTGAAGATTTGAATGTTTTCCATTCTCTTCTAAATCTTCATCCCTTTTATTCCATTTTTCAACAGGAGACACGGCTGTATTGGCCGCTGTATTTGGACCAAAAGCTGGAACAAAAAAGGGTGAGAACCCAGAAAAGGCTTCTATTGAAGTAATTTGGAAGCCAAAAACTGGACAGATAGGTAATATCCATGTCGTTTATATGATCAAGTTGTGATTATCACATAGCTGGTTTTCTGCAAGTAATTTATCATTCATATGTTGTTTCCTTGCTCAAGTATTTGTATCTCCAGCTGTTCAAGTTTTAAAATGATAATAGGCCCTATGATGCCCAATTTATGCAAGTCCCTCCAATTTTCTTTTATATTTAAAATTAATAGCGGCCTACTAAGTAAAATAAGCATTCTTCTAAATGGTCTCAGTAGTTTTCATGCTAGGTTGTAAGTGTGAAGTGTTTGTTACTCTTCAGAAGAAATAGTTTTTTTGCCAACTAAAATAAAAACTTATGCTAGTTTTTCTGCTAATACCTTCACAAAATTTTGCTAATTTAGTTTTGCTTCATCGTCACACCTTCGTTAAACCTTATCCCTACTATTTGGGTCTCACTTTAAACCTCATTTTAGATTCATTTCTATTCAATAATATAGGAGTTCTTACTATAAAGCGGTAAAAATGGGAATGCTCTTATACATGTTAAACAAGGACAAAAAGAATCTATCAGGAAAATTGATAGGAAATACTTGATTTCAAGTATTCCCTAATCGCCTTAGCAACAAATCACGAAGCAAACTGCTGTCCACAGCAGGAAATCAGCCAAAAACAGTGAAAAAATAGGGAAAAACTGTAGAAGATGAGGAGAAAAGACTTGTATTTCACTAGAAGACAATGAAAATAGCAAAGATACAATTTGTTCTTCGATTCGAGAGGAAGAACGTACTCTCCAAAGTCTCCGGCGCAGCCAAGAGCCCAAAACAAAACCTAGATCTCAAAGAGAAAACTCAAATTCAAGATGAGGGGCTAATCCCCCCCCAAACTCCTAATTATACAAAATTAATCATAAAGGACAATCATAAACTTCCTAAAACAGCCTTTTACGTTCAAAATTTCCCTCCTAAACTCCACGGCTCACGGCAGAGCCGTTTCCGCCCATGCGGCTCCCTCGCGTGCGTCTCGCGTAGACGCGGACCGGTCCCTGCTGGACCGGTCCAACCGGCCCATCCTGGGCCGGTCTAACATTACCGCCCTCCCAAAGAATCACCTTGTCCTCAAGGTGAAAATCTGGAAACTGCTGTTTCGCCATCTCGTATGGCTCCCATGTGGCCTCGTAGTCAGGAAGGTTCTTCCACTGGATCAACACTTCCTTAGTTTCATCTTCTTTCTGGCGAACACCCTTCAGCTCCCAAGGTTCCAGGATCACCTCTAACTCCTCCGTAAGTGTCGGCGGTAGCTCGGGAATGGCGATGTGATCACCAATGACCCTTCTCAGCTGTGAGACATGAAAAACTGGGTGTATAGTCGCCGATGGGGGTAATTTCAGTCGATATGCTACTGCCCCGATCTTCTCTATCACTTCATAAGGACCAAAGTACCTTGGAGCTAGCTTTTCATTCCTCCTATTGGCGACTGTCTTCTGCCTGTATGGGCGGAGCTTCAAGAACACCTTATCCCCTGCCTCAAAATGGATATCTTTTCTATGCCCATCTGCTTGTTTCTTCATGATTTGCTGCGCCCTCGGTAAGTGCCTTTTTAACTCCTCTAACACTCGGTCCCTCTCCTCCAAATACTCCTCTACTGATGAAACAGGAGTACTACTGCTCCCAAAGTGTACCAAGTGTGGGGGATCCCGTCCGTACAACACTTTGAATGGGGTCATTTGTGAAGCCGAGTGAAATGACGTGTTGTACCAGTACTCAGCCCAGGATAACCACTTCGCCCAAAGCTTTGGTGTCTCTGAAACAAAGCATCTGAGGTACGTTTCCAAGCTCCTGTTGACTACTTCCGTCTGTCCATCCGTCTGTGGGTGGTAGGCTGTACTTCTCTTGAGCACTGTTCCCTGCAATCTGAATAGCTCCTTCCAGAAATGACTGAGGAACACCTTGTCCCTATCTGATACGATCGCCTCTGGCACCCCGTGTAATCTGACCACTTCTCTGATAAAGGCTGATGCTACTGTTATTGCGGTGTAGGGATGTCGGAGGGGAATGAAATGGGCATACTTGCTCAACCTGTCCACCACTACTAAGATCACTGTGAACCCCTCTGAACGGGGCAGCCCATCTATGAAATCCATAGAGATTTCCTCCCATACTCTACCCGGCAAGGCTAAAGGCTGTAGTAATCCTCCTGGTGACATAGCTAGGTACTTACTCCTTTGACAGACCTCACATCTGGCTACCATCTCCTCTACATCTTTATGCATCCCCTTCCAGTATAACTCCCCAGCTAGCCTCCTGTATGTCTTTTGTACACCAGAATGGCCCCCTATTGCACTCCCATGAAACTCATGGAGTAGGTTTGGGATGTGGATCGACGTTCGGGGCATCACAAATCTCCCCTGATACAACAGCTTGTCTCCCTCCAAGGAGTATCCTGGGTGGCTACCTGGTTCCTTCAGCAACTCAGTTCTGATCTTTCCCAAACTCTCATCTCTGGCGCTCTCTTCTCTGATGGCCTCCCAATCCAGCATCCAGGGCACGGACAGAGCGACTGTCTGTAATTCCTCCATGCACCTAGATAAAGCATCTGCCGCCTTGTTCTCCACTCCTGGCCTATACTGAATCTCAAAGTCGTACCCCAGTAGCTTGGATAGCCACCTCTGATGCTCTTCAGTCACCATCCGTTGTTCCAGAAGAAATTTCAGGCTCCGCTGATCGGTCCTGACCACGAAGTGTCTTCCAAGTAGGTAAGGTCGCCATTTCTGGATAGCCAACACGATGGCCATTAATTCCCTCTCATAAACTGATTTCATCCTTGCCCGAGCAGTCAATACCTGGCTGAAATAAGCGATGGGCCTCCTATTCTGCATGAGTACTGCACCCAGTCCGTACCCCGATGCATCTGTCTCCACAATGAATGTCTGAGTAAAATCTGGCAAAGCCAGTACTGGCACTGTAGTCATTGCCTTCTTCAGGCTCTCGAAAGCAGAGGTGGCTGCTTCTCCCCACAGGAAGCCATCCTTCTTCAGCTGCTCTGTAAGTGGCCAGGCTATGGTGCTATACCCCTTCACAAATCTTCTGTAATAACCTGTCAATCCCAGAAATCCCCTCAGCGCCTTCAGACTTTTCGGTAGTGGCCACCTTAGCATCGCCTCAATTTTGGATTGATCAGCTGCCACTCCTTCTTTTGATACCACATGGCCCAAGTACTCTACACTGGCTTGAGCGAAGCAGCATTTCTTCAAGTTTGCCTTCAACTGATGCTCCTGCAGAACCTCTAGCACCGTTCTTAAATGTTCCCAATGTTCGACCTCTGTCCTGCTGTATATCAGGATGTCGTCAAAGAATACTAACACAAACCGTCTGAGATAAGGTTTGAAAACCTTGTTCATCAGGGCCTGGAAAGTAGCAGGTGCATTGGTGAGGCCAAAGGGCATCACCAAGAACTCATAATGGCCTTCATGAGTTCTAAAAGCTGTTTTGGGAACATCTTCCTTCCTCATTCGAATCTGGTGGTAGCCCGATTTCAAATCTATCTTGCTGAAGATCACGGTCCCACTTAATTCATCCAAGAGCTCATCGATAACGGGTATAGGAAACCTATCAGGTACAGTCTCCTTATTGAGGGCTCTGTAGTCCACACAAAAACGCCAGCTGCCATCCTTCTTTTTTACCAATAGAACGGGACTAGAGAAAGGGCTGATGCTGGGTCTGATGATCTCTGCCTCCAGCATCTCTCTAATCAACCGTTCAATTTCATCCTTTTGGAACTGAGGGTAACGGTAAGGACGTACACTGATGGGTGATACTCCTTCCCTCAACACAATAGCATGCTCATGCTCCCTCTGCGGTGGTAATTCCTGAGGCGGCTGAAACACCTCTTGGAACTGTTGAATCAACGGCTGAACGGAGAGGGGTATAGCTCCTCCCTCCTCCACTCCTCCCCCCTCCAAACTATGCAATTCCACCAGGTAGCCTCCTCCCTCCTGCTGAATGGTTCGGATTAGGGATTTGAGAGAAACCCCAGCCTTGGTCAACCCAGCGTCTCCTTGAATCGTTCTCCTTCTCTCCCCTATCACAAGTTCCATTCTCAAAGTCCCCCAATTAATCTTCGTCTCCCCCAATGTACGCAGCCACTTCATCCCTAAGATGACGTCCGTGCTCCCCAATTCCAGGGGAAGGAAATCTTCCTTCACCTGGATTCCCTGAATCATCAACACCACCTCTCTACAAACTCCCCTTCCCATTTCCACCTTTCCTGTGCCCATCATCACCCCATAGCCACCTGTGTCCACTAACTCCATCCCCAGCGATTCCACTATCTGGGTGGAAATGAAGTTATGGGTTGCCCCACTATCAATCAACACCACCACCTCTCGGTCAGCTATCTCTCCTCTCACCTTCATAGTGTGACTCGGAGTGAATCCCACTACAGAGTTCAGGGAGACTTCTGCTACATCCAGATGCAACTTCTCATCCTCCTCCACTTCGGGGTCATTCCCACCTCTCTCTTCGTCTTCCTCATCTTCACAAACGAGGAGAACCTGAAGAGTGCGGTCCTTGCACCTGTGCCCCGGCATGTACTTCTCATCGCATCTAAAGCACAACCCTTTTGCTCTTTTGTCCTGCATTTCTTTTTCTGTCAACCTTTTGAACTGTCCCCCATTACCTCCTCCAGTCTTTTCCTTGGGTGCTTCCTTCTGACCCCCCAGCGCTATCCCTTTGGAGGGTAATACCGCAGTAGTCATCTTGTACGATCCCCCTGAGTAGTTGCCTCGAGCTCCTCTTTCTGACTTCTTTTGATCTTCCACCAGTTGTGCAAGCTCCATCGCCTTGCCTAAATTCCTTGGCTCTAGCACTCTGACCGCTGTTCTTATCTCAGGTTTGAGCCCCTTCATGAAATTTCCCTCCAGGGCTGATTCAGAGATATGATCCAAACGGCTTGCTAAGTACTCGAATCTGTCTCGGTAGTCGGCCACGGTACCCTCCTGAGTCAGGGCAAAGAACTGTTCATAGAAGTCTCCTCCCCCGTCGGCTCGGAAACGCTCTAATAAACAATCCTTGAACTCTCGCCAAGTCCTGATAGGCTCTCTTCTGTCTCTCCACTGATACCATGCCAGCGCCTTCCCTTCCAGACACAAACCTGCTGCCGTCAGTTTTTCGTCATCTGTCAACCCGTTGACAGCGAAATAACGCTCCACCTTGTATATCCAGCCGTGGCCATCTTCACCCTCAAAGATGGGCATCTTCAACTTCCTCACCTTCGGATCCCTTCCGTTACCCCGGAACTCTCCATAACCTCCCATTCCTCGAAGAGGAGGTGCTCCCCAAGTGTCCCGATCCTCCCTCCGACGTTGGTAACCGAAATCTTCGTCATAATCTCCTCTTGCCCTTTCAAAATCAGCACCTCGACGCTGAAATTCAGCACCTCGACGCTGATATTCTTCTCTCCTTTCTCCAAAATCTGCACTACCTTCATATTCCCCCCTCCTGCTTCCAAAATCAGCACCTCGACGCTGAAAATCAGCACCTCGACGCTGAAAATCAGCACCTCGACGATCATTCCCCGTGCTTATCTCCTCTCTGGAAAATGGCTCTAGAGGTGGCATGTCGTCGTCACCTTCAAGAATCTCCACCTCCGGATTCCTCCTCCCCCGGATTGGGTTCGGATTTCCTCCTACGCCATGGCCATCAGTGGTCTCTCTCACTTCCGATGTGTCCGGATGGGTCTTCATCTCCAATAATTTCTTCATCATTTCTTCCATCGCCGCGAACCTCCCTTCCAACCTCTCATTGTTGGTGGAGATCTCCATGAATTTCCCCTCCAGATCTGTCTTCAGTTGACCAAACTCGCCTTCTAAAGCTTCCACCTTCTTCCCGGCCATCTTTCTTTTAACGGATCCACAAAAATCTTTTTCCGGAGACGACGATCTTGCTGAAATTTCAGAATTTCAGCCGCCGGTTGTCCCGAATCGGAGCTCTGATACCAATTTGATAGGAAATACTTGATTTCAAGTATTCCCTAATCGCCTTAGCAACAAATCACGAAGCAAACTGCTGTCCACAGCAGGAAATCAGCCAAAAACAGTGAAAAAATAGGGAAAAACTGTAGAAGATGAGGAGAAAAGACTTGTATTTCACTAGAAGACAATGAAAATAGCAAAGATACAATTTGTTCTTCGATTCGAGAGGAAGAACGTACTCTCCAAAGTCTCCGGCGCAGCCAAGAGCCCAAAACAAAACCTAGATCTCAAAGAGAAAACTCAAATTCAAGATGAGGGGCTAATCCCCCCCAAACTCCTAATTATACAAAATTAATCATAAAGGACAATCATAAACTTCCTAAAACAGCCTTTTACGTTCAAAATTTCCCTCCTAAACTCCACGGCTCACGGCAGAGCCGTTTCCGCCCATGCGGCTCCCTCGCGTGCGTCTCGCGTAGACGCGGACCGGTCCCTGCTGGACCGGTCCAACCGGCCCATCCTGGGCCGGTCTAACAAAAATACATTGATTTACATAATGTGATGGTATGATGGCATGCCATTATGTGAGAAAAACGTGCTCAGAAGATGTGAGAAATCGGCCTAAAATATAGCTGAGTGATATGCTCAAAACAATTAGAAAAAAGTCATACTATGTTTTAATTCTAACCAGAAATGAAAGAAGAGAATGAGCCACATCGCTTGCCTGATGGTTTTCTATGGGGAGGATGCATTTTGGTGAGCAAGTTCATGATTTTATTGTCTTCTAACCTCCATAATTGCTGATTAAAAATTTGCATTTACCATTGACAATCTTAACTTTATATTGATGATCGTTGTTATTTATGCTCAAGTTTAAATATGAAGGGAACTGTGTGGCGGCAATGCAAACTGTAAGTTTGTGATGTTGAGAAGTTATTGATATTGAAAGCCTCATAGCAAGCTCCCCTCTACTTTCAGTCGAGCATATCTCTTGAATAATGACATTAAGTGGGATATGTAGAGCTGGCCAACTTGGCAATCTATTGGTAATAGTTCATTCTCTTAAGTGTTCAAATGGTTGATGCTTATAAAAGGGGCTATTTGATTTGCTAGAAAAAGAATGTAGAGTAGAATGAAAGTCGTGTATTGATATGTTTGAAGTTGTTTGGATTATAAAAGGAATGTGTGAGATTACTTTTCTTTGTTTGGCTTCATGTGAAATGAATGCAACATAAAGTTAAAAAAGGTGATAGTCAGCGGGGCGAGGGGGGGGGGGGGGTTGCAGCAGTGGTGGCTGATGGTGGGGATGGTGACATGTTAGCTTGATTGTAATAAAAATAATTTTTACTCAAATTTGAGCCACTTTATTTTACCTCTAAAAACAAACTAGAAAACTTTGTATTACTGTTGACTTAAAAAAAAAATAAAAAAAAAGAAAATTCGAATAATTTTGTTAGCTGCGGCCCTGTCTTAGGTACTTTCGCTTTCAAACGACTCAACCACTCCTCACGTAACTCTTACTCGGCACAAAACTCCCTCAAGCTCGCTCTCTCCTATTCATACAAACTCTCATGCATGCAGAAAAAACCTCTTTGCTATCTAGTCTCGCTCTCATCTCTCTGTGCCACACTCAAGAAGCCGAAGTCCCCAAATCCGCTCTTGTCTCAGTCATGCACGTAGAAGCACAAAGGATCCCCTTTCACGTGTGATCAGACTGCGCCTTCGTCTATTGCTCACGATCCAAAGTCCCGCCTTCGATCCGGCTACATTCTCTTTTTACTTTCGACCTCAATAGATGTGAACGCCCGTGTCTTCGTCTACGATGCTCGATCTAGCATCCTTTCTCCGATCTGACTGCAATCTCTTGTCTGTGTCCGACCCAATGCGTACGAGCAAGGTTTAAAATTGCGTAATTAAGCCTCGAGGTGGTTTTCGTCCATGAGGCGAGGCGTAAGCCTCGAGGCGGTCTGAGGCGTAAGCCTCACGGACACAGAATTGCGTAAATGAGAAATTAAGGGTTTTAGCAGGATAATAATAGCAATATTCTATCTTACAATAAAAACATTTAAATGATATATGAAAATAGTGGAAAGTAACAAAATAGATGCAATAAAATCATGTCCAAAGCAAGGTTTTAAAAGGCGAAATCGGGAATCGAGGCATTTTTTCTAAGCGAGGCGAGGCGTAAGCCTCGAGGCGGATCGAGGCGTAAGCCTCAAAATGATTTAAAAAAATTAATTTAAAATTATAAATAATGACAAAAAATAACAAAATATTATGTAAACTATGAATTTGAAGATTTGTTTTAAGATAATATTACTGGAATACAAGATTTAAAATAAACTCACTTAAAAATAAAACATTCCCTTAGGATCAAGACCCAAAGCAGGCTCATCATCACTTTGATTGTCTTCAGAAGAATCTTCATAATTAATGTCAAAGTCATCCTCCAACTCTTCTTCATTTATAATATTTTTTCCTTTATCTCCTATATCAGTTAATATTTCATTAGGTCTAAAATGAAACAATAGTAACATACAAAATAATTCATTATATTTAAGAATACCTTTAAATTTTTTTGAAGCTCCAATCTCACTTTGTTTCTTTCTTTTATATATTTGGGTAGTCGCTTGATTGTCTTCTTCATTGACATTACTTTCTCCTTCTGCTTCAACTTCAGATACATCAGCATTTTTAGGAGTAACCCATTCATCATCAGATTGTAACTCATCAACAAGCAAAGGGTCGATTTCATTCTCAATATTTCCTTGATTTTGCAATTTGAGATGTCTATCTTTTAGTTTTTTGTTAAACATAACATAAACTAATTTGTTCATTCGATCTGCCGCCAATCGATTTCTTCTCTTTGTATGAATTTGATTGAAGATACTCCAATTACGCTCGCATGCAGAAGCCGAACATGTTAGGCTAAGAACTTTAACTGCAAAAGCTTTCAATTCAGGAACATCATCTCCAAACTGAGCCCACCAACGTTCTATATGAAGATAAACATAATATTTTATGAATATTGGTTGAAGTAAAAGACTTGAATATAAATATTAACATTAAAATTATAAATACTCAAACTATAAACATACCAGGAGATCGTGTTTTGTAGCATGCTTGTGCTGCTTTAAATCCAAACATTCCCTTCTTCAAATGAAAATCCTCAAGTTGATCATTCACTTTGAGGTAGTCTTCTTCAGAAATAAGTCAGTCCATACATGCATACAAACCAGTTTTCACCTCTTTATCAACATGAAAATCCTTATCATAATGAAATTGAGGATTTAAATAATATGCAGCAGCATGTAACTGTTGGTGTAATTGTCGATCCCACTTTTCATCTATAATATCCCATATTTCTTTGTAGGCACTTTCTTGACCTCCCAATTCTTTTGCAATGTCTTCTTTAGCCCTATTCATTGCTTCATAAATAAATCCCATAGCCGGGGCCCTCTCACCATCAACCATTCTAAGCACCTTAACTAATAGTCCTGTTGTCTTCAAAGCATAATTTGTATTGCGCCAAAATGAATCGTCTTTCATAACAATCTTTTTAACATGTTTTCCTTCTTGTTTTTTGGCCCATGAACTTTTATCCCACTCTTCAGAAGCAAACATTGCTTCCAAAGGTTGTCTTAACTCCTTGAATCTCTGCAATGTTAAATATGCAGTAGCAAATCTTGTAACAGCAGGTCTAATAATTTCCTTGTCAGTGAATTTTCTCATCAAGCTGAGTACCCAAGAATGATTGTATATAAACTTACTGACGAATTTGGCCTTCAATATGGCTGATTTATGTTGAGGCAACTGTCCCAACCTCTCAAGCATCAAGTCAATACAATGTGCAGCACAAGGAGTCCAGTAAAGGTGAGGTCTCTTCTCCATTAACATTCTTCCTGCAGTTTTGTATGCACTTGCATTATCAGTAACAACCTGTACTACTAAGGCATCTCCCACTTCCTCCACAACTTCATCCAACATTTCAAACAATAATTGTGCATCCTTTACAAAGCTTGAAGCATCTATTGATTTGAGAAAAACTGTTCCATATGGATTGTTGACCAAGAAATTAATAATACTTCTATGTCGAATATCTGACCAACCATCTGACATTATTGTCACTCCTGTCTCAATCCAAGTCTTCTTAACATCATCCACCATTTTTGAAGTTGTCTTAACCTCCTCATTCAGCATCCAAGTCCTCAGCTCATACATGCTTGGAAGTTGTAATCCTCTTCCATAGCTTCCAACAGATCGTAACATATTGATCCACGACGGACTCCTAACAACATTAAATGGAATCCCATTTTCATAGATGAATCTGGCGATATCCAAACAAACTCTGTTCCTGAGTTCTTTTGTAGTTGTTGGAGGCTGAATATCCTGAGTATTTATGTTTTCATCGTTATCAATATTTAGCATAAATCTATCCATGGGCCCCCGACTGCCTCGATCAGAAGAAACTAGATGGCTTCCAGTACTGGAACCTTCATGTTGTGATCCATAGTAAGAAGAGTTTCCTATCATCTCTTCCATATTTCTTTGTGTGACCTCCTTTGTGGTGGCAAACTTCTTTAAATAATTTGTACATTCCTTTTTCACCTCATCAGGAACTTTTGCACATGGTCCCACATTGACATGAGTGTAGGCTAGATGATCCTTCAATCTCTTGACGCCACCAGTTATACGTTTCTCACAGAAATTACATTTCATGTAAACATATCCCTTCTTTGCACCTTCGCCTGACACTTCAACTTGAGTTCCATATTTCCATGCAGGATCTTTCCTTCTTGTGCCACTAGTCATTGCTAACAATATGACATATTTTAACAATTATTTATACCACTAATAATAAAACAACATGTATAAAAAAATATACCAGTCTGCCGGGGGTCCAAGGGGGCGCTGCCCCCTGGCGGGTTCGACCTGCCCGGTCAGGTCGCGGGGTCAAGGGGCAGCGCCCCTGCGGGGGTTTCCGGGGGCAGCGCCCCCGGAACAAAATTATATTATAAGAGTAATTTTGAAATTCTGTTTGTTGTATATGCTCAATACCGAGTGTACCGAGCATGTATCACTCAGTACCGAACATGTACGGCTCAGTACCGAGCATATAATACTCAGTACCGAGCATGTACCGCTCAGTACCGAGCATATAATACTCAGTACCGAGCATATAATACTCAGTACCGAGCATGTACTACTCAGTACCGAGCATGTACCGCTCATTACCGAGCATATAATACTCAGTACCGAGCATGTACCGCTCAGTACCGAGCATATAATACTCAGTACCGAGCATGTACCGCTCAGTACCGAGCATATAATACTCAGTACCGAGCATATAATACTCAGTACCGAGCATGTACCGCTCAGTACCGAGCCTGTACTTGCTCGGTACACTCGGTATTGAGCGGTACCTAGCATGTACTGAGCGGTACCGAGCTTGTACTGAGCGATACCAAGCTTGTACCTTCTCGGTACCGAGCATGTACTGATCGAACGAATGAAATAAAGCCGAATAAGGAGTTATTCAAGCTTTCGTTACTGCACGTCAAAGTCAATGCCACAACACCGCGTACCTGCTCTTCCGACCTAATTGATGCCTGAACGTTTCCTGCACTCACAACTTCGGCTTCGTTTCTTTCCCTGCGTCGTCTCCTTCCAACTTCGTCTCATACACTCACGTCTTCGTCTCCTTCCCTCACAGCTTCGTCTCTTTCCCTCACGGCTTCGCCTCTAGTTCGCCTTTCAATTCTCACAGGAAGCCCTAATCCTATGCGCGAATACACGAACACGAATCGGCTGTGTCGTATTTACATATATACCGAAGAAAAATTTTCGAGGCGGTGCCTCATACTGCCTCGAGGCGTTACGCTCTAATGCGTACGCCTCATGCGAAAAAATCGTAGGCTTCGCTGGATGGTTCGAGGCGTAAGCCCGATACGCATGACTTCCGCCTCGACTTGAGGCGCGACTCAATGCGGACGCCTCGTCCGCTTTTTTAATGACTGGTCCAAAGTACAAAATCACAAAATATTAGTTCAACAAAACTCCCAATGTACAAATAACATATAAAATGCAATCATATCCCATCACTAAATGGGTCTTCAAGGGAATCTTCTTCTCCAATTGTATCTATGAATGCCATATCATCATTATCTTCAATATGACTCACTTTTCTCTTCCCTGTTCAATAAGAGAAAAGATCATTATCATGTTAATTGCTCACTTGATATAAATATAATGCGATAGCATATAAGAAGTTGTGGAATACCTTTACTTGATTGTTGTGTTGCAGAGCTAGTGGATGTGTGTGGTGTGGTACTAGTGGAAGTACTTTTCTTCATATAAGCAATAATTTCATCCTTTACCTTTTCCGGCACATTTGCACACGGTGCTACATTTTTATGCGAGCATGATAAGTATTCCTTCATGCGGGTAACACCTCCCTTCACCACCTTTTCGCAAAAATTGCATTTCAAATAAACATAGCTCTTCTCTCCGCCGCCTATGTCAACTTGTACACTATATTTCCAAGAAGGGTCCCTTCGCAATGATGTAGACCCCTTTTCCTTGCCTCTAACCATGATCCCTAATCAAAGAATCCAAAATCACACGAAATAATTCAAAAAATCAAAAACCCTAGATTTCCTTTAACTTGAAAAATCTAATCAAAAACTAAATAAAAATACCTAAAATCGATTGTAGACTTCTCCTAGAAGGCGGCCGGATGCTTCAAGTTCGCCGGAGAGAGGCGGCGCCGGCGGGAGAGGCGGTGGGACTGGAGGCCGACCGTGCGGGATCCTTGTTTCGCGAACTGGAGCTTGCGAGCGGAGAGTTATCGGGAAAAGCCTGGAGCCGAACGGGTGTAGGGAAAAGAGTCATTTTAAGTAGGTGGGGCCATTTGCGCAATTGAGGCGCGCCTCACACGAGGTGAGGCGTACGCCTCTTCCAGGCTCAAAATTGCGTGCGCCTCGAGGCGCCTTTGGGAAGAATTTTGCAGAGGTGCGCCTCTTATTGCGCAATTTTAAACAGAGCGTACGAGCCTTCTACTTGAAGTAACATGCTCTGACCTGATCCCGTGCCTGTACGTCACTGTGCTTTCCGATTGAATTTCCCAATCCAAGCTATTCTGTTCGGTTCATAACCACTGTGTGGGTATACGAATCTCACAGGAGTGTTTCTATTGAAAAAAAAGAAAAAAAAAATAACAATAGGCGTTGCAATCACAGATTGAAGACCAGAAGTTTGATTCCTGGACCAATCAGTGTCCCGAAGCCCTCAACTGTAAAATCCTATCTAACCGGTCAGATTTGAAAGGGCAAGTGCCCTCCCTACTTCCATTCGTAGGGAGGGTATGTCGGGAGATTGTTGAATTATTAATGAAATTAAAAAATTATAGAATTTTCTCAAAAAAAAAAGGTGCCTTATTTGAAGATTGAAGACCTTTATCGGGACTAACCATTGTCTCGAAGCTCTCAATTGTCGAATCTTATCTGGCCGAGTGGATTTGAAAAGGAAATTGCCCTCCCTACCTCCCTTTGCGGGGAGGGGATTTTGTAGATTGCTGGATTTTTCTTTAAAAAAAGAGAAAATTTTGTTGGACCAATTAGAGAACCTTTGAAAAGAAAATTGAGATAATTTTATTAATTAAAATAATTGAAGTTGATTTGAAAATCCAATTTCTATTAATTGTGCAATCATAAAAGTATTTTTATTTCTTTTAATTAATTAATTGATAGATTTATTTAAAAACTCTTCTAATTAATTAATTAATTAAAATAAATTGCAATAAAGAAAAAGAAGAGGAAAAAACATAAATATATGTTTTCATCAAGGTTTAAAATTGTGTAAATAAGCCTCGATGCGTTTTTCGTCTGTGAGGCGAGGCGTAAGCCTCGAGGCAGTGTGAGGCGTAAGCCTCACGGACGAAGAATTGCGTAAATGAGAATTTAAGTATTCTAGTAGATAAATAACAATAAGAGTCTATGATACAATTAAAACATCTAAAAGAGAAGTGAACTTAGTGAAAACAAAAAAATAGATGCAGTATATGCATCTCATAGCATAATTCAAAATACAAAATTACAAATTAAAGTCTATCAGAACTCCCAAAGTACAAATAAGAAAAAACATCTAGAAATTTAATCATGTCCCATCACTATATGGGTCTTCAGTGGAGGCATCTTCATCTCCAATTGTATCTATGAATGCCAAATCTTCATTATCTTCAATTTTATCCACTTATCTCTTAGGGTTTGTTTGGGATAACTTTTTCACTACTTTGTATTTCATATCCATTCCACTCGCTGTTTCGCTATTACTTATTTTGCTGCCTTTTTTTAAAATATTGGTGGTGGGAAGTAATTTCCTATAGTCAAATATATTAGAGTATGGTAGCTATTAAAAAAGCCTTACATTTGATTTTTTTTCAAAAGAAAAAGTTATAATGCCCAAATTAACTTGCAAAAAAAGTATTTTCATCCTAATCAGACCTTTAGATTAATAGGCATAACACTTTCTCCAGTGGCGAAGTAAGAAATATTTAAAGGGGAGCCTAACTTTAACTTTGCTTGAGTTGGTTTTTATATACATATTCAGTTAATCACTTTACTGCTTATATATATTATGAAAAATCAATATACTCTATGAAGATATGCTTGCAAATTCCTTTCGAGTTTTTTTTTGGGGAATTGCCCCCCCTCCTCTTCAATGCAAGTCCAAAAAAATGGTTAGATTGCTTGTATTACGACTTTGATGTGAAATTGCATGCATAACTGATGATTCATGTAATGAGCAGTCTTTTAGGAGCTTGCAACCTTCTTCTTCACCTTGGTCTAACCCTCAAATTATACTTGCAGTGATCTTATGGGCTTTAGAATGACCATGTCATTATCTGTCTCCCCCTGTTTGAGCCCTCGACACCATCATATACAGTATGTTTCATGAGGTGTACGCCTCACCAAAAATTATGCAATTGCGCCTCTGAGGCGCGCCTCAGGTTCCATGAGGCGTAAGCCTCATCAAGTCCCAAAATTGCTTAAGCAATGAGGTTCTTGGGGGGAAAGTTGCGCAGAGGCGCGCATCTTATTTCGTAATTTTAAACTATGGTTTTCATTAGAATCATCTCCTTATGGTCTGGATAAAGCAAGAAGTGTGTAAGGGCATTCCCAAGTTCTGATGAGAAAAGTGGAGGGTTGCATTAGGTAGTAGACAATCAACATAAAATTTGTCGAATAATCATGATATGAATCATTTAATATATTGTATTAATATTAGGGCGTTTCTTGGAAGCGACACGTTATATGACCTGAATATAGTGAGAAGTGTGCAATGGCCGTTGCATCGACGCCCGGGTGTAGTGTTAAATAAGAAAGAGTTCCCACATCTTGGATGGATGTGGGCAAAGAAGCTAGTCCATGAAACTAGAATTCAAATTAGATCTTGGAATGTAGGTTCTCTTACAAGCAAATTAATGAAATTAATTGATATTATAATTCACAAGAAGATAAATATTTTATGCATTCAGGAAACTAAATTGATTGGAGAGAAGGTTAATGATATTGATAGTTTAGGATTTAAACTTTGATATTCTGGTAGAAATCATATTAGAAATGATGTAGGTGTTATTATAAATAAAGAGTTTAAAATATAATATTATTAAAATTGATAGAATTGAAGACATAATTATTGCTTTGAAGGTTATTGTCAATTCTAAGATTATTAATATTATAAGTGATTATATTCCTTAAGTAGGCTGAATAAGTGTTTAAAATTAAAATTTTAGAATGACTAAAAAGGATCAATTCAGAAGATTATTCTTGAAGAATGAGTTTTTATTGAAGGATATTTAAATTGACATGTTGGTAGAGAAGTAGAGGATTTTAAAAGTATTCATGGTGGTTATGAGTTTGAAGTGGGTCATGAATGTGATAAATCTATATTAAATTTTGCTCTAGCTTATGATTTTGCAATTGCTAATTTCTTATTTAGGAAAAGAGATGATTATCTCATCACTTATAATAATGGATATATTAAAACTCAGATTGATTATTTTCTTATAAGAAAAATAGGTCGCTTAAGTTGCAAAGATTCTAAAATTTTTCCGACTGAAAGTTTATGTACCCAAAATCGCTATTAATTTTTTGATTTTAAGATGAAGGGGCAAAATATAAAAAATTTAGTAAAATGTTATTCAACGATTAGATGAGGGCTTTTAAAAATACTAACAAAAATATATTTGAGAGTAAGATTTGAGATCTTAAGATTTTGTCTGTGCATGAGGAAGCGAATTTTATGCGGGATTAAGTAGTTAGTAATATTAAGAATGTTGCAAAGGATGTGTTTAGAGTTTCAAAAGGAAAAGTTTTTAATAATAAAAATAGTTAGTAGTAAAATCAAAATGTGCAAGAAGAAAAATAATAAGTTTTTTATAATAATTGGTTTAGATGTAAAAACTCTGAAAATTGGGAAAGATATAAAAAGGCTCGTAAGGTGTCTAAGAAAGCAATCTGCGATGCAAAGATTTTAGCTATTAATGATTTATATAATATTAAATTCTAAAGGGGTGAAAGATATATGTATAAGTTAGCCAAACAAAGAGATAGGAATAGTAAGACTGAATTGTAGAAACACTAGTGGACCTGATGATATTCTAATAGAGCTGTGCAAATGCTTAAGAGATGAAAGAATTTCTTGGTTTACTAAACTCTTTAATATTATTTTGAAGACTAAAAAGATGTCGGATGAGTGTAGAATGAGTGTGTTGATTCATATTTTTAAGAATTAAAGGTGATGCACAAGATTGTGTGAATTATAGAGGAATTAAGTTGATGTGTCATACTTTAAAATTTTGGGAGAGAGTTATGGAGCATAGGTTATAATGTGATACTAATGTTTCTCAAAATCAATTTGGATTTATTATGGCTAGGTCTACTATAGAAGCTATTTATTTATTGAGAGAGTTGATGGAGAAGTTTAGAGAGACTAAGGAGAATCTACATATGATATTTATTGATTTAGAGTAAGCATATGAGAGCGTGCTATGGAGAGTTCTAGAAAAGAAATGATTTAATAATGCTTATATTCAAGTCATTAGGGATATGTATGTAGGAGCTATTACTTTTGTTCAAACATGAGGTGATTTGACCAAGTATTTTCCTATTTTCGTTGGATTACATCAAGGATCAGCCTTAATCCCTTATCTTTTTGCTTTAGTCATGGATATTCTCACTAGACATTTCCAAGAGGATGTATCTTGGTGTATGCTTTTTGCTGATGATATTCTTCTTGATGATAAGGCTAGAGAGGGAGTTGAAGGTAAACTCGAATTATGGAGGTCAACCTTAGAGTATAAAGGTTTTTGTTTGAGTAGATCTATAATCGAATACATGGAGTGTAATTTTAGTAGTAATAGATCTAGTGAGGGGTTTGTGACTTTGAGTGATCAAGCCATTAATAAATATACTCGGTTTAGATATCTTGGGTCTATTGTTCATAGTGATAGTGAAATAGATGGGGATATTATTAGTAGAATTCAAGTTGGATGGTTAAAGTGGAGGAATGCTTCGGGTTAGTTATTTGATAGAAAAATACCGCTCAATCTTAAGGGAAAATTTTATAAGATGGTGGTGAGACCTGTAATGTTTTATGGCAAAAAATGTTGGTAATGCGATCAAAAATTTGGGGCCCCAAATTTTTGATCACAAAAAGCAACTTTTTCTAGGATGATAGAAAGACATAAAATACTTAAAAGAACACAAATACTATAAAACACAACTTTATATAATAAAACTCTTTACAAACTTGACTCAAACATGACACTCTAAACTTGCTTACTTTGAGAAGAGGGATACAGGTGAGGTGGTCACTTGCGGAGAGACGAAAGAGATTAGAAGCCAAGAAGAAGGGTGAAAAGAGCTCGCAGGATTTCTTAGAGGAGATGAGAAGAAGAAGTGGACAAAGCTCGCAAGCTTTTCCAACAAAACCCGCAGGTTTACATTTCCAAAAATCATTCACATAATAATCTTAAACATACACAAAACATCTTTATATATAGGCATGAGAGGGGAATACAAACAGCCCCACAATATTAATGTAAACTTATTTAAATAGGAAATATAAAAAGCCAACAGTCAACTCCAAGAAACGAAGCACCAAAGCCACGGAAAAGCCCCCATACACTCACAGGAAACAGCCCAGCCAGGAACCGAAGAGGCAGCCGGAAGAACCAAGGAGCCAAGGCACAGAAATCCAAGAGCCATCCATGGGAACCAAAGGGACAACAAATGGGGGAATGAACATCAATTTATGAGCTAAAAAAGGCTCTCTACTAGACATTAATGAGCTGATATCTAGTAGAGGAAAGCATTTATGAGCTTGAAACATAAGAAGAGTTTCATTAATGAGCTGATTCAAGTAGAACTTACAAAATTTTTAGCTCAACTTATTTTGACCCATTCCTTGCCTAGATCAGACTCCTCTTCTTGAAAACTCATCTCCCGATGAGTTAGCTTTTGCTTTCTTCGGAGGAGGCAGGACGGTGCATCAGCTCTTGAATTTTTTTGCTTCAAAATTTTTGGCACTTGAGTGTAGCTGCACTTGAATCTTGAAAAGCTTGATCTGAATCGGGTCAAAAGAACTTTCTTGTGGCGAGGTCCATTGGTTTACTTTCTTGTTTGCTTTCCACTTGATGTTTATCCAACTTGACTTAGAAAGACACAAGACTTAAGACACAAACCTAGGAAGACACAAAACAAGACTCACGCACAACTATCATGACACACCAAGACTCACTAGAACTCAAAACTTACATGACATCAAGACACACGGGACTCATAAACCTAAGACTTCCTAACTTGCTCTGATACCAAATTAATGCGATAAAAAATTTGGTAGAGAGCTCCAAATTTCTTATCACAAAAAGTAACTCTTTCTAGGATGATAGAAAGACATAAAATACTTAAAAGAACACAAATACTATAAAACACAACTTTATATAATAAAACTCTTTACAAACTTGACTCAAACATGACACCCTAAACTTGCTTACTTTGAGAAGAGGTATAAATGTGAGGTGGTCACTTGCGGAGAGACGAAAGAGATTAGAAGCCGAGAAGAAGGGTGGAAAGAGCTCGCAAGATTTCCTAGGGGAGATGAGAAGAAGAAGTGGACAAAGCTCGCAAGTTTTTTCAACAAAACCCTCAGGTTTACATTTCCAAAAATCATTCACATAATAATCTTAAACATACACAAAACATCTTTATATATAGGCATGAGAGGGGAATACAAATAGCCCCATAACATTAATTTAAACTTATTTAAATAGGGAATATGAAAAGCTAACAGTCAACTCCAAGAAACGAAGCACCAAGCCACGGAAAAGCCCCCATACACTCACAGGAAACAGCCCAGCCAGGAACCGAAGAGGCAGCCGCAAGAACCAAGGAGCCAAGGCACGGAAATCCAAGAGCCATCCACGGGAACCAAAGGGACAACAAATGGGGGAATGAACCTCAATTTATGAGCTAAAAAGGCTCTCTACTAGACATTAATGGCTGATATCTAGTAGAGGAAAGCATTTATGAGCTTGAAACATAAGAAGAGGCTCATTAATGAGCTGATTCAAGTAGAACTTACAAAATTTTCAACTCAACTTGTTTTGACCCATTCCTTGCCTACATCAGTTGGCCATTAAAAGAGAAGCATAATATTAAGTTAAGTGTTGCTGAGATGAGGATGCTCTGGTGGATGAGTGGACTAACTCTTAGAGACAGGATATGATACAAGCATATCCAAGAAAAGGTTGGAGTAGTTCTAGTAATAGATAAAATTAGAGAGAGTCGTCTTAAATGGTTTGGTCATGTAAAATGTTGTCCTTCTAATGACCATATTATGTGAGTAGATGTATTAGATTTGACCTATGTTAAGAAAGGTAGAGATAGACCTAAAAAGACTTGGTTATAAAATATTAGAAATGACCATTCTTTTTTAGATTTAAATGAGAATTTGACTCTTAACAGAATACAATTGAGAAAAATGATTCATGTAGCTGACCCCACGTTGTGGTATAAAGGCTTGATGTTGTTGTTGTTTATTAGAATCATCTCCTGTACAATAGTTCAACTGACCCGAACTCAAAACTCCAAAACAATAAACTAGTTCAAATTAAAAACTCTCTACAAACAAAATTCAAACAACTATAAAACAAATAATAACTACAAAACAGATTCTAAGCAAAACTCTGAACAAGACTACAAACTCTCAATCAATATCACACTCAAATTGAGTGAGCTACTAAACTACAAACTCTAGGTAAAGCTCCAACCCTAGCTAGCTCCCTCCTATACGGGCTCAAAATACCTGCAAGTAAATAAACAAAAGGGCAGTTTAGTACTGTAAGAAAATATAAATGCTAAGTGAAGCAAAAGAAATTGCTGTAATAAAACTACAGTGCTAAAGCAAACTATAACAATAAAAAAACACAGTGCTAAATACAAAAAAAAATACTAGAGCTAAAACATTAGCGCTAAAGTAAAAGCACAAGTAAAAGCACCAAGTGTTGGGGCAGTAGAGAAGTGCAAAACTAAATAACTGTTGTCCAATTCATCCTAAAACTAAATCAAATAACATACAGCTTCTAAGGGAAGTCGTAAGACATATCTAAGCAATTGACATGCAACTTTCAAGGGAAGCAATAAGCCCTGCCTTGCTATTTGGGAAAGTTCTAAGAGGAGTGAGAAATCCTAAATTAATTAACTAACAACTTCTAATCGAAGCCGTAAGACCTACTTTAACTGATCTATTAGTGAAATCTTTTAAGTGAAGTAACCTATCCATAATCAAACTACAAACAAATTCTTAGAGAAGCTATAAGACCTATTGTTTGGGAAACTTCTAAATGAAGTATTAATTCCCGAAACCAAACTTGCGGGCAACTCCTAAATGGAGCCGTAAGCCCCATCATAAATCAAATCTCTGGGCAACTCCTAAAGAGAGTTGTATACCCCAAACTAAATAAATTAATGGACATTCTAACAGATATAAACCCCCAAACCACCATAACAATAAAACTCACATCTAACCATTTTATTTTACCCAAGATTCCTGAGTGAAGGCAACCATAGCTGCTAATTAGATTCCTTTGATACTACGATCAATGGTTATTAGTGTAGGTAGTCTGAAACTTACGGTATTCCTGGGACGACAGAACTATGGAATCTTGATCGGGTCTATCTCCATCCACCTACAAATGAGACAAACATTTAAAATTCTAAAGCTATTCATCTTTAATTGAGAGTTCTCTCCTATGAAGTGGGAGGGCTAATTAACTACGAGGGCTTGCACTTATCGGAAGTAAGGACCCAAAACTAAATAAACCCGATACAATTGTTAGGGGAAATCTGGTTAATTAAAAATCAACATACCTCATGAAAAATGGAACATAAGCATGCAAAGATAGGTTCGTGCTTAACGCTATTTTTCTTGAGCTAACAGTCACATTTAGAATATTTTACACAACATTCCTTTTTCATTCAACCAAACACTAATATTTTCAAAACTGCTGCAAAAAGAATACTTTCCACTAACTCTACTTCCAACCAAATAATCCCTTAATTTATAACGTGTTACCAAGCTACCATACTGATTATGTACTTGCGTTAGTTTATCTTGAAGTTTAGAATGCATCATGTTAGAAACATAGAATGTTCATTCTTTTTATGGCTTGAGGTATACTAGTAAACATTCCGGCTTTTGCAAATTCTTTCAAGCCATGTTTAAATTACTTTTCTAGGAAGGCGAGAAAAGGAATATGAGATGATCTTACGTCAAACTTTGCAAAGCATATGTTTGCTTACTGTCCACCCCAACACAACTACCTCCATCATCGTTCAGGTTAGGTGATGTTTCTGCATTTACAAGAATTAATTTGCTGGCCTCTGTTCCCTTAGCTGTGTTAAATATAAAGCTGCTTAGTTTCTACTATTTATTATCTTCTAATTAAGAACATCTATTTTGGTTTTATTATTTATGCCAATATGCATTGACTTTAATGGCTATTGTTCCACTAATTCTTCCTTTAAAATGTACAATGATAGAGTGCTGATTGATGAGCATATGATTGCCTCATATACTTTTTGCACTTCTTTTATACAATTAATGCATAGATCCTGTATCTGAACATCTCAAGCAAATATTTATCGACATGATTCAACAAAAATAAAATGTGATGGAAAGAAAAAAGAGAAATATACTCAGGAGGTGCTCTATTGATAAGATGTTGAATTTCTTTGTCTGGTCGAAGAGCATTTAATAGTTGATTAACACTACTTTTAAAGATGAAGCATCATTTTTTTTTTGCAGGTTATTGGGGATGATGGTGCTGTATCCTTTTCTTAAATGGAAGGTTTTTTATAGCTTCGATATTTTGATTCTTTGATGAGGATCACGGTAATGAATCCTTTTCCCATAGTTTGGTGAAAATTATGAAAAACAAAGATCGATTAAAGACCTGTTTTTGATATGACCATCTAATTCTAACCTTTTTTTGAAATTATCTAATAATGGTTAAAGAGCATGCAAAGTTATTGAAATTTTACATTAATTTCTTTCAAACTAGGAAAGGAAGTAAGCATAAAATTATCTTTAGCCATATTAAACTCATAAGCATGAACAATAGAAGACTCATTGCCTAAAATATTTTTGAAGTGTTAGACTTCCTTAGATTTAGTATAAGAGCATTAGTAAGGAGATTTATGTAATTCGTTTCATGATGTTTTTTTGTTGAACATTTACTGTTGTATTCACCCTTGATAACCAATTTATTCTAGTTTATTGTCTCCAAAATCCAAATATTTATGAGAGACTATGAATCCTTTCATTAGTGGTAAAGAATGTAATAATAACAAAAAAAATTAGGTTCAGAAATGAAAATATTGTCAAACTGTTCACGATCAAGAAGAATAACAACAATTAAATTTAATTTTCGTAAGATCCAAATCATAGTTAGGAGCGAAACTATCAAAACCAATGTAATGTTTGAAGAAATCATTCATATCCCTACAAACCAAGGTTCGATGACTGCAAGAAATTTAATATGATGAAGAAGCATTATTTTTTAAGTCTTTTCAATGATTGAGATTAAAAACAGAGTGGCTTGTATTTTGGATCTTATTTTAATAAACTTTATAGAAAAAAAAAGATCCCCTTCGTCATAGTATTAACATCACCAATAGATTTCTTCTGGTAATAGCATGAGGATGAGCAATAGGAATTAAATCTAAACTCTCTCAAAAAGTCTTTTTATGTGGTTTCAGGGACGTTTTAGCCTCTTGTTTTCTAGTCTAGCTATTGAATAAAATATACTTCATTCCTTAATTGAGAATATCCTTTTTGACCATGTAATGTTCCTTGACGAATGGTTTTAGCTTCTCTCTTGTGCTATAAATGCATCGTGTGTAGCTCTTGTTGATGCAGGCATTCCTCTAAAACATCTCGCAGGTATGTAACCATTCTTGCAATTTTTCTTTTTTATCACGAGTGTTTTTATACTTAGACCATCAATTATATCTCTAATGCAGTTGCCATTTGTTGTGGTTTGACTGTGGGTGGACATGTAATTTTAGATCCCACTGTACTAGAAGAGCAGGTGATTTCTAATTTCAACCATTTAAATAGGCGTCACTTGACTCCTTTTGCATAAGCCCAAACATTGCTTTGATAAGAAATCATTTGTATTAATCATGCACAGGGATTTCCCATTTGCCTCTCGTTTGCTTGTGATATCATGCTATGCCATCCTACCTTGGCCTCTTTTACATACATCAAGTCTGTTTCCATCATGCTATGATCTTTTTTCGTGTTCTCTTGAGTCAAACTATTTTTTTTTAATAAGCTATGAGTTTGTTCATCTAGTTTGGGCTTTGTTTTGCTTATTATGTAACAATGTAAACTTTTAATTTTCATTTTTTTAAAATCAAGTAACATTATTTATCGCTCTACTTGGAATTTGTAAGTTTTAATCTGAGTAAAATGCTCTTAGTGATACAAATTTCAATTCCTTTTGTTACTGAATGGTCTGTTGACTCTGTTCAAATTAACATATTTATTTGCTATTTTAATGTATCAGAAATTGAAGTCTGTTCTTCATCTGGTTTTTCCAAACCCTCCGCTTTCGATCCATCATAAAACTCAATCTCTTATGAAAGATGTGCCTATTGAGCATGGAATTATTACATCTGTTACGCGGGGTGTGATGTCAGGTGAAACATTCATATCTTGCTAATTATACTCTTGATAATCTAGGGAATGCTATTAATAGAAGTTTCTTAACTACGATGTTTAATCATAATTGATTCAAATCTCTTGGGCTTGTCAATTTTATAAACCATGCTAGTTCATAATAAATATTGTATTGTGCCGAGGGATGGTCTTGATACCAGCAGAGTTTTGTGGTTGGTTTGCTTTTGCTTGAAACCCCATCCGGTGCACCAACAATCAAGCAACAAGAGGTCAACATGTAACTTCAGGACTATAGTTGGTGACTTGCGCGCTACACAAAGTTTTGGTGTTACAAAAATTACATGGAATGGATAATATAGCTGAAAGTGAACACGAGAAAAGAAACATCCTGTTTACAATTGCTTAATTCAGTAATAAATAGTTCTTTTATAGGCAAATACATCAGCCGAAATAACCAAAGAAATAAAAACAAACCATTAGGCTCTTGATCACCAATGGAAAAAAAAATCATGATACAAAGTACTATCCAACGTGCAACTTCCTCTATTTTACTAGCTGATGAGTAGCCTGCACTATTGCCATTAATAAAATACACTTTTGACTGAAAACCAAACAAACTAAATAAATGCCTTAAGACTCGGAAAAATATAACAAACTTATTTATTGAACAATTCCTCACTTATATTGTTAAACATAGCATCAATTTAATGAGTAAATTCCAAAGAACCCTCCCTTAAATGCGATTCTTCAATATGCAAACACCAAGCAATTTTATTTCCTAAGCTTCCAAAATGTGGAGGCTTTGTAAAGGTGTTAGCAAGTTGATTATTTTTACAATAAGTACGATTATGACTCTTTATTAAGGCTCCTGAGGAAGTGAAACTTAACATCTGTGGGCTTGCTTCAATATATAATAAGTTTTTTGAAGAGTTTAATTGTTGAACTATTGTCATAGAAAATTGTAGTAGCTCCCTCTTCCTTGAAAGGCAACACTTCATGAAACTTCTTTAGCCAAATAGCTTGACCAGCACAGTAAATAACAACAACAAATTCAACCCCAGTTGTTGATAAAGTGACAATTGGTTACTTCTTTGAAGACCACAAAACAACTCTTGAACCAAGCATAAAAATATATGTTGAAGTGCTCTACCGATTGTCTAGTTCTCCATCAAAATCAGTATCAGTAAAACCAACCAAGTTCGACTTTTCGCCATTGTAGAACAGCACAAATTCCATAATATCATGCAAACCTAAAGATCCTCTTGGAAGCTAGAAGATGCATCTCAATATGACTTTTTAATATCTGCTTATAAGACTTAACAACATGTATATATTGGGCCTTGTGGCAGCCAAATTCATCAAACTTCCTAAAATTTTCTTGTGGATAGCGTTGTCTACCTTTCTACCTTTTGAATCTTTGGTTAGTTTCAAGCCTGATTCTGTTAGAGTGCTCATGGAATTGCAATTCTTCATTTGAAACTCTAGAAGAATTATTGAACAGCTATCAAAAGAAAGGACGCATCAACTGGACCTAGCGAACAGCAGCCAATTACAGAAAATAGCATAGAACTTTCCACTCTCCTTCACCGTTTATCTTCCAATAATGTATGTCATGGAAGAAGTATTAAGCGGAGTTTCAATTCTAGAAATAAAAGGTAGTGAGGGATATATTATTGGCAACCATCGCTGAACAGTCAAGCAAGACAATGTGGAAAGGACTAACTACCGTTGAAGTAGTGAAATCTTTAATATATACCAACTGACGAGGCTGAGTTAGCCATATGAAGGGTATTGAATGATGTTAAAGCTAGTACGTAAAATTGACAAGACATGTCATGTAGCTCTATAGGCATGCACGGAACCATAACATGAACTGGCACAAGTGACAACAACAACAACAACATCAAGCCTTTATCCCACTACGTGGGGTCGGCTACATGAATACTTTTTCTCCATTGTGTCCTATTAGAAGTCAAATTCTCATTTAAATCTAATAAAGAAAGGTCATTCCTAATATTTTCTAACCAAGTCTTTTTAGGTCTACCCCTACCTTTCTTAACATAAGTCAAATCTAATACCTCTACTCTCCTAACCGGGTCATCGGAAGGCCGCCATTTTATGTGACCAAACCATCTAAGGCGACTCTCTCTAATCTTATCTTCTACTGGAGCTACTCCAACCTTTTCACGTATATGCTCATTTCGTATCCTATCTCTAAGGGTAAAGCCACTCATCCACCTAAGCATCCTCATCTCTGCCACACTTAACTTAGTATTATGCTTCTCTTTTAATGGCCAACATTCGGCACCATAAAGCATTGCAGGCCTCACTACCATCTTATAGAATTTTCCCTTAAGTTTGAGGGGTACATTTCTATCACATAACAAGCCCGATGCATTCCTCCACTTCAACCATCCAACTTGAATTCTGCTGATAATATCCCCATCTATTTCACCATCACTCTGAACAATAGATCCAAGATATCTAAAACGTGTACTCTTATTAATGACTTGATCGCCCAAAGTCACAATCCCCTCACTAGTTCTATTACTACTAAAATTACACTCCATATATTCCGTTTTAGATCTACTCAAGCGAAAACCTTTAGACTCTAAGGTTGACCTCCATAATTCAAGTTTACCCTCAACTCCCTCTCTAGTCTTATCAACAAGAAGAATATCATCAGCAAAAAGCATACACCAAGGTACATCCTCTTGCAAATGTCTAGTGAGAACATCCATGACTAAAGCAAAAAGATATGGGCTTAAGGCTGATCCTTGATGTAACCCAACCAAAATAGGGAAATACTTGGTCAATCCACCTTGTGTTTGAACACAAGTAATAGCTCCTGCATACATATCTTTAATGATTTGAATATAAGCATTATTGACTCCTTTCTTTTCAAGAACTCTCCATAGCACTTCTCTTGGAACTTTATCATATGCTTTTTCTAAATCAATAAATATCATATGTAGATCCTCCTTATTTTCTCTATATTTCTCCATCAAACCTCTTAATAAATGTATGGCTTCCATAGTCGACCTACCCGGCATAAATCCAAATTGATTTTGAGAAACATTAGTATCACGCCGCAACCTATGCTCCATAACTCGCTCCCAAAGTTTTAAAGTATGACACATTAACTTAATACCTCTATAATTCGCACAATCTTGTGCATCACCTTTATTCTTAAAAATAGGAATTAACACGCTCATTCTCCACTCATCTGGCATCTTTTTAGTCTTCAAATAGTATTAAAAAGTTTAGTAAGCCATGAAATTCCTTCATCTCCTAAGCATTTCCACACCTCTATTGGAATATCATCAGGTCCAACAGCTTTTCCACCCTTCATTTTCTTTAAAGCCTCTCTAACTTCAGTTTTACTAATACGCCGATAAAAATAGAGATCTTTATTTTCATTTAAGGTGCTAAGGTCATTATAGTCAATCTTATTTTCACAATCTTCATTAAAAAGTTTAGCAAAATATCTCATCCATCTTTGTTGAATATCATCTTCTAAGAAAAGTATTTTTTGATCTTCATCTTTAATACACTTCACTTGAACTAAATCCTTACAACTCCTATCTCTATGTTTGGCTAACTTATACATATATCTTTCTCCCTCTTTAGTATCTAATCTATTATATAAATCACTAAAAGCTAATGTCTTTGCATCGCATATTGCTTTCTTAGCATCCTTACGAGCCACTTTATAAATTTCCCAATTATCAAAATTTTTAAAATTAAACCAATTTTTATAACAAAGCTTCTTATTTTTAATCTTTTCTTGCACATTTGGATTCCACCACCAACTACTTTTACTATTAGGAGCTTTTCCCTTTGATACTCCAAGGATATCTTTTGCAATATTCTTAATATCACTAGCCACTTTTTCCCACATAATATTAGCATCCTCATGCACAGACAAAATCTTAAGATCTAAAATCTTATTTCCAAAAATATTTTTGTTAATATTCTTTAAATGCCCCCATCTAATCCTAGAAAATCGTTTTACTTTATTTTTTATTTTATACCCCTTTATCTTAAAGTCCAAAACTAATAATCGATGTTGGGTACATAAATTTTCACTCGGAATAACTTTACAATCTTTGCAATCTAAACGATTTAGTTTTCTAATAAGAAAATAGTTAATCTGGCACAAGTGAGCTAAAGTAAAATCCTTCTATCATGTACGTTCAATGCCTTATCATAGAAAACCATTGTAAATATAAATATAATGATTAGTCTGTTTAATGTTTCGCCCATGCTGAAGTTGAACAATGAAATAGTTTATAAAATACAATTTTCTTTTGTAAATTTTCAGTCTTTAGACATAGTTTACAAAAAATGTGATATCATTCGATCACTCAAAGCAATTGCATTTGACACCGACCGAGATAATGGGATGGGAAAAATCGTCACCCCTGAAGAAAGTAACCCAAATTGCTTTCTCAGGTGAACTCCGGCCAAAGATCACTATCTCCTCACCAGAGTTCTTAGCACCACCTGTAACAAGCAAAGGATACATAATAACTCCAAGAAAAAAGTCAGAACATTTTCAATCCAAAAACATGATCCCCCCGCCTTTATTTCATTATGTTTTTATAGGTATTTGTTTTGAAACAGAAAAGAGTGAGATAAAAGAAAAAGTCATATAGTAGGCTATACAAAGGTTATCCAGGCAGAGTAACAAGTAGCTAACTGAACAGGGCACACTCTGGTGTCATTCTCCCGGGGTAGGAGAGCTGTCGAGGTCATAATGAGGCATCAAGTCTGCAACATTGAAGGTAGCAGATATATTGTAGTCATCAGGAAGGTCAATTTGATATGCATTATCATTAATCTTCTTGATGATGCGAAAAGGACCATCAGCTTTGATCTTTAATTTAGCAAAAGCCCCATGAGGAAAACGCTCTTTCCGTAACTGAATCCATACAAGATCTCCTTCGTTAAACTCCACCTGTCGTCGAGATTTATTGGCCTGTCTTTGACATTTAGTATTGTGTTTTGCAATGGTTTCTTGGACTTGTTTATGTAACTGTTGAATTTTCTTGCTACGTTGCTCCTCGTCAGTACTAAAAACAGCATTCGGTACAATTGGAATTAGATCAAGAGGAGTGATCGGATTGTATCCATATGCAAGTTCAAAAGGAGTCCGTTTGGTGGCTTGATTAACTGATCGGTTGAAGGAAAACTCTACCTGGGCTAAAATGAGGTCCCATTGCGAGATGTTCTTTCCAACAAAACAATGCAAAAGATTGCCTAAACTGCGGTTGACAGTCTCTGTTTGGCCGTCGGTTTGGGGGTGGGCTGCCGAATTAAACTGGAGGCGGGTGCCAAATTTCCCTCAAAGGGTCTTCCAAAATTGACTTAAGAACTTTACATCTCTATCAGAGGTGATCGTTTTTGGCATACCGTGGAGGCGAATGATCTCTTTAAAGAATAAATCGGCAACGTGTGTAGCGTCCAATGTTTTAGTACAAGGCACAAAATGAACCGTTTTAGAAAAATGATCCATCACCACCATGATGGAATCTTTGTTTCTTTGGGTGCGAGGCAACTTGACAATGAAATCTAAACTGATATCAACCCAAGGTGAACAGGGTACCGGCAGTGGTGTATAAAGACTAGCATTGGTGCTTGATGCCTTGGCCCGTTTACAGGTTGTGCAGCTCTGTACATATCTTCCTACATTCTTCATAAGTGAAGGCCAAAAAAGTTTTCGGACAGCAAACTTACTGTCTTGTCCCCTCCAAAATGCCCAGACAATCCTCCTTCATGAGTTTCGACTATAAGAGCTAATCGGAGGAAGCAATTGGGTATGCAGATTCGTTGATTGCAGAAAAGATATCCTTCCTTTATGTGAAAAAGTTTGAAGGGTCCATTTTGACATTGCCGCCATATGTCCCGAAAATCTGTATCATTAGAGTAGAGATCGTTGATTGTTTCAAACCCAATAACCTTGGTTTGCAACGTCTGCAAAAGAAGGTATCGCCGGCTGAGCACTTCAGCCACCTGATTACTATGTCCAGCTTTGTGTTTAAGTACATAATGGAATGCTTGTAAAAATTCCGATCACTGGGCGTGCCTTGCCTTCAATTTCTTTTGGTGACTCAGGAAGCGAAGAGTTTCGTGATCAGAGAAAAGCACAAATTCATTGGCGAGCAAATAGTGATTCCAATGTTGTAAAGCCCGAACTATAGCATAAAATTCTTTGTTGTAGGTTGAGTATTTTTGTCAAGCATCACTTAATTTTTCGCTAAAATACGCAACCGGGTGACCACCTTGTGTAAGTACCGCCTCAATGCACACATTCGAGGCATCACACTCTACTTCAAAGACTTGATTGAAATCAGGTAATACCAGGGTGGTAGCCGAAGATAAATGCATTTTTAAACTGTCAAAGCTTGCTTGTGCTTCTTTGCTCCTTTCAAACCGGTCTGCTCTTAAAAGTTCTGTCATCGGGGCAGCAATGGAACTGAAATTTCTAATAAATCTTCGGTAGAACGACGCTAGCCCATGGAATTTTCGAATATCTGTAAAAGACTGCGGAACTGGCCAGCTGCGAACCGCTTCAATTTTGGTTAGATCCACATTCATTCCTTCAGCTAATAGTTTGTATCCCAGAAAAGAAATTTGTGGAATAGCAAATTGACATTTCTCCATGTTCACAAAGAGCTGTTTTTCTCGAAGAAGTTCAAGGATACGCTGAAGATGGAGGTGATGTTACTGAAGATCATGGCTGTAAATGAGAATATCATCAAAGTAGGCGATCACAAATTTATAAAGAAAAGGTTGTAAAATATGGTTCATTAGTCGCATAAAAGTGCTTGGTGCGTTGGTCAACCCGAACGGCATGACCAACCATTCATATAATCCTTCATGCGTCTTAAAGGCAGTTTTTCATTCGTCGCCTGACCTCATCCATATTTGATGGTATTCACTGCGCAAATCGAGCTTGGAGAAGATGGTGGCTCCCTGTAGCTGGTCGAACATATCATCAATGCGAGGGATAGGAAATCTGTATTTTACAGTAATTTTATTGATAGCCCTACTGTCAATGCACATTCTGTAAGTTCCATCCCTTTTTGGAACCAATAAGACGGGAACAGCACAGGGGCTAACGTTATGCCACACAAATCCTCTGTCTTGCAGTTCTTCAACTTGACATTTGAGTTCGGCTTGCTCGTCGGGTCGAATACTGTAAGCGGGACGATTAGGGATAACAGCTCCAGGCACGAATTCGACAGCATGCTGGATTTGCCGTTTAGGTGGTAATCTGGAAGGAAGGATGTCAGTGAGGATGTCTTGGTAGTTATCCAAGATGTCTTGCACCGTGGCTGAACAACTATAATTAGTTTCATTGGCAAGCATTATCACTAGCAAAAACCCAATTCGAATTTCCCTGAAAGCCTTCAAAATCAGTGATCGCGTCAACAGTTGCGGGCTCTATTTAGTGGACAGAGATTCCTGGAGGGGAACCAATACAATCTTCTTATTTTGATGTTTGAAGGAATAGGTGTTTGCTTTGCCTTCGTGAATGGTTTTTCTGTCAAACTGCCAAGGACGACCTAACAAGAGATGGCAAGCATCCATAGGTACTACATCACACCACACCTGTTCCGCAAAGGCTCCAATGGAAAAATTAATGAGACAACGCTTTGTTACCCGGACTTCGTTCTCCTTTTGAATTCAGGATAATGCATATGATTTTGGATGATCCTCCGTGGGCAGTGCAAGCTTTTTGACCATAGTGGTAGATATAACATTCTCACAACTTCCATTGTCGATGATCATTTGACAGACTTTTCTGCTGACAGTGCATCGGGTTTGAAAAATGCTGTGTCGTTGGCAAGCAGCTTCCTTCTGTGAGCTGAGCAGTCTGCGGAGAATAAGTAAGCTTCCCTCATCTGCTGGAATGACGGTGGTTTCAGCCATTGGCGATTGCAGATTGCTCTCCGCTTCAGGTTCACACATCATTTCATGTTCAGGATCAACCTCCTCCATGAAGGTGATGACTCTACGATTCGGACACCCCCAAAACCTTGACACTTGAAGCACTTTCTTGGGGGCAATCCATTAGTTCCAGGTGGTTTCTGTACTCCATTGGAAGGCCGAGTGAATTCCTTGCTCCCAAGTGTCACTCCTACAATTTTTCCATTTGGTTTCTTGAAATGGTTCTGATCCACCCCATCTTCTGAAACGGCCGCCTTCCCACGAGTCCACTTGTTTGCGCATTGTTGCTTTTCCACCTTAAGGGATAGATTGAAGACATCTTGTAATGTCCAATACGGTTGCAATTGGACCACATTGGCGATTGACGTATGCAATCCTTCCAAAAACTGGGCAATGGTGTTCTCCTCGGGCTTGGACAAATCACATTGGAGGGATAATTGTTCAAATTCAGCGATATATTCTTCAATTGTGAGTTGATTTTGTTGTAAACGATGGAGTTTTAAGAACAAATCTTGGCGATATCTTTCTGGTAGGTATTTGCGCTGAAGTTCTTTCTTCATCTTAGCCCATGTCGTGATTTTACTTCACCCCTCACGGTTTCTACTTCGTTTCAAATTTTCCCACCATAGGGAGGTGCTTTTCTTCAATTTAATGGCAACAAGCTTGACAACCCGATATGGTGGAATTTCCTTAAAATCAATTATTCTTTCTACAGTGTACATCCAGTTTACAAACTCATTCGGATCCAGTCTACCATCAAACTCAGGCAGATCTATCTTTACTCCATCGTCTTGATGGTGTCTTACGCGACCAGGCAAGGTTCTTCTTTCATCATCTTCACTATGAGGATCTTGATGTAACGGGTTAACCTCTTCTTCATCTTCTTGGACGTCTTGATCTTGTTCTCGTTGTTCGAATCTTGCTAGTCGTTGCTGAAGTTGCTGGATTTCTCTTTGCAAGTCTTCTCTGATTACATCTCTCGTCGGTCGTTGCGGGTTTCTACGAGGCGGCATCTTCGCCGGCTCTGATACCAATTTGACACCGGCCGAGATAATGGGATGGGAAAAATCGTCGCCCCTGAAGAAAGTAACCCAAATTACTTTCTCAGGTGAATTCCGGCCGAAGATCACTATCTCCTCACCAGAGTTCTTACCACCACCTGTAACGAGCACAGGATACAGAATAACTCCAAGAAAAGAGTAAGAACATTTTCAATCCAAAAACATGATCCCCTGCCTTTATTTCATTATGTTTTTATAGGTATTTGTTTTGAAGCAGAAAATAGTGAGATAAAAGAAAAAGTCATATAGTAGGCTATACAAAGGCTATCCAGGCAGATTAACAAGTAGCTAACTGAACAGGGCACACTCCGGTGTCAGCATTGTATTGAGATTCAGACATAATAAAAGGTTACAAATAATGTCTTCGATTTGTATCCCCAAACTCCAACTCATTACAACTAATGTCACAGCAGTTGACTCTGCATTTTATGGGTTTAATTCCAATACATGGTATCAAAGAATTTCGTGAGTAACAACCTCCACAAAGGATTTAGGTTATTCTCCATAAAATATATTATTTTTCTTACTGGAACGAGTGTGGAAACTGGGGAAGGAATGCAGTGAGTGCACTTGTAGGAATTGAGGATAAAGAAGGAAGAGAAGACAATTCTATTGCCGTACTAGACGTTGTGAAGCCCGAGAGACCGAGACCTGCATATGTTTGCTGGGCAATAGACCTCATCATGGAAGATAAAGCCAAATAAACATAAAGACAAAACATTTCATATGGTTCTTAGAGAGATGATCTTGATAAGTAATTATATAATTATACAGGTCTCAAGGAATTGGGCTGCACGTTCTTTGCTCCACTTGTATCTTCCACTGCTAACGCCTTCTGTACTGAAGCTTATCCAGCCGTTGGTTAGCAACTGATTCTCATCAAACCGTATACAGCTACCTTATTATAATATTTATTCTACCACTGTATTACCTGTGAGGGTGTGAGTGAAAATGTAAGAAGACTAAGCTCTGCTTGGTAAGCAAAAGAGTTTTTTCTTCCACTGTATCCAATTTGGTACTTTTTGGTTTCTGTTTTCATACAGGCCTGGAGTGATCTTTCTGTATGGTATCAGAGCTATCTAGCATACGCTCTATATAAGTTTTTTTTGTTTACTTAATTTTCTTTGGTTTATTCTCTGCATGTGGGTGATATGTCCGCCTCTTCTTACATTATGGTTGCGGCTGATTCAACCATTAAAATGGCAGATACTATTGTACCTCCCCAACTCAAATTCCTCATGACCGATGTTAAATCTATGCTTAATGTTCAATTGACCACTGATAATCATCCTCTTTGGAAGTCTCAAATCTTGAAATTATTTCGTGACAATGGTTATCTCGATGGCTTTACTCCAAAACCCACTAAGCAACTCCTTGAGGATGGTTCTATTGCTGTTGATCATCACTTTCAAACATGGATGCTTGTTGATCGAAATATTGCTGCTACCCTTTATTCTACAATTGCTCCTCTCTTACCCTATGTTCTCAACCTTGATTCTTGTCAAGAAATTTGGCTTACACTCGAACGTCAGCTACAATCTTCTAATCGTTCTTGTGTTCTTCATTTGAAGAATGAACTTCATCAACTTCAAATGAGTGGCAAATCCATGGTGTAATATTTATCTGAAATTAAGCAAAAGGTGAATGCGTTTGTGGTTGTTCGGTGTACTTTTGATCATGAGGATGTCATAATGTATACTCTTAATGGCTTACCGTCAGATTACAATGCTTTCAAGACTTCCATTTGCACCAAACTTCAACCATTTAGTTTGGATGACCTATACACCTTACTTTGTAGTGAGGAACTCAACTTAACTGTTGAATACACGCTGTCTATGCCCTTTATTGGTTCTAGAGATTTTACGTTCTCTCTAGCTACTGTTTGTGGTCGAAAATCATGGCTATGGATTTCATCCCTCAAATCCTATCCATGTTTAGAGCTGGCCTTAGGGAAGATCTTAGAACCGAACTGTTTGCTAGGGGAATAGACACCTTAGAGGCCGCTTGCAGCCTGGTTCTTGACCTAGAAGAATCCAAGACTCACTCCCACAGTAGGCAGTTTGAGACCCATCCTAACCCCTATCGAACTTCCACTAGCCAGACCCAAAATCGATCCGCGAATTCGATAGGTAGTCGACCCACTGCCAGTTCGGCCCCACCCCGGCCGGAATCTAAAGGTAAAGCCCCCGAACGTGACGCACCCAAAACCAACTCAGGAACCAAATGTTATAGGTGTCATGGGTATGGGCACACTGCGTCCCAATGCTCCAGCCCATATAAGGTCACCATTATAGAAGAGGATGATGAAGACGAGGTTGAACCTGAGACTGACATAGTTCATCATGTTGATGAAGAAGAAGACTCCTTTACGGAAGAAGAACCTGTAACCCTTTAGGTTGTTAGGTGCACTTTGTCACAACCCAAATTAAGCGATGATTGGCGTAGGACTTCCATTTTTCATACCTTTGTTAAGATTGGAGAAAAGAACTGCAAGGTTATCGTCGACAGTGGAAGTTGTATCAATGCAGTCTCTTCTGCTATGGTTTCCAAGCTCAACCTCAAGATGACCCCTCACCCAAATCCGTATAAGGTTGCTTGGATAAATTCGACTACTATAGAAATTAAGGACCGTAGCCTCATTCCCATAGAGTTCGTGGGATATCAAGACAAGATTTGGTGTGATGTTTTGGCCATGGACGTAGGTCAAATTATCCTGGGTCGCCCCTGGTTATTTGACAATGACGTTCATATCTATGGGAGGTCGAACACCTGCGTGTTCGAGCACAATGGAAAGAAAATTAAGTTAATGCCCTCCCAACCCAAACCCCCCAAGACGGAAGCCAAGCCTACTCCTGCTAAACAAAGCAAAGGGCTACATCTCTTGACTGCTAAGGAAGTAGAAGATGAAATCTCCCAAGGAGCACCAATGTATGCCCTAGTAGCTAGAGAAGTGGATGAGGAACAAAAAGAGCAAATCCCCGAGGAAGTTAAACCCATTCTTGAGAATTTTGCTGATGTGTTCCCTGATGACTTACCTAACCAACTGCCACCCCTTCGGGACATACAGCACGCAATAGATTTAGTGCCGGGAGCATCCCTACCCAACCTCCCTCACTACCGTATGAACCCGACCGAGCATTCGGAACTGAAGAAACAAGTCGATGAGCTCCTTCAGCGAGGATTCATTAAGGAGAGCCTTAGTCCTTGCGCTGTTCCTGCACTCTTAACTCCCAAAAAGGACGGCTCGTGGCGGATGTGTGTTGATAGCCGCGCTATCAACAAAATCACCGTCAAGTATAGGTTTCCCATTCCCCGTTTGGATGACATGTTGGATATGATGACCGGGGCAACACTCTTTTCCAAGATTGATCTTAAGAGTGGATACCATCAAATTAGAATCCGTCCAGGCGATGAATGGAAGACGGCTTTTAAAACTAAAGACGGGTTGTATGAGTGGATGGTCATGCCTTTTGGCCTCAGTAACGCTCCTAGCACATTCATGAGGATTATGACTCAAGTATTGCGACCGTTCTTAGGAAAATTCGTTGTAGTGTATTTTGATGACATCTTAATCTACAATCGCTCCGTAGACCTGCACTTACATCACCTAACTCAAGTATGTGAGGTTTTGAGGAAAGAAAAGTTGTACGCTAACCCAAGTAAGTGCGTATTCCTCACTAACCAAGTTACCTTCCTAGGATTTATCATATCTCCTCAAGGAATCTCCGCAGACCCCGAGAAAGTCCGAGCGATCAACGAGTGGCCAGAACCCAAAAATATCAGAGATGTTCGGAGTTTCCATGGATTGGCCACCTTTTACAGGAGATTTATCAGGAATTTTAGCACAATTGTGGCGCCCATAACTGATTGCCTGAAAAAAGGAGAGTTCCGTTGGACTGCAAATGCAAGCAGGGCTTTTGAGGATATTAAGCTAAAAATGGTAGAAGCCCCTGTCATGCGCCTACCTGACTTTTCAAAAGTCTTTGAAGTCACTTGCGACGCCTCAGGAATTGGAATAGGTGGAGTACTATCGCAAGAAGGCCATCCCGTGGCCTATTTTAGCGAAAAGTTAAATGACATACGTCAGCGATACTCTACCTATGACAAAGAGTTTTATGCGATTATCCAAGCCCTTAGATACTGGAGGCATTACCTTCTGCCGCAAGAATTCGTGATATTTTCAGACCACGAGGCTCTACGTTACATTAATTCCCAAAAGAAACTCAATGCCCGCCACGGCCGTTGGGTTGAATTCCTACAAGAGTATGCTTACACGATTAGACACAAAGCAGGGACTGAAAATAAGGCTGCTGACGCCCTCAGTCGTAGAATGATGACTACCCAAGAGATGAGGACGGAAGTAATTGGTTTTGAGCGACTAAAAGATGACTATTTGGACTGCCCCGACTTTAAAGAAACGTACACCGTGCTGACTAACGGTGGTGGGCCAGTAATTAGTGATTTCTTTTTGGAGGATGGCTATTTGTTCAAGGCCCAAAAACTCTGTATTCCTAATACCTCTCTACGAGAATTTCTAGTCTGGGAGCTGCATGCGGGAGGACTAGCTGGCCACTTTGGTCAATCCAAAACTATTGCCGCGCTAGAGAATAGATTCTATTGGCCCACCTTGAAACGCGACGTTGGCAAGCTTATAAAGAGATGTCACACCTGCCAACTCGCCAAACAATGAAAACAGAACACTAGCCTCTACACCCCTTTACCTGTACCAAATTGCCCTTGGCAGGATGTAAGCATGGACTTTGTATTAGGGTTACCCAAGACCCTCAGAAAACATGACTCTGTTTGTGTCGTCGTTGATAGGTTTTCTAAGATGGCCCATTTCCTACCATGTTCCAAAACTTTTGACGCATCCCGGGTCGCTAAGCTATACTTTGACGAGATTGTGAGACTTCATGGGTTACCTAAGACTATCGTATCCGACAGGGATGTCAAATTCACAAGTTATTTCTGGAAAACACTTTGGCATAAGATGGGTACGAAATTACAGTTTTCCACAGCCTTCCACCCTCAGACCGATGGTCAAACCGAAGTTGTAAACAGAAGTTTAGGAAACCTCTTGAGAACGTTAGTTGGGGAAAACCTTAGAGACTGGGATTCTAAGTTACCGATCGCCGAGTTTGCCTATAATAATTCTGTCAACCGAACCACGGGTCTGAGTCCTGCCGAGATTGTGTATGGTTACAAACCAAAGCAACCTATAGATCTTATTCCCATGGGTCCTAAGTCTAGGTCGTCTGAGTCAGCATCTGCATTTGCATCGAATTTACATGAATTGCACAGAGAAATTAATAAAAAAATTGAATTGAGCAATGCCAACTACAAACTTAATGCGGACCTCAAGAGAAGGTTCAAGGAATTTAATGTGGGTGATTATGTGATGGTTCAGATTCGTCCGGAGCGGTTCCTGCAAGGGACCGTTAAGAAGTTACACGCGAGAAGCGCGGGCCCTTTCAAAATAATTTCTAAAATTAATAGTAATGCTTATGTGCTCGACCTTCCCGAAGGTTTTAACTTTAGCCCCACTTTTAACGTTGAAGACCTTGTAGCTTATGAGGGTCCAGAGTTTAACCCACCTAATCCATTACTTGATGAGCCTTGTGAGTCCCCACCTGGTGAGATCCCCAGCCTTCCCCCACTCCCAAAACTACCCACTTTACCTACTGCGGAAAGGATCGAGGCAGTGCTTAGCGATGAAATCATTTCTACTAGAGACGGTGGTCGCCGGAGGTACTTAGTTCAATGGGCAGGAAAGTCGGAGACGGAGAACGTGTGGATCGACCGAGATGAGCTACAGAGATTAGACCCAGACCTGCTGGAGTGGTACGAGGCTTCTAGAGACACCCACTCGACGGGGTCGAGTTCTCTCCCACCCGGGGAGAATGATGGGGACATCAGATTTCGACACGTATACCATCGCCGACGGCGCAGATCGACGGCTACGATCCAGAGCCTCTACTTTTGAGTTTATAGCTTATGTCATTTTTTTTATTATTATTAGTTTTTCCGAGTTTGCCCCTGAGGGCATTGTCTGACTTATGTAGCCCCGAGGGCATTGTTGTCTTTTCTTTTTCTTTCATTTGGAGCCTCCATATATGAGGCAATATGCATTGTAATTTGTTTTTTAGTTTTTGATGAAATGAAGTTTATCCTCTTTTGTTCTCTTTGTGAGTGCATTTTCCTTTGATCTCTTAGTGAGTTCAAAGGGAGAATTAGATCTCTCCGTGAGTTCTAAGTATTGGCCCATGTGTTGTGCAAAGGTGAAATCAAGAAGAAAAATTCGAGGTGAAGGAAGCCGTTGGAAGAGATTCTCTATTTCTTCAATTCCCCTCCTTCCCCTCCCTAACGCCGCCGTCCCTGGAGCCCAGCACAGCCGCCGGCTCCCCAGCCCAGCCGCCCACCTGCTCTGCCTTCCGCCGGCCCCAACCAGGGCCTCTCCCGCCGGACCAACCACCCCCTTCCACCGCCGGCCATCTCAGCCCGCCGAGCCCTCCACCCTCGCTATTTCCATAAGTATTTCCCTCCTATTTTCAGTTTCAAATTCCTGAAATATTTGGGCTTAATTAGCATTTAATGTTGCCTAATTCTTCTCCCTAATTTAAGCAATCAAAATAAATTGGATTTGAATTTGAAATCCATATTTGAATCAAATCCAATTGAATGCTTTATTTAGGAAACCTTATATCATGCCCAAAACTGAAATTTTAATTACAGATTTATAATAAAATCTGAAATTAATCATGTGGACCCCACTTGCTTAAACTCATTTCTTTCCCCCTTCTCTCTCTTGGCCGGCCCCTCCTTGAGCTCTTCCCTCTCTCCTAATCACCCCATTAACTCCACAAATTCAGCCCCTAAATCCTCTCTATTAACCGCCCCCTCCTCTTGGATTTAATTTGATTCTCAAATTAAATCCCTCTAATTAAACCCCCCAAAACAACTTCCTGCAGAAAATTCTTGCAGTTTTCTCCTTCCCCACCTTGGCCGAACCACCCCAACCCGCCTCCCCTTGGCCGCTTCTCCTCCAACGCCTGAGCCGCCCCTCTCCCCCACTTGAGAACATCTCGCGGCAACCTCTCACCATCACCGACAAGAATGAATGGAGGAACCCGAATGGAATTTCGGGTTTGAGTACGACCGCAACGGAAGAGTCGACATTCTCCGTTCACCCTTCTTTGACGTGGGATTCGACTTCGACGACACCCCGGAAGAGTACTTGGACCGGATCTTGCCAACTCTCGTTGACTCTATATACGATCACTTCTCCGTCTATACGTGGATCATCGAAAGCCGTCCACCCGCTCCTTCGAACCCGACTTCCAACCCGGCGACAAGTCCTCTCAAGGTCACCTGTTTACTAGTGGCGTCGCTAAGTCTGCTCACGGTTCTCTTCCGCTAACCTCCACCTCAAATTGAGTGACGGATCCTAAGGTGAAGGGTCTAAATTTTAAATTTGGGGCTTTGGTATTTTAGCTATTTGCAATACTTGACGTTTGGATGTTATTTTGAAAGCTTTCAAATCTCGTACTGTGATTTCTTGTTGTTACGTAAGCATTCACATTTTAACTCTTGAAATTCAATTGATTACGCATAAAGTTTTAGTAACAAGCTTGGTTCAATATATTATTTAATTTCTAGTGCAATTCTCAAGTCATTTCATGATAGTTTCATATCACTTACTCATCTGGAGGAAGGCTCAACAGAAGGCAGAGGAGAAAAAGAAATGCAGAGCTTGCGCTCAACAGTTGCCGCTACCAGTCCATCATTCTAACCTGCCAGCACAAGAATAAGAGATTAATATTTCCACTCAGAACACGTTCACTAACTTGAAGTGGGTAAAGAGAAATAGCTCTTCTAATGAGCTCAAACAATCTTTCTGGGAGCGGCGACCTGAAGCCCCGACCCCTCAGAAGATTAAAGAGCTAGAACGCTTGTCTGCTTGGATACACCGAGTTCTGAAGACTGTCAAAGAGAAGGGGCTAATGAAGAAGAAATTTCAAAGGCCACTAGTTGTTGAGGCCCGAAGAACCCTCCATGAGAGAGGCTATCATCTGTTGTGATAGCAGAAAGAAGAGCTTATTGACAATAAGCTTCGCAGGAAGCACTTCAAGGCGTGACACTTGGACCATGTGTCTACAAATCCGCCGCTGAATGGGCCAAGTGGAAAGGCAAGCAAGTTTGGAGGCCGAAGCCTTGAAAAGAGAAAATGGTTGAAGGAAGTAGTTTGGGTGTGACATTTGAAACAGTCTGCCGGAGATTCGCCCCTGCCAATAGAACTCGTCAGAGATGGGTCCAAAAGAAGGCCTATAATGACAATCACCATAGTGACGGTCGACATCCTGGAGAGTCCTCCAGGAGATCCCGTTATTCAGCTGCCCTAACCAAAGAAGATGTTTATTTCGATCGCAGTCTACGGATGGAAGAAATACTTATCCCAAGTCAAGAACTTGAAATTCAGTGGCGACACCGCTTGAAAATTCCGGTACAAGAAGAAGAAGAATAATATGGCGGTAAAGACACTATGGGAATCGAGGTGGTTATTATGGTCAGCCACATCGATGTTGAAGATGACGATGTTGAAGATGACCAACAATCACAACCTCGTGTACGTGTTTATTGACGTCTCCATAAGGCTAGATCCATTGTCAGCCGAAGTGCTCGCTCATCAGAAGGAGAGGAAGAAGAAGAGGTTGGAAAAAACCCCTTTGTTAGCGAAGACATCACGCTTGCAGAAGACCACTTATGTGGGTCCTGCGCTGGCTCAACCCGTTAATCGAGCTGTAAGCGATGTTCCAGCAAATCCTCAATACCCTCAAGCGCCCTAAGCCTCAAGAGTGAAAGGTGCACTTGAAGGTGGTAAGGAAACTGATGATCCGACCCGCCAGTGTAGTCCACAAAATGTGGCGAGCACCTCTGAACCTGTAATCGCAGCATAGCTAGAGGGCTTAATCAGTGAAAAGATTAAGGCCATTTTAGCTGCTGAGCAGGTGCAGAAGTTGGTAGAAAAAGGTCGCCCGTGCTCGGCAGAGTACGATAAGGTATCGTATCCAAAGGGATATTCTGTACCAAAATTCAATATTTTTGATGGCAATAAGAATCCCAGCAGCACCTCACGCAGTTTGAAGCTACCTGCGGGAACATAGGAGGTAATCATGCTCTTTATTCTGAAAATTCATGAGCAGCTTGAGTGGAACTGCTTTCGAGTGGTACACCGAACTACCAAATGATTTATTAAAGAACTTCGAAGAGTTAGAGTCCTTATTCGTGAAAAGATTTGCCAGTGTAACTGAGAAGATTACTATCGTTAATCTTGCCCTAGATAAAAGTAGAAAGGATAAGTCAGTGACGAGATATATAACACGCTGACACAATCTCAGTATGAAGTGTGAGCAGCAACTGGAAGAAGAACATGCAGTTCAACTATTGATGGGGAACATTGACGATAAAATGCAACCCTTCTTATGAATGGCTTCAATTACTACCTTTCAAGATCTGTTGGATAGGGTGATAAAGTTTGAGAAGTTAAACTTATCAAAATCTGAAAGCCTCCCTGACAGACCTAGAAAGGCCAAGGCGCCTGATGCCAGGAAGAATGAAATTTACTCTATATTCCCTCCCAAACCTAATAAGGGCAAAATGGCAGTATATAATGTAGACAAAGGGAATTAGCCAATGCAGTACAAAGAAAAATCAAAACAGACTTACAATCCTAATCCTCAATCAAAGCTGGTGCTTGGAGGAAATGATAAACCTTGAGCCTTTCCTGGTTGAGGAGAGCGCCCGAGGCAAACCACGTGAACTGGTGATAGAATGTTCCCCTCTCTCAAGGAGAAAATGAACAAAGAATATTCATTTAAGAAGGATAATGTTGCTAAATTATTCTGACAAGCACTCAAGGCAGGTCTGGAATTGCCATAATGCAAAAGGCTTGAAGAGCCCAAACATAGTGGCGACCCAAACTACTTCCCATATCATCGGGTAATTAGCCATCCAATTGAAGATTGTTATGTCTTCAAAAGATTAGTTGGAGAAACAGCACAAAATGGGAGAATTAATATTATCAGATAACGTGTTAGTTCGTCCTAGAAAGGAATCCACCCGGATCTATGATGCACCGACACGAACACGACAACACGGACACGACACGACACAGACACGGGACACGGCAATTTTTAAAAATATAGGATACGGGTGCGGCGCGGACACGGCATAATATTTTTTTAATATAATATATAATAATTTTTAAAAATATAGGACACGGACACGGCGTGGATAGATGGCTCTTTTGAACCTTCACCTAATCCACCACCGCTAGTAGTAGAGCTCATTTTGCTAACAAACCAATCATACATATGAATACACCAAATTAAATTGATATGAAGTGAAATCAAAATATCTCAATAATAAGACAATATGAATACAACAATATACGAGTCTGCCGGGGGTCCAAGGGGGCGCTATCCCATGGCGGGGTTCGACCTGCGGGGGTTTCCAGGGGCAGCGCCCCCGTAACAAAATTTTATTGTAAGAATAATTTTGAAGTTCTGCTTATTTTTAAAGTTCGTAAGCATGTACCGAGCATATACCTAGCAATAATGAGCATGTACCTAGCGGTACTGAGCGGTACCGAGCATGTACCTAACAGTACCGAGCATGTACCAAGTGGTACCGAGCATGTACTGAGCGGTACCGAGCATGTACTGAGCGGTACCGAGCATGTACTGAGCAATACCGAGCATATACTAAGAAGTACCGAGCATGTACTGAGCGGTACCGAGCATATACTGAGCAATACCGAGCATGTACTGAGCAATACCGAGCATGTACTGAGCAGTACGGAGAAGGGGTGTAAGTGAGCCGAGTCGGCTTGTGAGCCGGCTCGAACTCGACTCGTTAACGAGCTCGCGAGCCGAGCTTATCGAGCTTCGAGCTCGAGCCTACAATCGAGCTCGTATGATAAACGAGCTCGAGGTCGAGCTCAACCCGACTCGACTCGAAAGCTTATCAAGCTACTCGATATAATTATATATATATTATAATATTATATTATTTTTTATAATATTTGAAAGCTTATTTTATAAAAAAACCTAACCGCAGCTACAGTTTTTCAATCGAGCTCGATCTCAAACTCGAGCTTTCCAAACGAGCTTGGTATTTCCTAAATGAGTCGAGCTTGAGCCACTTATCGAGCTCGAACTCGAGCTCGAGCTCATTAAGGATAAACGAGCTAGGCTTGATAAGGCAAATACTTGACTCGACTTGACTCGTTTACAACCCTAGTACCGAGCATGTATTTAGCGGTATCGAGCATGTACTGAGCGGTACCGAGCATGTACTGAGCGGTACCGAGCATGTATTTAGCGGTATCGAGCATGTACCTAGCGATACCTCATTTAATAATCGGACACGCGTGTCCGATTTTAATTTTAATTTTTTTAATTGCGACACTCCAATGCCGTGTCGGACACATGTCCATGCCGTGTTCGACGCGTGTCTGTGTCCGACACGTGTCCGACACTGCATACCCTCTCTAAGTGCCATGTCGGTGCATCATAGACCCGGATAGTCACGTCCTCATTCGTATTCCCGTCTAAATAAATAATAATAAAAGAGCCTATTTAAGATGAGCAATGGGAGACCGTGGTCTCCAAGAAGACAACCAAAATGCTGAAACAGTTAGAAGGAGTTTCGGTTGTCAAGTGGAAGTCTCCTACTGAACCAATATTGAATTTAAAATGGTTGCCTGTGACACATGCATCCACCTCCGAACAGCAACCTGACAAAGATAGTTTATCTAAATCTGGTAAAGCAAAGTCAAAGTCTTCTAAGAAGAAAGCAAAATTGAAGAAGCCCATGGATAAGAAAACTGCAACTTAAAAGGCTATCAATAGTTTGGGTGAATATTACCAAACTACTAGGAGGCCTATTAAGTTTGGTGATTTCATGACGGGGCTCAAAATATATGAAAAGGAAGAAGCTAAGGATGAATTCCTTCCTACGGAGACATGCCGAGTCATCTTTACGATATCAAAGATACCAGATTGGGAGAAATATGCTCAAAAAGCGGCCCCTGAGTTCTGTCTAATGGTATCATCAATGGAATTCAGTTTAGAAGATGATTTATGTTTTTTGAATGATGAAGATTCAGATCCAAGCATAGCGTCGCAAATGGAGCAGATGAAACTGGGGGATGATTCTGAGTCTACAGATGAATCTCCAGATACGACAATGACCGACTCTAAGGAGAATGCTTCATCAAATAAGTCTGAATCAGACGAGGTGACCCATGTGCATTTGAGAAGTGATAAGATACTGTCACCTCTACTAAAGAAGGGGGCTCCCAATAAAGATAAGGGAAAAGAGATAATTATCAATGAAGATATTTTCCCCGAAGATTCCAAGAAGAAAGAGACTTCATCTAAGGGAATATATTATAATATCTTATTCCACTTGAGGAAGATCCCAGCACAACTCAGCATATATGATGCCCTTGTGATGTCTAAAGACTTTTGAGAGACTTTGATCAAAGCTCTCAAGGACCCTGAAAGATATGAAGCAACTTGACTGAGGTCTATCAAGCTCGAAATGAGCTAATAATTACTTTTGCTGAGGATGATCTGATGCTTGGAACGACAGATCACAACCGCCCTCTATATGTTACGGTAGAGAGCGATGATAAGATGATCAATCGGATTTTTATCGATCTCGGATCTTCCGTAAACCTAATGAGCCTTAAGGCATTAAGATCATTGTGCCTCAATGTGGAACATCTCGGCCAAGATAAGTTGATGGTGCATGGCTTCAACGAGAAAGGGCAGAAAACCTTTGGGTCATTTATGCTCCCTCTTGTATTTAGGGAACTTCATAGAGCAACCAAATTCCATGTAATTGATGCTGACACTTCATTCAAGGCGTTACTAGGTCGCCCCTGGTTGCATGAACATAGCGTTGTCCCGTCAACATTACACCAGTGCATGAAGTATCTCAGGGAAGGAGAAGAATTTAGGATCTCTGGTGGCATTCATTCCTTTACGGCACATGAAATAATGATATATGAAGATGCTATGTACTTCATGCCAAAGAAGCAAAAGCCGTCGAGCTCCTTCAAGCCTAAAGCATCAAATTTGAAGGCTACAAAGCAACCCAAACAGGAAGGTGAGAAGATGCGTGAGGGAAGAAAGAAGGCAATGCCGGCTCTTCCCAAAGCACTAGCCATTTCAGAAGAAAGGAAACATGTGCCTCACCTTGGGAGTGACACAGATAAAAGTAATGTCACCCCTATGAAATCCCGAAGGGTAGGCCAGTCTACATCCAAACAGAGCAGGGAGGTTGAATTCTCAAATGATGATTATGACTAGGACTCTATTTATTTGAGCACAGTGTAAGGTGTGTTCTCTAGAATGATAGACAGCCTGTCAATCTCAGATAGCATACTCGCAGTCATGCGTATTCCCCTACAACACTTTAAAGAAATCATCCCGTGCAAGGCGTATAAGATTGAAGAACTCTCCACTCTTTATCTGCCTCCTCTGAAAAGGGGATTACACCTGGAAATATATTATATTCTACAGGAATGCACTAAGAGGAGAATTACGACTGGTGTTATATGCATCTCGATTCCGAAGAGTTATTTCCTACGAGGCTACCTAGGTTTAATATCAAAGATATTCAAAAAATGTTACGAAAGTAGATCAATGTTCATACCACTAAACGACAACTTCGTATATGCCTAGGCCTCTGGTATGGAAGGAATCTGCGTCCACTACGACAGAAGGATATAACTGTGTATAAAGGTATCATATTCATCAAGCGAAAATACCTCCGGAAGGAGACTTGCCGAGCAATCACATGCGGAAAAATCAAATTCGATAATGATGATAATGAGATATATGAAGCTAACGTTTATGATAATCAGCCCATAGAAGCCAAGGCTGCACCAGAAGAACTAGAAGACAGTGGACAGGCTGCTACGATGGATGAGCTAAAAGAAGTCAACTTGGAAACTGAGGAAGACCCTCACCCAACCTTCATTAGTTCCCTTCTACTAAAAGAGCAAGTAGAAGAAATGAAAGAGCTTTGTAAGTTCATGGATTGCTTTGCCTGGACATATGCTGAGATGCCTGGCTTATTCCTTGATGTAGTAGTTCACAGATTAGCCATCAAGCCTGATGCAGCATCCGTCAAGCAAGCTACAAGGAGAATGAGATTGAAGATTGAAGAATATGTGATTGCAGAAACGAAGAAGCTTATAGATGTAGGCTTTATTCGAGAAGAAAAGTATGTCGATTGGATTGCCAATATTGTCCTTGTAAAGAAGAAGAATGGTCAGATTCGTATCTGCATCGACTTCAGGGACCTCAACAAGGCATGCCCAAAAGATGACTTTCCACTTCCCGTGTAAGAACTTCTAGTTGACAATACTACCAATTATGATATGTTCTCATTCATGGACGGATCGTCGGAATACAATCAAATCAAAATGGCGCCTGAAGATGAAAAACATACTTCATTCAGATACGGTCATGCCCTTCGGCCTGAAGAATGCTGGTGCCACATACCAATGGGTGATGACTCATATATTTGATGCTTCCGATCAAATATGGCTTAGGTGCATGGGGACTAGAGAAGCTGATAAAGTAGTAGCAGAAGTTCATGAAGGACTTTGTGGAGCGCATCAATCAGGTCCCAAGATGGCGGTCAAAATCAAAAGAATGGTCTACTATTGGCAAAGAATGGTAAAGGATTGTATCGATCATGCTAAGACGTGTTATGAGTGCCAGATCTACGGTGATATTATACATCAACCGCCAAATCCACTGCACCCTACAATAGCATCCTGTCCATTTGAATGTTAGGGTACTGATGTTATCGGGCCGATAGATCCGCCGTCATCAGCAGGACACCGCTTCATATGGGCAGCGACCGACTACTTCTCTAAGTGGGAAGAAGCAGCTCCATTCAAAGAAGTTACGTCCGAGCACGTGATTAATTTCTTTACCCATAATATTGTCTACAGATTTGGAGTACCACGCCACATAATCTCAGACAACGGTACTGCATTCAAAAGTATAAAAATTTACAAGTTCGTTGATTGGCACAAAATCGATTGACGGTATTCCTCCATATACTATCCAAAAGCAAATGGCTTGGCAGAAGTTTTCAACAAAACACTGGTGAAATTGCTAAAGAAGATTCTCACCAAGAATAAAAGAGAGTGGTATACGAAGATGACAAAGACGTCGGTGTATCGTACAACCTTCAAAATGCCAACCAAAGTTATTGCTTACTCTCTAGTGTTTGGAGTTGAAGCAGTGTTGCCACTAGAAGTTAAACTTCAATCTCTTCGGGTCGCTATCCAGAATAAGCAAACTCAGGAACAAAATGCTCGGTTAAGGATGGAGGAGCTCGATGCACTCGATGAAGTTAGATTGCAAGCCCAATAGAACCTGGAGATCTACCGAGCAAGGATGACAAAATCCTTTGAACGGATGGTTCGTCCTCGATCATTTCAAGAAGGAGAATTGATCCTGGTGTAGAGAAGGCCAATTATCCCCCATATAAAAATTGGTGGCAAGTTCGTATCTAACTGTGAAGGACCTTTCGTCATTGAAAAGGTGTACTGAGGAGGCGCTTATTAAATCATTGATCTGAATGGTCAAAGACCTATGCCGCCGATTAATGGCCGATACCTGAAGAAATACTATGCATAATATTATCCCAAAAAATGTTTTGTTTAATGTGTTATGCTTTCATACATGTTTGTTAGCATATATATTTCATATTTTAAAAATTCTTTTGTGTTATGAGAATGTATTTCAAAATCCCTCGTTAGACAGGGGGCATTTTAAATATTTATTTAGGTCGACATCGTGCTATGCGCTGAGATCCCCAAATAAATATTTAAAATCTCAAAGTTTTCAAAATATTCCTGCAAGACAGGGGGCATTTTAAATATTTATTCGGGTCGACATCGCGCTGCATGCTGAGATCCCCGAATAAATATTTAAAGTTATCAATCTAAATGTTCTTTTGTGCTAAATAATAAAAATATTTATTTTTCAAAGTATATGCAGATGATCTTTCAAAAGTTAGAAACATTACCTTCTCCAATGTACCAAGATTTTAAAAGTTAAGAAAGAGACTTGTGACTACACACTCCTACAAATTGATCCAAAAAGTTTGAAGTCTTTCAACAGCCTGAAGCTTAAGGCTCGAATGGGTGTAAGAGGTCAAATCCAACAAGCCCAAATATGGCCGGAACGCTGGCAGCTCTGTCTACTCAACATGCCATAAGAAAGGCCGTAGTAGCGGAACCTCCACTTCGTCAACCCGTCAGTAAGGACTGCAGGAAGAAGGAAGGCCAATTTGACTAGACCAGTTATAGTAGTTGTAGTCCACTAAATTCTCCCAAATGACTGGAGAACCAAAGTTCCAGTGGGAAGGAGGAATCTTGAGCAACTACCGAATGTTCGTAGGCTCCAAATCTTCAACCACAAAGAAGAACTCCAAATCTGTCAATTTCAGTAAAATCAGCATTGGGGAGCATATTTCCCATAAGCTCAAGTCTGAAGCCTGAATGGGTGTAAGAGGTCGAATCCAACAAGCTCAAATATGGCTGGATCGCTGGCAGCTCCTACTCAACAAGCCATAAGAAAGGTCGTAATAGATGAACCCTCATCTCAGCAACCAGAGGACAAAGAGCTGTCAAATCCTAGCTCTCCTAATCTGATGAACTCAAATGACTCAGATTAAAGTCTTCTTAAGTGGTTAAGGAACAATATATTAGTCATATTTGGTACTATCAACCAAATTCAAACCTGCAAATCCTTCAATAAATCTGCAAAGCACAGAGCAATGATCGAAGGAATTTTTCTTCATCAAGTTCGCCAAAGCACAAAGCACATGACCGAAGAAAACATCCTGAAGTTCACAAAAAGCTTAAGGCTGAACTAAAAGGATTCGTCATCAACAAGTCCGCTATGCATAAAGCTCTCGACCGATGGCTTTTTGCCACCAACCTGATATAAACCTAAGGGTTTTAGGTCACCGGCATCTACCGCTTCATCAAGCCTGCCAAAGAAAACATCAAAGGGCAGAAGGCATACAAATCTTCTGACAAGTCAGTAAAGATAAATCAGACAACCCTTCATCGAGTTTGCCACTCAAAGCACTAGGCAGAAGGATCAAAATCTCAAGACTCGGGCCAAAGCCGCAGAATGAGCACGCTGCATGACATCTACAAATGTTCCTAAAGATTGGGGCATTTTAAATATTTATTTGGGTCGACATCCTACCGTATGCCGAGATCCCTAAATAAATATTTAAAATTTTTGCCAAGATACAACCAGATGATGGAAGAGTATTAAGCATACACAGAAAGGCTATAAGCTAAAGTGATCGTGGTGATTAAAGAGAACAAATGGTGATGATGCTATCCACCATTGTCAATCTACAAAGCCATGCTCTAGGGACCAAATACGAAGTGCTATATCACTATCCATGGGGTCTCTACTTGACTAAAGCTAATGTATCAACCATCTATAAATACATCTAAAAGAGTTAAGAAGAAAGAAAGCCCCAGCATGACATCCAAATGAGCTCTTAGAGATCCGCTAAATGAAACTCTTGTGTGACATCTATAACAAATATCTAGAGATACACAGAGTCAATCAACATACAACAAAAGTGGTTCGCTCTAGACGCATATCACATTTGTTGAGGGGCATTTGTTGACCCGTGTGACAAACAAAAAAAATAAAAATATTTTTACCTGCTCTCTGCCCCTACCACGTCACACGTCGTGAACACATCCACGACACTCCCTATGTCGCCTGCACGACGCATTCACATCGTTAAGTAGCCGAAGAGAAGAGGCTGAAGGCCTCTCGCTCTCGCTCCTTTCACGATCCCTCTCTCTCTCTCTCTCTCTCTCTCTCTCTCTCTCTCTCTCTCTCTCTCTCTCTCTCTCTCGACACTGCTTTGACTCCTTTGTGTTGTTCGGCTTCCCCCCCTAGACGATGTCCCCTCCAGGTTGGATTGGAAGTTAAGACACTTTAATCGGAAATCAGAATTGAAGCTCGCCGACTGTGAGGGTAACTTTCTCCCTATCTGAGCGCTCCTTCGACACCATTCGTGGCTGTGCGACTTCGTTTCTTCTCCGACTTAACTTCTCGTCGATTCGGAAGTGAAACATTTTGATTGGAGGCGACGTGGGAGCTCGCTCGCGGTGAAGTCGCTTCTCTGCTTCCTCTGTGGCCGACCGACTTCACTCCATCCACGACCTTCCTTTCCCGAAGGATCGAAAATTACACATTTTGATTGGAAGCAACTACAGGAACTCGCTGGTGGTGAAGGTAACTTTCTCCCTTGCCGCAAGCTTCTCGGCCAATTCCCGTAAATCCGCCGTGCCGAGGGATTTAAAAAAAAAAAAAATATATATATATATATATATATATATATATAATTATTTTTATTTAATTCTAATTAATTATAATTATTATTTTTAATTAATTATAGTTATTTTTAATTAAATTATTATAATGAATCTAATTAATTATAATTAAATTTAATTAGAATTAAGTTTAATTAATTATAATTTATAAAATTAATTATTATTAGTTAATTATAATTTATTAAAATTAATTAATTTTAATTAGTTATAATTAATTATTGATTAATTATAACTAATGATTTTAATTAATTTTAATAAACTTTAATTAATTATAATTAATTATAAGTAATTAATTAAAAAAAATTGTTAATTAATTATAATTAATTAATATTATTTATAATTAATTCAAAAAAAAGAGGAGAAGTGGAGGCCCCTCCCTTGCCTCGATCCATGAGCCGACGCCGCCGACAGTCGCCGACAACTCATACAGAAGGTATAACATTCTAAAACCCCACCCTCGCCGCGCTTGACGCACCAGTGGACCCCCTATACGCGCTCTTGTAGCACTGTGGGGGGGGGGATCCGGTGCGACAGGTGCAAGGAGGCAGGTAAGTCCTATACACGCTCTTGTAGCGTGGTGGGGACTGTCCTCAACCTCGACATCAGCACTGCTGACACCGCTATGAAAGGAATAATGTTCTAAAACACTATTCTCGGTGATTGTATCAGACCGGAGAACCACCTATACGCGCTCTCATAACACGGTAGGAGGGAGCCCGGTGCGACGCATTCGGCGACATGTCTTGTAGCGTGGTGGGGAAGCCACTTGTGCTCTCGTACAAATACTTTTAAAAACACCATACACGTTTGTGTAGCATGGTGGGATAAAAAAATGTACGGCCCGGTGTCCCCCGACACCTACCATACACGTTCGAGTAGTGTGGTGGTATGACCCAGTCTCTCGAATTTTCCCCTAAATAGGGAAGACGTCGGGAGGCTGCCGAAATTCAGATTGAAGGCACCAAAGACTTGAACAAATGAAGACTTGATTTGGACAATGAACTGAACATAAAATTAAGCCTAAATCAAACATAAATGAATTCAAATCTAAATGAAATTGAACATGAGTATGGACTTGCAATACATGACAATGAAATTGGGCTCAAACTTGAGCTGAATTTGAATATGATTCGATCACTTGAACTCAAACTGGGACAAGATGTGGACAACAAGGAACTACACTTGAAGTGTAAAGTAAATGCAGTGTAAAGTAAATATAGTGCATTCCAAATACTTTGAGGTTGTTTGATTATCTGCAAAGTAAACTCAGGAGGACTGTTTCCCTTGTTTGGGTTAGATATATCCAGAGTAAAGTAAAAGCAGTGTATTTATAATATTTTTTTTGTCATTATAACTAGTGTATTTATAAAAGCAGTTATAAATTCTTTTGAAATTATATGATATAATATTCTGTTGTGTATTAATTTAACATTGTGCTGCAATAGACGTAAATATATTTGTAATTGAGAGAAATTTTAATTTTAATTTTGTGAAAACATAAATTTTTAATTTTGTGAAAACATAAATTTTTAATTTTAGGGATTAGAATTTTTTTTTTTAAAAAAAAGAGGAACCATATTTTTTACATCCCTTTTTTCAAGGAGGTGATGTCAAGAGTTCCAGTGAACCGGTCTAACACCATCTTACCATCCTACAAAGTAAATAATTATAAGATAGCTCCTAGAATCACCCATAGACACTCTTCTTAGATGAGATGGATGGAGTGTAAGATCGAGGATGACTCTCCATATTTATCACTCTTCCTTCATGCTTTTTAATGGAGCTATTGAATAGTGGAAGTTTTTGGTACAAGCAGAATTGTTTTGAAGAATATTCTTTTCTCTTATATTTTTAATCAATAAATATTACTCATATATTTAATAATTTATGCCATTTTAACATAAATGCACCATGCCATGTGCCATATAGTACTAATGGTTGAATTATAGAGATGCAACATAAAAAATTTTAGACTAAAAATATTTAAGAAATTATACTGTAGCACTATTTTTCAACTTACAGATAATTTTCTATTCAATAAAAATCCCACAGAATTCAAAATATCCAGTGAAAAATCTCCAGAAAATATTCAAAACCTGCAAAATCATATTCTCTATAACATACAAAAAGTTACACTGTGAAAGTTTCATCAATGCCAAGATAAGCACGTTTTTTGGTAACGGAAACACAAATCTGAACAGAAAAATACTAAAACATGAAATTTTCGAAACTAGAAATAGGATTTTGAATCCTTACTGCGAGATGAGCAATTCTTCCAACTGCGTCGACGGACAAAAATTGCTCCGCCGCCTCCGAAACCAAGCTTTTCTTCCTCTTTCCTTCTCTTTCTCTCTCCTCAAAACGATTAAACAGCCCTTTATATAAAAAAAGATATTTACATTTGTACGGATGATATTTACGTTCATACCGGAACGATCGGCTCTGTCCACATATCGTACGGACGATAATTGATTTTCATCCTTGGATGATGGGCTCTGTAAAAATTTTTTGTTCAGTTCGTACAGACGTACAGACAGTTCGTACAGACAAACCTGCACCTTGTTCAGTTTGTATAGACGGTTTGTACAGACTAACGCTCCAGGATTTTCAAAAAAAAAATGACTTCAAAACATAAGAGTTTCACATCTATTGCAGCCATTCATCTCTCAATCAGAGCAGTTGTTAATTCAAGATGCACTAACGATTTCCGAATATTTTTATTTTGATCTATTATCTTGCAAATGTCTTCCTCAATGCTCTTATGGTGTTGTTTAGTAGGGGAAGTAGATTGTTGCTGTCTAGGTGACCTAGGGGGGCTGTGGGTGCTTGGCGGGCTGGGAGGTCTAAATGGGCTTAGGGGTTTGGAGGGTGTACGTGAGCTGGAAGGTAAAGAAACAACATAATGAGGTTTGTGCAAGGTGAGTTGTAAGTGGGGAAATATATGAGGTGATGTGGATATTTGATCTATGGATGCATGTGGGTGTTGAGGGGGAGGTGTTCCTGTTAATATCCTCTCCTCACTTGTTATTCCGTCAAAAGAAATTAATATATGTACATCTTTGAGACATTCAAATAAACTAGAAGCCTCTGCTTCACTATACATTATATTACTACCTAGCAAAAAAAACGTGGTCTTGATTTAGAATCCACTGCTGCGTGTACTGTTGTATGCTCTATAAATCAAAACTGCAAGCAAAACAGAAGGATGTCATTATAAAAGCAAAATCGAGGAACATGCACATACAAATAAAATGTTGTATACACTTAAAATATGTATAAAACTATTCATGTATTCGAGTGGTTATTCTTTCGTAAATTTTTACGCAATTGCATCAAACTCAGCCACAAAAAATCTTTAATTGATTCTGGCCAGTTGTAAGATAAAAAAATATATACATTGCAAGCTACACTAAGGATAGTAGATGGTGTTCGGTAGCTACAAAAAGGAAATAAAAGTTTTGGTAACAAGTAAATGATGAATTTCTTCACCACATCAAGAAGTGGAGTTGAGTCAAATAAACTAAGAACCTCCTTATTAATGTCATTTGTGGATTTCCCTATAATTTGGGGTGCTTCCCAAGTCAAAATGATTTCCTATGTCGACATGACTAAGATCAAAGAAATTTCATCGCCGGTAAATCCTAACTTCCGGTCCTTGATGATAAATCGTTGCTTCCTAATATCCCAGAATGATAATAACTTGTAAACCAACAGAACATTTTGAACGTAGCGAGACATCAAAAGAAACTGATGTAGATGAATTTGCGTCAGCCTATCCATAGTTTTGCCCAAATGTTTCGACCTAATGATTACATACTTCTCTAAATGTCAATATTCTGCAATGAAAACTAATTTTTGGAAAATATCCCTACAAAGTTAGATGTAATTGATCGGCAAAAAAAAACGCAGCGCTACACACCAAAACTAACCATATGGATGACCCAGTACTACCCAGTGGTATCGAGACGGGGTACCCAATGGTACCCAAACGGGATACCAAGCGGTACCGACGGTACCCAAACGGGGTACCCAGCGATACCGACGGTACTCAGATGGGGTACCCAATGGTACCCATCAGTTCCCAACGGTACACACATATACAACTCGATATCCTCTATAGAAAATAAAAAAAAACATAACCCTAAACGTGGCATTTACAGAATGAATATAACTTACTATGCATTCCTGTTTCTGAAACAAACATAGGTACCTAGATGGGGTATCCAGCTGGGTACCCAGCGGTACCCAGATGGGGTATCCAGCGGTACCTTGAATACAAAAAACCATATCCAACCCTAAACCATAAAACGTGATAAATACAAATGAGTATAGGTTATCCTACTATAAAAAATATACCTTAGCCATGCCTTCTATTTCTGCAATGAAAAAAGTGGAGTAAACAAAGTGGCTTCATGTAGAAGATGAAGATCGAATGCAATTTTTCTTGTGGAGTAAACTAAAACCCTAAACCCCTGATTGTACAAAAACAGAAATGACAAATACAAATTAATTTCGGGTCGAGTCATCGGGCCACACTGTAATTGGGAAAAACGTGGTAAATGGTATTACCGTGCTTTTTGTTTTTCAATTTTTTACGAATAGGGCGGATCAGGTCGTTGGGCCGTGTTGTAATTGGAAAAAACGTGGTAAATAGAATGGCGGGGTAATGATGGGGTCCACATGGCGCGATATTACAGGACTTCGGACATAGAGCTATGTCTGGAGTCCGCACCCAATCAAAATTCGACAAAGCCTTCCTTTGGATGAGTGGATGATAGCTTTGAGGCTAGAACTAATTACTGAGGTAGTGGTGAGCGACAATCTACTTGCTTGATGAACTATCATTGCCTAGGGTGAACTCATTGATTGATTTAGGTGAGTGTCCAAGAGAACTTCAGTGTCCCCATTACCATCTAACAACTACTTGTTAAAATATCTATTAAGTCATTTATGCATAAACATCTTGCATTTTGGTTGTTTTAATTTAAATTTTAATTATGGTTAACCTACATAATTTATCTTAAGCAGTGCCCTAATTAAAAATTCCACTAAGTCATCCCTTCTAAAAAAATTGAAATGAATTGAGGGATAGGATGAGGGATGGGAATTATTGGACAGGAATTTTTTAATTTAATTTTTTAAATATATTTAGTAAACAATATAAAAAAGTGAATTGTCCTCTCGCATAGTTTTTTCTCTCATGTATCTCGATTTGCATGTTGCATCGCTCGTGAGCATATTTCACCCTTTTTGACTTGCACAGTAATGCAATAATCCAAGCAATATTAGCGCCTTTTTTGAGTAACTTTTATATTCTAGGCACATTGTCAAAGTTTGTTTTGGGAACGTACGACATTCGAGCAACTTTTCTCAACTTGCGCTCATTCTCCGTTGTTTTCAACCACATTGGTAAATTAATCATGAGGGGTCTCTCTTAGGTATATTTATTTTCTGGAGTGTATCGGCACAATTCATTTTAGAAACGAACAGCATTTGAGTGATTTAGGTTGCAATTGAGGCATTTTGAGCTCGCTACATGCTACGTTGCGTCAATTGATCACTATTCTTCTTGCACACTTAAATTGAATTAGGAGCATATATAGACGTCAACAGAGGCAAGTTGTTGATGACCTCTATGGGGTGGATTATGGCCACGATGTCCAAGAATAGCGGGTATCCATAATGTTGAGTAGTGAAGGTGAGATGAAACAAGGATTTCAGGAGGTTTAGAGATTATATGAGGGATTACTCTTAAGGGATGAATACAAAAAAGTGTAACATAATTGCATGCAACAAGAGGTTTTGAGAGATTAGATGAGGGATTTACTCTTTTAAGGGATGAATACAATCAAAGTGTAATATAATTGACGCAAAATAAAAAATAAAAAATGTCACGTGAAATTAGCATTGACTTGTTAGGTAAGCATTTGAAGAAATATCATTAAATGTGCCTTAATGTAATTGCTATAAAAAGAGTAATTTATTATGAACAGGTTTCTCGGATCATTGCACTGGCTACATCTGAAGATTTCTTTCTTGGCTCTAAAGAATTCAATTTAAAGTTGCTACTCTTTGGCTAAAAGAAATTAATCCAACCAAAGTAATCCTAGTTGAATCATATTTACTCTCTTCGAGGTATAAAAAGCATCCTTGATGCCTCATTGTGAAATACTTGTTAGGGTTGCAGTGTCATCCCTCACGAAGTTATCAATCTTTAACTATTTGCTTATCAATTTTTAACAACTACAACATTGATTGTAGTAAGAAACTTGATATTCACGTGAGACGCTAATGCCAAACCTCTAAATATTGACTGAACTCGGGATTTCCACTATTCCTGAAGCAGATCAACTGTAGACTTTAGTTAGCGTTCCACTTTGAATATTTAATTTGTTTGCATGGCATCCTAATATCTTTGTTTATCTTGAATGCTCTAATAACAATGCATGCAATTTGACCTTTTGATGTCATGTAATTTGGTTTGCAATATTTTTGTTGATGTTCCTTTTGTCGTATGAGATTAGCTTTGTTCATTTTTACATTTGGTTTACTGACGAAAGTTAACCTCAGTTGTTTTAATTCTATTATATTTTAAGTCTTCAAGCTTTTCTCATTGTTTCTATAAACATTACAATATCATATTTTGTATTGTATCTTACTAAAAGCTGGTGATTTCTAATTATCATTTCAGTGCCTGACTATGAGCACTGCTTGGATCGTGGCCGTATTGCTTGCACAAAGATCTCTGAATTTGTTAGGAGAAACTTGCAGTCCTCAGCTCGGGAGGGCCTGGCAAAAGCTACTTAGTTCTATAAATCATTTACTTGTTGAAATTCTTTTTGAATTATTAGTTCATGACTTGGACTTGAGTTGTCAGTTTTCTCGGTTTGGACTCTAGAGGTGGTGGCTTATGCAGTGAAATCTTGTTTACTCCTCTCAACTTTGCACTTTGTGTCAGTTTATTTTGATGGTTCCAGGCTTTTTTTTTTTTAGGCATTAATATACTTTTGGAAAAGTTTGTGAGGCATTGTTACACTCATTAGGCTTGATGAAGTCAGCTTGGCTATTTAAATTTCTATTTCACCACCAGTCAGGGTTTACCTTGAATAGTGGTTTTATTATCGTTGTGCCTTGGGTAGTTGCCATGAGTGGTGGCTTAGAGAGTTACATATGCTCGACTGAAAGTAAGATTTTGTGAGGTTGAGATTGGGACAGGTTAAGAAGTGAAAATAGAGTATGAAGTAAAACAAACTCTTAGTAGGAAGATGGTAATTGGCTGACATGGTAGATTGTTAATTAATTTAGTACTTGCCAGTCTAAGTTCAAGAAAAGGAAGAAAAGCTTTCTTTTTCAAAAAAAAAAAAAAAAAAAGAGAACCTTGATCAAGAGTCTCTAAGCATCAAAAAATAAAATAAAAGAAAATGAACATAAACTTAAAATTAATGGGTTTTGGGTCTCCTCTTTTGATGGTGGAAACATAATTTGAGGATAATTACTTAAAATTAAGGATGCAATCAAGAGTTGTCTTACTGATTTTGCTGTTTTTGTGTATTTCCTTCCTATGCATTTAATTCTATGAATAATTTCTCAAAATATTCTCTCTACATCACTATGGAGGTCACCAAAGATTGTACCCTCCAATTTGGCTATGCTCCTCTCTCTCTCTCTCTCCCTCCCATTGTTCCTTCAAAATTAACCATTTTAAGTCTCTATTTATTACTCGTTCTCTCTATTATTTCTTTACTAAAAAAGAAAATAAGGGTGGCATGTTTAGGCGTAAGAAAGAGGAAGAAAGAGCTAAAAAAGGTTTATGGAAGTAAAGTTGAATAATATCAATGAAAGGTTTAGTTGGAGGTTTGGTAAGACTTATAAAATTATAGATTTTATTATTTCAATAAAAGTATCTTCTTATATAAACATCAATTTTATTAGATAATTCCTTAGCCTAAGCCTTGCAACAAGGAAACTATTAGTCATATTGTAAAGGTACATGATGCCACAAGAAGCCTATTATAACCCCTTTAATTAGTATCAATTGTTTTAAACATATTATTGTTTGTTTTTGAAAAAAAAAAACTTTGGAAAGACGCAAAATAAATTGTAATTAAATTTCTTTGGAAATTTTTTAATTTATAAAATTTTAGTTTTGAGGTCAACAAGTCATTATAAATGTTATATTGCATCGGGAGGCGAGAATATCATTCTCTAATAATTTCAGACAACCAAGTTGTAAATTTCAACCTCATTATAATAGTCGAATTTATGGAAGAACTATATAAGGCATCAAAGGATCAAAATAACGTTTGATCTAATATTTGTCTATAATAATCTAGATGAAATGTCGTTAATTTCATATTCAAAGTCATGATAATAAATGATATATCTTCCCATGGAAAGAAAATATTGTTCACTATCAATCATTTGAATATGACGATAATGATCATCCTTAATTTTAATTTTTTCAAAGAGAATTAATTAAATTTAAAATTGATTTCGGATTTTTAAATCTCCTACGAGAGCAAGCCCTCGTAGTTAATTGTATCGTAGGAAACCTAAGTTTCTTATGAAAACTCTTGATTAAAATAATGGTAAAAATTTTATTTAGAATTCTCAATGAGTAACAACAAAGGAATGAGACTGGAATTTCAATAGGAATTGGATCGAATTTGAACGTTTTATTTCTAGAAGCCAAGAGAGGAAAAGTATGAGGCATTTTGGGACTTTGAAATGATTCAGAAATGCCTTAGTCTACCCTATGTGTTTGACTTTAAATTTTGATTTGAAGAGAAATTTGATTCAAGCTAATAATTTATTAGAATGGTGGAATTATATTCCCAAAAGTGGACTCTAATGATTTTGGGTTCACTTTGGATCCTATGTCTAATTTGAGCACTAAACAATAATGGCTCGATCCTAGCTAAAATAGTACAAACCTGGACTTATCTGAGCCTAAATTGGGGAGCCAGCTAACTATTAGGTGCTTTAAATTCATGTATCTAGTTTTTTTATGAAATATTGATGGCCAGTTATTTAAGTTTTGAGGAATTGGGGCCGACATCTAGAGCAGGTCTTAATTGGCAGCTTCACTTATGTAGGGTGATTATCCTTTGAAATGTAATTAAAATTTTTTACTCTTCAATTTGTTGCTAATGCATACATACTGATTGACCTTTGTATTAAAAAATGATATGAAACATTTTAAAAAAAGGCTTAAAAAATAATTTTTTTTCTTAGATATTGCATAACATCCCATTGATATAACTGCACCTTAATAGGTCAGGTGGCCTGTTAGAACCCACAGGTAGGTGAAAGTTCATTAGGGATGTTAAGCCCTTATAAACTAGCCCGAGGATAACCAAGAGAGGGGGTGAATTGGTGTTTTTAAAAAAATCTCAAACAAAATTCATGATCTTAAACCAAACCAACATTCACCACAAAAAAGTAAAGTGTGAAAATTAAATGCGAGAAAGCAATACGAAAGAACAGACAGAATTTTATAGTGGTTCGACCAACTTGACATACGTCCACTCGGAGCCTCTCCTTAAGATATTGCACTAAACTCACTAAGTCTCCTTTTGCTCCCACAGCAAGGTGGAGAAGACTGTACAAACCTCCTTTCCACCGACTCTGGTGAGAAAGAAAATCCGACTCATTTTTTTCCCTCCTAAAGCAGGTAGAGAACTAAACTCCTTTCTCTTCCTCCTGAAGCTGGCAGAGAACCTCGATCTGTTGCTGTAGTAGGCTTCTCTATAACCTCCAAGAAATTAGGGATGACGATCAGAGAAGATGACTCGGAACCTTTCTTGGAGCAACCTTTGTGAAACCCTCACAAACTCCCCCTCATAAGATTCTCTCTCTCTCCCTTACTCTACCTCTCCTCTTAGCTCTCTCAGGTCAGGACAATAGCAAAAGATCTTATATTGAGTAAATAAGAGATCTTATATAGAAGGGCTTCAAATTTGCCCTAAATTGCAACAAATCGATAAAGATCGTCCTACACAATTAGTACAAATTCAGCTCAATCAGCCAGGACAATCTGTGGGAGGATAAAGGATTAAAGGATTTGTTTGTTTTGATCATTTAGGATAATGGGACATCATCCTGTATGATTAGTTCAAAATCATCAAGTATCGTCCAGACTATCACTCTGTTTGGCCAGACTTTACTTGTCTGGACGATGAAAGAATAACTAATCATCCAGGACGATTTGGTGATTATCTTGTACAATTAGTTCAAGACGTCAAATATCATCAAGTCAATCACTCTGTTCGGTTAGACTTTATATGCTTGGACGATGAAAAAATAACTGATCCTACATGATGATTTATCTATCATCCGGTACGATTAGTTCAAATCAATACATATCATCCATAACATAGTTTTGGTCGTCCAAGAAGAAACTAAGGTTTATTTAACTGAGACGATATGATCGATTAATCAAACCTTAATTGCTTTCCTTAATCATACGACTAATTTAGGAATAATTGTAATGCATCGTCAAAGATGATATCCTGGATGATGTCCAAAAATAAAAACATGCTTAACAAAGTTGACGACTTATTCTTTCTGATTTGAGTATATTATCCAGGACGATGATAATATCGTCTAGGATAATGTGCTTAATTTTGGCCACCTTAATGATGATGCCCTAATTAGGGTTTCTTTTTTTAACGGATTGTCTAAAATAATTTGGAATGGTCCTAGACGATATGATCAAAATAAAAAACTATAAAAATAGACAGAATTTTTCTCCTAAATGTGTGAGTGCAAGGTTACTTAGCATTAGAACACACAATGTTACATTTGACTCATGAAAAGGTAAAAAATACTTGACGTACACTTACAAACTGACTCAGTCATAATCTACCTAATTTTGAGCTGGCTTGATTTATAAATTGACCTTGTGAGCCTAAAACGTTAGTAGACAGAACAATCGTAGAAAAATAGAAGTGTCAGAAATGTTTGCTATCATCAAAATTATAATCCCTAAATCCAGATTTGCAACAATCTCCCCCTGTTTATTGATGGAAAATATTTGGTAAAAAGTTCATCTTAAGCAGTTAATTGAAACATAACGTGAAGGAAAACACTAATCAAAATGTGAAGCAATTCAAATTTTACTAAACATAAATAGATGGTACAAAAACTAAACAAAAGTAATAAAAAAGTACAATGAAAATACTACCACTACTCCTCTTTTTGGTATCACAAAAAGGAGGGGACCAAAAAAGAAAACAAACAACATCACAGAAAAACAACACAAGGAAAACAAACTACAAGTATGATGGGCCCTGATCATTAGAAGGAGGTTGTGGCGGCGGCTCAAAGAAACTAGAAATATCAGCAAATTGCTCCCCAAACCAGGCAATGTCCTGGTCGTGCTGCTACTGGTGGTGAATCACGTAAGCATCAAATATAATGCCATCCTCGGCATGCTACTGCTCCTTTGCAGCAACATAAGAGTAAAACCTGACCTCTCACTGGTTGAATCACTCCACCAGCTGATTCATCTATGAGTGCTGGCAGATTAGAGCAAGTATATGAGCAGGTGCAGGAGCAGCATCCTCCTCAACTCCCTCAGCTTTCTCATTCTCTGAGTGGAGATGAGTATTATGAAGAATGTGGAAGGAGTTATTGGTGTAGAAGGCAGGCTGAAAGTTAGGTGGGCTAGGATATTAAAGATTAAATTTGGTTTCAAGGACATAGACTATGATGTGTCCTAAGGCCAAGTTAGGCTTCCTTCTGTGTCATGGATCCCTAATGCTAATGAGATGCTCAATGTAACGAAAAAGAAGATTAGCAACATTGAATTCCCTATGGGCAATGATGTAGAAGGTGGTGATCGAAAGGAGAGGAGTGATGTGGACACGATCATCATCTTTGGGAATAACTAAGGTATGAAGTACATATTGGATTGTCCTAACATCCTTGACTAAGGTGCTAGACTCTCCATTATGATGGAGATAAGAGTGTTTCTTAGAAGGTGATTGGTCGGAACTCAGTCATAATCAGGATCTTGAGACAAGAGGTGAAGCTTGTCTCCAGTAGTGGATAATTGGAAGAGTTCGTGATAGTCCTGATAAGTGATTTTAACTAGGTGTTTATTGACGTAGGAAGAGTTGATTCTAAAGCATGTAAAAAATTCAAAGAGCAGTTCAGAATTGAAGGGGAAGGCGAGGGTAAGGATGAAGGTGAGGGAGGTGTGCGCAAATAGATCAAGGATAGGGTAAGTAAGCGTAAAAGGATTGACAATCATGGACAAGGTGATCCCAACTGTCTTGTAGCAAAGGTAGGCGACTTGGTTAGCCGCCTTAGTGAAATGAGGGTCAACAATGGCCCTCAAAGAACTTCCAGCCGGTATTCTAGATCGCTTGCCACCTGCCATTGAATAAGAATGTGAAAGCTTGAGGGAGTGGAATGAAGAAATGGAAGGTTTGTGGTGAGAAAACCCTTTGAATGCTATTATTTATAAAGAAACGGCCAAATTCCAGGATGATCGCATAATCATCCAGGACGATCAGGAAAAATTATGATATCCAGGATGATTGGTAAAAAAAAATAGTTATATCAACTAGGATAATCAGACATCATTTGGGATGATTAGACACTAGCGATTGTCTTGAGGAGTCATGCCAGACGACCATTGAAAAAGCAGATCGTTAAAGACGATTATGTGTATCGTCTAGGACGATTGATAATAATGGATTATATTGGCCAAATTTGAAACGTATAATGTCTTTTCCACGTGGATCATTTAGGACGAACAGGTGGATCGTCTAGGACGATCACCAATAATTGAGTAGAATTTTAGAAGATCATCCAGGAAAAAGAGGATCATCCATGCCGATCACAAATAATTGAATTAGAATACGATCAGATCATCCGGGACGATAATGTATCGTCCAAGACGATCTTAAATAAAAAGTCATATCAGTTGTTATATGGAAGATGAAGGTTGGTGTGAATATATCATCCAGGATGATCGGAATATCATCCAAGATGATATGATAAAAAATTAAATATTTTTTGGATTGATATAGATAATCAGAGAAGGCCCAAAAATAAGAAAAAAAAGTAAAAAATAAAAATAAAATAACAAAAAGAATGAAAAGGATAGTTTTTTTTATCAAAGCATGAATATAAAAAATTTTCCATGTGATTGAATTGAAAATTTATAAAAAAAAAGAGTTAACATCATCAAAATATGAAAAAACGGTAGAAGAACCGATCCTATCAGCTCTAGCTCGGACTTTTCTGAAAATAAACCATGTTTTGAAAATAAAGATCTAACTTAAAAAAATCAATCAGATAAAAAAAGAGATCCGTTCAAAACTTGGTTCTAGAAAAATATTTTATAGAATAATATTCCAAAGTAATTAGTCACAATCATGAATTTCAAAAATAAGCATTTAAAAATATCGAGTGACACATAAATTCTTCCAATATTTAAATGTTTGAAAGAGAAGGAAGCTTGCTTTCTTATGGGCTCATTTTATGCCTCTTATCAATTGGTTGGCACACTTTGTGCATCTTTTAATTTTTTGATACACTTAGTGTATCTTTCATTTTTTTTACAGTCATTGAGCATCTTTTCAGTTTTTCTTCTTTTTGGGTTCATTTTATGCCTCTTGTCATTTTTGCAAGCTAGGTCCCTTTCGAAACTTTTAAATACTGTCAGTTGTGAGAATATCTTCCAGATATTAGAGAAGAAACACTCACTCTTTAATATAAGGAAGAGTAAATCACAAAGCAGAATCAAATTTATATGATAAAATAACGATAAGATTATGAAAGCTTAAAAGTGATTTAATCTTTGAACATTATATATATAAGATAGATTACTGTAGCAAGATAGAAAAGATCTCAATCGTAAAGTCCAGTTATTATTTTGTGATAAAATTTTATTTAAAAAAGAAAATTACACCGCTAAAAGAAGTTAGTGGAAGGGAAACAATCAATGATATTTTTCTCTTTAACTAATTTAGAGATGTTAATCATTAACTACAAATTTTTAAAAATAAAAATAAGGTATAAAATATCATTTCAGTAGTGACCAAAAGAAAAAAAAATGAAGAAAACTAAAACACCAGAAATGAAAACATGAAAGGAACAACAAACATAGACAATTAAAACTAAAGTCAAAAGAAAGAAAGAAAAAGAAAAACAGCAAACAACATTTTGAAAATAAAATTCAGAATTTAGTAAGCATCAAGTTCTTGCATTTATATCAATCACACCCAATCTGGTCCTTAAGATTCTGAATGTGTCGAAGATCAATGATTTAGTAAAGATATCAGCTAGTTAATTCTCAGTTGCCACATGGTGTAACTCAATGTCTCCTTTTATAATATGGTCCCTAATAAAGTGACGCCTTATGTCAATGTGTTTTGTTTTTGAATGTTGGATAGGACTCTTAGAGATGCAGATGGCACTAGTGTTGTCACCAAGGATTGAAATTATACCTACAGGTAATCTTAAATCTAGAATTTGTTGCTTCAACCAAAAGACTTGGGCCACACAACTTCTTAAGGCAATGTATTTAGCTTTAGCAGTGGAAAGTGCAATGGAGTTTTATTTTCTACTAGACCAGTAGACTAAAGACTATCCTATGAATTGATAAGTACTAGAAGTGCTCTTTCTATCCACCATACACACTTTAAAATCAGAATCAGAATATGTAATAATATCAAAAGAAGTGTTGTGCATAGCATACCAAATTTTTAGGTTTTTAATCCCTAAGAGATATCTAAGGATTTTCTTAACTTCACTCAGGTGAGATTCTTTAGGATCAGCTTGAAATCTAGCACAAAGACAAAAACTAAACACTATATCAGATCAGCTAGTAGTCAGGTAAGGTAGTGATTTAATTATTCCTTTGTACTTCTTTTGATCAATAAATTTTCTATTTGGGTTCTTATCCAACTGAATACTGAAGGTTATGGAAGTATTTATTAGCGTGGCTTTATCCATTTCAGATTTCTTTAAGATATCTTTAATGTATTTTGATTGATTTAAAATGGTTCTATCATCCAATTATCTTATGTTAAATCCCAAAAAGTATAACAACCCTCCCATCATATTTATCTCAAATTCTTTACTCAATTTTTTTTAAAAAATCATCACATAGCCTTTTATCAGAAGATCCAAAAAAATATATCATTAATATAGATCTGAATAAAGAGTAACACATCTCTTACTTTCCTCAGGAAAAGGGTTGTGTCTATGCTTCCCTTATCAAACTCCCTCTCTAATAAGAATGTGTTAAGCCTCTCATACCAAGCTTTGGGTGCCTATTTTAATACATATAAAGCCTTTCTTAATTTGTAAACATGAATTGGAAATTAAGAACTCTCAAAACTTGGGGGTTGATCTACAAACACATCCTCTTTTATTACCCCATTAAAAAAGCCACTCTTAACGTCCATTTGGAAAAGCTTAAATCCCTTTTGAAGGCAAAGGCTAGTAGCACCCTAATGACTTCCAATCTATTTACAGGGGAAAAAGTCTCCTCAAAATCAATCCCTTATATTTGGTTATACCCCGTAGCCGCCAATCACGCCTTATTCCTAACCACCACACGAGAATCATTCATTTTATTCTTAAAGATTCATTTGGTTCCCACTACACTTTGATCCTTAGGTCTTTCTATTATTTCCCAAACATCATTCTTCACAAATTGGTTAAATTCTTCTTGCATGGCTAAGATCCAAAATTCATCAGTAGAGCTTGATTGATATTGGTGGGTTCAGCCATTGAGATAAAGGTTGAGTGGTTCACTTCCTTCTTAAGTCCACGTTTAGTTCTAACACCTTCAGAAAGGTATCCTAAGATCCATTCTTTAGCATGACTCAAAGAATATCTCCAATCTCTAGGCAAAGTGTGTCTTTGTTCTACCATTTCTTCCATATTTGTATTTTTACTCCTTGGGTGATCTCACTTACTCCTTTAGTGTTTCAAGGCTATACCCTTCTCTCCAAATTTTTAACTCCTTGGGTATTCTCTCTAACTTTAGTTACATCCTTAACTCTAGACTTCTTAGGATCAGATTCATCAAACACTACATGGTAGTTTCCTCCACCACTAATATCCTTTTATTAAACACCATAAAAGATTTTCCCACATTTGAATATCCTAAGAACATTCCTTCATCATATTTTGGGTAGAATTTTCTTAAGGGTGACTTCCCTTTATTAAGAATGAAAACCTTACAGCCAATGACATGGAGGTGGGAAAGGTTGGGTGTCCTACCCTTAATGATCTCATAGGCTATCTTATCTAGTTTGGCTCTAACATTCACCCTATTCAATACATAACAAGCTGTGTTTACTGCTTCAGCCCAAAAGTAGTTTGGAAGTGAATGCTCAGCAAGCATGGCTCTAGTGGCTTCAACTAAGGTCCTGTTCTTCCTTTCAGCTATTCCGTTCTGCTATGGGGTCCTATGTACTGAGAAGTTGTGACTAATCTCTTTATCCTCATAAAAGTCTCCAAATCTATCATTTTCAAACTCTCTACCATGGTCACTATGGATGGTTAAGATTTCATAACCTAGCTTTTTCTGAATTCAAGTGGAGAAGAATCTAAACTCATCAAAAAAACTCACTCTTATGTGACAAAAATTTTAATCCAAATGAACTTCGAGTAATCATCGATAATAAAAAATCTATAGAATTTTCCCCCTAAGCTGACAGTGCTAATGGGTCCAAACAAATCTATGTGAAAAACTTCTAACGGCCTATAGGTGCTAATGTTCTTAATGAAATGGAAAGAGAAATTGACTTACTTCCCTAGTTGACAGGCATCACACAGGTGGTGTTTAATGAACTTAAGCTTGGGGACACCTCTAACTAGGTCTTTTTAGGTCACTCTCCTAAGAGTTTTTATACTAGTATGACATAACATCCTATGCCACAATCACGACTCATCAACGATAGTTTTTATGCAAAATAAAGTAGCATATTTAATGTTATTTAAATCAAGCACGTAAATATTGTTAATCCATTTCCCATACAAAATAATGTTGTTATTCAAGCTAATAATGTATATATATACCAAAAAATTTATAATGAAGCCCTTATCACAAAGCCGACTGATGCTGAGCAAGTTTTATTCAGTCCATCTAAAAGTAAAATATTTTCAATCAAAAAGTTCTTGGAGTTTTTAATTAAACCTGCGCCCACCACTTTCTTAATGGTGTTGTCCCTAAGAGTGACCTTGCCTAGCCCTAGCCTCCATAGAAATGAATTGATTGGCATCTCTAGTCATGTGTCTTGAGCATCTGCTACTTAGGTACCACATGCTCTCATGATGTTTTTTGTGAGAGCACACCTACAAAATTATCAAATGTCAGATTTAAGAACCTAAATAATTTTGGGTCCCTTTTATAAAAGAAGAATGCAATGCATCTGTGTTATATTATGAATCATGCAATTTGAGTCTCCACACATATTGTAAACTATGATGAATAGTGCAAGTATATGAAATGTGTCTTAGCATACCACATGAAAAAACATCTGACACTAGAAAAAGGGTTTACTAATCCACTCGGGTGGTGATACATCTTCTTAAAGTTATTTGATGCATGGAATGATAGTTTATCATTTTCCAATGCTATGAGTTTTTCTTTCAATTCTTTATTTTCATATTCATAACCTGCCACTTCCACTTTTAGCCAATATTTATTATTATCTATCTCCCATGCAAGTTCCTCAAATTTCTTAAAATATTTTTCTAACTCAATATACAATGACTTCAAGAAATCGTATGCATCAGATAATTCGATATGCTTTTTATTTAATGCATCAAACTCATCAAGTAATGACATGTAATTGCTATCAAGTGTGGATTGATCTTTAAACGTAACTTCATGCTCTTTTTGCAAATTTAAAAATTCGAATTTCAGGCTAGCATGCGATTTCTTAAGTTTCTTATATGATGCATGAATTTTCTCAGAAACATCAAGTAATTGATCTTTATTTACTTCATATACATCTTCTTGGTCAGACTGACCAAGATGATCGTCCGCCATGAAACACATATTTTTTGTCTCCTCTTCAGCTTCAATCTTAGAGGAATCAGATGCAAAATCAGTCTAAAATGCCTTTTGGAATCACTTCTTGTCCTTCCAAAACTTGGGTTTGTTCTCACCCTTTTTCTTACTTAGGTGAGCCTTAAGTGTAGGACAATCAACTTTAACATGTCCTAGCTTCCTGCATTCAAAATAAATTATATTAGTAGAACTTTTAAAATTTTTCCTACCCTTATCTTAATTCCACATCTGATGGTGCTTTTACTTCTTCCTTAGAAAGCTTTTAAATTTTCTAGTGATTAAGGCAACATCATCGCTTTCAAACACGAAAGAATTAGTATCCGCATCATTGGCATTCAGCGTCATAGTCTTCTCCTTATTTTTCTCACATGCATTAAGTTATCTTTGGTTCACTCCTTGCTCGTAAGCAATGAGTGATCTAAGTAAGTTATTAATAGAAAAAGTATTCAAATCCTTAGATTCAGTTATTATAGTAATCTTAGCATCAAAGAAAGAAGGCAAGTATCTCAAAATTTTATAACTTTTTTATAGTTAGTTAGCTCTCTTTCTAAGGCATGTAGTGAGGTAATAATTTGAGTAAACCTAGTATACATGTCAGATATCGATTCACTAGATTTAATATAAAAAAATTTGTAATCATGAAATAAAATATTCAACCTGGATTGTTTAATTTCATTTGTCCCTTTATAAGTAATACATAATCTATCACATATTTCTTTACCAGTAGCACAAGTTAGGACACGTATGTAATCTTTCAATTTTAAAACACAGAAAAATAGTTTAAACATTTTGCATTAAGTTGTGCTAAATCCCTATCATCAAAAGTTCATTCAATAAAAAGAAGTTCAGTTTTAATGCCATTAATTTCACGAGTTGGTGGTGAATATCCATCCTTAACAAGCATTCACATGTGATTATTAATTCATTATATAAATATAGACACACAAATTTTTCAAAAATTAAAAGGTATGTTATCAAACAAAGGTGGTCGGGTAATAGAATACCCTTCTACAGTATTATAATTACCAAAGATAGCTATGAATTGAAATTCAAAAGTTTTCAAAAACTCAATTTAATGAATCCTGCTCTAATACCACTTGAAAGTTCATTAGGGATATTAAGCCCTTATGAACTAGCCCGAGACTAACCAAAAGGGAGGAGGGGGTGAATTAGTGTTTTAAAATATTCTTAAACAAAATTCACAATCTTAAATTAAACCAATATTCACCACAAAAAAATAAAGTGCAAAAATTAAATGTTGAAAAGTAATACGAAATAACATATAAAATTTTATAATGGTTTAGCTAACTTGACCTACGTCCACTCCCCGAAGCCTCTCCTCCAGCTATTGCACTAAACTTAGGGACTCTCATTTTGCTCCCACAGTAAGGTGAAGAAGCCTGTACAAGCCTCCTTTCCATCGACTCCGGTGAGGCAGAGAACTCAAATCCTTTTGCTTCCTCTTGAAGTAGGAAGAGAATTTAACTCGTTTCGCCTCCTCTTGAAGAAGGCAGAGAATCTCAATCAGTTGTTATAGTAGACCTCTCTAGAACCTCCAAGAAACTATGGACAACGACCAGAGAAGATGACTCAGATCATTTCTTGGAGAACCCTTTATGAAACCCTTATAAACTCCCCCTCATAAGATCCTCTCTCTCTCTCTCTCTCCCTCTCCTCTTGGGTCTCTCAGGTCAGGACAAAAGCAAAAGATCTCATTTTGAGTAAATAAGAGATCTTATATAGAAGGGCTTCAAATTTTCCCTAAATTATGATAAATCAATAAAGATCATCCAGGACGATTGAAGGATTATCCTGTGAGATCAGTACAAATTCAATTCAATCAACTAGGATGATATGTGGGAGGCTGGATGATAAAAGGATTTATTTATTATGATCATCCAGGATAATGACGATTAGTTCAAAATCTTTAAGTATCATCCAGACTATCGCTCTATTCAGCCAAACTTTACCTTTTTGGACGATGAAAGAATAACTGATCATTCAAGATGATTTGGTGATCATCCTGTACGATTAATTTAAGACATCGAATATCATCCAGATAATCACTCGGTTCGGCCAACTTTATATACTTGGATGATGAAAAAATAATTGATAGTCCAGGATGATTTATTTATCATTCGGTATGATTAGTTTAAATCAATACATATCATCTAGAACATAGTTTTAGTTATCCAGGAAGAAACTAAGATTTGTTTAACTGATCATCCTAGATAATCCTACGATCGTCCAGGATGATATGATTGATCAATTAAACATTAATTGCTTTTATTAATCATCGACTAATTTGGGCATAATTGTAATGCATTGTCCAAGAAGATATCCTGGACGATGTCCAAAAATAAAAACATGCCTAACAAAGTTGGCGGCTGAATCTTTCTGATTTGAGCATATCATCCAGGGTAATGATAATATCGTCTAGGACGATGTGCTTAATTTTGGCTGCCTTAACCAGGATGTCCTAATTAGGATTTCTATTTTTAACAAATCATTCATGATAATTTGGGATCGTCCCGGACAATATGATCAAAAATAAAAAAATTTAAAAACAAACAGAATATTTCTCTCGAGTGTGTGTGTGCAAGGTTGCTTAGCATGAAGACCCACAATGTTACATTTGACTAAAGAAAAGATAAAAATACTTGATGTATAGTTACAGACTGACTCAATCTTAATCTACCAAATCTTGAGCTAGCTTGATTTACTAATTGATCTTATGGACCTGAAACATTAGTAGGCAGAATAATCGTAAAAAAGTAGAAGTGTCAGAAATGTTTGTTATCATCACAATTATAATCTTTGAATCCAGATTCACAATAGTAGGGAGGTGTCTAATAAGGAGGAGAAAGATTTAATATGCATGCATGTGAACTCACAGGTCGTTCCCTGACTTACTTTTAGAATCGATTAAATTTCTATGTGAGCTTGATAGTTTTTGTTTAATTTGAGTAGAAACATTTTTAATGTACCCTCATGAGCCTCTGAGCATTTCCATGCTAAATAAAAAATAACATGCAAGAAAGAAACCTAAAAAACCATATAATTTCTAAGGCACAAGCAACGTAAACAAACAATAAATCAACATCAAACATTTTTAAAGTCCATGTGATAAGTGTCACTTAATTACAACCGAAGGTCTACAAAAATTAAAGTGGTCGATTACCACTCTCAACAACTCAAATTTTAATCCTAGAATTGACACAAGTGATTTTGAGAGTGAGATATTCTATATGTCTTCACTTCTTTGTGTTCTTTCATCTACAAGCTCCATGGATTTGTCAAGTCCAATTATCTAAATGAGAAGAACTTCTCCTTAAAGGGGTGCTTCTTTTATCTTTGGATTTTCAAATCATCCTAACTTGAATATCCAAATGTAAGGGAACTCTCTCCTAGGGGATGTTTCCCTTCTCTTTGGACTTTAAGTTAGATGGTTAACATCCACCTCAAAGATCAACTTTCATAAAACTTGACTCAATCAAATTACATATAGAGAATCAAAAGAAAACTAAAAAATAATCTTCATGATTATCCTATATAATTATAATTAAAATCATTAACAATTCAAAGCAGTTATATATATGCTCAAATTTGAAATCAATTCACACTTAGTCATGCACTTTTAATTCGAAGGGGGACTTAACATTTTTAGCACATGTAGAAAACTTATCAGTTCTAATTTAATCTGCCCCCCTTGATTTTATAGTCATGCATGAACATGGCCACCTGTAGAAAACTCTATGAGCATCAAGATCATTCCTAACCTATGAGTAATCTAATGCCCATCATATTAATTAACAAATTGGATAAAATTAACACATAAATAAACAAACACATAAATAAATTAATTGTAATAAACACGTAGTGAAAACTAAAGGAAACTCGGTACTCAAATAGTACAAAAGTAAACACTAGCCTAGCCTAAAACTAGAGACGGTTGTTCTGACAAACCATCTAAAAAGTGTGCATCAGACAATGTGGCATGAATATGTCATATGCTGGGTAATTGCTGAAATTTTCTAGTGTTTTAATATTTATTGTAGGCTTAAGGGATTTTAATTTGATTTAAACATTAATGCCTTGATGTTTTTATTAAGTGTGTTTTAAATATTGAGTGATTACTACCTTTGTTTACACTAGGGCTATGAAATTTATTTCACCTTACATGGCATTAAGTTAATAGATTCTTAGGCCTAGGTTACAAAATAGTAACTATTATAGATTAATTGAATTAATTGGTTGAGCTTAAGGGTTGATTAGTTTTTAAATTAATTTGTTAAGATTGAACCCTTAATAGACTACTTCTTATGAAATTCTTTTTGTAAGGTGCTCACGAATCTAGGAATTACCCGCTCCTCCGTTGTGATAACTCGGATAGCCTAGAAAAAGAATGAAATCAAGCTCATACCAAACAAAAATAGCGCCTCTTCTAGATATAAAAAATTAGAATTCAAGCCTTTTTAACTCCCTAAGCTATAGCATATCAGATAATAAACCCTTGTAACTCCAAATATATATCACACAAATATTCAAAAATATCACGACATTATAACTCCCAAGAAATAATACCTCAGAATATCACTAATCATCATAATTTTCTAAGATTCACACAATTCAAGAATATACATAGAGAAATAAATGCAACCTCATATAGACTACACAACATCAGAATATTATATGGTTTTACATGATGTTTAACTAGCAATCAAATAAACAAAATTTTGGGGAAAAATTGTACAACAAAATTCATATTTTTTGAAATGTACTAAATTACCACGTTGTTCATAACTATATTTCAAAGCTTTTATTGCATTACGACACTTTTCATGAGCATTAGAATATTTTTCCAGATCATTAAAATTATGTATTTTCATAATTACCCAGGGAAAATTTGTAAATAAGAAAATCAAAATGTGCATAATATTATGGGCCACAATATATATCTGTTATGTGGTGAAAATTTATTTAGTCTTTATATATACCTAATTTTGTGTCATAATTTTAATTTAAAGGTAAAAAAATCACAAAAAAATTTGACTTATTAAAATTTTAGATAGAAAAAATATAGCGTACCTCAGTTCGAACAATATCTCAAACTATCCTGATGGACGAAAATGACTTAAAGCTAGTTGTATGAGGAGATGGATTTGAGTTATTTTTCAAATTTTGAATATACATTGATATTAATAAAAATATTTGATGCCAAATCTACAACACTCCAAGATTCTGTGTTGAAGCGCTCCCTTAAAAATTCTAGCAAAACAGAGGGCACAATGCCTTAGCACTGCAATGCTCTAGAGTAGGACTAGTGCCGTAGTGCTCAACCACTTAATGTTCATAGCATTCTAATAAATAAATAAAAATATAGAGAGCTTAGTGCCATAGCATTTCCCTTAGCACCTCAATGTTCCCAAGAAAAATTTTTAGAATTTAAAATTTTCATACACATACCCTTAGAACATGTTGCATTATAGTTTATGCATTTAAACACATACAAAACATTCACAAACATGTGCATAATGGATGTGCAAAAATTCCAACACACATGACCTACCAGATCTTATTTTGACCAGTTCATAACATTGTAGTCATAGATGTTGCAATCTCCCCTTGGAAAAATTTTCACTCAACATTTTAATTCAAAAATTAGTTAAATAGATCAAGATTTAACCATCTCATCTCATATTCTTTCATCCAAGTAGCTTCTCAGTCATAGCATTTCCATTACACTTGACCATCAAGATCTATTTACTTCTTAGTTTTCTAACATCTTATACTAGAATTCTCTTTTGTTCTTCTTTAAAACTTAAATTAGGCTACACTTTAACCTCTCTTATAGTAAATTTTCTTCCGACATCAAAACCCCATTTTCTTAAAAAGGACACGAGAAACACATTATGACCTTCAAGCATATGCTCTAATAATATATGAAAGTTCGTTAGGGATGTTAGGCCTTATGAACTAGTCCCGAGGCTAACCAAGAGGGGGGTGAATTGGTATTTTAAAAATCTTTAAACAAAAAGAATAATTATCTCAAACCAAAGTCACCACAGAAAAACAAGTGCGAAAAATTAAGGTGCGGAAGCAGTAGAAAGAACACAAGGGTTTATAGTGGTTCATTCAACTTGACCTACGTCCACTCCCCGGAGGCGCCCTCCTAGTATTGCACTACCAACGTGACTCTCCTTTAGCCCCCACAGCTAGCCGGAGAAGCCCTTACAAAAACACCTCCTTTTTCCACCCCGGCAAGGCAGAGAATCCCACTCCTTTTGCTTCCTCTTGAAGCAGGCAGAGAACCTCGATCGTTCAATGAAGCTTACCTCTCCCAACCCTTCCAAGGACAAGAGACTCTAGGGAAGAAGAAGTGGAACAATGCTTGGAATAACCCTTGTGAACTCCCTCACAAGCTCCCCCTCACAAGATCCTCTCTCTCTCTTTCCCTCTCTCTCTCTCTCTCTCTCTCTCTCTCTCTCTCTCTCTCTCTCTCTCTCCTTTAGGTTTTCTCAGGTCAAGACGGAAGTCAAGGATATTAAAAAATATTGATCAATAGCTCTTAAATAGAAGAGCTTCAAAGGAGCTCAATAATTACAAGTTGCCGACTTTATCATCCAGGATCGTAATCATATCGTCCTGTACGATCAGTTCAAATCATAGAAGATCGGCCAGAATATCACCCTGAAGATTTTCTGGATGATTGAAAATTAGCTTGATCGTCCAGGCCGATCTCATAATTGGCCTGGATGATCAGTTCAAATCAGAGAAAAATCATCCAGAGCATCGCCCTGAATTCGAACTGTCCGATCCAAATCGGCCAGAACATCGCCCTAAATTTGTGCTGGCCTATATTTATCGTCTAGGAGCAACAAAGGGTTTTTGAATAGATCGTTCTGGCCGGATGATGTGATCGTATCAATCATCCTTAATTACTTCCTTGACTCCTGGATTAATTTAGGCATAATTGTGTAATATCGTCCAGGCCGATCTCACGATCGTCCTGGCCGATTTCCAAAAATACAGAATACCTAAATTGATTATGGCGGCTATTTCTTTCTATTTTGAGCATATCGTCCTATATGATAAATGTATCGTCCAAGATGATAAGTTAATTACGGCTGACTTAACTAAGAAATCCTAATTAGAACTTTTGTTTTGAACTCGATCGTCCAAGACGATATGAATATCGTTCGGGACGATGTGAGCGAAAATAGAAATTCTAAATCACTCAAGTGTGTGTGTGTGTGTAGGGTTACTTAGCATTAGACACTTCACCAGATTACAATTGACTCAAGAAAGGAAAAAAAAAAATACAGACTAACTCAGACCTAATCTACCCAATCTTGGGCTGGCTCCATTTGTCGTCTGATCTTTTGGTCCTGAAACGTCAGTAAAGAAAGGCAGTCTAAGTGTTTGCTAACATCAAAATCATAATCCATGAAACCAAGTTTGCAACAATCTCCCCCTTTTTGATAATGACAAACACTTTGATGATCATAGCCGTATAATTCAAGAATTCCAAAAATTTAGAGTAAAACTTCAAACATACAACCCTACTAGCATGCAACCCTACTACTCCCCCTTTTGACATCTAAAAAAGGAGGAGGAAAGCAAGAAACAAAGTAAATAAACCCCTTTTCTTATTTTTTTTTAAAACCAAGGCATGAACATAATGTAGTATTCCATGTGATTGAATTTAAAAAATTTGTGAACTAATGAATCAACATAAAAAAATCCACAAAATGGTATAATATTTGATCATGGTTACCCTTAGCTCGGACTTTCTTTTAGGGTATAATTTCCTTTGGAAATCAATGACCTAACTCAAAAATTCAATTGGATATAAGAAAAAAGGATCCATTCATTACTTATTTTCTGAAAAAATATCTTATAGAATAATGTACCAAAGTAAATTTATCACAATCGCAAAACAATCGATATCAAACCTTATACATGAAATCTTCTAAGTTTTAAAAGATTTGAAAGGAGATGAGAGCTTACTTTTAGTGGGCTCATTTTATGCCTCTTGTCAATTGATTGGCGTTTTGCGCATCATTTAATTTTTGATACACTTTGTGTATTATTTTTTTCAATTTGGCATCATTGCGCATCTTTTGTTGGCATTATTGACCATTTTTTTTTGTAAGCTCCATTCTCTTTTACAATCTCTTAAAAAGAATTCTTAGTTGTGAGTATATCTTTTAGATATTAGAGAACAGGAGCTCTCTCTCTAACATATAGAAGAACTATCCACAAAGCAGAATCAATAACCAATGATAAGAGTAACGAGGAATCTTGATGTGACAAAAAGACTTTAATCATTATAAATACAAGATAGATTTGCTTTAGCAAGGTTAGAAAGGATTTTAATTCATACACAATTGTTAATTTGAAATAGATTTTTGGTTAGAAAAGAAAATTGTGCCACTAAAATAGGTTAGAGAAAGAGACACATTCAACGGTATATTTTTACTATCTAATAGATTAAGAGATGTAAAATATTGACTGCAAATTTTCAAAAGCAAGGACAAGGCATACGATATCATTTCAGCGATAATTTTGAAAAACTAAATGAAAGTAAAATAAACCAAATAAAAACTAAACGTAAAGCAAAAAGAAGAAAAAAAATAAGGAGCAAAAAGGAAAAGCAAATAAAAGAAAAAGAACTAAAGCAAAGGAAAGCAAGTAAAAGATCAAGTTCATGCATTTATATCAATCACACCCAATCTGGTCCTTAAAGAGCTGAAAGTGTTGAAGGCCAGTGGTTTAGTAAAGATGCCAGCCAGTTGATTTTTAGTTGTCACATGGTGTAACTCAATGTCTCCCTTAGTCACATGATCTCTAATAAAGTGATGCATAATGTCAATGTGTTTAGTCCTTGAATGTTGGATAGGATTCTTAGAGATGCATATGGCACTAGTGTTGTCACAAAAGATTGAGATGGTGCCTATAGGTAATCCTAAATCCAATACCTGTTATTTCAACCAAAGGACTTGGGCCACACAACTTCCAAGAGCAATGTACACAGCTTCAGTAGTGGAAAGTGCAACAGAGTTTTGCTTTCTACTAGACCATGAGACCAAAGATTGTTCTATGAATTGACAAGTTCCTGAAGTGCTCTTTCTATCCACCTTGCATCCTGCAAAATCAGAGTCAGAAAATCCAATAATCTCAAAAGAAGTGCTGTGCCTCGGATACCAAATCCCTAAGCTTTGGGTCCCCAAAAGGTATCTAAAAATTCTCCTAACTACAGTTAGGTGGAATTCCTTGGGGTCAGCTTGAAACCTAGCACAAAGGCAAACACTAAACATTATATCAGGTCAGCTAGCAGTCAGTAAAGTAAGGAATCATGCCTCTGTACTTCTTCTGATCAACAGACTTACCACTTGGGTCCTTATCCAACAGAACACTAGAAGTCATGGGAGTATTAATTGGCTTAGCTTTATCCATCTCATACTTCTTCAAAATATCCTTTATGTATTTTGTTTGATTTAGAAAGGTTCAATTATCCAATTATTTTATGCTAAATCCCAAAAAGTAGGATAACTCTCCCATCAAACTCATCTCAAACTCTCTACTCATTATTTTAGAGAACTCATCACAAAGTTTCTTGTCAGAAGATCCAAAAAGTATGTCATCCACATAAATCTGAATAATGAGCAAATCATCTCCAACTTTCTTAAGAAAAAGGGTGGTATTTACGCTCCCCTTAACAAACTCCCTTTCTAGTAAGAATGAGCTAAGCCTCTCATACCAAGCTCTTGGTGCCTACTTTCATCCATACAAAGCCTTTTTAATTTAAAAACATGATTTGGAAATTGGGAACTCTCAAAACCTGGGGGTTGTTCTACAAACACATCCTCTTTTATTTCCCCATTTAAAAAGGCACTCTTGACATCCATTTAAACAAGCTTAAATCCTTTATAATAGGCAAAGGCTAATAGTACTCTAATAGCTTCCAATCTTACTATAGGGGCAAAAGTCTTCTCAAAGTCTATCTCTTCTATTTGATTATACCTGAGCCTACCACCTTCCTGGTGGTGTTGTCTCCAAGAGTAACCTTGCCTCCAGCAAAACAAATTGATTGGCATCACCAGTCATATGTCGAGAGCATCCGCTGTCCAGGTACCACATACTCTCATGAGGCCTTTTGTGAGAGCCCACCTACAAGATCATCAAATATCAGATATAGGAACCCAAACAGGTTTTGGTCCCTTCTTATGAAAAATAGAATGCAATGCATGTGTGGTATGCTATGGATCCTGCACCTTAGGTCTCCATACCCAATGTGTACTATGGTGAACTGTGCAAGTGTGTGAGATGTGTCCTAGCATGCCACATGAAAAACATCTAACTCCAGGAAAGGATTTCTTAAATGGTTATAATGCCTCTTCCTAGGTTTTGGCTTTTGATCAAGTGTGGGTGTCATCCGAGTTTTCTTACATGTATCCAATTCATTTTGAATCCTCAAGTTAGTACTTTTAAGACCTCATTCTCAATCCTCAAATTCTTCTCTATCTCTTTAGATTTCTTAAAATCAGATTCAAGTGAGGTGTGTGAAGTTTTTAGTGAATCATGTTCTTCAATTAATTCACAATGCTTTTTATTTAACTCATCAAATTCATCAAGTAGGGCCATATGATTTGAATCAATTGTTGAGTGATCTTTAACCAAAATTCCATGCTCTTTTTGTAAATTCAAAAATTCCAATTTCAAGCTAGCATGTGTCTTCTTAATTTTCCTATATGATGCATGAATTTTTTCAGAAACTTCAAGGAGTTGATCATAGGAAAGTTCACATACCTCTTCTTGATCAAGATGGTCGTTTGCCATTAAGCACAAGTTTGTTGTCTCATCTTCTGGTTCCGTCTCCGATGAATCTGATACAGAATCCGCCCAAAACGCCTTTTGAAGTCCCTTTTTGTCTTTTCTAAACTTGGATTTCTCCTCACTCTTTTTCCTTGCTTGTGTGCGTCTTAAGTGTAGGGCAATCAGCTTTCACGTGTATGGGCTTCCTGCATTCATAACATCAGACAATCCTTTAGAATATTTATTATCCTTACCTTTTCTCCAATTTTGATGATGATTTTGCTTCTTCCTTAGAAAGCTTTTGAATTGCCTTGTGATTAAGGCAAAGTCATCACTTTCAGACCCGAAAGAGTCAGAGTCTGATTTGTGGGCCTTCAGTGCCACTATTTTCTCCTTCTTTTTCTCACCTGCATCAAGATTTCTTTGATTCACCCCTTGCTCGTAAGCAATGAGTGAGCCAAGTAAATTATCAATCGAATAAGTGTTTAAATCCTTAGATTCAGTGATTGCAGTGATTTTAGCATCAAAAGATGAAGGCAAGCATCTTAAAATTTTGTTTATTTTTTCATAATTTGAAAGTTCTCTTCCTAAGGCATGCAAAGAAGTAACAATTTGAGTGAACCTTGTATACATATCAGAAATTATTTCAGAAGGTTTCATACGAAAAAGTTTGTAGTCATGCAAGAGAATATTCAAACAAGATTGTTTCACTTCATTGGTTCCTTCATAAGTATTGCACAACCTATCCCAAATCTCTTTTCCAGTAGAGGAAGTAGAAACACGCATGTAATCCTCAGACTTTAAAGCACAGAAAAAAATAGTTCAAACACTTCACATTCAATTGAGTTAAATCTCTTTCATCAAAAGTCCATTCAGTAAAAGCAACTTCAATTTTAATTCCGTTAATTTTACGAGAAGGTGGAGAATATCCTTCTTTTATAAGCATCCACATACGATAATAAGTTGATTGCAGAAAAGTAGACATGCGAGTTTTTCAAAAAATTAAAAGAAAGGTTGTCAAACAAAGGAGGTCGTGTAATCTAATATCCTTCAGTTGTATTACGATTCCTAAAGTTAGCCATGGATCAAATTTAAAAAGTTTTCAAACTCAATTTTTATGAACCCCGCTCTGATACCACTTAAAAGTTCATTAGGGATGTTAGGCCCTATGAACTAGTCCCGAGGCTAACTAAGAGGGGGTGAATTGGTATTTTAAAAATCTTTAAACAAAAAGAACAATTATCTCAAACTAAAGTCACCACAGAAAAATAAGTGCGGAAAATTAAAGTGTGGAAGCAGTAGAAAGAACACAAGGGTTTATAGTGGTTCGGTCAACTTGACCTACGTCCACTCCCCGGAGGTGCCCTCCAAGTATTGCAATACCAACGTGACTCTCCTTTAGCCCCCACAGCTAGGCGGAGAAGCCCTTACAAAAACACCTCCTTTTTGCCACCCCCGGCAAGGCAGAGAACTCCACTCCTTTTACTTCCTACTGAAGCAGGCAGAGAACCTCGATCGTTCGCTGAAGCTTACCTCTCCCAACCCTTCCAAGGACAAGAGACTCTAGGGAAGAAGAAGTGGAATAATGCTTGGAGCAACCCTTGTGAACTCCCTCACAAGCTCCCCCTCATAAGATCCTCTCTCTCTCTCTCTCTCTCTCTCTCTCTCTCTCTCTCTCTCTCTCTCTCTCTCTCTCTCTCCTTTAGGTTTTCTCAGGTCAAGACAACAGCCAAGGATATTCAAAAATGTTGATCAATAGCTCTTAAATAGAAGAGCTTCAAAGGAGCTCAATAATTGCAAGTTGTCGGCTTTATCATCCAGGACAATAATTATATTGTCCTGTACGATCAGTTCAAATCACAGAAGATCGGCCAGAACATCGCCCTGAAGATGATTTGGATGATTAAAAATTGGCTTGATCGTCCAGGTCGATCTCACGATCGTCCCGGACGATCAGTTCAAATTAGAGAAAAATCGTCCAGAGCATCGCCCTTAATTCGAACTGTCCGATCCAAATCGGCCAGAACATCGCCTGAATTTGTGCTGGTCGATATTTATCGTCAAGGAGAAACTAAGGGTTTTTGAATAGATTGTCCTGCCCGATCTGGAGATTGTCTAGGATGATGTGATCATATCAATCATCCTTAATTCATCCTTAATTCCTGGATCAATTTAGGCATAATTGTGTAATATTGTCTAGGCCGATCTCACGATCATCCTGACCGATTTCCAAAAATGCAGTATACGTAAATTGATTATAGCGGCTATTTCTTTCTGTTTTGAGCATAATATCCTGTACGATAAATGTATCATCCAGGATGATAAGTTAATTACGGCTGCCTTAACTAAGAAATTCTGATTAGAACTTTAGTTTTGAACTCGATCGTCCAAGATGATATGAATATCGTCCGAGATGATGTGAGTGAAAACAGAAATTCTAAATCACTCATGTGTGTGTGTGTAGGGTTACTTAGCATTAGACACTTAACCAGATTACAATTGACTCAAGAAAGGGAAAAAGAAAAATACAGACTGACTCAGACCTAGTCTACACAATCTTGGGCTGGCTCCGTTTGTCTTCTGATCTTTTGGTCATGAAACGTCAGTAGAGAAAGGTAGTCAAAGTGTTTGCTAACATCAAAATCACAATCCATGAAACCAAGTTTGCAACAATATATAATAAGCAAAATTTTTAATTCCTTCTCTCACTTTAAAAAGTTGAATGCACCTTGGACTCAACTTTCCTTATTTTCCATACTTGCTGACGGCTTTCACTGGACTCACTTTTAAGCATTTAAAATATCTAACTAAAAATTCTACAAAATGATGCTTCAAATGATATTATTTTTTATGCCTATCCTGCACTGACTTTAACCTATCTCAGATGAGATTGATCCTTTCAATAACATCATCTACTAGAGATGATCCTAATAAATTTATTTCTCCTACTTCTATCCAAGATGAAGTTGTGTCGCATTTCCTATCATTCAAAGCTTCATAAAAGGCCATGCGAAAACTAAAAACTATTATTGTATGTAAATTCAATTAGAGGGATGTGATCTTCCTAGCTACCACCAAAATCTAAAACATAGATTCTCAAAAGATCTTCTAGTACATGAATACTCCTTTCAAATTACCCATCTATATATGGATGAAAAGTAGTAACGTAATGTAAATTTTCCCCAGACATTCTTAAATATTAATCCACAGTTTATATGTAAATCTATTGTACCAATAAAGAAATATTACCTTGAGTTTCCCATATAGTTTGACAATCTCGTACACATATATCTTTGCCAACTTATCTAAAAAGTCTAGTTGTTATATTAAAAGAAAATGAGCATATTTTGTTAGATGATCTATCACAACCCAAATAGTATCATGTCCTTGTCCAGCAAAAATCCATTGCAAAATCCATATTCACCTATTCCCACTTCTACTTAAGGATTGATATTGGTAGAAGTAGACTACTAGGATGTTGATGTTCTATTCCAACCAATTGATAGTATTCACAAAAAAGGCCACTACCCTTTTTAATTATGGCCACCAAAATATTTGCTTCAAATCATAATACATTTTAATGATTTTAGGGTTGATAGTTTATTTAGAATAATATGGCTCATTTAGAATATCATTTCTCTGATTAATATTTCCAGGAACCTATTCTTGCAGAATATATTACCATAATCATTTATCTTCTTTTTTTTTTTTTTGAGAAATTGCATATAGCAAATTTTATTAAAAGCAATCAAAGAGAGAAACTAAGTGAATTTGGATATTTCACAGTCCTCCTTTAATATATTAAAGAAAATAGGAGGAATATGATTAATATCCAAACTTTCCCAAACAAAGCCATTATTTCTAGCATAGTTAGCACAACAATCAGCTAACTTATTACAATCTCTATTCACAAATTGAATGATAATTTGATTAAAATTTCTAAGAAAAAAGAAGTCATCAATGCTAGTGTTATTACCTCCTTGAACTCCCTCCTTGATGGACTTTTGAATGAAGTTTAAGACATTATAATTGTCTCATTCTATAATGATTCCTTTAGCATCAAACATCCACTCTTGAAGAACTTTATTGAAGGCTAGAACCACTTATAGTTCTAGAGAAGAACTATCCCAGTGCATTCGTTTGAATCCAAAGGCAAATAGGAATCTACCTTTGCTATCTCTTAGAACTCCTACAATACCTGCTGCATAGTTGTCTTCTAGAGAAGCATCCACATTTAATTTGATCCATTTAGTTGGAGGGGGATTCCAAATAGAAGAGAATAGCCTAAGCTGATTAGAATCCCAGTTGACCGAAATAAGATCATAATTGATTGATGAGGAAGTGAATGATAATCCATTAGCTGCTACCATATTGTAGCTGTCCTCTTTGCCATAATGGACTAGCTTATTTCTACTTTTCCATGAATGAAAGATAACCGAGCAGTAAAGATTACCCAGGAAAATGTTAGAATTTGAAATTTCCTTCAATTCTCTAATACAACAATTAAGATTGTTGAAAATCTGGATATTGAATCCCCAGCTGTTCAAAACCTTCAGAACTTCAAGAATAAAATAGCAATTAACTGCTATATGATTAGCATCTTCTATTTATCTGCAGCCTCTTGGACAGCCATTGTGGTTAATGAGTCTTCTATACATTAAAAACTCATTACATGGAATGGCTTTGTTCAACAATCTCCACCAAAAAAGTTCAATCCTTAGTCTGAGTTTTAACTTCTTCAACCATCTCCAATTTGCATTCTCCTATTCATTGATGAATTTTTGTTCAGAAATCATAGTTGATAAGGATTTCCCAGAAAGTTTAAAAGCAATCTCTACTTCATCTTCAATAATTCTGTTGTGGATCAGAACAGAGCATATCAGCTCAACCAAATCTGGACCAAAAACTTGCTTCCGCTTTGTTACATCCCAACTTCCATCTTGTATAAAATTCTATAAACTTTCTTGTTCTTCCTGTAGATTTTCCACAAAAGTCAGCCACCTATCAATGCTTTTGTCAAGGATCCACACATCCTTGGTGGTATTGATGAATTTCCCGTCCATCACCTTCCATCTCAGAATTTTTTTAAGAGCTTTAGCTCCCTTTGTTATAATCTTCCAAGAAGAAGACTCTCCAAATTTATTTTTATAATCCATGATTTTTGTACCATATTTAGCAATTAAAACTCTATTTAAAAGAGTTGTAGGATTAGGAATGAGCTTCCAAGCAAATTTAGCTCTCCAATTGTCTATTTTATCAACAGCTGAGATAACACCTTGGCCACCATATTTTTGGCTTTTACAAAGGGTTTCCCAATCAACATAGTGAATGCCCTTACTCTTATCTTGTTTTCTCCATAAAAAATCTCTACTAAACTTGTCTAATTCATTAAGCACTCCCAAAGGAATCAAAGAGTGAGTTGCAAGGAAGGTTGGCATAGACAAGAAAGCAGATTTGATAATTAGTAATTTACCAGAAAGGTTAAGAAAATGGTTACCCCAAAGATTGAGCTTGTCATAGGCTTTCTCCAGCAAACCATGAAAATCTGATACGTTGAGTCTTCTTAATGTCATTTTAACACCAAGGTAGTTCAGCTCTTTTACAATTCTGATGCCCAGAATTTTTGACAATGTCTTCCCGTTGTTCCTCCTCACAGATTTGCTAAGGAATAAAGATGATTTGGACACATTAATCCTTTGCCCAGTCCATCTGCAATAATTCTTCATGATTTTTTTGATTTTCTTAGCATTCCTACAAGAAGCTATTGAGAAGACAATAATGTCATCAGCATATTGAAGATGAGACACAATTTCTGCATTTGGAGACACCTTGACTCCAATTTTTGGTCCTCTTTGAATAAATTCTTCTGTTAACAGTTGAGTACATAAGATAAACAAAATTGGTGATGAAGGGCATCCTTGCCTGAAACCACAATTAGCCCTTATCCATTCAATATACGTCCCATTAATATAAATGGTGTATTTGGTGTCCACAACACATTGAAGAAGAAGCTTAGAGAACTTGTCCGGGAACCCATAGATGTATAATACTTGCTTCAAATTTTTCCAACTCATACTATCATAGGCTTGTTCCATATCCACTTTGATAGCCATCAAGCCTTTTTTAGATTTAAAAAATCTAAATTTGTTGATGATTTCTTGAGTAAGAAGGATATTGTCCGATATGGACCTACCCTTGATGAAGGCAACTTGATTCTCTGAAATGATTTTAGGAATGCAGCTAACTAATCTATTCAACAAGATTCTATCTGATATTTTATATATGGAATTACAGAGACTAATAGGTCTATAATTAGAAGGATTAACTGGATTTTTAAGCTTGGGAATGAGAAATAGAAGTTTCCTTCCATTGGTCACACATAATACCAGTTTGTAAAAATTGAAAAACCGCCTTCCATATGTCATCTTTGATGATGTTCCAATAGAATTTAATGAAGGAATAAGTAATTCCATCAAGACCAGGAGAAAATTGTTGAACATTATCTTCAAGATGTTGAACAACTGCTTCTACTTCTAAAACAGAGAAATCAGCCATCAGCAATCCAATGTCAGCTTCTTCTAGTACTTTGCTTGGTTTCGGCCAACCTGATAGTTTACATTTTCTCAATCTCTAGTTCTCCTTGAAGTACCTAAATAAAGTATCTTCAATGCAATTTGGTTCCTCACACATTCTCTCGTTGGAGTCTTTAATTTGTTTGATGAAGTTCAAGTTCCATCTTGCCGAGGCCACCGAGTGAAAATACTCAGAATTTGAATCACTTTCCTTGATCCATTTTATTTTAGATCTCTGTTTCCACCAGGAGGATAGTCTTCCTAAGGTAGAATTGAGCTCCTTTACTTTGAATTTCAGCAAACAGATTTTGTCATCTAATAAACCTCCTGAATTTGCTTCTTCTTCTTGTAGTTCGATAATGTCTTTCTTCAGTTATTCTTTAAGAGAGTTGAGATTAGAATGTTTATCTCTACTCCAATGAAATAAAGCCTTTAAAACTCTTCTAAATTTAGTGTTCAAAGCCTGAACATCATCACCTTTAACAGAATTTCCCCAGGATTTTTCTACAATTGCTTTGGAAGCCGGAAATGAGGTCAAAATGTCTTCAAACTGTAGCTTTTTTGTTTTTTAAAACCAGAATTGAAAATATTAAGCACTAAAGGGCAATGATCTGAAGCAATTCTTCCAAGGTGTCGAAAAACAGCTGGTTGAATTAACTTCAATGCGGCTGAGTTGAGAAGACAGCGATCCAACCTTTCTAAAATACGAGCTCCTCCTTGCTTATTATTACACCAGGAAAATCTGGGTCCAATAATCCCCATATCATGAAAATTATAGTTATTCATGAATGCATTCATGTCTTGAGGTCCTTGAGAGAATGAGAACGTTTTGCCTCCCCTTTTTTCCTCTTGAGACAATATACAATTGAAATCTCCTCCTAAGATAAAAGGAAGGTGAGTGTTTGAGTGATCTTCTAATCTTCCCCATAGTTGCCTTCTCTCATATGTATCTCTGCTGCCATAAACTGTTGATATCATCCAATCTCCTTTGTTAGGAATATTAATAACTCCAATCACAGCTTGTGGAAAGAATAGAAAATAGTGAATGAACGAAGGTTCCTTCTCCAAGTAATGAGAATACCGCCTGAAAGGCCATCAGCTGGGACGAAGAAAAATTCCCAATTATCACCAATGAGTTTATTGACATCTTGTCTATCAAAAGAAACAACCTACATTTCTACAAGTCACACAGAAAAGGAATTATAATATTTAACAAATTCCTTTAAATACTGGGAGGCTTCCGATTTTCTGGCCCCCCTACAATTCCAAAAAGTTAGGGACATCATTTGTTTTTAAAAGTGGAATAAATTCCACTTTTAACTTTTTTTGCATTTTCACCTTTCCTTTTTTGTGAGAGAATATTATCTTTACCCAAAGAATTGAGCTCTTTGATCAATTTTACTTTGGCTTTTGAAGAATCATTCAACTCCAATGGTGCATCAGCAACAAAACTTTCCTTTTTTAAATCAGGAATTTCTCCTTCTTCTATTTCACCTTTCTCTATGTCCAAGAAAATGTTTTCTTCACTAGTTAAGTTAAGACCAGTTTTGTCTGTAACAGAACCAGAAATCTTCAAATCTGAACTAGAAGTGATTGGAATTGAAGCAGTCGTGTTGATACATTTTGCAGCCACCACCATAGTGGAATCCTCAATAGCTTTTGAGTAATCAGCATCCTTTTCCTGCAATGCACATCCTTCTTTCCCTTCTTTAGCAGCTTCTATTGGATTTTGATCACTAACTGGATTTGCATTAATGGGAACTTTTTGAACATAGCTTTGTTTGACAGTTTTTGAGTTAACTGCTTTGTGGAACTCCTTGCCAGTGTTTGATCTAATTTTACTCCTTCTGTTTGAGTTTTTAACCAGCACCCAGGGACCATACTCCTTGTCAGGTTCAAGAGGAGTTCGAAGTTCTCTGTGATGACTCAATTTAGAAATGTTGCCTTCAAGAGTTCCCGATTTCTCTTCAGTACATTTGTCAATCAAATGCCTTTCCACATTTAAAGCAAAATGTGGAAACCTTCTCGTATTCAACTTTTTGAAAGAAACGCCCGCAAGATCATTCCATAATCATTTATCTAATGTTTAGATTTCTAGTAGATTGGATCTTATCTATTAACTTAGAATATTATTCATTAAACTTTGAGGGTTATACATAAATTCCTTCATTGTTCACCAATGTGCCCCATAAATGAAATACTCTTTAGTCAGATTACACAGTTTAAAAATTTAAAATATAATCAATGCTATTTAAGAGTCTCTAGAATAATCCGGAGATTAACAATATATTCTTCTTTAAATTTAGGAAAAATAACAAATTGATCTAAATAATTTTTTAATATTATATTCAATAAAATTATAAAGATTGTAGGTTTATTAATCACCTTAAAAGGCATGACTAAAAACTTATAATGACCACACCTGGTATTGAATGCAATCTTATTATGTCTTTCATCTTTAGCTGGTGATAATCGATCTCAAATTAATTTTTAAAATATAGAAGCATTTACCAACTAATCTATGGATCATCGATCCTTAGTAGATAATATTTATTTTTAATCATCTCTAATTCAATTATCTAAAATCCACCCACATCCTCAATATCTCATCTTTCTTCTTTACAAACAAAATAAATGCACCCCATGGGGATACACTTGGCTTCACAAACCATCAATCAACCATATTTTATAGTTTCACTTTTAATTCCTTAATATCTTTAGGTTTCATCCTATGTGGAGCCTTAGCAATATGAGAAATATTAGTTAGAACCTCAATATATAAGTTTATCCCCCAATAAGGTGGCATACTTATGAACTCATTAGGAAATATGTTAGAAACTTCTTCACCATAGCTACCTCTTGAAGAATTCAAGAATCAATCTTTAATCCTTCACATATGCTAGAAACATCATGTTCGCCTTTCTTCTTAAATTATCTACTTACATAGTGAATATTAGATAGGACAACATTCCTCTAACTCCCTAAAAATAGCTCTCATTTTCCAAAAATAAAGTCGCCTACATCTTGAAAAAAATAATATGAACTCCATGTTGACTCAACCAATCTAAACCTAGAAGGACATCAAACTCATGTAAAGATAATACTATCTAACTCAATTCCCACTTTCTATCAAAATCTCTATCTCACATAGACAACAACTAACCACCATAGAATCATGCATAGGAATAATAATATATAAAGCATAATATAATAATATAGAAGATAAATATAGTATAGCAAAGTACTTTTCAAAAATAATTGAATGGCCACTACCAAAATTAAACAAAATCCAACATGGAAAAGAAAAAAAATATAAGTCATATCAGTTACCACAGGTGTATCCTTGGCCTTATACTAATTCAAACTATATACTTTGACCTATACAATGGCTTGAGCAATAAAACCACCAAGCTTTATATGACCTTCATAAATCTATATCCCAATAGACATAACACTCCTCTTCTAGAATACCCTCATAGGGGTGGATCTACTCTCACTCTCCCCAACTTCTTAGAGCTATCAGCTCTTACCTTAGAATATTTGTCAAGTCCTACTTATGGATAATCAACAAACCTATATCATGTATGACACATAAAAAATACTACCTAGTTATCTTGTAAAACAAACTCAGATATCTCCTACCACAGTTGCAGTACATAGGTATACTACTGACAAATCTCATAGAACTCGCTCCATTACCACCTAAAAGACTAACACAAATGGACCTCTGTTGGAGTTTGCAAGTCTAAACCTACTCCTTTTCCCACTGTATCAACCACTAGATGTCTCTCCTCCAAATCTCTTCCAGATAGCAGATCATCACTATTGAGTAGCCATATAATCATTCTCTGTCAATCACTCTCTCTACTAGCTCAAAAATATCAGTAACAAAAAGGTACAATTGGTTTCCTTAAACTATCTCAATGTCCTCTTAAAAAGTAATAGGATTTTTCTTCCATAGCATACTTGGCCAATGTAGTAAACATAACCTAATATTATATCACAGTCTTTTACCCTGAGCTAACCTCATAAGTCTCTTGAATATGTTGTCTAGTTGAAAGAGGTACAAACTAGTTTCAAAAAATCTCATTGAACTCCTAGGATATCATAGCATTCAAACTCCCTAGAATTTTTTATTTGCTAGGCCAACCACCAACGTTTATCTTCTCCATTTAACAGAAAAATAACTAATAAAACTCTCCTCCAATAACAATAGATAAATCCTATGGATCAGTTACAATTAATTCTTATAGACCATTACACTAATACCAAAAAAATTCTATCACAACATTACCTTATATTACCCATAAATAGAATGGGTCATTCCACATCAAATCATGGTAGGGAAAAAATTCCATTACATAATTAGAGAGAATTACAAAAATTCTAAATAATTTACAATCTATAAAGCCACTAAAAGTTTAATTATACATAAGAACTCATCACCAAAATTCTTTTCATTCATTTTAGAAGTGCTTATAATCAAAATAATTTTCTATAAATAATATATGATAAGACACAATAGAACAGTAAGAAAAACCACAAAAATCAAAAGTCAAACCAACATAACTATATACATTTTGATCTCAAACTTTTACCTTTCTCTAATCAACCTTCCCATTTTTCCTTCTCTTGACCTAAAATTGAAGTAGAAAGCAAGCATGAGCAACTATAGCTCAACTTGTCACATTCATGCTTCGTTTGTTTTTTTGGTGCTTTTGTAAAAGACAGTTTTAAAAAACATTAGTTTAGAAAATATTGGGAATGTGATTTGACGAACCAAACAACACAAACAACACAAAAAAAAGAGTTTTCTAAAGGATAAGCATATATAAAAAGCTTTCTCAAAACTGTAGAAAAATGAAAAAAAAGAAGATATTGGGAACGTGATTTGACGAACCAAACAACACAAAAAAAAATTCCTCCATTTCCAAACAAAAAAGGCAAAAAAAAAATGCTCAATCTAACTAAGCCTTTATTAACGAAAATTAATAATAAAAAGTAAAATAGCAAAGTAATTTCATCCATACAGAAATCTAACTAAATTGTTACTAATAAATATATATCTAGAATAAAAATAACATAATTAAAAAAAAGAAATTCCAACGCACAAATTCTAAGTAGTAGAGTAGTAAAGAAGAACATTAAAGACATCTTTTCCCTTTCTTAGAAAAAATAGATTTCTCTCAGGCCCTTATTCCTCCTTATAGATATTTATAAATTAGAATTTATGTCCTTATAACTCTATAAGCTTGCATTTTATATAATAGACTCTTATAACTCCTAATATATATTACCATTAGCATTCAAAATTATCAAAACCTTGTAAGTCCTAGCAGAAAATATCTCAAAATATCCACCATTCATCAAAACTATCTCTGATTTACACAATTCAATTAAAAATTAAAAATGTTAAAATATAACCTACCTCAAGTAAGATAATTTTTTAGCTATCCCAATGGACAAAATGACCAAAAGTTACCCAAAATAGACTTTCTATCTTTATATTTTCTCTCCTCTCTCTTTACTCAACTGCCTTATAAAATGATTTTTAATCCTTTTTTAAAATGTATGTAGATTTTAATTCTTTTATAAATTATGAGTGAATTTTAATATTTGTAAAATATTTGATGTAAGCATTATGACCCTCCAATACCTAGCGCTATGACACTCCCTTACAAAATCCAACCAAATATAGGGCATAACGTCATAGTGCCCTAGACTAGTGTCATAATGTATTAGAGAAGACCTTGTGTCATAGGGCTGAACCAATCAACATCATAATATTCTATTAAATAACCAAAATGATAGAAGCTCAGCGTCCCTCTTAGCTCTACGATTCTTTTAAGGGAAATTTTAGAATTCAAAATTTTCACACACTAACCTTTGGAACACACTCTAGAAAAGAATTTGTGTATTCACACACATATAGAATATTTACAAACATATAAAGAATGAAAGTGCAAAAAATTCAAATGCAAGACATGCTTGATAATGTTTCAAATAGTTTAGAACACTGTAGCAATAGATGTTACTGTGGTGCCCTAGGATCTAAGAGAAGGATTAAATCCATAAACCTAAATATTTTTAAACCACCATATATAATTAACCATAACTAACTAAATAATCTAATAATAATAAAAATAATAATACTCTAGAACATCATTCAAATTTTAATTTCTTACAAATTGTTACATACAATAATCTTATTTTTATAAAGTCTATAAATCAAAAGAATAAGTATCGGATTACAAAATACCTTATAAAATATAATTATGAAATCCTACCTTAGTTAGCTATACTCAAATAGTCATTGTTCCTTTCCTGAAATATCAAAAAGTTTTCATAGGGTAAGCACAATATGCTTAGTAGGCTTCTTCCATATTTCCATCATGAATATCAATATCCATGTCATCATAAATAATAAATTATACATTAGAGGGTAAACTAGGTATTATTCATCAAAATATAAACTAATAATAGTAACTTATAATAACTTTAACATATTTATATTTTTGAAACTTTAATGCAAAAATTACTACTTGAATTTGAACATAACATTTACTTTTGCACCTTTCACAAAAAAATGCTTTCACAAGACTCTTAAAATATGTTTATTATTAGAGCCATTACTTGTACTTTCATAGATACATCACTTTACAAAGGTATCAAACATATCAAATGTTCTTACTATCAACATATTATTTTCATGTAAATTTATTTAAATGATCAAATATGTAATGTATGAATGTATTGTGCACATGTCCCAATGCCCGGCTATAACTCCACTTTCACTAATAACTCCCTTTAAACCTCTTATACAAGAACAAGGCAAGTGAGGTCAAAATAAAATAGAAGCCTCATGCAGCCATACAAGGCAGATATGGTAGCAATATAACATATACCTCTCATATCCACACTGGCATATGGGGACATAATAGAATAGATTAGGCCATTATATCATTTTAGAAAGTGCACTTATACCATTTCATAAATTAGAACTTCTCTAATGCCATGCAATGAACTATGCAATTTGAGTGTAATAATAGATGTTCATGACTTTAAACATGAGTATGATGATACATGAATTATCATAATTGCCAAACTAAGGTAACATTGCATGTGTAATAACCAAAACACTGAATATTATTCATTCCATTTAGAATTTTAGAAGAATATCAAGAATGTTATTTAATGACTTTTAGAAAACTATTATTAATACCAAAATACCTCATTTATTTAGTATGTATAAGATCATCACGAAGAAAACCAATGGGTAAAATTCTAATTTTTTTTAGTAAAAATGTTCAAAATAAAGCATACTACAATATATAAAAAGTTTTAGTGTGAAAAAGCTATAAAATCTAAGGAAAACATATTTTTATCTATATCTTGTTATAAACCTATTAGAATTCAAATCAAAGACATGTGCTTAGAAGTCTACCTCTTGCTTAAGGCCTTCAAATGGCCCATGCGATAAATTTAGCTTCAAGACTTCCAAATTATCTTTCCTTTTTATCTCATCTCCTTGTTCCCTCTACTTTTCTTTTCTCTTCTCTGGAAACAATTGAGGGGGGGGGGGGGGGGGGGGGGGGGGGGGGGGGGCGGGGTGGTAGTTGAATTTAGAGAAATGTATTTAGATATTTTCTTTTTAAAAATATTAATTTTGATCTAGCTCTATAGTGCTAATTGTGATAGCACCACACTTCTCCACCAAATATTCTAGATGCTGCTAGATTCTTTTAATTCAATATCTGAGCACTGCAACGGTGCCACCTAGCACCTTAGTGCTCTCTTAAGGTCCTTCCCAAAATAGAGAGTAAAGAACCACATCAATTCCACTATCAAATCCACAAGTAGATGAGCATTTTTCCTTATGTTATTTTCTCTACCCCATTTCAATTCTTAAACTTATTTAAGGTTAATTAGATATTCTCAAAATTAAATTAATAATTAAATAAAAATATGTGAGAATTTATCCCAAATTAATTCAATTAAGTGAGTCCTAAAACATCATATATTATATTCTTCCCTTCTTATAGAAAATGCCATCCTCAACCTTTCTATATAAGTTAGTATATATAGAGTACTCAGAATAAATCAGGATAGTTACTTCATCTCCTCTTCTTTTTCCCAACTTGCCTCTAGATCAAACTTATTCTTACATTGAACTTTAGCCATTGGTATCTATTTGATCCTAGACTCTTTCACATCATAGGCTAATCTTCATTGTAGTTTTTCCTTGTAAGTTAGATTGGTTTACACTTCAACTTCATCTTTAAGAACTCCTTGATTCAAATATGATACTCATTTTCTTAATATTAACATGTGGAACACATTGTGGATGTCTGACATGTGATCAGACAGGGAGATCTTATATGATAATTTTCTAATTCTTTAATTACTTCAAAAGGTCTGATTTACCTAGGACTCGACTCTCTATCCTTTCAAATCTACCTACACCATTCACCGGGTATACTTCAAGTATACAAAATCCCTAATATGAAGTTATATAGATGTATTTTTTGGATCAGAATATTTCCTTTACTTATCTTGAATTGCTCTAACCTTTTTAGATCAATCTAATCTTATATATAGCATTGTCTACATTGTATACATAGTGGTGTTCTGTAACTTATCCATACGAAGATCTATATGGAGTCATACTTATAGTTTCTTGGAAGTTATTTTTATAAGAAAAGTTAATTAGAGGTATATGATTCTCCCAGGTTCCTCTAAAGTCTATAATATATAACTTCAACAAATCTTCTAATATCCGAATAGCTCGCTTTGATTGTCGATCTATTTAGGGATGAAAAATCATATTGAAATTCAACCTCAATCCTAGACCCTCCTAAATACTCTTAAACAACATAGAATGCCATGCAATCTAACAATTCCCTTCATATAAATTGAGCCAACTCATTAACTGAATTCATTTGCCTCTAAGGTAGAAAATTAGCAAACTTAATCAACCATTACCTATACAACATCATGACTTTGTCTAAACCAAAGAAAGCTGTTAACCAAATTCATATTGATCACTTCCCACTTCTACTTAGGGATAACTAAGGGTTAGAATAATCCATTGGGTCTCTAATGTTTAGCTTTTACCAATAAGCATGTTCAACAGTTAGAAAAAAACTTTGTTAATTCTTGCTTCAACATAGGCCACCAAAATATTGGCTTAAAATCATAATACATCTGACTAATGATTAGATGAATGGTATACCCAAAATAGTGGGCTTCATGTTAGATTTACCATCACTAATTATAACCATCTAGAACCATAATCCATCACCATAGAATATTATACCATAATCATTTGCATGTAGTTGAGACATCTTTTTTTAGAATGAATTTGATCTATCAATGTTATATGGTCTTCATCTTTCTTCTAAGCTTCCTTAATACTATCTTGTAAAGAGGATTGAACTATCATGTAGGAAATAACTTCATCAAACACATTAGATGGATAAATCACTTCTAATCCCAACTTCTCCTCTTGGATCAATGCTTGCTCATAAGTAAATAAATTGGCTGCTATTCCTATAAACTTCTGACTCAAAGCATGAACAACCACGTTAGCTTTATTGGGTTGATAAATGATGTCTAGATTATAATATTTAACTAGCTCCAACCATATTTTTTGCCTCAAATTCAACTCCTTATAAGTGAAAATGTACTTTAGACTCTAATAGTCAATGTAAATCTCACACCTTACCCCATATATTATATCTCAAAATATTTAAAGAAAATATAAAGTCCACTAATTATAGGTCATGAGTTAGATTATTCTTCTCATGTGGCTTTAATTTTCTAAAAGCATAAACAATCACTTTCACATTCTCCTATAACACACATCCTAGGTACTTCAAAGAAGAATCAGTTTACACTTAAAATCTTTCAACTCTAGATAGAATAGTTAAGATATGAGCTGGAACTAAACACTCCTTTAGCCTTTAGAAGCTCTCTTTACACTCAGATTTCTAATCAAATGGCATGACCTTTTGCATAAATCTTGTATGAGGGATTCTAGTCTATGAGAAGCCCCTAACAAACTTCCTATAATAGCCTACCACGCCTAGAAAACTATTAACCTCTATCACAAAAGTTGTTTTTGGACAAGCTACCATAGCATGCACTTATTGAGATCTATAGATTTTCTCATTGTATTACCAAAACAATATATAGATTTTGACTAAAATTCATATTTAAAGAACTTAGAATATAATAATTATTATCTCAAAGTCTCAAATGTTAATCTCAAAGGTACAGCATGGTCTTCTTCTATCTTCGAATACACCATAATATTATCAATAAACATAATAATGAACTGATCCAAATATTCCATGAATACCCAATTAAACAAATCTATGAATATCGTTATTGAATTTGTCACTCCAAATGGCATCACCAAAAAAATGTGTACAACCCATACCTAGTATTTAAAGAAGTCTAAACCATATCTTTAGCCTTCACTCTCAACTAATGATAACTAAATCTCAAATCTATCTTAAAGAATATAACTATTTCCTTTAACCTGATTAAATAAATTATCTATATAGAATGGTGGATATTATTCTTCATAGTTATCTTATTCAATTCTTAATAGTCAATGCACATCCTCAAAGACTCATCTTTCTTCATCACAAATAATTTAGGAGCTCTCCATGGGGATTGTAATAGATAAATTTTTATAGTCAAATTTCAGGAATAATTTATTTTCTTGAATTTTGTTTTATTCTTTTGTAAATAAAGGGATTGTAATAGATAAATTTTTTATATTGAACTTTTGGTTATTGTATATAAATTTTGAATAGTGATGTATATATTAAATGATTTGATATATTGATGTTTTCATTGGTTTAATATGTATAAAGTGAAATTTGTGGCTCTAGTAGATTAATTAAAAGATAAAGTGAAATTCATGGCTCTTCCCATTTAGTACTTAGGGAATTATAAAGTGGTACTAGAGTGAAGGTTATTTGATGAATCGAATTATTTCAAGAGCCATAGGATTTATCATTAGTGGTGTAAAAGTGGGTAATACAGATTTTCTTCTTTAGATTTGATTGATTAATTGCATATCTGTGTATGTGTATGTGTTTTAAGTTTTATGTTTGTTGGATTAGTAAAGGGGATTTTATTAGTGAGTAGATGGACTCTTCTGATTAAGATATATAGAATGGACAGTGTACAATAGCAGTCCCAGTGAGTTCTAACAGTTTGATGCAACTTGCCAATATACTTGTATAAGTAATGAGTGATGCATAAAGTAAATAAATTGGACATAAGGTACCATAAGAAGTTAGATATTTATATATGTTCTATAAATTGAAACTAACACTGTTTAAAAGAGCTATAGAACCCTAGATAGCACAACACTAGTTGTTTAGGATAGAGAAAAAATTGATAGCATATAGTGCCCAAAGAATAGAAAAGTAATGTTCTTAGTATTTCTAATTGAAGGTGAAGCAAAAAGTTGGTAGATAGGATTATAATGATAGAAATTCAAGGGAAAGATGAATGTAGATATTAACTAGTTAGATTTTGTTGCTATTTTCAAAAATTAGTTTGTACCTCCAGTAGCTCGATAGTAAATACTGTAGGCTTTTATGAACTTAGAGGAGGGAGAAAAGATAGTGATATAGCATGAATTCTTGTTTACTACACTTGCAAGGTATGCTTCACAGTTGATTAGTATAGTAGAAGAAAAATGCTATAGATTCTTAAGAGGATTGAAGGATGAAATGAGACTCCCTTTGGTACCATTAAGAATTTTTTAGTTTTTAGAACTAGTTGAGAGAGCAAGATTAGTATAGAATGATTTAGGTATACTACTATTTAAATAAGATATAAGCAAGAAGAGATTGGGACATGATATGACATGGAGAAATAGCTGTGAAAAGAGAAGTAAATTTTTAGATAGTAGGAAAGGATCTAGGATGATTGTGGGATATATATTGAAGTGTGCCCAATGTGGAAAGAGGCATATTGGATAAGGTTTTTGATGACCTAATAGCTTTTTAGATGTGAACAATGAGGACATCAAATGGACGATTATCCAAAACAATGATAAGGAGCAAGATTAAGATTTGGAGCAAAGTAGTTCAAGTAGGGCTATAGATAGAGTATTATGGGATCCTGGGGAATGATTAGTATTTCATTGCTTGTTAAATAATATATGATTGAATGAAATGCATAAGGGTGTTTGATTGATTGAACTCATAATCGATCAAATGAAATAAAAGAAACATGAGTGATCAATAGTTATTTAGATTATTTTCATAATTATATATTTAAAATTATACTTTTTTATCAAATTAATTTATTTAATGAAATTATTGAGTTTTGAATGGGTTCGATTTTGTTTTATCTTAATTTTATTTTACATCATTTTATTTTTTAGTAACCATGAAAATGTCAAGGGTGACTGTTTTTTAAAGTGGGTAAATTATAACAACCTAAAAATTTTAAAAACAATTTTAAAATAAAAATATAAATTTTTTTGTAATTCTAAACTATAGAGCTGTGACACTATAACTTTGAGCGTAGTAACATTAGAGGGAGCAACACTAGGGCATTAGAATTTGACATGGCGGTGCTAATCATCTCTATTCTACAGTAAGTGTGAAATGAGCATGCAGTAGTGAGATGCCAGGTTGTACCACAGTGATACTAAGCACTAAAAATATTTTTTAATAGAATTTTTCACTTAGCAGTTACCTCCCCCCTTTCACTTGGCTTGTAAGGTAAGGAAAGGAAGAAAGAAGAGAGGAAAAGGGGAGAGAGATAAGAGAGAAAAAGGGGATTGGAGCATTCTCATTCGCCAATTGTATTTGGAGATTTCTCTGACTCGTGGTAGGTAACCTTAAGTAATAGCTTGTATTTTGACCCATACAAATAATTCTTTTGAATTCATTTTAAGACAAATTTCAAAACTAACTTTGCCAAAAAAAAAATAGATATTATTATATTTTAATTATAATAAAAAAATTTATAATTTTTAAACACTAGTGCAAATCTTTAAGAAATTAACACGTATTGTACAAGTGAGGATTTTAGGACAGTCAAATGTCTATTTTGTAAACCTATTTCACTAGTATTTTTAAATAAAATGATTTATTTTATAGATATTTTTTATAATTTTTAAAGCTGCAAAGAATTTATATGAATTTTAAATTAAATTTTTTATTAAATTATATAATTATATAGTATTATATTATTATATTAATATACCTTTATTAAAGCCTTTTTCTTATTCTTTCTTTAGATAAGCAGCAACAGAGAAAAGAATTTAGGAATTTTGAGTGAATTGTGAGGAGAGAAAAATAGAAAAGGGATTAAAGGTCAAGAAGTGATTTTTGCCACTCGGTCCAGTTGGGATAGTAAATCATCTCGTTGTAAGGAACCATTAACATATTTCAAATTTTAATAATTTTGTGTTTATGATATTTTTTTGATCAAATTTATAGTTTTGTTACTAAAAATAAGGATAATTTTTTATTGGTAAAACTTTTACTACATAATTTTTTATATGTGATAGATCTCGTCAATATGAATATTTTCATTGTAATATATTGAATTTTCACCATTTAAATTGAAAATTATATTTTTAAAGTAAATGCATAATAAAAAAATTTGGTTTATTTTTTCTGCATTTTATAATTATTATATTTCTAATATGATATTGACTTACATTGCATAGAAAATATAGCATTTATATGAAAGCAAGGAAGGCTGATTGTTAATACTATAATGAATATGTGTTTTCTCTTAAAATATAATACCCTATGAAGGAGGGTAGGCCAACAGGTATTCCTTTAAATAAAATTTTAGTGGGGTAATCCTAGCTGTAGCATATAATAGACTAACTGAGTTACATCGATGGGTATAGGGTGACCACTCTTAAATAATTATTAAAAGCAACCTATGAAAATAAATTATTAATAAATATAAATAAAAAATAGGATAAAATTGACAAATTGATAGCTATGGTAGATAACATATGTAGATAATAAAACACTATATTAAAGTTGGATTGTCTTGTCTGTCATTTTATTAACTTATTGATAAATAGAACTAAAATTATACTAGTATCAATATTGATACAACATAGCATAACATACTAGCAAGGCTAATTGGGTGGCTTTATTGAATCATATTAAGTGATGATTGATAGTGATTAGAATTGAACATATATATTGATTATTTTGCCTTGCATTGAAAATAGTTATATGGTTATTTGCTAGGCTTTTATGTTAATTATGTGATTTTAAATGATTTCAGGTAAGGAGCCTACATCTTGAAGCTTGTACTAATGCCAGTATAATTTTTATATTAGATTTTAGTTTATATATTTTTTTATAGCCAGTGTGGCTATTGTATATATTATTTTAGACTCTAGTTGAATATTATAATTATTAACAGTAGTGATGTGAATTATATTTTTTTTTGTATTTTATTAGTTTTTTTTAATGTAATTAATCTGCTCTGGGTATTCGTATTGGCATGTCTAATAAATGAATGAATTTGGTTGTATAAAAAAAGACATATAAAAGAATTGATGTTCTTCAACTTAGATCTTAGGATGTGACCTAGTGGTATTAGAGCAATGGTTAGTGGAAAATTGTGCTTATTACTATAACTACATTAATGATTACATTATTTATTTCTGAAATATGTTTAGAGATTTATTTTGTTTTGAAAACTTTATTTTGTATTTATTTATTTTATTTTGAATGATTTAATTTATAATTAAGATTTATTTATTGATCAAGTAAATGGACAAAAAAGGGAAGACATTTGAATATGCTACTAAAGTGTTTTCAGTGACATATAAGAATATGGAAAAATTTGTTAGCATGATTGCTCATATGATAAGTGATAAATTAGCAAAATATTTTGGAGAGAGTTTTAAAAAAATTGGTAAAAGTAGTAGGAAAATGATTGGTAACATTGTCAGAGCACCTGCAACTCTACAATGTATAAGGCTTGGGAGAAGACATGTGGGACACTATTATAGGACAATAAAATAATACTTTTGATGTGGTGATTATGGGAAACAAATGGCAGAATGCCCATTCCCTAGACTTAGGCAAGGATCAGTTCATATTGGAAGCAAACAGTTGGAATCTGTAAAAGAGGTTCCTAAAGTGCCTGAAAATTTGACTAGTATGAGTTTATTTAATTTATTACTTAAAACTTGAGTTTTTTCCACAATTTTAGAATTAATTTTTTTATGATTTATATCTCATATAGACTCTTGAGTTTTGAACCAATTTGATTTTATATATTATAGATTTCATTTTATTTTTAGGTACTATTATTTTATTTGTATTACTTGTGAGATTAAATAGAAATGTCGAGGGGAAAAGTTTTTTAAGGTGGACAAATTGTAATAGCTTGTATTTTAACCCATTATTTAATTTTTTTTAGGATTCATTTTAAGCTAAATTTAAAATCTGACTTTGCCAAAAGATAGATATTATTATGTTTTAATTATAATAATTTTTTCATAATTTTTGGGAACTAGTTTGCTCCTTAAAAAATTGATACCTATTAGTATAAGAGGTGATTTTAGGACCGTTAGGTATCCATTGTACAAATTAATTTCACCAGTATTTTTAAATAAAATTATTTAATTCAAGAATATTTATTTATAATCTTTAAACCCCAAAAAATTTTATAGGATTTTTATTCTGATATTTTGATTAAATTATATAATTAAGTAAAATTATATTATTATTTTATTATAAATATCCTAATCCATTAATATACCTTTATTAAAGTATTTTCCCTATTCTTTATTCAGCCAAGCAGCAATAGAGAAAGGAACTTATGAATTTTGAGAGATTTGTGAAGAGATAGAAAATAGGAGGATTTGAAGGTCATGAAGCAATTTTTGCCACTTTATCCTATTTGGATGGTTGTTCATCTCATTGTAAGGAATCATTATCCTATTTATGATTTTAATAATTTTGTGTTTTTGATATTTTTCTGTTCAAATTTATATTTTAGTTACTAAAATAATGATAATTTTATATTGATAAAACTTTCACCGCAAAATTTTTTATATATGAATATTTTGATTATAACATGTTGAATTTTTGCTGGTTAAATTAAAAGATATGATTTTTTGAAGTAAATACATAATAGATAAATTTGGTAAATTTTCCTGTATCTTATGATTATTATATTTACTATATGATATTAACTTACATTGCATAGAACAAATAGCATTTGCATGTAAGTAAGGAAGGCTGATTATTAATTCTATAATGAATGCAGGTTAGCTCTTAAAATGTAATATCTTATGCAGGATGGTGGGCCAATGGGTTTTCCTTCAAATAAAAGGTTAGTAGTGTAATTCTAGTTCTAGCATGTAACCAACTGAATAGATTATGCCGATGGGTAGAGGGTGATGACTCTTAAATGATTATTGAAAGCGACATGTGGAAATAAATGATTAATAAAGATAAAGAAAAAATATAATGAAATTGACATATTAATAACTATGACAGATAAAATATGTATGAAATAAAATACAACATTAAAGTTGGATTATCCTCACTTGCTTTGCATTAATTGATTAATATATAGAACTAAAATTATATTAACATTTATATTGATACAACATAGTATAGCATACTAGCACAGCTTATTGGGTGACTTTATTGAAACATATTGATTTTATTATTTTTTTTTTTTTTTGTATTTTTATTGTTCATTTTAAGTGATGATTGAAAGTAACTAGAATTGGACATACATATTAATTATTTTACCTTGTATTAAAAGCAGTGATACATTTTTGGTTCTTACTAAGCTTTTATGCTCATTATGTGTTTTTAACTGATTTCAGGTAAGTATCCTACAACTTGAGGTTGTGTACTTATGCTAGTATAGTTTTTATGTTAGATTTTAGTTTATATATTTTTTATGGCTAGTGTGGCTATTATATATATTATTTGAACTCTTATAATAGATTGTAATTATTAATAGTAGTAATGTAAATTATATTTTTTTGCATTTTATTAATTTTTTTTAAATGTAATTAATCAGCTCTGAATGTCTGTATTGATTTTGCTAATAAATGAATGAATATTGATTGTATAAAAAAAGAGAGAATAGAATGATGCTCTTCCACTTAAATCATGGGATGTGCCACCTATATTCCACTCTAATTTTTATTATTTTGAGTTTTATGAATTTAATCTTTTCTAAATTGATAAAAATATATTTTATTTCCTATTTTATCATACTTTTATCATATAATTCTTTATATATTTTAGATATGCATTGTATGAGCATTTTGTTAGTAATATTACAAAATTTTATTGGGTGGATTGATAGTTATAATTTTTTGAATATAAATGGATATCATTTAGATTTTTTTCACTCCTTAGATTAGTGTATTTTATACTTGATATTGACTCCCATTGTAAAAAAAAATGACATGATTGATATGAAGTAAATATGACAATTGTATATATGAACAGAAGACTAGTTATTAACATTATAATTAATATGGTTTAGATCTTAAAATATAATAACCTATAAAGGAGGGATGAGCTGATAGGCTATCCTTTAAAAGAGGTTTATAATAAAATCTTGGATATTAGCCTGTAGTTGATTGACTTTATTACACCAAAGAGTAGATGGTGATGACTCTTTATATATTACTAAAAATCAGCTATAATGATGATGCAATGATGATATATTGAATAATTAATAAGACACATATATGACAGATGATAGAATGAAATCACTACATTAAAGTTGACATCCTTCCTTACTACTTATAATTACATTATTGATTGCATGGATATGATAGCACATGTGCAGAATGATAGAAAAACTAGTAAACCAAGCACTGAAACTAATACCACATGACATAGTATATGAAAAATACACCTACAAATATTGATAGACATATTATTATAGTACACTAGTTTGACATATTAATAGATAAGTACACATGGCTTGATCATTGATAGAAAATATATGACGGAATTATTGACATGAATATAAGTAATAGATACTTGACATATGCTTAACTATATGACACCTGATATTTATTTATAGACTTTTATTAAATTTTTGATGGATTCATATGTTTCTTGAGATACTATGTTTTGATGATCATATTGAATTTTATGAAAGTTCATTAGGGATGTTAAGCCCTTAAGAACTAGCCCGAACCTAACCAGGAGAGGGGGGGGGGTGAATTGGTATAAAAAAATTTCTTAAATCAAAGCATAATAAGCACAAGCCAAAATCACCAAAGAAAATTAAGTGCAAAAATTTAAATGCGGAAGCAGTAAAAAGAACACAAGGGCTTATAGTGGTTCGGTCAACTTGACCTAAGTCCACTCCCTGAAGGCGCCCTCCAAGTATTGCACTAAGTAAGTGTCTCTCCTTTAGCTCTCATAGCTATGCGGAGAATCCTTTACAACAGACGCCTTTTCACCAACCCCGGTGTAGCAGAGAACTGACTCCTTTTGCTTCCTCTTGAAGCGGGCAGAGAATCGACTCCTTTTGCTTCCTCCTGAAGCGAGCAGAGAACTCGAACCTTTTGCTGAAGTAGACCTCCCAAGGACGAAGACCGGAGAAGACGACTTGGAACCTTGCTTGGAGTAACCCTTGTGAACCCTCTCACAAACTCCCCCTCACAAGTTTCTCTCTCTCTCTCCCTCTCCCAAGGCTCTCTTAGGTCAAGACAGCAGCACTCAAGGTTGTTTGCATAAGAAAATTTGGATCCTTTAAATAGAATTTTAAGAACCGACATTATCGTCCAAGATGATAGGAATATCGTCTTGGACGATCTGTACAAATCGTGGACTATCATCCTGAACATCACCCTGAATGGGGGTCTGGACGATTCAAAATTATCTTGATCGTCCGGGACGATCTCACAACCATTCCAAATGATTAGTTCAAAATAGAGGTAAATCGTCCAGAACATCGCCCTGAATGCGATATGGCTGATGTAGATCATCCATAACATCACCCTGAATATGATTTGGCCGATGTTGATCATCTAGAAGCAAATAAAGTTTTTGAACTGATTGACCCGAATGATCTTGCGATCGTCCAGTACGATGTGATCGTATCAATCATCCTTAATTTCCTTCCTTGATTTCTGGATTAATTTAGGCATAATTATGATAAATCGTTCAGGCCGATACAAGATCATCCTGGCCAATTTTCACAAATACAAAAGACCTAAATAGATCATGTCGGCGGATTCTTTCTGCTTTGAGTACATCGTCCTGACCGATCTAACGATCGTCCAGGCCGATAGGCTAATGACGGTTGCCTTAACTAAGAATCCTGATTAGGGTTTCTATTTTAAACCTGATCGTCCAGGACGATATAATTATCGTCCGGGATGATGTGAGTGAAAACAGAAATTTTAAGTTAGTCAGAAAAAATTCACTCAAGTGTGTGTGTGCAAGGTTACTTAGCAACAGATACTTCACAGGTTACAATTGACTCAAGAAAGGGAAAAAGAAAAATTACAGACTGACTCAGACCTAGTTTACCCAATCTTGAGCTGGTTCTAATTGTCGTCTGATCTTGTGGTCCTGAAATATTAGTGAGCAAGACATTTGTTTGCTATTATCAAAATCACAATCCATGAAAATAGATTTGCAACAATCTCCCCCTTTTTTATGATGGCAAACATAACAACGATTGATTCTAAAGTAGCAGAAAGTTTTTAAATTTCATAATAGTATAAGTACAAACATACTACTCCCCCTTTACCATATCAAAAAGGAGTAGGGAACTAAAAACAAACTAGAGCAACTAAAGCTGAAAAGTATAAAAAAAATAGAGAAAAAACAAACATAAATAACTACAGAAAATAGAATCTAAGACTAGAAAGGTGAGGGACCCTGATCATCAAATGAAGGTGGTGGTGGTGGTGGCTGCTGGAAGTAACTAGTCAGGGCAGCGAACTGAGAGCCAAACCAGGCCATGTCCAGGTCGTGTTGCTGCTGCTGGTGTTCATCGTAGGCATCAAAATGGGCCATGTCCTCATTATGCTGCTGCTACTGGTGAGTAATGAAAGTGTCAAATCGGGTCTCCAACAGATCAAATCTCTTCACTAACTGATCCAGCTGTGAGTGCTGGCAGAGAGGAACAGGTTCAAGAATAGGAGCGGGAGCCTCCTCATCCTCGGCCTCCTGAGCTTCCTCATCCCCTAGGTGGAGACGAGTACTATGAAGTACTTTGAATGAATTGTTTGAGTAGAGAGGTGGCGGATGGTTGGGAGGAGCAAGATATTGAAGATTGTACTTAGTTTGTAGAACATAAGTAATGAGGTGTCCTAGAGCAAGACTGGGTTTCCTCTTATGTCCTAGATCACGAATTGTAGTCAAATGTTCAATATAGTGAAAAATTATGTCAGTAGCATTGAACTCCCTATGGGCCAGAATGTAGAAGGTAGTAAGAGAAAGAAGAGGAGTGATGTGGACTCGGTCCCAGGCTTTTGGAATGATAGAAGTGCGAAGGACATGCTGGATTGTCCTAGCATCTTTGAGTAAAGAGCTAGTGTCTCCAACATGGAAGGGGGAATTGGTATGGCGAAGAAAGTGATTTGCAGTGGACTAGTTAAAATCAGGATCAGTGATAAGGGTATGCAGCTTATCCCTAGTGGTGGATAGCTGCAACAGCTCAGCACAATCCTAATATGTGATTTCGATAGGGCGTCGATTCATATAGGAAGTGAGAGCAGTGAAGGAGGAATTTATGCAAAGATTTACAAAAAATTCATAAATAAGTTCAGAACTAAAGGGGACAGCGAGAGTAAGAATAAAACAAAGAGAAGTGTGGCTGAAGAGATCCAGTACCGGATAGGAAATATAGGCTGGATTAATTATGTGGGAGAGCGTAATGCCACACTCTCTGTAACGGTGGTAGGCAGCTTGATCTTCTGCCTCCCTGAATCGAGGGTCCAGTGTGGCCCTCAAGGAGCTTCCAGATGTCTGACGAACACGCTTTCCTCCAGCTATAGTAAGAAAACAGGGGGCAAGTGAGTAAGGAGTAGTTTGAAGTCAGGAACATTGGCTAAAGGGTGCTGAATTTAAGGGATTGGCCGGATCGTCCAGGACGATTCGATGCAATTATTGTGAATATTCTGGTTGGTCAAAAAGGTGGTCCGATCGTCCGGGTCGATCAGATATCGGCCAGGACGTTTAGACACAGGCGATCATCCGAAGGAGTCAAGCCGAATGACCGTTGAAAAAGTAGATTGTCCAGTCTGATTAGGTGTATCATCTAGGACGATGCTCAATAATGAATCGTACCGGCCAAATTTAAAACTTTTTAAATCTGTGCCACGTGTATCGTCCATGAAGATCAATGGATCGGCCAGGACGATTGTTCAAAAATGGATCGTCCCAGGCGATTTTAAAGATTTTAAACGTACTGACATGTGTATCGTCCAGGACGAACAGGTGCATCGGCCAGGATGATTCCCATAAAATTCATCGTCCAGGATGAATAATATATTGGCCAAGACGATCAAAAAATATTGTAGCAGAGGATAATCATTTAGTCCAGAATGATATAGGATCATCCGGGATGATAAATTTCAGAAAAGTCCAACAGAAGAAATTTGAACATAGATGGTCCAATCGTCTGGGACGATAACAATATCGGCCAGGATGATGTGACAAAATTTGATAATCAAGGGAAAGATGGAGAAGGTTAGAGAAAAAGCCCTCAAACAAATCAATCTAAAATCAATCAACGAAAAAAGGAAAAAAGAACAAAAAACAAACAGAGAATTTTTGTGTTTTTATTTTTTATTTTTTTATTTTTTTTAGTTTTTGTAAGGCGTGCATATGATAAATTGCCCAAATAATTAAATTTTGAAGATTCAAAAGATCAATGAGTTAACAATGTCAAATCTGAAAATGGTAGAATATCCGATCCTGTTAACCCTAGCTCGGACTTCTTTCAAGGCACAAATCGTCTTTTGAAAATAAAAGGCCTAACTCAAAAAAACCTAATTGGTTAAAAAGAAGATCCGTTCAAAAATTGGTTACAAAAAAAATATCTTATAGAATAATATACCAAAGCAATTTGTCTCAATCATGGAATTTGAAATCAAGCCTTTGGAAATATCAAAGAATCCATGAGTTCTTCTAAGTTTTAAAAGTTTTGAAATGAGAGGACAGCTTGCTTTTAGTGAGCTCATTTTATGCCTCTTGTCACTTTGAATGGATCTTTGAGCTTCTTTTGATTTTTTGATACACTTTGTGTATATATTTTTTTCAATTTGGCGTCATTGCGCATCTTTTGTTTTTTTGTTTTTTTTTTTGGGTCATTGGCCAATTTTTTGTGTATTTTTGCAAGCTAAATTCTCTTTAACAAACTCTTAAAAAGGATTCTTAGTTGTGAGTATATCTTCTAGATATTAGAGAATAGTAACTCACTTTCTAATATAGGGAAGAACAAGTCACAAAATAGAATCAAAATCATATGATAAATGCAATGGCAAGATTTCAATTAACTTGAAAGATTTATAAAAACTTTGAACATTATATATAAGGTAGATTATTATAACAAGAAAAAAAGATCTTAATTTCAAAAACCAATTGTTAGTATGGGATAGACTTTTGTTTAGAGAAGATAATTATACCACTAAAAGAGATTAGAGGGAGGAAAACCATCAACGGCGTTTCTTCCTTTAACTTATTTAGAGATGCTAAACATTGGCCATAAATCTTCAAAATTTAAGAACTAAATTTTAACTGATAATTATCATAAAGAAAAAGAAAGCCAAAAATAAAAACAACTAGACCAACTAAACGAAAAAAGGTTAGCACAAAAAAAATAAATAACAATAATCAAAGTGCAATTCAAGAATTTATTAAGCCGCAATTTTAAGCAATTTATGAATTCTTGCAAATTTGGTTTCATGGATTATGATTTTGATGTTAACAAACACTACGACTGACTTTTCTACTGACATTTCAGGGCCACGAAATCAGAAGGCAATCGGAACCAGCTCAAGATTGGGTAGACTAGTTTGAGTCAGTCTGTAATTTTTCTTTTTCCCATTCTTGAGTCAATTATAACCTGTGAAGTGTCTGTTGCTAAGTAACTCTGCACACAGACACTTGAGTGAATTTTTTCTGACTGACTTAGAATTTCTATTTTTACTCACATCGTCCCGAACGATATTTATATTGTCAAGGACAATCATGTTTAAAATAGAAACCCTAATCAGGATTCTTAGTTAAGGCAGCCGTTATTAGCCTATCGGCTAGGACGATAGTGAGATCAGCCTGGATGATGTACTCAAAGCAGAAAGAATTCGCCGACATGATCTATTTAGGTCTTCTGTATTTTTTGAAATCGGCGAGGACGATATGTACAATAATGCCTAAATTAATCCAGAAATTAAGGAAGACAATTAAGGATGATTGATACGATCACATCATCCTGGATGATCGCAAGATCATCTGGGATGATCAGTTCAAAAACCTTAGTTGCTTTTGGATGATCAACATCGGCTAGATCACATTCAGGGCGATGTTCTGGACGATCAACATCGACCAGATCCTATTCAGGGCGATGTTCTGGATGATTTACCTCTGTTTTGAACTAATCGTTTGGGACGATTGTGAGATCTTCCCGGACGATCAAGCTAATTTTGAATCGTCCAGACCCCCATTCAGGGTGATGTTCAGGATGATAGTCCACGATTTGTACTGATCGGTCAGGACGATATTCCTAGCGTCCTGGACAATAATGTCGGTTCTTGAAATTCTATTTAAAGGATCCAAATTTTCTCTTACAAATAACCTTGAGTGTTACTGTCTTGACCTAAGAGAGCCTTGGGGGGGGAGAGAGAGAGAGAGAGAGAGAGAGAGAGAGAGAGAGATGAACTTGTGAGAGGGAGTTTATGAGAGGGTTCACAAGGGTTACTCCAAGCAAGGTTCCAAGTCGTCTTCTCCGGTCTTCGTCCTTCATCATTAGGAGGTTCTTGGGAGGTCTACTTAAGTAAAAGATCCGGATTCTTTGCCCGCTTCAGGAGGAAGTAAAAGTAGTCGGTTCTCTGCCCGCTTCAGGAGGAAGAAAAAGGAGTCAGTTCTGTGCCGCACCGGGGTTGGTGAAAAGGAGTCTGTTGTAAAGGCATCTCCACCTAGCTGTGGGAGCTAAAGGAGAGACACGTACTTAGTGCAATACCTGGAGGGTGCCTCTAGGGAGTGGACGTAGGTCAAGTTGATCAAACCACTATAAACAATTGTGTTCTTTTTACTACTTCCGCATTTAAAACAAACGAAATCAAAAGATCCTTTAGAATATTTGTTATCCTTACCTTTTCTCCAATTTTGATGATGCTTGTGACTCTTTTTTAGAAAGCTTTTGAATTGCCTTATGATTAAGGCAATGTTATCGCTTTTAGACCCGAAAGAATCAAAGTTCGTGTTGTTGACCTTCAATGCTATAGTTTTCTCCTTCCTTTTCTCACCTGCATCAAGATTCCTTTGATTCACCCCTTGCTCATAAGCAATGAGTGATCCAAGTAAGTTGTCAATCGAATAGATATTCAAATCTTTAGATTCAGTAATAGCAGTGATTTTAGCATCAAAAGAAGAAGGCAAGCATCTCAAAATTTTGTTCACTTTTTCATAATTTGAAAGTTTTCTTCCTAAAGCATGTAAAGAAGTGATAATTTGAGTAAACCTTGTATACATTTCAGAAATCATTTCAGAAGGTTTCATATGAAAATGTTCGTAATCATGCAAGAGAATATTCAAATGGGATTGTTTAACTTCATTAGTACCTTCATAGGTGATACACATTTTATACCAAATTTCTTTACCAGTTGAGCAAGTAGAAACATGCATGTAATCTTCAGATTTTAAAGCACAGAAAAAATAGTTCAAACATTTTGCATTTAATTGCGCTAAATCCATATCATCTAAAGTCCATTCAGTAAAAGGAAGTGGAACAGTAACACCATTCAATTTTCCAGTTGGAGGTGTATAACCATCCTTAACAAGCATCCACATGCGATAATCAATAGATTACAAAAAGGTAGATATGCGAGTTTTCTAAAAATTAAAAGGGATATTGTCAATCAAAGGTGGTCAGGTAATAGAATACCCTTCCGTAGTATTTTGATTCCCAAAGTTAGCCATGAATCAAAATTCAAAAAGTTTTCAAACTTAGTTTTTATGAATCCTGCTCTGATACCACTTGAAAGTTTGTTAGGGATGTTAAACCCTTAAGAACTAGCTCGAGGTTAATCAAGAGGAGGGTGAATTAGTATAAAAAAACTTTCTTAAATCAAAGCATAATAAGGACAAGCCAAAATCACCACAGAAAATTAAGTGCGAAAATTTAAATGCCGAAGCATTAAAAAGAACATAATGGTTTATAGTGATTCGGTCAACTTGACCTACATCCACTCCCTGGAGGCGCCCTCCAGGTATTGCACTAAGTAAGTGTTTCTCCTTTAGCTCTTACAGCTAGGCAGAGAAGCCTTTACAACAGACTCCTTTTCACCAACCTCAGTGCGGGAGAGAACCAACTCCTTTTGCTTCCTCCTGAAGCGAGCAGAGAACTGACTCCTTTTGCTTCCTCCTGAAGCAGGCAGAGAACCCGGACCTTTTGCTGAAGTAGACCTCCCAAGAACCTCCCAAGGATAAAGGATGAAGACCAGAGAAGACGACTTGGAACCTTGCTTGGAGTAACCCTTGTGAACCCTTTCACAAACTCCCCCTCACAAGTTCCTCTCTCTCTCTCTCCCTCTCCCAAGGCTCTCTTAGGTCTAGACAGCAGCACTCAAGGTTGTTTGCATGAGAAAATTTGGATCTTTTAAATAGAATTTCAAGAACCGACATTATCGTCCAGGATGATAGAAATATCATCATGGACGATCAGTACAAATCGTGGACTATCGTCCTGAACATCGCCCTGAATGGGGGTCTGGACAATTCAAAATTAGCTTAATCATCTGGGATGATCTCACGATCGTCCCAGATGATTAGTTCAAAACAAAGGTAAATCATCCAAAACATCGCCCTTTATGCGATCTGGCCGATGTAGATCATCCTGAACATCGCTCTGAATATGATCTGCCCGATGTTGATCATCCAGAAGCAACTATGGTTTTTGAACTGATCATCCAGGATAATGTGATCATATCAATATCATTCTTAATTGTCTTCTTTGATTTCCGGATTAATTTAAGCATAATTGTGATAAATCGTCCAGGCCGATACAAGGTCGTCCTGGCCGATTTCCAAAAATACAGAAGACCTAAATAGATCATGTCGGCGGATTCTTTCTTCTTTGAGTGCATCGTCCTGGCTGATCTCACGATCGTCCAGGCCGATAGGCTAATGACGACTACCTTAACTAAAAATCCTGATTAGGGTTTCTGTTTTAAACCCGATCGTCCAAGACGATATAAATATCATCCAGGATGATGTGAGTAAAAACAAAAATTCTAAGTCAGTTAGAAAAAATTCACTCAAGTGTATGTGTGCAGAGTTACTTAGCAACAGTTACTTCACAGGTTACAATTCACTATAGAAGGGAAAAAAGAAAAATTACAGACTGACTCAGACCTAGTCTACCCAATCTTTAGCTGGTTATGATTGCCGTCTGATCTTGTGGTCCTGAAATGTTAGTGAGTAAGACATTTGTTTGCTATCATCAAAATCACAACACATGAAAATAGATTTGCAACATTTTATTTATATATTGTTATTATTCAATGATGCCTTATTGATGAACACTAACTTTATTTTTAATGAGTTGAGCTTGCATATTGATTCTTAAAACCTTGCATTGAATGCAAGGAAAGGTTTTGGTTGCTTGTTTGGCTTTGTGCTCATTATATAGATTTGATTGATTTTAAGTTTGGGAACGGGACCAGTTGATTGAGATTGATTAGAGTCGTATTTCAAGTTTCATTTATTTTCTTACATTTTATGTCATTTTTTTGTAATTATGGGAGTTGAAATAGATGAATGTTATAGATTTAACTTTTGAATATTGTATATATATTTTAAATAGTGATGTACATGTTGATAAATGATTTCATATGTTCCTTTGATTTTTTAAATTGATATAAAGTAAATTTAGTGGCTTTAGTAGATTAATTAGAAGATAAAAAGATGAAATTCTTCTAATTTAGGTCTTGGGTGTTACATCAAAGGGGTTTAACCTAATGCAATAGTCAACTATGGCTGAGTAACTTATGGTTCAATAATTTAAATCATATGGCTGAATTTCACTAAGTAATTGGTGCATTTGATTTAAAATCACTTAATAATTCTAAGGATCTAGAATATATTGAGGCTAAATTGACAATAGCTCAAACCTCAGCCCACAAGTCAATTTGATAAGCTTTATTGGTGAATTACACAATAATATGATTGAACTAATAAAAAAGAGATTATGTGCTTATACCATTAATTTGAACTAGTAGGATCGAACCAAATATTCTTTAAAACATGTCTATTTATTATAACCACGACTTTCTTATCCATCTCACCATCATAATCATTAGCATTATGAAAACTCATCCCATTATGGTATAATAAACTTCATTTTAATTAGCATAGTGGATATAAGGCTTGTTAAAGATAATGCAAGTCTTTAATTTATGCATTGTCCTATAGATTCATGTTTAGATTAGTAGTTGACAATAGAATTTTAATTGGACAATGCGGTTGGAGATATGGAGTATGTTATGCCTCCATTAGATAATCAACATTAACATTGTTCAAGCTCATCCACTAGAGATATATTAAACTTTTCCACCCACTCTTACCTCCTTGATAATTATTCCAATATGTGTTCCATCAAACCAAAGAAGTTGGATTAAAATGTTCTAATATAATTCACAAATTAACTAGAATATTCAATATATTTTGTACTAGAGAGTCTTGTAATAAACATGAGAAGAATAAATCATGATTGAACTAGTTCATTTGTGTTAATAAACCTTAAATCCCTTTTGATAAATAATAAAATATGTTGGTACTAAACAGACCATATAGATACAATGATAGTAACTCTTTATTTTAAATGCTTTTTTTAATGTCATATTGATGCATCACCAGAGTGATAAATTGGAGAAATTGAAAAAATTGAATGGATGAGTTTATCCTCTTTTAACACTCTTAATTAAGTTATTGGCTTAAAATAATTATAGTAATTTATATTCCATTTTAATACTGTTATTGCCAGGTACCAAGCCCTGAATGAGAAAAGTTGAGGGTTGTGTTAGGTAGTCCAGAGACAGCATATAACTTGTTGAATAATCATGACATGAATACTTTTAAAAATTATATTAATGATAGGGCTTCTGTATTTGCATTCTATATTGATGATATCAAACATTACTGCTCACATCTTTAATTTATAGCTCCTAGTATTTGCATTCTATATTTGTTAGTGTGTGTACTAACATTTTAAGAACACCATGCATCATCCAAGGAAGATTCATGATTCAAAATTGGGTAGAATAGGTTAACTTATAAAATTTTTTGTATTATTTATTGATGTATTTTTTATTTCTTGAGTCAAGTCATATAAGGTATGCTAGCTTAGTGACCACACACACAGGGGGAGTGAGATTGAGTTAAAATTAGAAGTTCAAATTTTGAACTAATTATACTATATAATTTATATTATAGTATATGATCAGCTCATCTAAACAATTACCTTTGATAATCATGTATTTTGAACTAATCGTACTGTACAATTCAGGCACATCATAAAGGATATATATTTAAATTAAGAATCACAAATATCAATCATCAATTTAGATAATATTTTAATATTCAAAATCTATGTCTAATCATATTATATGATTTGTATCTTACTATATGATATATAACAATAATGCCTAAATTTATCTTATGATTAAGTGTTTAATTATGGCTAAATTGTTCAATCAGATCATATAGGATGATCGTTTTGGATGACCCGAGAGATACATAGGATGATAATTGATCATCCCACAGCATCCAAGATGAAATAACATACATTTTATACTAATTGTACCAGATGATCGCAGTATCGTACATGATGATCAGTACAAACACTTGAACTGATTGTACAGTGCAATTCTATTCGTACTGTCTGGAAGGGCTTTTTAATACTAATCATACATGATGATCTAATAATCATACTGGATGATTTTTTATGATTAATTAAATCTTTAGGGTTTTTTAAAGCCCTCTATTTAAGCTTTCTCAAGACACTTGGTAAGTGTCTTTGGCATGCATTGAGTCATTTTGCTTCTAGAGAAAACCTGGAGAGAGCCTTGAAAGGGAGAGAGGAAAAGTTGAAGTATTAGATGGAGAAGATCCTTCTGGGTTTCAAGAGAGTATAAAGGGGGTTTCACACGGTTGCACCGAAAAGCTTGCACCTTAGTACCATCATAGCAAAAGGTTTATCTTAAGAAAAGTTTTGAGAAAAAGAAGATCTATTTGCTGTCAAAGGACCTGGCTACTCCACTGCATCGAGAAAGGTGAAAGGGATTCAAGGTTTTCTACCTATGAAAGAATTTGTGGTTCTCTTTCATCATCAGGAAGGTGAAAAAGGATTTCAGGTCCTCTGCCGCACCATATTGGTGGAAGGGATTTTGTAAGGGCTTCTCCACCTAGCTGTGGGGGCTAAAGGAGAGTCACTAAATGTTTAATACAATACTTGGAGAGGGATTTTCTAATGACTGAACGTAGGTCTGGTTAATTGAAGCACTATAAATTATGGTGTATTTGTTCTTATTATTTTTCAGTTTTATTTTTATATGATTTATTATGTGGTTGACAAACTCTAATTTTCTATTATTATAAAATTAACATACTTCCACGCTAGAGGATAAAATTGATATTTTTAGATATTTTAAAAAGTTTTATCATGGATTTTTCTTTTTATTAAAGAAGTTTTAAATTATTAATCCACCCCTCTCTTAGTTAGCTTAAGGCTGGTTCTTTGAGGTTTAACAACCTTCATAAAATTTTATCATCCTTTGGAAGTAACAAGCTATATGGCTTGAATATAGTGATAAATGTGCAAGGGTCACTGGACTAGCACCTGGGTACAGTGTTAAATAGGCAAAGGTTTCCACATTAAGGACAGAAGTGGGCAAATAAACTAGTATATAAAACTAAATTTATGATAGAAACTTAGTATATAGGTTCCCTTACATAAAATTAATGGAAATAGTATATATTATGATTCATAGGAAGATAATATTTTATGCATTCAGGAAACTAAATGGGTTGGAGAGAAGGCTAAGGAAATTAACAGTTTAGGATTTAAACTATGGTATTCGGGTAAAAGTCATACTAAAAATGGTGTATGTGTGATTATAGATAAAAGTTTGAAGGATAATGTTATAAAAATTAAAAGAATTAGAGATATAATTATAGCTTTAAAGATTATTATTGATGCTAAGGTTGTTAATATTATAAGTGCTTAAGTTCCTTAAGTAAGTTTGGATATGGGTTCAAAATTAAAATTTTATAATGACCTAGAAGAATTAATACAAAAGATACATCTTGAAGAAAGAGTTTTTATTGGAGGCAATTTAAATGGACATGTTGATAGAGAGGTAGATGATTTTAAAAACATTCATGGTGGCCATGGGTTTGGAATAACAAATGAAAGTGGAAAGACCATATTGGATTTTTCTTTAACTTTGATTTTTTTAATTGCTAATACATTTTTTAAAAAAACAGATGAGCATCTCATCACTTGAAAAAATGTATATAATAAAACTTAGATTGATTATTTTATTATAAAAAAATTAGATCGTTTAGATTGCAAAGATTATAAAGTTATTATGAGTAAAATTTATGTACACAACATCGATTATTAGTTTTGGACTTAATAGAAAAGGGGTAAAAAAAAGTAAAATAAAATGATATTCTAGGATTAGATGGGGTATTTAAAAAATATTAACTAAAATATTTTTAAGAGTAAGATTTTAGATCTTAAGATTGTCTTTGCATGAGGATGCTATGTTATGTGGGAAAAAATGGCTAGTGTTATTAAGAATATTGCAAAGATGTGCTTGGAGTATCAAAGGAAAAAGCTCCTAATAGTAAAAAATAGTTGGTGGTGGAATTCAAATGTACAAGAAAAGATAAAAAATAAGAAGATTTGTTATAAAAATTTGTTTATATGTAAAATTTTTTATAATTGAAAAAGATATAAAGATGCACATAAGGAATATATGAAAGTAATATGTGATGCAAAGATCTTATCTTTTAATGATTTATATAATAGATTGGATACTAAGAATGGAGAAAGATATATGTATAAGTTAGCCAAACAAAGAGATAGGACTAGTAAGGATTTAGTTCAAATGAAGTACTAAGGATGAAGATAAACAGATACTTTTCTTAAAAGATGATATTAAAAAAAGATGGATAAGATATTTTGATAAATATGAAGAATATGAAAATATGATTAACTTTAGTGACCTTAGCACCCTAAATGAAAAAAAAAATTCTATTTTTATTGGCATATTAGTAAAATCAAAATTAGAGAGGCTTTAAATAAAATAAAGTGTGGAAAAGCTGTTGGACCTGAAGATATTCCAATAGAGGTATGGAAATGTTTAAGAGATGAAGGAATTTCTTAGCTTAATAAACTTTTTAATATTGTTTTCAAGAATTAAAAGATGCCAGATGAGTGGAGAATGAGTGTGTTAATTCCTATTTTTAAGAATAAATGTGATGAACAAGATTTTGTGAATTATAAAGGAATTAAGTTAATGTGTCGTACTTTAAAATTATGGGAGAAAGTTATGGAGTGTAGGTTGCGACGTGATACTAATGTTTGTCAAAATCAATTTGGATTCATGCTGAGTAGGTTTATTATGGAAGCCGTACATTTATTGAGAGGTTTGATGGAGAAATATAGAGAGAATAAGGAGGATCTACATATGATATTTATTAATTTATAGAAAGCATATGATAAAGTTCCAAAAGAAGTGCTATGAGAGTTCTTGAAAAGAAAGGAGTTAATAATGTCATATTAAAAACATTAAAAATATGTATACATGATTTATTACTAGTGTTCAACCTTATAATTATGAATAGAGAGGGAGTTGAAGGTAAACTTGAATTATGGAGGTCAATCTTAGAGTATAAAGGTTTTTGCTTGAGTAGATCTAAAACTGAAAATATTGAATGTAATCTTAGTAGTAATGGATCTAATGAGGGGATTTTGACTTTGGGCAATCAAGTCATTAATAAGAGTACACGTTTTAGATATCTTTGGTCTATTGTTCACAGTGATGGTGAAATATATGAGGATATTATCAATGGAATTCAAGTTGGATGGTTAAAATGGAGGAATGAATCGTGCTTCTTGTGTGATAGAAAAACCCCCATCAAACTTAAGGGATAATTCTATAAGATGGTTGTGAGACCTACAATGCTTTATGGTGTCGAATGCTGACCATTAAAATAGAAGCAAAATACTACGTTAAGTGTTGTAGAGATGAGGATGCTTAGGTGGATGAGTGGCTTTACCCTTAGAGATAGGATGCAAAATGAGCATATACGTGAAAAGGTTGTAGTAGCTCCAGTGGAAGATAAGATTAGGAAGAGTCGCCTTAGATGGTTTGGTCACATAAAATGGCGGCCTCCTGATGGCCCAGATAGGAAAGTAGAAGTATTAGATTTGGCTTATGTTAAGAAAGGTAGTTGTAGACTTAAAAAAGACTTGGTTAGAAAATATTAGAAATGATTTATTCTTAATTAATTTTAAACAAGAATTTGACTTTTAATAGGTCACAATGGAGAAAAAGAATTCATGTAGCCGACCCCATGTAGTGGGACAAAGGCTTGTTGTTGTATTCCACTTTTCCTTCATGTTATTATTTTATTTTTTATGAATTTCAATGAAGATGAAGTATCGGTGCATCATGTAACAAAGCAAAAATTATGGCCATGCAAGTTAGCAAACATTACTCCATCAAAGCTTACTCAAAATAGTCCATATATGTCCCCTTACCTTCGCATCGTCATTAAACACCTCAAAACCCCTTAAAAAATACATGTACTTATTTTCTCCACTTCAATCCATCTTAAAATCATCATAACTGAACCCTCACCCCATATGAAGCCCCATAAATCATCTCTATAAACCCCACTCTCTTAACCATTATAAAAACTAACCCAACCCTTATTATAGCTCTTAAACATAATAGCAGATGGTCCTGATGTCATTTTGTTGGTAGGATAAATTTAACATTCTTCAATTTGTTGGATTTCTTTTTTGAAATATTTTTCTTACATTTTTTAAATATTTTCCCTTGTTCTTTTATAAAATCCCCCCCCCCCCCCTTGTGTTCATAACTCTTTTATAATGTCTCCTTATTTTGTGCAAATTATATAAGAAGTTATGGGATAGATAGCTACTAGTATTAGTCCTTACTATGATTCAATCATTCTTATAAATTATGCTTGTAATGACTAATTTGAGTTATTATATAAAAATTAAGTGGTCATCTTCCAACAATCTTGTTGTAAGAGCATCTAACTTTTTCTCACTTTTCTTTCGATTACATAGAAGGCATTGCTATATCTAAATGTATGGCCACCTCCACAAATGTTGCATGAGAAAAATATATTTATATTTTCTTATATTTTATGACAGTTTTTCATTTTGATGTTAAATTTCATTTAATCATGTTATTCCCTTTATGATCATGCATTTTGCTTTTATTTCAAGTGCTTTAGGATAGAAAGAGATGGTTGTGCGAGTGTTAAATCATATATCACCACCTTTTACATGACAATTCGTTGCTTTCTTTCAAGCTAGCTTGGGGTATCCCAATGAAGGCCATTTTGGTCATTTGTGAGATGCAATCGAAGGTTAAGGAGAATTAGGGTTGCCCCAATCTTATCATTCATGAATTTAGTCATCATCCATCAAGTGGGAAAGGCAATTTGACTCTATACAGGCACTTAAAATTCTTCTAATCATATGTTAGTCTATTGTTGGTCAAGTATTATGTATGTATGTCATTTTATTTTCTATGACTCTGCATTCTTGTGCCTTTTTGGATTTCTCCATCAGGTTCATAATTAGAAAGTTTTATATATATTGTAAGCATCATTACTTTGAAATGGAATTCCAGTATTATATTCTCTTAAGAATTCATCTTGGTGGCTTATACCTAAAATTAGGTTTGGCAACATTTGTCAAGCATGGCCAATTTTTTTCTCTTTCAGTAGTCATCATCATCATCATATTATACAAAAAGTATATTTTTCATTCACATAAAAAACTTCATAAAAATGATCAAAACTGTCAATCATCTAAAATAAATTCCCACTTTGATTACTAAGTAGCAACATCAATTGAAACTTGAACATAGTGTTTTAAAATTACATTACTGAAATTCAAAGGAAAAAATTTTGTCTTGATATTCTATCATAGGAATTAGTTTGAGATTATTACTAAATAGATATAGAATTTCTATTACATTAATCTCAAAGCAAGTCCAATAATTTTTAAGCCCATTCTAATACAAATTGTCTGCTCTGATGAAGGCATTATATACTTCATTTTATTGGTATGATGGTTATGCCTCCATCATATGATCTTCCATCACCATTAACATTGTGGAAGATCATCAGGTGGAGATATAACAGACTCCATCTCCCCAACGCCATTCTCTACCCAAATTGCCATCGCCAGCCCGAATTCTGTATGCATCTCATTGTGACAATGCAAAAACCAAACACCCGGATTATCCGCCACAAACCTTATCACCACCCAGCCCCCCGCCGGCACTCCCACCGTACTCCTCCTCGGCGGATCCACCATATTCAACTTATACTCATCCCTCTTCTTCTTGAATTCTCCAATCCCCGTTCCCAACACATAGAAATCATACCCATGCAAATGCATCGGATGCTCTTCCGTCAACAGGATATTACTTCCCTGCAACACCATCTGAACCACCGATCCATACTTCATCTTATAAATCCTAGTCCCCTTTATCGTTTTGTTAAGTTTCTTCAGCGGGGAAGCTGGGAAATCAGTCGTGAAAACACCATACTCATGGAATAGTGCTGCTTGAAGAATCGAATTTGTTTTGGGAAGCATAAAGGAGACATTGTTCATACTAGCAGCAGCTATATTACGCTCAATGAGACCAATCCTGACGACGATGAAGAGATTTTCATCTATGGGTTCGGGGATTATAACTCTCCTAGGGCTTCGGAGTCTCGAACCAAAAGCCGAGGCCGAAGATCTGTTGGAGGAGATGGGAAGCAGGGGCAAGAGAGGCTTGGTAGGTGTAATCGTATCGTAGTTGAGGATCGCGGTGGCCGTAGAGTTGTCTAGGCCAATAAAGGGCAAAATGCTGTTGAAAACGTGGGAGGCGATGTAAAAGCGGCCATGGTAATGGGTTGTCTGGATTAGTACATCTGTGGATTGACCGGGGGCAAGCATTATGTAGGAGGTGTTGAAGGGTTTGGTGTAAGAAGCATCGATGGCAACTACGTTCATGGTGTGGCCGGCGATGGAAACAAAGAGCTCGGTGTTCATTGCAGCGTTGATGAAGCGGAGGAGTAGAGTTTCGCCGGTGGTCGCCGGGATTACAGTAATTTCTGCACCGCAAATAACAACTTCTTAATTAAAATATTAAAAATTTGATAAATTTAAAATATCTGATTTTTTTTTTTTTTGGTTTTTTAATATTTGATTGAGAATATGAAAGAACAAATGTCGCTTAAGTTTTAATATATATTTTATATAAAATTAAAATGAAGAGATTATATAATAATTATATAAAATAAATAAATATGAAATGTTTATATAAAATAAAATTCTGACAAGAGACGCTCTAATTGACATGTGGGTACTTGAAAAAAATTAAACTAATAAAGGAGATAAAAAATTTTAATTGATCAATTAAAATTTTAAATATCTAAATTAATCACTCAAGGACAATGGTGTAATATATAGCAAATAAATGTGTTCATTTTTTATTTTTACTTAATTGAACATGTGAATGATAAATTGACAAATGTTAATTTATAATTAAATTTCAATGCATTATTGATATGATATGATCCAAAACTAATATATAATTATGATATAATTGTATGATTACATGTGCATTTACAAATATTTAGTAGGAGCTTGTGGGTCATGACAAATGAATATTCTCATCAAACTTAACAATATGATGACACCTACTAATGGGACACCTAGTTCAATTCGCTGCAACCATCCAAGACAGATCTCTCAAATTATGGCATTGGTAAGGATATTGATTTTTTTTTATCGGCGTCTTGTTGCGTCTACTAGGGTTTCTACTCCTGGTCCCCATCAGGGACAACTGCCTCTTCCACTCAGTCGTTCTTCTTCTTTATTGGTCTTCTTTGTCTTGTTTTCTAGTGTTTTTTATTTTTCTTTTGCCTTTTGTCTTGATTGTTCCACCTTGCTTCGGCAATGGCAGTTAATTAAGCTCGGTTGGCTGACCCTGATTTTTGGAATGACAAATCCTCCTCGTGTTCGTTTCTTGATGCCCTTGCGGGGACTCCCTTGTCAGTTTCTTATGTGGACCTCAAAACCACATCCTTTCGAGGGCTACCTACTATGTGGATCTCGAACGATGAAGTTCTTTCTCTTGCTGCCTCTTTTTCATTATTACATGTTGGTTATTTCCCCAATCGACGACCCTCTTTGAATGTGATTAGGATGTTCTTTTTAATTTGAAATTGGTTGGAGAGTTCTCTGTCACCTTGTTGGACTCTCATCATGTTTTGATAAAATTTGCTTGTAATTTGAAATATTGTGATGTTTTTGCTCATCGTTCTTATTTTGTGAGTAACTGTTTTATGAAATTAACTATGTAGTCGCCTTTTGTAGATATTATAGATGAATCCCCCATTTTTCCAGTTTGGATTTCATTCAAGAAACTCCGCCCTCATTTCTTTGCATCCCGTAGTCTTCATGGTCTGGGCTCTATTTTTGGTCGTCCCCTTCATATTGATGTTGCCACCGTGGTTGGTACTCTTCTATTAGTTGCTAGAGTGTTGGTGGAGCTTGACATAACGAAATGTTATCCTAATAATGTTTGGATAGGCCCAAAATTTTTTGGCTATATTCAAAGGGTTGTGATGGATGAGTTTCCATCCTTTTGCAATCATTGTAAATATCTAGGTCGTTCCAAGAAAGCATGTGCTCATCTCTATCCTCCTGTTGTTAAGGACCCTACACCTAGGGATAATGTTAGCAATGCTAGAAGTTTGTTTGTTTCACAATTAACCCGATTGCAAATTTGAGTGCTATACCCTCTAATGATGCACTTGGGAATGCCCAAGATAATGGTAGTGCTAGTTTATCTTTGAATGATAATGTGGATGCTGGTGTGATGAGTCATTTGGGAAATGAAATAATGCTTAATTCTTTCGTTGATGGTGATGTCGGTCATTCATCTGAGGCTGTTTATTTGGTTTCTTTGAATCCTATGGCTACTCCTATTCTTGGTTTTGTGTTGGAAAAGGATCATAGGGGTTTGGCCCTAACTGATGATGGCATGAATCTGTGTGATTCTTCTTTATTGGATCAATCTTGTTATGTTCAACCGACTAGTGTGGGGTGTGATTTGGATGTAATTCCTATTCAAATGGCTGCTTCACCTGATGTTGTTAAAGAAAGATTTTTGTCTTGTTAATACAGCTATGTTGAATGGATATTCTTCCATTGTTAATGAGGTTTCTCCTCTAACTTCTTTGGAAAATGAATTATCACCTAATAGTTGTGAACTGGTTGGAAACAAGTCGTTAATAGATGTTCCAATTTCTCTTATATCTAGTGATGCTTTGAATGCTTAATTAGACATTTTGGATCCTTCCTCGAATCACTCGGACTAGCTGGAGGGCTATGTTTCATTGCTTAGCAAGGGTTTTAATGATGAATGAGATGATCCAGTGGAGGTGTATAGCTTAAATGTTGGACACATAGTTGATAAAGCCTTTTACTGTGGAGGTGGAAAAAGGGGTAGGAGAAAAGCTAAAAGAACGTAAGATGCTGTTGTAGCTTTCTTGTGTTGTCATCCTCCTTTGCCATTTCTGTTTCATTGTCGGGCTTGTTGTTGCTGACGATTTTTGTGGTTACCTGTTGGATATGGATGTTATCTACTTGGTAGTGGGTTTACTGCATGCTATTTACTTAAGTTGTGTGTTTATTAGATGCTTTTTACTTTGCTGGTTGGATTTACGAGATAGGACAATGATGAGGAAGTTTCATGCTCGCACCTTGGATGGACTTGGCTTGTTTGGAAACCTTGGTGGTTGATTATACCTAGGTTTTGGTGGCCTTTCGCTCAGTTTTGGTGGCTTTGTGTTATTTGGTTCTGGTTGTTGCTTCTTTATCTCCAAAGATGGTCCAAGCTTGACAACTAGGTGATGTATCTGAGTCCAGAAGCCTTTGGGGCTTTTTTGTTTCCTTTTATTTCAGGTTGCTTTGCAATCTATCATTTAATGTAATTTTTTTTGTTTTGGATGTGTTTTTTTCTCTTGTGTTGGCCACTTTCTGGCCTTGCTTTGTAAGCTTATTTCTGCTATTGAAATAAATAAAACCCTTCCCAAAAAAAAAAAAAGACAGATCTCTCTCTTCTCGTGACAACTTCTACTTGTCCTTCTCTTCTTAACTAATCCCAAAGTTTCCATACAAGTCACTGGCCATGTTAACGAACTCGTCAGTCATTGATCGTCTTTCATCTCAGTAGTCTCTCATAGAATCGCATGAGCATACTCGGCCTAGTCCACTCAGCACAACTGGACTCACTTAGATGCAACTAGCCAAAGCTTTGCTGACATGATCACCCTCCTTTAGAAAATCATGAGAAACACGTGTCCATATTGGTGTGTAGCATAGTATGTGTATTCTATATAGCGGTATACTTTTTTACTCTTGCTCTATGTAGCCCTCAAGATACTATAAATAAAGGGTAATGAAGAATAGTTTGGTAAGTTTTTGGACTAACTTGGTAGATACTCTACTAGTTTTGAGGCTCATAGTTTCTTGAGTATTTTACATATTTTCTTTTTACTCTTTGTATGAGCCTTTCTCTCTCCATTTTCCACAAGTGATCGAGTCACTCGCTCACTCTCGGGTTTGATCTATTTGTAAGGTCGCGTGTCTTTTATGCACAAATTTATTACATGATAAAAAATCAAATGGATATACTAATTTTATTACTATTATTTTAAACTTGAATATCAGACCATACCTTTGCTAGAGCACTCGAACAGATCACCTGGCTGGCCATTGATGAGAATGGCGTCAGAGATCTTTGGGGGTACTCCAATCTCTAAGGCTGCCTTTGCCATTTGAATGTAGTTCTTAATCCACCATTCTCCTGCCATATATTGCCACCATTGTTATTATCTTATTTGCTTGGGAAATATTTTATTAACTATAAAAGTATTTGTATGTGAGTGTTTTGCATATATATATATATATATAATTGTGACATTTAATTTTTCTTTGATCCAAAATTTTTGAAATTAAACATTTTTAATACATTTATATTAAATTTTAAAAAAATGTATTATATTAAGTTTCTTGTGTTGCCATAAAACATTGAAGAAAAAAGGAATACAATAATAATATTCTTCATAATAAAAATAACAAATTTTAATGATTTTTATATGAAATGTTCAGGCTATTGAAAGATATATCAATGACACTTGTATAAAAATAGCCTAATTTAGTTTTTTTTTTTTTTCAATAAGACTTATAAACAATAATTCAATGAATAGTATATTTTTCATACCAAAAATGATCGGAACCTCTCTTTGTGGTTGGATGAACGGATAGGAGGAATTCTCTTTTGGGTATATAATGAGGGCACCATGGACAGTGACCCTCAGCCAAGGGCTATGAGCATGCCACCAAAATGTCCCCTCTTCATTCTCGACATTGATCCTATATATGTAGGTTCCCCCATATTTGATAGGACATTGGGTCACATATGCAACCCCATCTGCCCATCCATTTCTCATTTGCCTCAAGCCATGCCTATAAATAAAAGTAAAGCACCAAACATAAATAAATATGTAAAAATAATTAAAATATTATATTAATGAACACATACATATACATATATTATTTTATTTTATTATTATTATTATTATGAGCACACACATATGTGTGTGTGTGTATATATATATATCAAACATACTTTTTCAACAAAGTTTTCAAAAAATATATATATTTTATAACAGATTTAAAATCAAATGATTTTTTTAAATTAACTGTAATGTAATAGGTCCACCATCCAATAAAATTATTAGAGAAAATAAACATGTTAAATACAATTGTTTATAGAGAAAAAGAATAAAGCATATAATATTCTCATACCAATGAATGGAGATATTATATTTGACCCGGTTCACGACTTTGATCACGAGGCTATCTCCATTATTAGCCTCCAGAGTTGGCCCTGGGAATTGTCCATTCACTGTAATAATCGTGCTCGTATTGCACAGCCTCTTCACTTGCTTCTCTTGAATCTTATATTTACATAATAAATTCAAGTCACCAAAAACTATTACAAATTAACATGAAAAAAAAAAAATCAAGTCATAATAAAATTATAAATTATTAATTTGATTTTGAGATGAACATGATATATATAAAAAAAGGAAGAAGACGTACAACAAATTCATGATAGTGAACTTTAGCAGAGATAAAGCCGAGTAGGAAGAGGCATAGAAGAAAGAAGATGAGATGCTTGCAACTGCTCTCCATAACCATGGATGCAGTGCTAATGAAATGGTAATGGATATGAATTTACGCCATCAAAATGAAGTTTAAATAGGGAGTCTCATCTGCATTATCTTAAAAAAAAAAATTAAATTATAACAATTCATGATTTGAATGTTTCAATTCATAAATTAAAACCAGTGTATATCAATCCAAATGGAGTTTTTTAAAGGCAGGAAAAAGTAGAATCAGTTAATATATATAATTCATAACAGTTTGCAGTATATATATATATATATATATATATATATATAATAAAAAGTAGGGATCATTCCAGCTTGCCACTATGCTGACCGAGATTATCTTAAAATAATCCAGTAAGATTGATGTAATGCAATGATTTTTATATTTTTCAATTCAAAAATTAAAGTATAAACAGAGGGTGCATCAAAATGAGGGATACTGGGAACGTCGTTTGAATGATACTCGTCCTTATTATTATTAATTATTGTCTCCAAATGGTTCATTGGGATTGATGTAAAATGGTTATTATTTATGACTTTCCTCTAAAAGTCCGCAAAAGAAAAACAAATGAAATCTTTGTTATTTTTTAATTAAAAAATCAAATCAAATAGAGGATTAGTTGATTGGAAGTTATATACCTATGCTATCTTACTATTATTATAAAAATGACTTGAATTTTCTTTCATATCAAATCTTGGCCATCCATTTTATTTAATTTTAATTATTCAAATCAAATCTCAACCATTCATTTTAATTATTATAATTATAATTATTTTATTAATATCAAATATATTTTATTAATTATCAAATTACTTTAGCATTGAATACAAACGGTCAGAAATATGAATAGGTATAAGGAACAAATTTTTATTTAACCCAATTAATAACTGCTTAACGTTGAAACCAATTAATAACTGCTAACATTTATCGGATGGAAGTCACGAAGGGAGCTGCGCCTTTTGTCCTCTCCAGTTTCTCTTGTTCACTCTTGCGCCATTTGTCTATTCCAGATTTTCCTGCATCATTTGTCTTCTAGGTTTATCTATTACTCACCGCCTCTTTGGCTTCGTGTAATGAACAATTTTGAATGAGTCGCTAAAGAATCTTCTTCGGCTGCTCCTACATTCTTCCTATTGGATCGAAATCATGATGGGAGCTGAGCCATTTGACTTCATCATGTTCTCCTGTTCACTGGTTTCTCCTATTCACTAGTTTCTCCTACGCCAATTGTTTTCTTTGTTTCTCCCCCATTTCTTTTATAGGTCTTTCTTGTATATTTTTATATAATTTTCAGAGTTTCTGCCGTTATAATTTTTTTATAATGCATCTGATGAGTGCAGGTGTCGGTGTAATTTAAAAGGTGAAGTGCTGGAAAAGTATGAGCAAGCAACGAATTATTATTTGCAACTAAAGCCTATCTTTGATTAAAAATTGACAATTAGTTATTTACCTCAAACTACATTGTAGTTGATGGTTTTTTAGGTTCAATTCTTCATTTCGGAAAAAAGATATTACTGATTTTGATTGCTGTAATTGTTTTGAAAAATTACCATTGCAAGGTCATTTATATTATTTACTAATGCAAAGTCATTTCTATATTGGAATCTAGATGGGAATTTGAATAAATATATATTATAATTATTGTTGTTAATCTAAATATTTTCTCAAGAATTTTGGATATTTAGGAGCACCTCCAACCGAACGCCAAACATGCGTATGACGTCGTTTGATCGCTCCACCCGAAAGCCAAATCTTCCGCTATTTTCTTGCATATAATTATATAATAAATTATGGTTGCATAAATAATCTTAGAATAAATATAATAATAAAATATTATATCAATTGATAATATCAATATGTGCTAAACTTATCTTTAAATATTTATTTCAAGAGAAAATATATATAATAATATTACTTTAGGACACATTCCTAACATAGAGATCATGAGAAAGGGTTAGTTAACTGAGATAGCATTGTGCGCCACATGGGGATTTAAGGAACGAACTTAATCAAGTTAAATAAATATATATATGAATTGATTACTCGTGTAATTTATGTCTCATCGAATATATCCATTTGGCATCATCACATGTGTACATGTAATTGTCTTGATTTTATCTCGTATGGTTATCCATACAATATGGGTTTCTAATTTGGGTAATTTTAATGTTCCTAATGAGTCAACACATTCTATTTTGTGGCATGGGTGATAGTGATGTTTTGCTTGGCCTGACATTTGATGTTTCCCTTTTTATGTACGATCAAACTGCATGGTGGAGCAAACATGAAGGTCAATATGTATGATTAAGTTGTATCCATCCCACTATCATTGCACATTTAGGAGAAACATGGCAAGAATGGAAACATTGTATTCAAAAAAGGATGCCTAATAACTAAACTAATAGTAATTTCTTTTATAGCTCATCCTATAGCATTAACTACAATGAGCTCTTATAAATAAGGGGTTAATGATTTGAGCATTAAATAATTGTTCACTAGCCTATTATCTCAAGTTTTTCTTTAAACTTTTAATTCTTTAATTTTTTTCTCTCATTAATATGTTATAATATAGTGATTCACTTTTATGAGCAACATGCAAGGTTTTAAAAAATAGACTATACATTGAACCAAAAGAAAAAGAGTTCTAGGTTCAAAGGTTTAATTAGAGGTTGAATCATGTTAGCATAATAAATATAAAAATCATCTGGTAATTATTAAATGAACCAAAATAAAGTTTTTAAATTTTTATAATAAATATGAAAACCATGTGAATGAACCACCTAGTTCTTTGTTGTTTCTATGGTTGAATGGTTCAGCCATTGATTCTTTTTTTTTTCTAGTAAACATATGTTTATCCATGGAAAAAAAAATGTTTATGGATGGATCAAGTCAAGAAAAAGTTTGATTCATGGTCCAATCAATATGACCGATTAGTTTTATCTGATTTTTAAAACTCTAATGAGAGGTCATATATTCCATATAATGTAAATGAGAGATCAATAAAAACTTATGTTCTTCATTTGTTCTTAGATTCTTCAACTCCAACTCTTCTATGAAGAATGCACAAGCCTTCTTGAAAACGAGGCAAGCCCCGAATATGACCCTTTAAAAGTATATTATTTTCTTTCATAATGAGATGCTTACCCACAAGTAATCACTATATAACTATAACTTGATGACTAAAGTCATTACTATTATTCAAAAGATAAAGAGAACTTTAATCAATTAGCACTAATGAGCCATCGCCAAATTATTAAAATTGTAATATACAAAATACATTTAATCATGATTATGATCATAATATTTAGGATTGCATCAATCTATATGACTTCATTGAAGGGCATATCCTACTTATTTAATGATGGATAAGGCGCTAATGGTTGAATAAAGGAATTAGTTATCTGAAAATCAGTCATGTCAGATAGGGGTGATCCCAATGATTATTAATAGAGCCAATATGAAGGCATCTGGTGACCTCTACAGCAAATAAAAAAAAAGCTAAATAAAAAAAATGCATACTTGTAAACCCTGCTCAAATCCTCCTGAATTTCTGCTAAATTCACGTTGAAAACACTGTGCATCAGGCGTAGTTTGCATCTTCTCACGAGATTCCTGCTTAAGCCTCCTACGAGCCCCATTAATCTTAATAAAATTAAAATGAATCCTACTTCGTTCGGTTCTGCAACTCCACAAGTTCTCTCAGCCCGTTCCTTTGATATTCACACACGACAACCTGCAAAGCTCCCTCTTCTTCTCTCTCCAGTCATCTACAACTCTCCTGCTTGCATGCAACCTTCCACATGAGCCAGCTCTGACTTATGCAAGCGCCTCTTCCCCTCGATCAAACCGAACAATCCTCGACAACCATTCGCAGCTCTCTCGAGTCTCGACCTCCTGTAATGAATACACTCTACAGCCGCTAGTTCTAATCGCAAAACCCAACCACGTGTTTGACCTATGATCTTCACTCTACGTCCAATCCTGCATGCCACCAGAGACTTCCCGACCTGTTTGCCTACCACAGCAGATCGCACATGAAGAGCCGCCAATTCCATCTGACGCTAACACCCAAAGCTGAACCCCACTTGCAGCTCGTCCTGCACTGAAACCTCATAGCCAAAGATCCCAGTCATCTTCCAACCTCCTGCCTCCTTTCTCCATACGATCGAGAGCCAAAGCCACCCGATCATCTAACCTAGCCGGTCTCCTCTCTCAATCGAGCCGATCTACCCTCAACCGAACACCATTTTCTCTATAAGCCATAGGTTCCTCATTACCTCTCACACAACAGTAACTAGCCAAAAACCCGTATAGCCCAAACTCCACATAACCTAAGCAGTCCATTCAAACAGAGAGAAGTCTCTCTCTCTCTCTCTCTCTCTCTCTCTCTCTCTCTCTCAAAACTCTCTTTATACTTAAATATGTATATAAATACATATACAAGGGAGAGGGAAAGAAAAAAAAAATTTTTGAATTCTAAAAAAAAAAGAAAAGAGGTTAAAAAAAAGAGAAAATAAGGATAAAAAAAGTGAAGAAGAGGGGAAATCTTTTGTGAACATCTTCTTCACCGCCTCAACCTTGTTGATCACCTCATCGCGCAGATATAACTCCTTCAACTTAAAAATGTTGCTCTCAGCATTTGCGAGGAGCCAGAGAACCCCATATATATGCTCTCGTAGCACAATGGGTGAGAATCCTAGGCGACGCTTGCGATGAGGTGGGTAAGCCTCGAGGGCTCTCGTAGTGTGACGAAGAAAATATTAAGTACTCTTAAGCACTCTCATAGTATGGCGGGGTAAAGAAAATTCTCGCTTTCAAACAAGTACACCAAAGACCCTTAAGTGCTATCGTAGCATGGCGGGGTTTGAAGAAATGTTGTAGAAGTGTCGCCTAACACCAACATGAAGCGCTCACGTAGCGTGGAGGGGAAGGCTATGACCTATGTTGCACGGATACGCCTATTTATGAGGCATGATGTATCAGATACGGATTAGCCTCCGATATGGCATGGATACGTGTCGGATACGGCTATGCCGTGTCCGATTAGCATACTATTTAAATTTGATCGGACACGCGTATCCGATACGCGTGTCCTATTAAAAAAAATAGAGCCGCAATTCGCCCTATTCATTTCGACTATCCGCTCGGTATCCTTATTCATTTATGCGGCTTAAATATTTTGGTGAGCTAGGTTTTTTATTTCCGCACAGGTGTTTATCTTCTTCGTTATAGTCGAAGGAGCGACACGACGACGCGAGCATAAAAGCGGATAGGATCATCCTTCGTCGACAAAGAGGCTTGATCATGCGAGCATTAAAGCCGACAGAATCCTTCGTCGACGGAGCGACTTGACAAAACGAACAGTGAAGGTGACGTGAGCATTGAAGGTTCGTTTTCTTGATTCTTCGTTTTCTTAATCGTAGGCTCGGTACCGGAACTCGGTACTGCTTAGTACTGCTCGGTACTGCTCGGTATTACTTGGTACTGCTTAGTACTGCTCCGGACAGAGGGGTACCGAATTGTACCAAGTAATATCGAGAAGGTAGAGAAAATTTTAAAACAACTCTTATAATAAAATTTGTTCCGAGGGCGCTACCGCCGCAGGGGCGCTGCCCCTTGACCCCGCGACCTGACCGGGCAGGCCGAAACCCGCCAGGGGGCAGCGCCCCCTTGGACCCCCGACAGAGGCGCAACATATCTACACTTTTAATTAAAAATTTTCAGATTTCAAATTCATGTGGATTAATTTGTATCAATCCTTCGTAGGATAATGAGCTCTAGAGGTGTATGAATTAGGTCTACTGATGGTCCATCATAGATAATTATTAAAGATAACAAATCTCTATGGGATTATGTGACAAAAATAGTTAAAACATCAGAAGGGGTGGCAATATTGCATTCAAATGCAATTTTTATAATACCACATACAAAGGATCATATTATAAAGTGAAAGATCATTTGTTGAAAATTAGTGATCATGGAATTAAAGTATGCTTGAATATAAACTCATCACAAATGACTGAATTGCAAAGAAAAATCAGTGAAGCTGAGCAAAGGAGTAAAAAAGAGCTTCCAAAATATATTCCACTTCCAAGCACTCATGCTTCATATCCTTTATCATCTTCTTTAATTAGAAATGATAACAGTAGTGTTAATAAGGGGCCTTTTTGGATGGAGGGATTTGAACCAAAAAGATAAAAATATATTATAGATAATGCTTTGGAGAAAATATTTAATTTACAAATGAGAGAACAAATAGATAGAGAAATAGCTAGAATGTTTTACTCAGCTGGACTTCCTTTTAACATAGCAAGAAATTCACATTACAAGAATGCCTTTACATATGCATGCAATAATAATCTTGTAGGATATGTGCCACCTGGATATAATGTTATTAGAACGAAGTTGTTGCAAAGAGAGAGGAATAACATTGAGAAGTTGCTCGAGCCTACTAGAGGAGTTTGGAAGGAAAAAAGAGTTACTTTGGTTTGTGATGGGTGGACAGATTCACAAAGAAAACCACTTATCAACTTCATGGCTGTAACAGAGAGCTATCCTATGTTTATCAAAGCTATAAATTGTGAAGGACAATACATAGATATTCTTCATTTCTAATTTAATCAAAGAAGTTATCATGATGGTGGGGCCTTCAAACATCATCCAGATCATTACTAATAATGCACATGTTTATAGAGCTGCAGGTCTACTTGTAGAGAAAGTCTATCCTCATATTTTTTGAACACCATGTGTTATGCATATGCTTAATCTTGCCTTGAAGAATATTTATGCAGCTAAGAATACTGAGGTAAACGAAATCACCTACAATGAATGTCATTGGATAATAGTGATTGCTGGAGATGCAGTTGTAATTAGGAATTTTATTATAAATCACTCCATGAGACTCTCTATGTTCAATGATTTCTCTAATTTGAAGATGCTTGCAGTTGCTGAAACTCGGTTGCCTCAGTCATGGTTTAAAATTGCACAATATGAGGCTCGCCTTGAGGCCCACCTTTGTGCAATTCCAATAAAAAACGCCTCGATGCTTACGCCTCGAGTTTTTTTTATGAGGCTTGCGCCTCAACTTGGTTGAGGCCCGCCTCGCCTCACTGGCATGAGACTTATGCCTCACGGTATATATATTAAAACTTACATAAATCTTGAAGTAAATGCCCAACATTGGGCTCTATAGGAGAGGAAGGGGAGAGAGCAGTTCATCATAATAATGATTTAAATGAAGAACCCCTTAGTGATGACAGTTTTGATGACTTATGAGTTCTTATGTGATATATCATTGCTATTTATTTTTGGAAATTTGAATTATATTTTAATGAAAAGAATAATGGGATTTGGGAAAGACAGAATTTTGAGTTAAATTATATTTTATGTTGTCTTATTATTGGGATATTTTGATTTCACTTCATATCTTATGTTTTTTTATGTTTAGTATTATTCACTCATTAGTATATAAAAAATTTATCATTTTATGTTTACGCAATCTTTTGATTTTGAGGCTTATGCCTCAAAACGCCTTGAGGCTTACGCCTCGCCTCACTAATGAAAAATGCCTTAATACCCGAATACGCAATTTTAAACATTGGCCTCCGTTATAGTGATGTTGAGAAGATTCAAAAAAATAAAAAATGCTCTTCAAGCTATTATGATCAGTGACAAATGGTTATGTTACAGGAAAGATGATGTTGGAAAGACTAGATATATAAATGAGAAGCTTTTAGATGATTTATGATGGGATGAGATTGAATACATCATAAATTTTACAGATCCAATTTATGAGATGTTGAGAGTAGCTGATACAGATAAAGTCATGTTTACATCTCATTTATGAGATGTGAGATTCAATGCTTGCCAAAGTAAAAGAAATTATAAATAGACATGAGATGAAGACACTTCATGAAGACTAAAGCTTCTGGGATGTTATTTATGCTATTCTAGAAGACATGTAGAGCAAAAGTAATACACATTTACATTGCTTGGCTCACTCACTAAATCCCAGATAAATTTTAATATTTTTCATTATTAATTTATAATTTATTGTTTAGTAATTTCAACATTTTTTTATTATTTCATTTTAATATTTTTTGAAGATATTCAACTAAAGAATGGCTTTAAAAGGAACATCAAAGAGTTTCTCCACAAAAAGATTTAAAATTTTCAAATATGAGGAAGACATGTTTGAAGCATTATTTTTCAAATGAGGAGAAGAGAAGAAGTGTCAATATTGAGCTTGCTAAATTTTTTGATTATTTAGAGGACTTTGGTGACCAAGACTCATTGCGTGATAGTTGGAGAATTGATCCAAAAATGTGGTGGATTATTACATGGAGCTTCAGCACCTCTACTTCAAACAATCGTCATAAAATTACTTAGCCAAGTTTCATCCTCATCTTGTTGTGAAAGAAATTGGAGCACATACTCGTTCATCTAATCAATGAAGAGAAATAAAATTACTTCACAACGGGCTGAAGATTTAGTTTATGTGCATACAAACCTTCAGCTTCTCTCAAGGAAAACTCCAACTTATATGGAAGGAGACAACATGATGTGGGATGTTGCTAGAGATGGATTTGAATCTCTTGAGGATATGGGAATATTATAAATTGCTAATCTTTCATTTGATGAGCCTGAATTAGAAGCTATGATATTTATTGAAGATGATATAGAAACTTAAAGACAAACCATTGAAGAAGCTAATCCTATCATTCCTTCTATTGAATAGTTGATATTTCATGTGTTGGATAATTTATCTTCTTATTTTTGTTGTTGTACTAGATATTTAAATATTTAATGCTTACTTTTATTTCAATTATTTTTGTCATTTCAAATATTACACTTTGATTATTTTCTTAATTTTTATATATTATTTATATATTATAATGATGTATCCGCTCCGTATTCATATCCTGTATTTTTAAGAATTGGCATGTCCCGTATTCGTATCGTGTCGTATTCGTATCGCCGTATCCGTATCGGTGCAACATAGGCTATGACTCTCGAATTTCCCTTAAACGCGGAAGACTCTGGGAAGCTGTCGAAATTTGGGTTGAATAGGGGACTTGATTTGAACTTGATTGAGCACAGGGGACTTAAACAAATTTGTACATAATTTGAACTTAAACAAACTACATAGGACTATAATTAAACCTGGACTCGAATTGAACATGAGCTACATGAAACCGAACAATGATTTCAAAAATACACCAGAAGATTAAAAAGCAAATACTAACCCATAATCCCGATAATCCAAATAAGAATATATCAATCAATGAATTAACAGGAGATTCACAATGGACAAATCAACAAGCATAATTAACTTGCAAACAATATTAGGAAAATACGAATGAATGAACATAGAGCTTATGGTGAACAAAAAATCAATCATGATTTGCTTACAAGCAATCATCAGCAAGAATAAAAAAGGATATGTTACCTAGTTGCAAGTAAATACATAAATATTTGTGTTATAAATTATATATGAATAATGATGTGGCATTTATACATCAATCTTGTAATTAAGCATATCAAATAAAAATTGCACCTATCGGAATATTCAACAGTGGTAGCAAAAGGTATGTAGTGATATGCTCATGAATGATACATGGAGGATATGAAATGAATACAACAATGTACTGTAGTCAACATCAAACAAGTCGTAGATGAGTACATTATCCCGCTTGCGAGTGACAATAATTATCATGTAATGAGTGCAATACTTTCCCTAAGCTCAACGGTCAATTAGCTCGCAAATGAATGCACTAATCACTTGTAAGCAACAACAGCGGATAAGCTGTCAATAGAGACACTCGCCCATCAACACAAAAGGATAAATCTGTGGCGAATGCAGCTCAACTAACAACCAAAGGTAGCATGCAGGAAAATATATCGGTCTTTTACTAATACAAGACTGAGGTGGAGTGAATATAATAACACTCTATACAATCATACTAAAAGATATAGTGGCTTTTGCAATAAGCAACAACAGACATGTCATAGAAGTAACGAAACATCTGCGAACAAATAGACACCCACAACAGGGCACTTACAAGTAAATGCATAAACTCGCTATAGTTGAAGGAAATTCACATGCAACGAATGCAAGTATCTACAGCTGATGAACAGAATAATTATTACACACACAATAATCTATTTGCAGGCAACGATAAATAACATGCATTGGATGCTAAATCATCCCACAGTCAACAACCATTCAATATTAGTCAAATGCATTGGCCCCCTACAAGAAGGGGAAAAAATACGTAGTGAAGCACAAATACCTACGGGTCCTTATAGAAGGCCCGTTATAAGAGACCTATCACGTACACAAAGCTCCATCCATGAATAAATATAGAAGACCTTTATCCATTGCAAAAACTAACAACCAATGTAGGAGATAAGTTAGTGCATGACAGTCCACCTGTATAAAGCAACATGAAACCCGTAGTATGACGCAACACCACCAGATTCGCAACATTCATACAAGCAGACAAAAGGCATTTACAGGCCTCTACATAAAGCGTTATACACACCTAGATGTTGATCATTCGTATAATTGATCGGCACCAAATATTTTAAAGTACCCTCACACGTGCACTGCATCATATATGCATACAAAAATAAAAGTACACATGTAAGTACATTAACACATATACATGTAAGAATATACACCCGTATGAGCCTCGAAAAGCGTGTTAAGGGTACACACATGACGTCTGAGGATGCTATGTGGGTCAAATAATAAAATTTAAGTTTGAGCCCGATCATTTTATCCAAGTAAATAGGAGTTGACATCACTCGAGCTATCAAACAAATGTACAGTCGTAGTGTTGATCGAGACATTTATTTTATGTGTTTATATTAGGCCTTCAAGGTATATAATAAGAAAATTCACTAAATAAAGACATAAAGTTAATGACAAACCTGATCCTTTGTCAACAATTAGACAAATTTAATAAGGTTCATCATATAATTATAAAAATATCCCTTAAATACCCTCATGAGCCCTAGTGAGTGTACTGTATTTACACACGAGATGTCTGAGGATGCTGTGCGGGTCAAGAAATGAACTTAAATTCAAGTCTGATCCTTCTCCTTGATAAGACGGGAGTCAACACGACTTGAACCAATGGACAAACATACGGTCGCGACATCGACTGAGATATTTGTTTTACTATATTCATATTAGGCCTTCAAAGCATATAAATAATTAAAGCTCACTAATAAAAGCTTAAGCCAATAAAGAACTTGATCCTCTGTCGACAAGATTCAGCAAAAAAAATAAAAATACTCATTAACACCATGATGATGGATGTGTTGAACATAAATCTCAACTAAATGGATCAATTCTAAATATTCAAAATACCACCCAATCGAAGAGGTCGTGACACTCAAACCACGGGTTCACTGATCCATTATCAAAAGGTTCGGGCGAAAAGGAAGTCTGGAGGCCAAAGCCTCACAAGAAGAGAAAGAAAAAGAAATTACAATAAACCTCGGCATGACATCCAACACAGCTTCCTGGAGATCCGCCCAAGGTAATAAGCAACATTAGAAGTGGGTCCAAAAGAAGGTCCACGATGACACCCTTCCCAACAATAAACACCCTAGGAATCTTCCAAGGGATCCCATCATTCACATACCCCATCCACCAACATCGACCGTAGTCCACAGGTCGAAGAAATCTTCCTGCCAAATCAAGACAAAGAAATCTAGTGGAGCCGCCACTTGGAGATTCGAGTCCAGGAAGAGAAGGAAGAAAAAGAAGAAGACGCCATGGACGTTGAAGTGGTCTACATGGTGAGGCATGCGAATGTCGACGATGAGGCCTATTATGATGTTGGTGAAGCTGGCAACGATTAACGGCTGCCTCCTAGGCAAATACATTGGTGCCATCATGAGATTGGGTCCATCACTGAAATAGGTGGCCACTCCTCAGAAGGCGAAGAAGAAGAGCTTGAGGGGAATCCCCTCGATGCTGAAAATGTTATGGTTGCAAACATGCAAAGATATATGAGACAGCAAATGAGGGCTAAGGATAAAAAAATCTCTTAGTTAAATGAGAAGATTACTGAGCTGATGGCCCAAATGGCAGCAATGATGCAGATGTTGCAAAGAAATACTACGTACACCTACTCCTCTGGCTGATCCTCCAAATCTTCAAGCAACTCAAGTCTAAGGAGTGTGAGGCACCCCTGAAGGTGGTCACGAGGATCATAACATCATCCTCCAGCCTACCCCATAGAATATAGCAAGCACCTCCAAGCCAGTGATGATTACACAGCTGAAGGGAATAATTACTAAGAATATCAAGGCTATTATATCCGTTGATCAGGCGGAGAAATTGATAGGCAAAGGTTGTCTATATCCAATGGATTACGACCAAGTGACATATTCGAAAGGGTACTTTGTCCTGAAGTTTAATACCTTAAAAAGAAATAATAACCCAAACAACACTTGTCACAATTCAAAGCCACATGTGGGAATACATGAGGCAATAACACTATACTCTTCCAATAATTCATCAGTACTTTAATTGCGGTTGATTTTGAATGGTACACTATATTGACAAATGACTCTGTGAAGACGTTCGCGGAGTTAGAAGCAATATTCGTGAAGAGGTTCGCCAGCACGACCGAGAAGATAACCATTGCTGACCTCTCCTTGGATAAGAGAAAAAGGAATGAGTTAGTTAACAAATATATTAGTCGCTGACACAATTTAAGTATGAAATATGAACAACAGTTGGAAGAAGAATATACCATGTAATTCTTAATGAGAAAAATCGGTGATAAGATGCAACCATTCATATGCATGACCACCATCACTATATTTCAGGACCTGTTGAACAAAGTAGTGAAGTTAAGAAATTTGAACTTATCAATATTAGAAGGCCACTCTAATAAGCCTAAGAAGGCTAAAACCTCAAATGCTTAGAATGGTGAAACCTACTCCACATCCTCTCTTAGGCCAAATAAGGGAAAACATGTGGCTTATAATGTAGATAAATAAAAGCAGTTGATGCAGTATGAAGATAGGCCAAATCATGCCTTCAACCTTAATCCCCAACTAAAGCTAGTACTCGGTGGGAATGATAAGCCATGAATGTTTTAGGGTAGAGTAGAATGCCTGAGGTAAACAACAGGAACTGGTGATCGAACATTTCCATCCCTCAAGGAAAATATGAATAAATAATATTCATTTAACAGGGAGAGTACAGCCAAATTGTTTTGACAAGCATTGAACGTAGTCCTATAACTACCGGAATGGAAGAGGCCCGATGAGTCAAAATATACTGGTGACCCAAATTATTGCCCCTAACATCCGGTAATAAGCTATCCTATTGAAGATTGTTGCATATTCAAGTATTATCTAGAAAGAAAAGATCAAATAGGAGAACTCACATTGTCAAACAATTTGTTAGCCCACCCGAGAAGAGAATTAACTTGGATAGTTACATCCTCTTCCGTACCCCCGGTTAAAGAAAGAAGAATTGAAAAAAAGCCAGGCCAAAAGGAGTAGTGGGAGACTTTAGTCTCTAAGAAGACTATGAAAATGTTGAAGTAGCTTGAAGAAGTTTCAGATGTTAAGTGGAAATCTCCTACTGAGCTGGTGCAAGATTTGAAGGAATTTTCTATTGCAGCTGCATCTACTTCTAAATAGTACCCTAACCAAGCTAACTCCTCAAAGCCTAGAAAAGTGAAGTCTTCCAAAAGGAAGACCAAATTGAAAAAGCACAAGAAAAAAAGATAGAAACTCAAAGGGTCATTGATAGTTTGGATGAATATTACCAGATCGTGAGGCATCCCTCAAGCTCGCTAACTTAATGTCAAAGCTTAAGGTGGCTGAAGATGAAGAAGCTGCTGAAGATTCGCTCCCTGTGAAAACTTGCCTCGTCATTTTGGTGACACCAGTGACATTGATAAAAGAAGAGTATGCAGAAGAAGTGGCTTTGGAAACTTATCTATTAATATCATCAATGGACAACAAATCTGAAAATAATATTTACTTCTTAAATGAAGATGAGTCGGAACATAATATAGCATTACAAATGGAGCATGTGAGACTGGAGGGTGATTATGAACCCAAAAAAGAGTCTCTAGATGTTATGATGGTCGACTCTGAGGAAGTTGCTTTGTTAAATGAGTCTGAGCTACATGAGATAGCCTAAGTGCAGCTGAAGAGTGGCAAGGTGCTACCACCTTCACGGTTTCCAATAAAGTCAAGGGGAATAAGATAGTTGTCAATGAATAAATTATCCCTAAAGACCCTAAGAAGAAGGATAATTCAGTTAAAGGGATAGATTATAATATATTATCTAATCTAAGGAAAATTCTGACACAACTCAACATATATGACACTCTTGTAATATTTAGAGATCTTCAGGAGACTTTGAGTCAGGCTATTAAAGACCCCAAAAGATATGAGACATATTTTGTTGAGCATAACATGATTGGGGTCCTATAAGCCTGTATTAAACTAATTATCACCTTCGCCGAAGATGACATGATGCTCAGAATAATATATCATAACCACCCTCTGTACATTATTGTAGAGAGCGATAACATTATGATCAGTTGAATCCTGATCGATCATAGGTCCTCCATAAATCTCATAAGCATTAAAGCACTAAGATCAATGTGCATCGACATGCAGCACCTCTGCAAAATAAGCTGATGGTGAATACTTCAACGAAAAGGGGCAGAACTGTGGGATCATTTATTCTTTCCCTTGTATTTGGGTAACTTCATATAAAGTCAAGTTCCATGTAATTGATGTGGATACCTTAATCAAGGTACTATTAGGATACCCTTGGTTGTATGAATACGACATTGTCATGTCAACCCTGAACAAATGCATGAAGTACCTCAAGGATGGAGAAGAGTTCAGGACCTCTAGCGACATCCAGCCCTTTATAGTCCATGAAGTAAATATATATTAAGATGCCAAGCACTTCATTCCAAAAGAGTTGAAGCCATTGAGTTCTCTTGAGGTTAAGACATCAAATCCAAAAGTTGCAAAGCGATCCAAATAAGAAGGCAACGCTGACCCTTCCCAAAATAACAATCACTTCTAAAGATGATGTTGCCCCTGCCAAATCCAAGAAGATATGCCAGTCAATGGTTAAAAGAAAAAAAAATAAGGCAGAATATACAGATTCTGATTATAACTACGAATCTACCTACACGAGTAAGGTGTAGTGTGTATTTTTAAGAAGAATAGATAGCCTGTTTATTTCAGAGAATAGATTCGTAGTCACGCATATTCCCCCATTACACTTCAAAGAAATCTTCCATTGAGAGGTGCATAATATTCAATAGCTCAAAATACTTTTTGTGTCTCCTCTTAGTAAAGAGACTGGGCCAGGAAGCCTACTATCCAAATCTAGAAAATGTAAAGAATAAAATCATGACTGGTTTATCAGGCTTGCTAATTTTGGAGAGATAATGCCTATGAGAATGCCTAGTATTATCCTAAAATATTTGAAGAATGTTACAAAAGTGAGCTACTATCAGTACCACCAGACGCCAAGCTCATCTCCAACTAAGCATCTGGTATCGAAGAAATTCTCATTCGTTACGAAGGAAAGGTGCTCTTGCAAGAAGAGGTCTCGGGTAATAGTGTCAATTTCGGGTCACGGGTCACGGGTCACGGGTCGGGTTCGGGACTGGGTCAACCCGACCTGACCTGAATGACCCGGGTTGGATGAAAAACTGCTAGTTTTTTGGTCCAAAAATGGGTCAAACTCCGCTTTTCGGGTCAAAAACGGGTCAATCTCGGGTTACCGGATCAAAATGGATTTTTGGGTCAAAACGGGTCATTTTCGGGTCATTTTCGGGTCAATGGGTCAACCCAAACCCGACCTGATTTTTGAAACGGGTCGAATTGTTGAACCCAAACCCGAACCGTTTCAGTTTCGGGTCAACCCAAACCCGAAATTTTTGGGTCAGGTTCGGGTCGGGTATGCGAGTCGGGTCCAATATTGACACCCCTAGTCTCGGGTTTATTTTGCATAAATACCCCCGAAAGTATATTTGCCAAGCAATTACATGCGAGGAAGTTGAATCTGATGATAATGGCGATGATGAGATCTATGAAGTTGATACTTATGATGATCTTCCCGTATAAGCCAAATCTATATTAGATGAGCTTGATGATGGTGGACAGGCAGCTATTATGAACGAGCTAAAAAAAGTTAACTTGGGGATTGAGGAAGATCCTCGCCCAACCTTCATTAGTACCCTTCTTCCTGAAAAGTAAGTGGAGGAAATAAAAGAACTTCTCTGTGAATTCAGGGATTGCTTTGCCTTGACATACACTGAGATGCCCGACTTATCCATTGATATAGCAATTTATAGATTGGCCATTAAGCCAGATGCAATGCGTGTCAAATAAGCTCTAAGGAGTGAGATTGTAGATCGAAGAGCATATGATTGTATAAATAAAGAAGCTCATAGAAGTGGGCCTCATTCATGAAGAAAACATATACCTGATTGGATCGCTAATATCATCCCTGTCAAAAAGAAGAATGGTCAGATATGTATATGTATCAATTTTAGGGACCTTAATAAGATGAAGAAGAGGAGAAATCTTTTGTGTACATATTCATCACTGCCTCAACCTTGTTGCATAGGTATAACTCCCTAAACTTAAAAATCCTGCTCTCAATGTTTGTGGTGAGTTGGAGGACCCCCTATACGCGCTATAATAGCACGGTGGAAGAGAATTTGGTGTGACGCTTTGTGAAAAGATGGGTAGGCCTCGAATCACTCCCATGGCGTAATGAGGAAAAAATTAAATACCCTTGAGCGCTCTCATAGAATGGTGGGGGAAAGAAAATTATGTGCTTTCAAACAGGTACCTCTAAGACCCTAAAATGCTCTCGTAGCATGGCGGAGATTAAAGAAATGTGATCGCAGTATCACCCGACACTTACCTGAAGTGCTCACGTAGCATGTTGGGGAAGGCTATGATTCTCAAATTTCTCCTAAAATGGGGGAGAAGTCCATAGGCTGCCAAAATTTAGATTGAATAGGGGACTTGATTTGAACTTGATTAAGCACAGGGGACTTAAACAAATTTGTGCATAATTTGAACCTAAAAAAACTACAAAGGACTATAATTGAACCTGGACTTGAACTGAACATGAGCTACAGGAAACTGAACATTGATTTGAAAAATACACCTGAAGATTAAAATGCAAATGCTAACCCATAATCATGATCATCCAAATAAAAATATATCAATCAATGAATAAACAGGAGATTCACAATGAACAAATCTACAATCATAATTAAGTTGCAAACAATATCAGGCAAATGCAAATGAACGAACATAGAACTTATGATGAATAAGAATTCAATCATTATTTACTTGCAAGCAATCATTAGCAAGAATCAAGAAGGATATGTAACATAGTAGCAAGTAAACACATAAATATATGCGCTATAAATAATACCTGAATAATGACAATTAAGGTGTGACATTTACATCAATTTTGTAAGTAAGCATATAAAACAACAATGCACCTAACGGAATATTCATGAGTGGTAGCAAAAGGTATACAATGATATGCTCATGAACGATACATGAAAGATATGCAATGAATACAACAATGTTCTATAGTCAACATCAACTAATTCGTAGATAAGTACATTAGCCTGCTTGTGAGCGACAATAATTAACATGTAATGAGTGCAATAAATTCCCTACGCTCAACAGTCAATTAGCTCGCAAATGAATACATTAATTCACTTGTAAACAGTAATAGCATATAAGCTATCAATATCATGAAGGTCTTATGAGCGGATAAGTTGTAATTATTCAATAGCATGCCAACCATGAATAATTACATAAGACCTTCATCTATTGCAAACACTTATAAGCAAATGCAGGAGACTATTTAGTGCATGACAGTCCAACTTTATAAATCAGCGTGCAACCCATAGTACGACGCCATGCCACCAGATCTGCGACATTCATACAAGCAGATAGAAGGCATTTACAGGACTCTACACATTGCATTGTGCACACCAAGATGTTGATCATTCTTACAGCTGATCGACACAAAATATTTTAAAATGCCCTCACACGTGCACTACAGCATGTATACATATAAAAATGAAAGTACACACAAAGTACATTAACCCATATGTATGTAAGAATATACACCCATATGGGCTCCGACGAGAATATTAAGGGTACACATGTGCGTCTGAGGATATTGTATGGGTCAAATGATAAATTTAAATTCGAGCCTGATCCTTCTATGTGAGCATATATGAGTTGACACGACTCGAGCTATCAAATAAATGTACGATCGCAGTGTCGACCGAGACATTTATTTTATACGTTTATATTAGGCCTTCAAGATATATAACAAGAAAATTCACATAATAAAAGCATAAAATTAATGACGAACTTCAGCCTCTGTTAGCAATTAGACATAATCAATAAGGTTCACAAGATACTTACAAAAATGTCCAATAAATACATGCATGAGTCTCGACGATCGTGTTGTATTTATATATATGACATCTGAGGATGCTGCACGAGTCAAGAAATGAACTTAAGTTCAAGTCTGATCCTTCTCCTTGATAGGACGTAAGTTGACACGACTTGAACCAATGGACAAATATACGGTCATGGCATCGACCAAGATTTTTGTTTCAACACGTTAATATTAGGCCTTCAAGACATATAAACAATGAAAGCTCACTAATAAAAGCATAAAGCCAATAAAGAACTCAATCCTCTGTTGCCAAGTTGGCAGAGTCGATAAGGTTCAATAGAAAAAATAAAATTGCTCATTAACACCCCGATGATAGCCATGTTGTATGTAGATCTCAACCTGAAGGGTCAATTCCAAATATTCAAAATACCACTCAAATGCCCACAAAATTTAAAATTTAAAATTCAAAATACTAAGAATTACCCCAAAATCCAAATTATTTAAAATTAAAAGTAATTATCAAAATTCTTAAAGCAAAACTCATCCACCATCCGCAACAATTTGTCAAGGTGAATAAAATCAAAATTAATTTAGATCACAAAGAGTTAATGTCTAATAAAAAATATCACTAATATTTATTCTCAAATAATCTCTTGCCAACAAGGACGTGGCATGTATCCTCTAACTGACAATATTTCCGCCAAAAGGCATCGTAGGTAAACGGTTATGACCGGGCCCTCTGAACCAGATGATTCACCTCCAAATGGAACAACTAAATTATGGTCATGGCTAGAGCCCGTATGCTCCCCAATGGTATTAAATCCTTGAGATATGAATCAATAGGAAATGATCAATAAGGCATAAAGTGTAACGCCCCAAAATCTAACTTGGAAAGAATTTCAAGCAATCCATCAACAATTTACCAGAGCTATCTATAACTTCAATCAAACAGTCTAGCAAAAAATCTATAACATTTAAAACATCAATGTACAAGTCGATTCATTCCTCAAAAGATCATATACAATACTCAGGAACTACACTATGAACTGACATCTATCCAGTCCTGAGTACAAAAGAATATCTATAACCAAAAAGGACAAAAACCTGGAGATTCCTGATCAACCTCAATCTCCTACTCCCTTACTCTGACCTGAAAATATTAACCACATATAATGAGCTTCAAAAAGCCCAGCAAGTCACCTAATACCTACAACTGTCAAAGCACGGTACTGGAAACAATATGCATGTCAGTCAATCAAATCCATAACAGTCTATTTCACATGATCAATGAATCTATGCAAATACGGAAATCAAATCAATAGTCAATGCAGCGGTAGAAGAATCAATAAACAGTAGGAAGAACTCCATCAAGCTCGCTTAATACACTTCAAATCTCAGAAGAATCCGTAAACAATAGAAATTCAGTCGATCAGTCAAATCAATCGTATCAAATCGAATCAATCAAAACAATACTATCTGGTCAATTAAATCGATCGGTATAAAATCATAAAATCAATACAATAAAGCCCAATCTATACTAGCAATGAATCATATGCAGCAGTTCAATACAGTGTAGAAGCAATAGTATCAATGAATCAAGAGATGAATCCATAGTATCCATAACCATAGTATCAATGAATCAATTACAGTATCCATATCCATACAGTATCTATAACAGTGGCAATACGTAATGACAGAATATAAATATCAATGAAATCGTACGATAATAGTAAGTCCGTAAATCCGTCAGTAAATCCAAATCAATAAAGCAATAAATCCATCACGAGTCAATGCCGTACACATGCATTTCAATACAATAGTCTTACTGAACAAGTACGATCACTGGCTATTCGATAATCCATAGTGCTGTTGTAGAAATCCATAGTGCTGTTGTAGATATCCATATGTTGGTTCCATAAGAGTCGTCACTCTGTGCCCGTCGGCATATTAAACTTCTTATGACTCCCAATCGTTATATCAATGATCAATAGTTTAAAGGAAAGCCCGTCGGCCCACCATCCTGTACAGGTCAAGTCGATCTCCAACCAACGGTTCAACCAGTCTTCACTTATCTTTCAGGAACAATAATCAGATAGTCACATTCGTATGCATTCAAATCATCAATTTCAGAAAATCGAAAATCGTACGAAAATCTAGCGGCATAACGACAGTACACGGAATTTACACAAAAATTCCTAAAAATCACAATTTACCAAATTAATACAGAACGTGCACGACAACATTATAAGACTTCTATTCTACTGAAGCAATATCAATCAACAACCTGATATTTATCTATTCGATCAAAATCGCACAGAACCCAAAATAACCGGTAGAATCGTTACAGAAAATACTCAAAACGTGTAGAAAAATCATATCAATAACATATCAAAAGTTGTGCGGTGAAAGTTTCGTCAATACAAAACGGTGCGCGTTTTTCGGTAACGAAAACACAATTCTGAGCATAAAACGACCAAAACTCAACATCTTCGAAAACAGAAATAGGATTCGGAGTCCTTACCGCGAGATAAACAATCCTTCCAACAACGGCGACGGACGAAAAGCGCTCCGCGGCCTCCGAAATCCAGCTTTTCCTTTGCTTTCCTTCTCTTTCTCTCTCCTCAGATATTTTGATTTTAAAAAATAATTTTTCTCTCTCTTCGAAACGAGCTGATTTTCTTTTAAAACAAGCCTGATCGGCCCGGCCGATCGCCATATCGTCTAGGACAATATGAACAAAATCCAATCGTCCAGGACGATATCTCAGGACGATAATTAATTTTCTCAGACGATAAAAATCCTTGCTCACTGACTTTTGCCATTCACTGATCGTCCCAGGACGATCCAAAATCGGCCTGGACGATCCTGGAAGGAAAATCAGATCTTGGAAGGCAAATCAAATGAACGAGCTCTCACATAAAGCCCTTTGTTAGCTAATGTAGATTCAAATTTATCCTCTTAGAAAAATATTCTTCACAGGTCTACAAGGTACACTTAGACAAAGTAACCTATAGTTGCCAACGAGGATACTTCTATCAGGTTGGGTGGGACTAACTCCTCTGACTAAGTAAACCAAGGACCACGATAGCCTGGGATGACGAAACCATAGGATCCTGATCGAGTCCATCATCCATCCCTCTACCATCCTCTTTTAAGTACGAGATGGTGAATTTTCAAAATTTAAATATCAAATTTTCAAATATCTAAACCCAGGTAGTGGGAGAAAGGCTTGATGTTGTTGTTGTTGTTTTTGTAAATTTTCAAATGCATAAACACATGCTGCTACTATACACCAGATACTATGTATCTGTACGTATCTGACTAATGAGTAGCCTTAATCGAAAGTTCTCTCTCGCTATCAAGAGTAGTAATTAAATATAAGGGCTTGCGCCTATAAGAAATCAGAACTCAAATCATAAAATTCTTACCAAATGAGGGCGAAATATCTAGGTAGGGTCTTATCTACAAACCTAATCTTCCTTTTGAAAATTTACCCTGAAACCTAATCCGTTAAAACTCTCACGAATGCATGGGAGGTCGTGGCACGAATTTTCGTAGCCCACAGCATCACGGTGATTTAGCCTAAAATTATAAATATTGGGAGGGGTGTTTATCACCTAAATATAACTTTTAGATGTCATAATCACATTTTTATGAGGATCGATCAACTACAAAGAACCCTACTGATCATGATATTATAGCTATTGCATTGATTGCCAACTACAACTTTGATAGAAATTTCATTAATGCCTTAAGTTTATTTTTTAAACATTTATTTATTAATAAAAAACATCATTTCTCTTTTGATAAGATTTAATGATGGTAATATATTATCACGATAGACTTCATTATATTTAATGCACATACCTTTCACAACATTATGTTTGGCCAACCTAACTTTAATATATTTGAGCTAGTTTGGTCGACATATCATGTGGTTGTCAAATTCTCGACCAAGAGTTAAGTTTTTTATAAGCAAAAAAGATTTGATACAATCTCATACATGTTGACTAAGCTAGTCGAGTCAACCTAAAAGGATGTTTCATAATGAGAAGCCAAAAGAGGGGATAACATCAAGGAAATGGAAGTTGTATGAGTATTCATTATATATTTAGAATAATTAATAAGGACTATACATGATGGTACCTCATTAATAGGAGAGTCTTGGTGGAAATGTGTGGATTGTTAGAGGCAGAATGCAACCAAATTTACATAATAGATAATAAAGATGATACAATGCTAAGATTTACTACTTCCATCTCAAGATAAAAAAGTAGCTGCTCATTTAACAAGTAGAAGATGTGATAAGTCACCACTCAAATATTTAAGCCAATTAAAAAGAAGTCTAAAAGCTACTATTGTTCATGTTTATATTTGAGGTATAACACTAAGATTAGATCTCAAATATTATTATAGTAAACAGTTAAACAAAAATGGTGGATGTGTATTAACTTCAATAACTTAAATTAGGTATGTCATACTTTTGTTGGATACAATCAAATTAAGATGGATCCAACTAATCAAGAGACGACCACATTCATCATAAAAAATGGGTTGTATTGTAATATTGTTATTATGTCATGTACTTTTAGCTAGAGTGATGGGGTTACTTATCATAGGATGATAATCATCTTTAACACTTAAAAAGTTGCAAGTTGGAAGGTATATTGATATTTATCTTACCAAGAACAAAAAACATTGGTAACTTGTCACTAAGTAATAAGAAATTTTACAAACATTGTGAAAATGTAATACAAGGCTGCATCCATCAAAGTGCTCACCCTTTTTTTTTTAAGTTGTTAAATGGAGGGGAGTGTCTTGAGTGGTCTATAAAATAAGATAAAGATTTGAGTCAGCTAAAGGAGTTTTATCTTTGCCACATTTTCTATGAAGCTCGTGCACTTGCAATGATTTCTTCTATATCTCAAAATAAGTACGAAGGTAATCAACTATGTAGAGATTAAAGAAAATGGGAAAAAGCAACAATCAATATACTATGCCAACAAGATCTTGAAGGGATCTGTACAAAGATATCTCATCATGGAGAAGAATTCACTTATTGACGGTGATTTGTCAAGGGCTGGATATATATTTCCTTATATAAACCTTGCGTGCACCTTGGAAAGTCTTCACCGAACACCTACCAAAAGTTCTATTGTTTAACTAGAGCATTTAGGCCAGCTTCCCAAGTGGTCAATAGAATTTAAATTCACTTTTGTGCGGAGTATGACAATCAAGGAACATGCCATAAATAACTACTACTGAATTTGATGACGTTTATAAGATGATTCAAGATTATGTTAGACTGAAAGCTACACTAATGTAGCCCTCATAAATCAATGAGTTTAAATTAGAATTTGGATGCAAAAGTTTGAATGGTGTTATCTTATGCCACCCCATGAAAGATTTTTTTCTTAATAACCAATAACCAATATGAGAAGGTGCTCCTACTTAGTTTGTGGATCATGTGAAGAGTTGGTGTTTCATGGCCTTTAAATTTGTTATACTCTTCACTCATTGTAAATCATTTTAATCTTTTATAAAAAACTTATGATCTTATTATGCAGAAGTACTAATTTAAAATTAAGAGATTGGGCAATCAGAATACATCAGAAGTAAACCACTATTATTCTTATCTTAATTTCATGATTGACTACATTAGATTGAGGCTATCACACCTTGTACAGTTAATTGGATTATTCTAGAGCTAATTCTCGAATAATATAATATATTGAAATGACTTGCCACTTATCATCATCGTTGATAATAGCTCGTAATTTTTTAGCTAAAAAGTTAATAAATTTTGACACTTCTATGTTAACTGCTTTAAGTCTGACTCACTTCATTATATAATTATATGAGAACTAAAGACCAAGTTGAAGCCATAAACAGACTTACCATCTCAATACATTTTGCAACAATTTAATAGACCTAGATCTTCATCTAAAAACAAAATTCCAAATATCTAACTTTTGTAACAGTTACAACAAACATAGAAATTAAAATTCAAAATAAACAAATTATTAGCCTATAACACATCATAACGACAAGGCCCATTTCAATCTCATACAATAATGAAAAAATAGTAGAAATAATTATTTCTTGATGTTATTTCTAAAATTAGAGAATGGAGATTTTGTCCCTGTGTTTCAATCATTGGACTGCTGTTTAGAGGAGCTGAGAAGAAGTTCAGGCTGAAATGCTGGTATGGCTAGAATTTACTATGCTGCAATTTTTTTGTCCTGAAAAACCGAAATGTGGTAAAGCATGGGAAGGCTGCTATGTCTAGTTCTATGGTGGCGGCTAATGCTCTTTCTTTAGCCATGTTGAAATCTTCTCCATATCTAGATAGCTGAGGTGCTAATCTCCCATGGGAGTTTCACAGAACTTGGTGCCCTCCACTGCTAGATTGGATCAAGATTAATGTTGATGCCTCATTGTTGAGCTCAAATCAGGCTGGTATTGGCGGAATTTTCAGAGATTGCAAAGGTAGACTTCTTCTTGCTTTTGGTAAGAATAAGGTACATTGGGATGTTGCTCAACTTGAGATGGAGGCGGTTATAGCTATAAGGGAATTCATCCAAAGTTGGATGCTTGATAGTAAAGGACTTATCATTGAGAGTGATAATATCAATGTGATGTAGAACGATCATGCACTGATGTTTGGATTAAGGAAGTTTACACGCTCAAATTTTAGAGCACAATAATTATAAGCTTTATCTTGATGATAAACGACAAAATAAAACGATAAGGTGATAAAATAAGCTTAGGCTAAATTACATGCATAGGAGTTAAGATAGTAACATAGCCAATTCAATCTAACAAGGCATACATAGATGGTTTCAACAATAAATCCCAATGCTAACAATAAGATTAGTCACTACGAAGTGTTCCCTCACTCAACTCTTCTAATTACTGGGTTTTAGCGGGAAAGCATTAACGTGATCGTCATGAATCTACTAAGACCACAATTGAGAAGCAACTTTAAAGATAAAAGAGCCGGGGGAAGAGTTTACCCACAAGAAGCAGAAGACACGGCACTTCGGCGTCGATGATGATTGTTTCTGCCTTAGGACAGCAGTCGGGTTCCTTTTCTCAGTCCTGGGCAGCAATATGAACTTCATAACTTCCTTGAACAGCCTTTGGAAGTCTCCCCAATAGATGGGGCAACAAGGGAAAGGTGTGGAGCTCTCTGGACAGCATTCACAGCAGCTGGGACAGCAGTCTGGACTCGTGGAAGGCCCTGGACAGCACCCAATACGGGTCTGCCAGGATTAAGCTTGCTCCTAGTGCTGCTGGACACCTTGGACAGCAACCTGCAACTTTCCTGGGTGCCGCTTAGCAAGGGAACTTGTTGGAATATGGAGTGGACAGCAGGGAGAGCCGGCGGGATGTCACAGGGAAAGAGGGGGGCTCGGCCACGGTTGGGAGAAGGAGTGATGTATGGTGGAGAAGAATTTAGGTAGGGTGAATGAAACAAGAGATTTACTAAAATCTAAAATTAATTTCAGGTTTTAGTAAATTTGGAGGGAATTACTTGAAGATAATTTCAAATTCAAACAAAGTAATTAGGGCTTTAATGAGCCATTAATGGGGGCTCATCAAAGAGGGTGGCCCGCGGTTACTATAGAGGGAGAGGGGTTTTAAAATTCCTAAAACTGAAAGTTAATTTCAGTTTAAGTAAAAGAGGAGGGAAAGATTTTGAAATCAAATTATGATTTCAAAAACGGTCATGGCATTAAACACACCATTAATGGGAATTCCTCCATGGGTGGCCGGCGGCTTGCATAGGGGAAGGGGAAGAGGAATTAGTAGAGAGCTAGGTTTCCAATTGGAGGTGGTGATGTGGCGATGACATAAAGATTTCAATTTAACTTTAAATTGAAATTAAATTTGTCATGAAAAACTTTCCAAGTTTGGATTTCCAAATTAGGAAAGGTTTTGAAATTTGAAAATTTAAATTTCAAATTTGAAACTTGTGGATGGAAGGGGTCGGGTGGATGAAGGGAGGGCGTCACCGGCAAGGTGGCCGGCCGGAATTTGGGTGGCGGTTGGCGGCGGGATCCTCACAGAGACGGTGGCAATGTGGGAGAAGGATTTCTTATGGAGGAGAGGGGGAAGGAGGTGGATTGGAACACGATCGAAAAGATAAAAAATTTCTAACCACGAATCGAGGACTCTTCCAACGATTGGTGGGCCTTGCGGTTTGCTCCCCCTTGGAGCTCTCTCTCTCTCTCCTTCAAGCTCTCATGCAAGAAGACAAAGAAGAACAAAATAGATTTTTATTTCAATTATCATTCATCATCCTTCAATACAAGAAAGCTAGCCTATAAATAGGCCTCATGAAAAGAAAATAACAAAGACGAAAATGCCCTTTGGGCTACAACACTACATGACCACCCGCAAGGGTATAACGGGAAAAACAATAATATAAAATAAACTAGTACATAAAACATATAAATAAATAAATATCTCAAGATCGTAGCCATTGATCTCAGATGTCCTCATCACAATGTGATTACATTCATTCAAGATTCTTTGAAGAAGATAGATTGGCACTTGGAGAATTGGCCGATCAAGGAGCTTTTCTTCCTCAATGATTTCAATAATGTCATTTTTCATCATGTTAATAGGGAGTGTAAAAAAGTAGCTGATTTTTGTGCTACTTTGGCATTAGATGGAAGTTATATTTTTTATAGTTTTTCTTCTGGTAACATTCCAACCTCTTTGATAGATTTAATCAAGGAGTGTTACCCTTTTATCAGTTGTAATTAGACTTGTTTCCTTTTAAATGCATAGTTTTGCACATTTCAAAAAAAAAAGAGTAGCTCTAAAAGAGCAACTTGAGGAACACTATCAATCATAGTAAACATTCAAGCAATAATAATCCACTCAACCATTTCATGTTCGGTACACCCCATTAGAGATGATGATATTCCTCTTTTTTTTATTTCTTAAATTAATTCCTTAACGAAAATACATAAGTTAATTTGTTACGAATATCCCAAGTTTGCACAATTAGGCATTATTTAAGAAGCATATAACTTGGTCTCAACAAATCTCATCATCAACATAAGTTAATTTGTTACAAGTCTGCTACTATATAGGAATTGCCGAACTTCACTCAAGGGTGATTGCATGTCTGGTGTCATAAATTTTCTCTAACTCCACATAATTTGTAAGCATAATTCACTGCATCCTTTGAGAATAATAAATGAAATATATTAGTGTTATAGTAATCTGTATGTTCTAATGTTATGTGCAAAGTTCAGTATTTAAACAGCCACCTGAAAAAATTAAATGTTAATAGAAGCAAATTGCTTTACTGATAAAGTGACATCCATCATATGATATAACGTATAACATCATAAAGAAATAACATAATTAACTCTTAAATAATAGCAAAGAGAAGACGTGAGCTTACCAATTTAATGGGCATTGATGGCTTAATGATCATCCTCTTGCAATGACCAAACAGATCCAAGATATACTCAGCCAAGCAGACAACAGCCAAATTTCCCTTCCAGTAAGCCTACCAAAGCTTTTCCACATCATCAAGCACAGCCTTCTCAATTAGCAAGTACCTCCATTGGGTTGATTTGCAACATTGGAAGAACTATAGCCAGGCTTTTGGTGAGCAAAGACTGCAAATTGCGAATCATTCTCTCACAAGATGAGGTAAAAAAAGGGTAATCTACACGGGGGTTTAGCTAGCACAAGGCGGTGGATTCTGTAATCAATGTCAATGCAACAAAGGGAACAAGCACAATGCTAAGTTGCATCAAAATAGTGGCTACTTTGGCCTATGAAAGAAAGAACTTCCATTAGGTTAACATGAAAGTGAGTGAGTTTCACCAAGGCACAATTGGACAGCCACCACTACCTATAGCCTGCATTAAGATCAGAAATATTAGGATTTCATAAAAAACTTCATAATTGCAGGAGGATGAGCAAAAAAATAGAAATCAATCATTAATTATGACAGAAAAAACTGCAAATGCAGATAAAAAAAAAGACTATAAATGCTAGTGGCTAGAATCAAAGACAAACAAAGATATTGATCGAGTACCGGTGACAATGAGACGACTTCAAGCTAATGTTGGCTAGAAATTTGCTTGAACAAATATAAACCAACTCGAAATCAGCTTGTGATTGAACCAACTTAGTTTCAAACATGCTAGAAAAAGACTAGAATAATCCCTCGACTCTTTATGAAGTACCAAAATAATCATCAACTATATTAAAAGATTATTTTGGTCCCTCAAGTCTTCTAAAAAGAATCAAAATTGTCTGATGATAGGACTATTTTGATTCATCTTTAAGGAGTTGAGGGACTAAAATAATAATTTAGCATAGTTGGGGACTATTTTGATCTTTTATAAAGAGTCGACCTTTTTGATCATTTTGATTAATAAATATTAGGGCTTGCACTTATAAGAAACCTGAACTCAGATCTAAAGTCCTCACAAAAAGAGGGCGAAATCTCTAGGTAGTGTATTATTACAAATCCAATCTGCCTTCTAAAAATTTACCCTGGAACATAATTCATTAAAACTCCCCAGAAAGAAGGGGAGGCCGGGGCCTGAATTTTCGGAGCCCACACTAGTCCCCTTAGACAAATATTCACCCCAGGTCTATAATGTACTCTTGAATGAAGCAACCCATAGCTATCGACAAGGATCCTCTGTCAGGTTGGGTCGACTACCTCCTCTGACTAAGTAAACCAGGTACCACAATGACCCGGGATAACGGAACCATAGGATCTTGATCAGGCTCATCATCCCCTCTCCCCCCACCATCCACTGTAATGCAAGGTGGTAAATTTTCAATTTTAAATATTAAATTTATAAATACCTAAAACATGCTGCTACTATACGTCATATACTTTGTATTTGTTTACTGACTAGCCTTAATCAAAAGTTCAATCTCGTTATTGGGAGGGGTAATTAACTATAAGGGCTTGCACTTATAGGAAGTCATAACTCATATTATAAAGTCCACATAAAATGAGGGTGAAATCTCTAGTAGTGTCTTATTTAAAACCCAATCTGCCTTCTGAAAATTTGCTTCAGAACTTAATCGTTAAAACTCTCCTCGACGATCGAAAACACAAGAAAAAGAAAAGGGGCCGAGGCCGGAGTGCGAATTTTCAGCGCCCGCAAACACGACTATCATCTAGGTAATATAAGAATCATTTGAAAAATGTTTATATTGCATGAGAATTTTAAGGTGTTTAGAAAGTAGTCCCCACCGATTGAGATTAACTTTTAACACGACCATTATCGGGGATATAAATAATTGCTTGTTTGAGAACCTTGTCAAGTATGTTTGTTTGTTAACTAATGATCGAGTTATACTACGGACCTTGTGAATTATCATACGAATGCTAATGATCGAGAGCTTACTTCTTTATGATAAGTTTCATTTAAAGAGCCTTTGAAAATCTAATATGACATTTAAAGAACCTTGTCAACTTCGATCGACTTTAGTGACCTTAACATCTTAAATGAAAATAAAGATTTTTATTTTTTTGTCGGACTATTAGTAAAACTAAAGTTAGATGGGCTTTAAAAAAAATAAGTGTGAAAAAGCTATTGGACGAATGATATTCCAATAGAGGTGTGGAAATGCTTAGGAGAAGAAGGAATTTCTTGGCTTACTAAATTTTTAAGATTATTTTAAAGAAAAAAAAATTCCACGTGAGTGAAGAATGAGTATGTTGATTCTTATTTTTAAGAATAAATGTGATGCATAAAACTGTGTGAATTATAAAAGAATTAAATTAATGTGCCATATTTTAAAACTTTGGGAGAGAGTTATGGAGCATATATTATGACGTGATACTGATATTTCTAAAAATTAATTTGGATTCATGTATGGTAGGTCGACTATGGAAATTATACATTTATTAAGAGATTTGATGGAAAAGCATAGAGAGAATTAGGAGGATATTCATATGATATTTATTGATTTAAAGAAAACATATGATAAAGTTCCAAGAAGTGCTATGAAAAATTTTAGAAAAGAAAGAAGTTAATAATGCTTATATTCAAGGTGGTTTGATCAAGTATTTTTCTATTTCTGTTGGATTACATCAAGGATCAGCCTTAAGCCCATCTATTTTTGCTTTAGTCATGGATGTTCTCACTTGACATTTGCAAGAGGTTATACCCTAGTGTATGCTTTTTGCTGGTGATAATCTTCATGTTGATAGCATTAGAGAGGGAGTTGAAGATAAACTTGAATTAGGGAGGTCAACCTTAGAGTCTAAAGGCTTCGTTTGAGTAGATAAAAAACTGGATATATGGAATATATTTTAGTAATAATAGATATATTGGAGGGTTTGTGAGTTTGAACGATCAAGTCATTAATAAGAGTATACGTTTTAGATATCTTGCGTCCCTTATTTAGAGTGATGATGAAATAGATGGGTATATTATTAGCAGAATTATAGTTGGATGGTTGAAGCAGAGGAATGCATTGTGTGATAGAAAAGTCCCCCTCATAGAAAGGTCCCCCTCAAACTTAAGAGAAAATTCTATAAGATGGTGGTGAGACCTGCAATTCTTTATGGTGTAGAATGTTAGCCATTAAAAGAGAAGCATAATATTAAGTTAAGTGTTGTAGAGATGAGGATGCTCAGCTGGATGAGTGGCTTTACTTTTAAAGATAGGATACAAAATGAGCATATATGTGAAAAGTTTGGAGTACCTCCAGTGGAAGATAAGATTAGAGAGAGTCGTCATAGATGATTTGGTCACATAAAATGGTAGCCTTTTGATGACTCAATTAAGAAAGTAAATGTATCAGATTGACTTATGTTAAGAAAGGTAGAGGAAGACCTAAAATGACTTAGAAAATATTAGAAATAACTTTTTTTAATTTAAATAAGAATTTAACTCTTAATAAGACACAATGGAGAAAAAATATTCATGTAGCAGACCCCGCATAGTGGGATATATTTTTGATGTTGTTGTTGTTGTTGTGTTCATTTATTAGTTCTAGTCTTGTCGACTCCAGTCGTTTTAAGGAGGATCGGACATGAACATTTAACCAGCGTAGTATTCTCAAACCTTAAAATTAGGAGTTATATGCGACAGTCGAAGCACATGTGAGTGATTTGTTTGAAAGTATGATTTTAAATTAATGAGCTTTTATACCCTGCACCATTCTCAGACATTTGTGCTTGCAAAGTTAGGCTTTTTGTTAGAACACATCCGGGGAATTTATTTTTTTTAATTAACGTGCATGTTTTTGATGTGTTCACATAATGCACTTGCACATCTTTTGATGCATTTGCATAACATGCCCGCATACTTTTTAATGTAATGCACATCAGTAGGTTGTTGCATGCTTCTCAAGGTAATGACTCGCTTCTCAAGATGGTAGCATTATTCTCGTGGTTGTCGCTTGCTTCCCAATGCTAATAAACGCTCCAAAAAAAGTAGACATGCTTCTCTAAGCAATGCACTTAGATTTAAAATTTTCTATTTTGATGCATAAAGGGGAATTTTAAAATATTTAAATTTAAACAATAGTGCAAGAGTTCATTGTTTGAATGCGAGCTACATTTCACTTCGAAGTTAAAAAATATCGTCTTCTATCTGCTTGTACGAATGTTATGAGTTTGGTGGCGCTTGTTGAAGGCAAGTTAGATTTCAAATGTTATATATAAGAGAGAAGTTGTTTAGTTCATTTTGCCTCCTTCAAGTTATCATATCATTCAGCATAGCTCTAAGGGGATGTTTGTTCAATAGATACTAAGAGATCATGCACTTGCTTATCAGTGAGTTACGTTGTTCATTGTAAATCCCCTATTGTCGCCTATAAATTAGATGTTTGTTCAATATGAACAACTTATTCTCCATGTAGGCTAGTTGTGTGCGCTACAAATTCCCTTCAACTATATAGAGATGAATTGTAGTGTGCATTATAAGTACTTTTTTGCTCATAAGTGAGTTGTAGTGATCATTGGAACTATGTGAATGGGTACTTATTTGGGGATTTAAAAATTTATACTTTCACAAGTAGCGACGACGAAATGGTGAGGGGTCGAAACACACAAATCTCTTTCATGGTTACATATTACAATTATTTTCATGCTTACAAGTTACAAAACAACTTTTTTTAAAACAATCAAATTTAAAATTTAAAAAATATTCAAATTTAAATTATAAAAAATAATATGCATGAATTATCTTTATTTTTTAGTCACGCAACTATATGATTATATAATTATTATAATATTATTATAATATTTAGACCTTATTTAAATAATTTTAATATTTATTACATCATCCGGTTCAGCCCGATCAAACCATTGAACCTTGAAACCATTTATTCTACTGGTTCACAACCTTGATCAGTGCCCTCACTAATTTCTCAGTATTTATGCATCTCGGTTTGTGTGCATCACCTTGAAACTAGTGCCAATTTTATCTTTTTGCATTGTGAGATGACTTGGGCAATATTACAACCATTTCTATATATTCTCGATGTTTTTGGTGCAACGGCGAAGTCTGTATAGCTAACGGACAACTTTCGTGCGACATCATGCAACATCTGTCCATAGTCCATCAATTTTGATTTCATTGACCTGATTTAATTATGAGGGATCCCCTTAGGTAAATTCGACGTCCTGGTCACATCGGCGAAATTTGTTTGCTGATCGAAAATCATTCGGGCTGTTTCATATAGTGTGGCGCTCAAAAATGGTTACTTTCATTGCTAAATAGAGCTGTTGTTTTGTGCGAGCAGCTCTTCTTTGAAGAATTCTACATCCTGAATCAACTGATGCAATCTGTTTTATAATAGGATAAAGTTTGAGTGACAGTCGAATCACTTTGATATTCATTAAATGTGACCTTTCCGTTACTCACCTTCATTGGTGATATACTATGACATGTATATGAAGGTCACACCATCATTATTGCCAACATGGAGATGTAAACAGTACCCTACTATAGGGCAAGGTGAGCTGCAGGAGGGCAGGGACAAATTTGGATCAGTATGAAACGGCTCAAACTAATAAAAAATAAAAGAAAATTTAAAATGAACTTTATGAGATAAACAAGCACATGATTTATCCTAATGTGCAGTGTGAAAGTCCAGCATTGTTGACAAATTAAGCTTCTAATACAATTAGTAAAATAAATATAAATCAGAAATTCCCACCAAAAGTGATTATAAGAAGTAAACAGCAATCAAAACAAGTTTAAGAAAAAAAATTAAAAAATAGGAAAGGCATACTTCAATGCATTCTTTAGGTTTACATAGCACCAAATAAATTGCTGATGCAGCTGCTAGCAAACCAGCAGCCCAGGCGGGCAGCAACCCAACTGTCCAGGTGGGGCTCAGAATCTCCTTTATCACTTATAGGAAAAGAGGCTTTGGGAGAAAACTCTTTGGGAAAGATGTAAGAGGCATTTATTAAGGGATTTGAGCTATTTAAGGGGGGAGATTGTGGAGGGTTAGGTATTATGTTGAGTTTTGTTTTCTGCAGCAGTTTTTGTTAGGTTTTTGGGAACCTAATAGCTGCTAGGAATTGTGGGAGAGACAATTCACCTCTCGAACAGTGAATCAACTTGTATCTTGTCTTTTTTTTTCTTGGAGATTAGTAAATAAAGCCCACTTGGTATTATTTCTGGGTCTATTTGGTGTAGGTTATTATTTTCTTTATTGTTGTGTGTTGTTTTGATCATCAAGACCTATCAAATTGGTATCATAGCACGATTTGGGACCTATGGTGCCAAAAAAATTGGATGTTTTGGAAGAGAAACTATAAGAAAAAGTTGGCAAACAGAAATTTGAAGTTGTGGAATGTACTTCACTTATGGAAGGAAGGTATTCTAACCTAGGACATTAAGAAGAAAATATTGGAGCTTCACATCCAACTGGCAACATCGAAGGCGAGAGAGCCGACGTGTGACCAAGGAAGTGGGGAAAACCCCAAGAACGGCACAATGGGGGATGATCAAGAGATAGAAATCATGGGCGACAGGAAAAATAGGCCACCTCTTGAACCAGAAAGCATGAAGGAAATGAGTGAAGGATATGGCATGAAGAGATATTGGAAGGAAGAAATGAGGAGAGGATGATTTTGAGGAAGAGGATATTTGTGAAAAAATGAGGGGTGTGAGAGAACAATTGAGAGATAACAACAATTGATGCATAAGAAGAGCCAGAAGTGCAAGAGGAAGTTAGGGCTAAGGGGATCCGAGAGTGAGAAAGCTGAAGATGCTCATTTTTCGGGCGGAAGAGGTACTTTTGCGATGAATGGCTGACGGAGGAGAGACTTATAGCGGCGTCTTTATACTTGAAAGGGAATGCCTTGTCATGGTATCAATGGAGAGACATGAGAGATCCAATCCGATCATGGTGGGAGTTCAAATATAGTTTATTAGAATGTTTCTGAACCAATTTGGAATGAGACTGCTACGAGCAATTCTTTGCTTTGGTTCAGGAAGAGATAGCGATAAATTATCAGGAGAGGTTTGAGTACATTTCTAACCGATGGAATGCTATCTGAGATAGTGTTGGAAGGGAATTTCATGAAGGGACTCAAGCCAGAGATCAAGGCCGCTATTCGATTATTAAGGCCATGAGAGTTCGGGGAGGCTATGGAGCTCAAAATTGTGAAAATTGAACCGGACAATGAACAAGGAGAGGTTCACGATTCAATGATTCAATTGTTCAGTTGGAGTTGAACCAGGGTTGAACTGAATGACATAGTAAATATCAAAACTAATTAAATGACATCTAAATAGCATAATAATGATATAATAATTATGAAATAATATAAATGTAGGGCTTAAAAACAAATAATATTCATACATAAATAATATATCCTATAATTTTATATTTAAACATATTTTATCTTTAAATTTAATTGATCTTTATTATCAAATTACTTTACCTAAAACTTTAATATGAATAATTTTTAATTTATGTTATAGATATAGATATAATTAAACCTATAAATTATATACAAAAATAACATTATAAAATTTCACCTATAAATTCATGTTATATCATTTATTGTTCAAAAATTAATAAATGTTTTTTATATTATATAGATAATTAATTGATTAATTAAATATATAAAAATCTTAAATATTATCAGCTAAAAATTAAATATTATTCACATTATAAAAATTTAATTAATAAATATGTGCAAAAATATATAATGTATTTGTAGCGAACATGAGAACTTCATCATTGTGTTTTAGTCCTACATCACCTAGGCTCTATATCTTTATGTTTATATTATTTTTTGGATTCAGATGAGTATAAAAAAGTCACCTAGAGTGATGGAAAAATGTGGCAAAGTATAGTTAGTGCTTATTTAATGAAAATTTTCTATAAAATTTAATATGTTTAAAATAATATTTTAAATTAATTTATTGAGTTAAGTACTTTATATTAAATTAATTTATTTATTTATATACTAACTTGTTTTTAAAATTAATTATTTAATATAAAATAAGTAAACCGATTTTGGAAAACTGGCATCAGTTCGTCGGCCAGTTCGCTGGTTAACCGCTCAAACCGACGGTTCGAACCTATTTTGACTGGGTCATTGCGAAACTGATTTTAGGAATGAACCGGATCGGCTAGTAGACCAATTCACGATTCAAGACCAGTCTGATCCGATTTTTAAAACATTGACGAAGCATGCCAGTTAATAAAGTGCAAAAAAACTCATTTGAGAGAAGCAATAAGCGAAGCAATTCGGGACCTTCATACCGAACAACGACTACTTTTTTAGAAACAAAGGTGCAGCCTATGCCCATTCAAAGACTTAAGTACCCAAGGATAGGGGATTGAGAGCACGGCCCGAGGGAAATTTCAAGCGGTTGACTAAGGCAAAGATTCGAGAGAAGTGAGCTAGGCGACTGCGCTTTCATTGTGATGAGAAGTTTGCACCAGGCCACCGCTACAAGGACCGTTCGTTGCAGGTACTTACAGCATACAATAAGGAGGAGGAGACTCTAGAGGAGGAAGTGTTTGAGGATGAGCATTTACACCTAGATGTGATAAAGTTCTCCATGAACTTACTGGTGTGATTTACATCAAATCACACCATGAAGATGAGGGGGCTGATAGGAGGAGAATCAGTGGTAGTTCTGGTTGGCAGTGGGGCGACCCATAATTTCATCTCTAACTGGGTGGTGGACAGATTAGGGCTGAAGTTAGTTGGCATTGCCAGTTTTGGGGCGATGATGGGAATGGGAAAGGTGGAGAAGAGTAGAGGCATCTGCCAGGGATGATGGTGACACTGCATGAGATCCAGGTGAGGGAGGATTTGCTTCCCTTGGAGTTAGAGATATAATTTTGAGCATAAAGTGATGGAAAACCCTGAGGGAGACCAAGGTGGATTGAAAGGCAATGATTATGTACTTCATGGTGGGAGGGAGGAAGGTGATGATCCTAGTCTATCCAAAACCAAGGTTTTTATTAAGACTATGGTGAGGTCAATCCAGGGAGCAAGGATGGAATTCTTAATGGAGCTCCAGAGCCTTAAGGGAGGGGGAAGCATGGAGAAAGAGGAGATTTCATAGATAGACCAACCACTCCTATAACAATTGAGTGAGGTGAACTAGCTTCCTCAAGGCCTACCTCCCTCAAGGGAGCAAGAGCATGCCATCATCCTGAAGGAGGGGATAGCACCTATCAGTATTTGTCCCTACCGGTACCCATACATTTAGAAGTATGAAATTGAGAGGTTGATCAAGGAGATGTTGGAGGCCCAAATCATTCATCTCAATGTTAGTCCCTTTTCCAGTCCTGTGTTTCTGATGAAGAAAAAAATGGTAGTTGGATATTTTATTTAGATTATCGGGCTCTGAATAAGAAAACGGTGTTGGATAAGCTTCTTATACCAGTCATTGATGAGTCGTTGGATGAGTTAAATGGAGCAGAGATGATCTCCAAGATTAATCTAAAATCGGGATACCGTCAGATCAAAATGTGGCCCGCTAACATCCACAAGACCACTTTCAAGAGTCATAAAGGCCATTATGAGTTATTAGTGATGCCTTTTGAGCTTACTAATGCTCTAGCTACCTTCCACTCTCTTATGAACAAGGTATTCCAGCCCTACCTCCGCAAGTTTATATTGGTTTTCTTCAATGGAATTTTAGTGTATAGCTGGTCTGGGGCAAAGTATGTGGAGCTCTTGAGGGTCATGTTAGTGACATTGAAGGAGCATCACTTGTCTGCCCATTTGAATAACTATTCTTTTGCAAAATAGAGAGTAGAGTATTTGGGACATGTTGTGTCCAAATTAGGAGCTGCATATCTTTGGAGTGGCCCTTACCCAAAACCCTGAAGGAGTTGAGGGGGTTCTTGGGACTCATAAGGTAGTAAATAAAATTTGCAAGGGTATACAACCCTATAGCATGATCGTCAGCAGAGCAACTGAAGAAAGATAGTTTCAATTTTTTTTTTATTTGGGGGGGGGGGGGAATAAGGGGAAGTCATCCGCGTGTTTGAGCAATTGAAGAAAGCCATGATAAACACATCCCTGTGCTAGCACTATAAGATCTCAACCAACCATTTGTAGTGGGGACTAATGGATCAGGCTATGGGTTGGGAGCAACTCTCATGCAGAGTCAAAGACTCATAGCTTATTTCAACCAGGTATTGAGCGCTTGGGCCAGTCTGAAATCAGTGTATGAAAGGAAGCCAATGGAGATAGTGTTGGCAATACATAAGTGTTGACCTTACCTGTTGGGGTGACACTTCATAGTCAAGATTAACCAGAGGAGTTTGAAGTTCATATTAGCGCAAAGGATGGTGATAGAGGAGCATCAACGGTGGCTTTTTCAAATTGTTGGGTTATGACTTCTAGATTCAGTACAAGCTCGGGCTAGGAATGACTTCTAGATTCAGTACAAGCCCGGGTTAGGAAATAAAGCTATAGACACTCTCTCTAGTCATAGTAAAGACCTTCAGATTATGACTCTATCTATTCCCATGCTGGTGGATTGGGAGGCCTTAAAGAATAAGAGCAAGCAGGATGAGGAGATAAGTAAGATCAAAAAAGACTTGTTGTAGGACATGGATAGTTATCCTGGTTACTCTTTGATGGGCCAGAAGCTGCTATACCATGGATGGTTTGTGCTTTCTGAAGATCCGACCTCACAGACATAAGACTTTGGCTTCACAAAGGAATGAGAAGATCTCCCCACGCTACTTTAGGCACTAGAAGGTAGTGAAGCGCATTGGCACAGTGGCATATCTCCTACGGTTGTCATTGACCTCACCCATCTATCCCGTATTTCATGTATCGCAACTAAAACGAGCCATTGGAAATCATATACCCTCGCCCACACTACCACCCACACTATCAAAGGATATGGAGATGATATTAGAATTATTAGAGGTAAAAAAGGGTGCTTTAAGAAAATAAGGGGATCAAAGAAGTACTAATCAAGTGGAATGATTTACCAAAGTATGAGGCGATATGAGAGCCCTACAGTATGATCCAGAAATAGTTTCCCACTTTCCACCTTGACAATATAAATTTTTGGGAAGGGAGTATTGATGCGGCTGCTAGCAGCCCAGCTATTTAGGTGGGCAGCAACCCAACTGCCCAGGTGGGGCCCAAGACCTCCTTTATCACCTATAGGAAAAAAGACTTTTGGGAGAAACTCTTTGGGAAAGATGTAAGGGGCATTTATTAGGGGATTTGGGTCGTTTAAATGGGAGATTGTGGAGGGTCAGGGTTTATGTTAAGTTTTGTTTTCTGCAGATGTGTTTGGGTTCCTAGTGGCTACTAGGAATTGTGGGAGAGACGATTCACCTCTCGAACAGTGAATCAACTTGTATTTTGTCTTTGTTTGCTTGGAAATTAGTAAATACAGCACTTTTTTTGTTATTTTTGGATCTATTTGGAGTAAGTTGTTATTTTCTTTATTATTGTGTGTTGTTATAATAATCAAATCCAGTCGATCGCATTCTTCTATTAATGATGGAATGATATGGCATACTATACAAATTCATAAATCAATAGTATAATTAACTCTTAAATAATAGCAAGGGCAAGACTGGAACTCACTAACATCATGGACATGAATGATTCCTAGTTACCAGCAGAGCAAAGCCATCTTCCTTTTGTAATCGACAAACAGATCCAAGATACACTCAGCCATGCAGGCACTGGCCAACTTTCCCATCCAGTAAACTTTTGAGCTTTCCACATCATCAGGCGCAACCGTCAACAGTTGCACTTACTTCCCTCGAGTTAGTCTGCAGCATTGGAAGGGCTATAGCTAGAATTTTGGCGAGTAAAGAAGCACATCGCTCATCATTTACTCACAAGATGACGTGGTCAAAGAAGAATTTATAGGAGGGTTTAACTAGGGCATGGCGGTGGATTCTGTAATCAATGTCAATGTTAAAAAGGGGACAGACTCATAGCACAGCTGCACCACCACAGTGGTGACATGACCTGTGAAGAAAGTCCTCCATTCGGGTAGCTCTGATAGGGGCTTTCACTAAGGTGGAGAGCCGCCACTACCAATAGCCTGCATTAAGATAATAAATATTATGAATTCATAACATAACTCATTATTGCTGAAGGATGTGCATAAAAAAAAACAATCATCAATAATGACAAAAACATCGCAGATGAAAACAAATAAGTATCAATGCATAGACTGGGAGATTATTGGAAAATAGATAATTGGGGAAAATGAGCATACACTGTGCTGATCTTGACTTGAAATATGCTTGAACATGGATAGACTAGCTTGAAATTGGTTCGCGGCTTGAACTAATGCAGTTTTTGTCAGCTCGAAATCATTCATTTACCTTTTTTACTTCTTTTTTTCTTTTACTTGAGATTAATATATAAATAGTTAATGTATAAATACACATATATGCAAATAATAATATTTTATATTTTGACTAGATCACGTGCTGACCTCCTATCTAATCTAAGCCAAAAGTTTAAATACTGAATTCTAGGAAAATCAATTCCATTTTCATGCTACACTAAGAGATGAGATCATAGATGACTATAGGAAAGGAATACACCAAATTGAGAAATTTCAACACAATCCGAATGAAGATTAAGACTTGCAGCAAAGAAAAACTTAGCTTATATACATATGAGGTTATATACTTTACCCAAAATGAGTTGAATCATTTTGGAAAAGTTTAGCTTTCATGTCATTAAGAGTTTCATATTAGACGAGAGAGGAAGAGGCGTAGAGAGAAGTGAGAGAAGAGGGCAGCATCAAAGGAAAAAATTATAATAGTTGGGCCATTTCACCGTATATTTTGAGCAAAGATAGAGACATCTATGGAAAAGTTGGCTTCAACATGACGATAAATATTTAAGAAACTAAAATTATCATATTCACACTATTTTAGGGAGAGTTATCATATGGAAAGAGAAGTTTACTTTTGAGCATAACTATTCCCCAAGAATTGTTTGTCCTGTATTTACAATGGCTGTAAAATATTTGGTAGTATTCTGATCTTTAAGCATAATAATACCATAAGATCTGAGCAATATCAATAATGCTCTTTTAAAAAAAAAAGTAAACTAAAGAGTGCAATACATAGACCGAATACTAATACACAATGACTGTTGAAAGATCAAACTACGTTTGGCGTTCATGCTGAAGTTGGTTGAGATTGTTAAAGCTACTATAAAAGGGCATAACAAATTTTCAGATTCCAAACACATCATGTAATAGAAGAGAAATATGAGCTCACCAAATTCACATCCAATAGGGTGCTGTTCCGTTCCTAGGAGTAATTAAATGACCAAGTAATAACTCTAGCTATGCAATACAGATCAGTGAGGACAAATGATAGCTCTCTATCTATATGCAATGCAGACTAGTAAGATATTTGGGTAAATCAATTAATATCACATGCTACAGAATTAAAAAACCATTCTTTTATGGCGTCAAATTCATCTCTGCCCTTTCATTTACGCCAGGCACTCAAATGCCAAAATCCTATTTTGAAACCTCTTATCACCTTCATGATAATATGGCAAAAGAGAGATGAAGATAGGATAAACTACTGAGAAATAGCTTCCATGTATCACCCCAGGGCAAAAGATACTCTTCTAGCAAACAAACCTATGGAAGATTTTTTTTTCAAATCATGGTTTAATTAATGATAAGAGCTGGAAGTTAAAGGTGATAAATAACCCAAAAAAGCAAGGTTTAAAATTGCGCAATTAGTTATTGAGGTGTTTTTTTGTTTGTAATGCAAGGTGTAAACCTCAAGACGTAAGCCTCAAAATTTTAAAAAAAAAAATTGCAAAGTGAAAATAATGGTTAAAAGTGATTTTTTATATAATACCCAAATAATATGTTAAAATTAAACTAAATAATATTATTTTCTAGAGAGAGAGAGTCCCGTTTCTAGAGAGAGGGTTCCCTTTTCAAAATTTTCCGATTTGTTTCCGCTTTTCCTGCTGACTTTTAGGGATGGCGGCAGATGGCCGACATCGGTGGGTGCTTCTCCGATGATTAACCCCAAAAAAGGTACACTGACTCAAAATAAATAGAGTTTGAACAAGCCGAATGCTGGAAGGATGACGTTTAATTGAGATTTATCATCTAGATTGCCTAAGGCTTCTCCTTTGGTGATTAGAGAGAATGTTGTTGTTGTTATCAAGGAAAGTACTCATGTGGAAGGTAAAGGTAAAGGTATAGTTCAAGAATCGGAAGTTAAAACACCACATTGTTTGAAATCTCCGGCATCATTGTCCTTGAAGAACAATGATTTAGAAGCATCGTCGTCGGATATGAAGATTTGTGTTAATAGGTTCGGTAGTTTCAATGTTGTCCCTGAAGAGAGTTCAAATGTTGAAGAAAACAAAGGTTCAGTGCTTGCGGCGACAGAAGCTAGTCTTGTTTGTGTGGAGGTACCTTCAGATAATGGAAGGGAGAGTTTTGCTTTGTTGAAAAATCTCAATGAACCACTTGTGAACAAGGATGTTAATAAAGTTGGTGTGAATCCATGGTCTAGGAAACCTTATATAAAAGTTAATTTTAAAGAAGAAGAGTCTTTATTAACATATGAAAGTGTAGCTGTGAAGTTGCATGCTCCCAATGAGATTTCCAATTCGAACAAGTTGCAATTTGCATTGGTAGCTAAGGTGTTTGGTAAAGAAATCTCTTCTCATATTGTGGCATGGGAATTAAAAAGACGATGGGCTTCATTTGGTCAATTTCATTTTACTTCACTTGGGATTGGATGGTTCTTATGTTCATTCAAATCTTCAGAAGCTGTAGAATCAATGCTTATGGGAAGCCCATGGTATGTAAATGGTCATATTATTGGACTTGACAAATGGTCTTTGAACTTTTCTCCATTATCATTGAAGGGGTTGACTTCTCCTATATGGATTAGAATGCCTCAATTGCCTTTACAATGTTGGGATGAGGTTAATGTCATTAGAATTGCTTCTATGGTGGGAACTCCTTTTTAATGTTAGATGGCAATATGTTTAAATATGGGAGAAGAGAATTTGCTAGAGCTTGTGTTCGTGTGAAGTTGGATCAAAAACTTCCCTTGGGAGTTTGGGTGGAAGGAATAGCGGGAAGGTTTTTTCAAAATATTGAGTATGAAAAAATCTCTACTTTTTTCTTTGAATGTAGAAAAATCAAGTATGATAGGAGTGCTTGCTGCAATAGGACTGATGTCAAAAAAAATGTGAATGGTGTTACAGAACCAAGTCAAAAAATTCTAAGGATGGTCTTCAAGCTGAAGTTGATAAAGACTCAACATATGGACCTTGGGTGCGTGCATGTGAATTATAAAAGAGGTAAGAAATTTGGTCCAACTAGATCAAATTTCAAGCCCGGGCAGATTATGTATAGGAAGAAATTTCCTATAAGTACATCTAATGTGGAGCCAAATAAAGTTTTATATGTTGAAAATGGAGATATGGTGGTCTCTACTAAGGGCTCGTTTGGGACGGCGGCACTCTTGCTTTACTTTATAAAAAGTTATGAAATTGTTGTTTGGGGCATCGCGGCACAACAGCGGCAGAAAAAATTCGCGGCACGTAATTGCTTTCCGCGACCTTACACTCTCTCCCGCGGTCTACTGCAATCCGCTACTTTCGGCAGAAAAATGACAAAAATCCCCTGCAAGTATTCGCGACTACCACCGTCATCCTCCTCGAGCTCTCCCTTGACATGGCTTCACGTGAGATCCTTTGGTCGTTCATGAATGTTATTGGAGAACAAATAAAGGCCATTTACTTCCTTCCTATCCACCGTGAGGCTCCTGCCTTTGTTGATCAAGCAACAGAGCAGCAAATCCGGAAGGTCGCGAAATGCGAAAAATCTCTGGAGCACAGTCGTGCTCGCTTCAGCTTTTTCTTGTTCTCTTCTAGCTTCCTACGGCGGACCTCCTCATAAGTTATCGTCGTCGTCGCCATCGCCGTCGCCGTCGCTATCTGACACTATTCGTAGATTGACGAGAACGTTGCAAGGGAGATCATTAATCATCGCGCTCTCCGGCACCCCAACATTATTCGATTCAAAGAGGTAGGGTTTTTCTTTGGACAGCGATTCTTTTGTGGTTTTTGAGTCTGGCAGCGCATTAGCTCTAGTTCGTCTCAAATTGTGTAGGGTTTTGTTGGTTGGTAGGTAGTGTTGACGACGACGCACCTCGCGATCATCATGGAGTACGTCGCCGGTGGAGAGCTCTTCGAGCGGATCTGTAACGCCGGGAGATTCAGCGAGGATAAAGTATTTTCCTGAAATTTTATCCCCTAATCCCATAATTTTTATACCTAATATCAATTGATTTTCTACTAATCCCTCATTACTTTATTGTTTTATATTTAGGCGAGATATTTCTTCCAACTATTGATACAGTTTTTATTTTTTATTTAGAATGGTTACTTATTAGCATATAAATTTTTTGAAAATTTTGACATTTACATTTTTTTTTTTCATCTCAATATATCAAGGTATAAAGGTAATTTATTTGCATACAGCTGCAGCACAGCAACTTAATAGTTATAATTCCCAAACAGAATATAATGATTTTTGTACAGCAATTTTTAAAAACAGATTTCTGTACAGCAATTTTGTAACATACTTTACCGACAGCTGCAGTCGTCCCAAACGCACCCTAAGTTGGTGATGGACAGCAATAAGGAAGACAATGTGATTACTGAAGAGGGTGAAATTATTCAGAAGGATGGTGTTGTAGATGACGTTGCTGCTGGTGATCTGATTATGGAGCAGAATGGGCTGACAGAAACAGAACTGAGATGTGTTGTTAAAGAATCTGTACATGATGATGTTGCTATACAAGGAGATGCTAAAACAAAGTGTAACCGGTTTTTTGTAGACATGCTGCAGCCCAATCTTCAGCCGGAGCATGGTATGGTTTCTTTCTCGGATGATATTCCAATTGCTGTTAATAGATTTGAAGCTTTAATTGATAGTGGTGACAAAGAAGCTGATATTGTAAATGCTTCCAAGAGCATTTCATAGCAGAATAATAAAGATGATAAGATGAATATGTGTAAGATGGTTGTTGATAATTGGGAAACATGTAAAGTTAAGCTGGTTAAGGAGCTTAAGTCACTTGGACCAGTCAAAAAGCTTCCTCGTGGAACGAATCTATATGTTGGGAATAGAGGGAAGGGTGGGGGCGCATCCCCTTTAATTGATAAATGAGTTCCGTAGCCTTTTGGAATTGTAGAGGGGCTAATAAGAAAGAGGCCTCTCTCTATTTAAAAGAATTTGTGAAAGAATTTGATGTGTTTTTTGTAGGTATTGTGCTGACAAAAATTGTTAGCATTGATAGAATAGAATTCTATAAATTTATGAGGTCATATTGGGATTATTTCCTTTTTCCGTCTGATGGTCATTTGGATAGCAGATTTGGCTTCTTTTTCAGTATTGGAAACTTCAACTCAATGTGTGATTGGTGAGCTAAATGTTATTAATAAGGGAAAGTTGATGGTTTCTACTATTTATGGTAGCAAGGATTTGTATAAAAGGACTTTGTGGGATTCTCTCCAATCTTTCTCTCATAGAAAGATACCTTCAGTGATAGGAGGTGATTTCAATTGTATTTTGTCTCAAGAGGAGAAGAGGGGAGAAAAAATTGTTTTTTCCCAAGGTCCTAAGGAGAAGAGGGTGTTTATGAGTAATAATGACTTACATGAAGTAGGGTTGGTGGGTCCTAAATTTAGATGGTGTAATTATAAAAGTGGTGGTGGATGGATTTTGGAGAGATTGGATAGATGTTTATAGAACTCTATTGCTATGGAGAAAATTCATCTTGCAGTTGTACGACATTTTGCTAGAGTGGCGTCGGATCATTGCCCTATTGTGTTAAAGATATTCAAATCACCTACCAAGAAGAAGGGTATTCTTATGTTTGAAGATATTTGGGCTTCTTATCATGCTTCTTCTATCATTGTTTCTAAATCTTGGAGCAAGATAGCGAGTGGGGATGCTATGCATTGTCTCAATTTAAAATGTAGGACTTCGAAAGCTTTATTTTTCTGGAGTAAAGCTAAATTAAAGAATTTTATGTCCTTAAAGGAGAATCTTAAGAAGGAGATTTTGCAACTTCAGTTGGAGGAAGCTGAGATCGGTTGGTTAAGTGAAGATAAATTGTTCCTTTAAAGATCAAAAGTTGGTGAGCTTAATGTGAATCTTGCCCGGTTAAACACTTGGTGGAGGCAAAGAGCTAAAGTTAAATGGATTAAAGAGGGGCAAAATTTTTTCATAACTTTGCTAATGCGAGATGACAAGGAAATTGGATCAATCAAGTTAAAGATGGTAATGGATTTCTGGTTGAAGATCACAAGGATATTGAAAAACTGTTTTTCAATTATTTTCAAGATAAGTGGAGCAAAAAGTGTAAGTTGAGTAATTGGCCTTTTCTGTTTAAGATGATTGATGATGCAGACAAGAGAATGTTGGAAGACGAAATCATGGAGGCTATCAGCAATTTGGGAGGAAACAAGTCTCCAGGGTTTGATGGAATCTCTCATTCCTTTATTAAAGCATATTGGAGTATTATTGGTTAGGATGTTTGCAAGGCTATTAATTTATTTTTTTCTTCTGGAAAGTTTTGTCATGAATGGAAAGAGACTCTTATTGTTCTAATTTCTAATGTGCAAAATCCTTTGACTCCTAACTATTGGCCTATTAGTCTTTGCAAAACTATTTACAAACTAGTGGCTAAAATTTTGTTAAATAGGCTGTTGATGGTTATTCCGAAAATTATCTCTGAAGAGCAGGTGGCATTTGTTAGAGGAAGATCAATTTCGGAAGAAATGTTTTTTGGCTATCAAGATTGATATAGAGCAACCTTATGATAGAATGTGTTGGTCTACATTAAAACATGTGCTGGAATACCTTGTGTTTCCTTGTAAATTCTCGAATTTGTTGATGGAATGTGTGGTTGATCTAAAGTTCTCCATTATGATAAATGGGTGTAATTCAAAGTGGATAGAGGCAAAAAATGGCTTTCGACAAGAATGTCCTTTATCCCCATTTTTATTCATTATGTGCTCACAACTACTTTCAAATGCATTCATTCAGAAAGGTATGAAGCTTGGAATCAAAATTACTCCTATTGCACAGCGTATTTCTCATTTATTGTATGCATATGATATTCTATTATTTTCTGATGCTAAAATAAGAAATGTGAAGAAGTTGAAGAAAATTCTCTTGGAGTATAGCATGTGGTCGGGTCAAGTAATAAATTCCAACAAGCCCTCTATTTTGTTTGGCAAAACAATCAATAGTAGGAAATGTAAAAAGATTTTGAAATTATTGGGTTTTAAGATGGTTAAAGAGATGGAGTATTTGGGAGTTAAAATGGCTCTAAGAAGGATGGTGAAATCTGATTTTCAACATTTGATGGAGAAATCTTTGAAGAAACTAAATGCTTGGGGAATAGGTTCATTTCTTTAGCAGGAAGGATGATGCTGGTCAAATCTATTTTTCTTGCTCTTCCATTGTTTTTAGTTACACATACTTTGGATCCTTTGAGTCTCTTGAAGGAATTTGATAAGATGTGTAGGAATTATATTTGGAATAAACATAATGGTAACCATGGTCTTCATTATGTGGCTTGGAATGTGCCATGTAAATCAAGGAGGAAAAGATGACGGGGTTTATACTCAGCAATTTCGAAAATGGGTCCGTTAAGAGCAAAGCTTGCTTGGAAAATTATTCAAAAGCCGGAGTTGCTTCTTAACAGGAATCTGATTGCAAAGTATAGACACAATTGGTGGAATGGTGATGCAAAGAGAAGCAACTCTATTTCATGGAAAATAATTCTACGTGGATGGAAACCTCTTAGCAAAATTATCATGTGGGAAATCTCTTCGGGTTCATCTATTAATGTTCTTAAAGTTGTATAGATTTTTTATAAAACTATTGAGAAGTGACCTACTTTTATTGCGGAATTGGATGATGACAGACTTTGGATGCATTTATTAGAAATGGAATATGGAATACTAATCGGTTGCATCAACATTTTGGAAAAGAACATCTGGATATTATCTCTCTTATGCCTTTATGTCCAGATTTATTACATGACCGAATGGAGCTGAAATATAAATTTTCTGTGAAGACTTTATCTGCTCTGGTTTCAGGAACTGAAAATGAAGATGAACCATATGACAATTTCTGGAGATGGACACGGAAGCTGAAGCTGAACTCTCGGGTGGAGCTCTTTTTATGGCATTTATACAATAATGCTATTCCAACAACTGATTTCCTAATGTATAGAAGATTGATGAGCAGTAATTTATGTCCAAGAGGGTGTGATGCAAATGAAAATGTCGACCATATAGCAGCTGTTTAAGATTGATCCAAGTAATAAATTGGTTGAATGCATGGGGAATTAAAGTTCCGGTTTTTAGATGTTTTCAAGAATGCATATTGGCATTAGAAAGGTTAGCTGATTCTAACCTTTTATTGCCAAAGTTTATTCTACAGTGCTATACTTGTCTTGGAAAAGTAGGAATAAGGTGAAGCATAGAGGTAGAGAAGACAGTGTTGTTTTTATTGCTTCAGAAGCTCTCAGCTTTGTAGCTTCTTCTACTTATAATAAACTTATCTCGGGAAACTAGGGTGTTAATCACCATCAACTGTTTTGCAATTTTTGGCACCCTCCTCCCCCCAAGTGGATTAAAATTAACATTGATGCTTCTTTGTTGAAAGATAATAAAGCAAGTGTTGGTGGAGTGGTAAGAGACAATAAAGGAAGATTCTTGTTGGCTTTCGGTTTTGGTTGTATGCATTGGGATATTGCACAAGTTGAGTTGTTAGCAGCTAAATCTTTGAAGAAGGTGGTTCAAAAGTGGATGTTTGAGGTGGAAGGCATTATTAATGAAGGAGATAATCGAAATGTCATCAAGCTTCTTCAAACATGTTGACATATAGAAGTAAAATTCTTACTCTAACTATTTAATTAATTGTATAGTTATTAAGTACCGTGTTTAAAATTGCGCAATAAGAGGCGCGCCTCTGCGCAATTTAACCCAAAACCGCCTCGAGGCTTACGCAATTCCTCTCCTGGCAGAGGCGTACACCTCACTTGGACTGAGGCGCGCCTCAGAGGCGCAATTGAGCAATTCTGGCTGAGGCGTACGCCTCAAATATATGCTCAGTACCGCTCAGTACATGCTCGGTACCGCTCAGTATATGCTCGGTATAGCTAGGTATTTGCTCGGTACTGCTAGGTACATGCTCGATACCGCTCAGTATATGCTAGGTATTTGCTCGGTACTGCTAGGTACATGCTCGGTACCGCTCAGTACCGTTAGGTACATGCTCAATACTGCTAAGGAACATGCTCGGTATCGCTCGGTATCTTCCCATAAAAACAACTTACGAACTTCAAAATAAATAGAACTTCAAAACCCCCGAAGGGGCGCTGCCCCTTGACCCCGCGACCTGACCGGGCAGGTCGAACCCCGCCAGGGAGCAGCGCCCCCTTGGACCCCCGGCAGTCCGGCATATTGTTCTATTCACATCTTTAATAGTTGTTAGTGTTAGTCTACTTCTTCATGAGTGCATGCTTTGATTGGAAGACATTGGACTCTATAGGAGAGGACAAGGGGTGAGAAGATTCCCTTGAAGACCCATTTAGTGATGGGACATGATTGAATTTTATATATTCTTTCTTAATTGTACTTTGGGAGTTTTGATAGACTAATATTTTGTGATTTTGTACTTTGGGTCATGATTTTATTGCATCTATTTTCTTACTTTTCCCTAATTTTAATTGTCATTTAGATGTTTTTATTTGTATGATAGAATCTTACTATTTTTTTACTTGCTAAAACCCTTAAATTCTCATTTACGTAATTCTCCGTCGGCGAGGCTTACGCCTCACACCGCCTCGAGGCTTACGCCTCGCCTCACGGACGATAAACGCCTCGAGGCTTATTTACGAAATTTTAAACCTTGATTAAGTATAATTTAAATAATAGTCAACTTAAATATTGAGCATTAGTTAAAGTATCTAATTAGCATAACTTTAATGTATAGATTTTATTACTTACTGTACTGTAGAAATTCTACTTAAATCAGCATGTGTAAAGCAGATGGGATCCTATGGCTAGGAATGAATGGAAGAGTTAGTGGAGTTATGAGCAATTCCACTTAAATCAGCATGCATAAAGCTGATGGGATCGTATGGCTGGGAATGAATGGAAGGGTTTGTGGAGTTAGGAATGTAAATATAATATTAATAGTATGATAAGTCTGTCCTATTAAGGCGTTAACATTTCCTTGTCCCCACTCGTCCTCTCTGAACATTGAACATCAGAAGTTTTCAAGCCCCAAGTCAAGGAGCTGGAGTTGCTGCTTGGGGGGCGGTTGCTGTAAGCTGCTGTTAAAGGTAAATTTCAAATAACACAATTAAGAAAAAAAATTAGAAATGGTTACCATTATGGTTGAAATTCTAGAAGTCTGTTTAAATGCTGAATTACTTGCTAAAATTAGTGTTATGCTGTTTGAAGTGCAATTTTTGCTTAAGATATCAAGATAAGGATTGTTCTTTATCGTTTTGTGCTGAACCAGTGGAAATAAGAGATAAAGGTTGATGTGGTTTGCTGAAAATCAGTGAAAATGAGGGAAGGTTTGCTTTTGTGTCCTGAAATCAGTGGGTACGCTGAAACATGTAAGGATGGTTGTTGAAAGTAAGCATGTTGTTCTTTATTGAAAACAGTAAGGAAGAGGGATGGTTGTTGAATTCAAATGTGGCTAAATGTTGTAAGGAGGGGAAGTGAAGAAAGGAGGCTTAAGAGCAAAGAGGTCACCTTGGGGTGAATGAAAAGAAACTTCTGTGAGGTAAACTTATAAGATTTTCATATAAACTATTATATTTTATTTGAATGTAAATTTGAATGACAAAAAGTTTCACTTTAGATTATATATAAGAGGAAAGGAGGCAGGGGTACTTTAGGAGAAGGAATTTACCCGACTTCCCTAGAAGACGAGATGAGATACCAAACGATGCATAGAAAATAATGAAATTTTATTCAATTGCAAATGCATATATGTTCTATTTATGAAGCAGTATTTCAATTTATTCCACTTTGTTTATATATGTGAATTCTTAATATGATAATGAAAATGGACATGAGAATGAAAGAGTATAAAGTTATTTAAGTCATATAAGGGGGATAAGCCCCCACAAGTAAATATGAAAGACCTGATGAGGTAAGCATACACTCTCAGTTCTAGAAGTTGGGAAGTAAGACCCAACTTTGAATGAGAGAGTAGCTTCAATTCTAAAAGTTGGGAATCTAGACCCAACCTTGAATTGAAAAGTTGAAAATGTGCAGAAGCTTATAGTCATCAAATGATCTACTTAAAGATGTTGAACAATGAGTAAGATGAAAGAAATTATTCATTTCTTATGACCAGTAATTTAAATTAAATGTTAGCAATATTATTGTTATTTATTATACATTGCTTGTGTATTTCATTGAGCCATAGCTCATTGGAAGTGGTTGTACTGCAGGCAAGGGAAAGGAGCCCGTAGGGCATTAAAGGGGTGACTATTTTTTTTGTGTAAATATGTTTTGGGTGTACAAATGATCTAAAAAGAGATCTAAATTATAGATGTGCAGACTTTTTGGATATGTAAGTAAATTTTAAAAGTTTTAGTAAAGCTTTGTATGCACTTTGATTATATTTGATGGTACTTGAAGTACATTACATGCTTCCTATTACTAAAATGTAGAGTTTGATATGCTGAAGTCTTGCGAGAATCTAAATAGATTTCTTTCTTTCTATTATATTCCAATTTAACCGTTAAGGGGGCAAATTGAGGTGATAGAAATTGGTATCAGAGCCTAAATTAGAATTAGATGGAAGCATAATTGGATTTAGACAAAGAAGTATGATGATATTCAATTAATCTGATGTATACAGAGTCATAGGTTGAATCAATATTGAATAGCACATGCATATATACATTAAAGATAATAAACATACTGGCATACAAGGCTTATTTAATGCTTTCAAATGATAATGCTTATTATCATGAATATATATATTATATGAATTATCTATAAGTTATAGATAAATATGTATGAGGAGTTGCCAGAAAGAATAACTGGTCAGTCTTCCAGGCCAGATACGGAAACAGGAATGCATGAGGGAAACAAGTCTAAGGAGCTTCAAGATATTGTGCAATTGATCAAGTGGTAGATAAAATGACATCTATGGAGAAATCTTCTACTAGCAGTGGATCTAGATCAGAAAGTGACAATGAGGTGATCGACATTTAAACAATTTCAAACTTTTAAACCGCCAGCATTCAAAGGTATAAGTGACCCGATAGTAGCTGAAGACTGGTTGTTGAAGATTGGAAAGATTCTAGATGGCATGATCTGTCCCGAAAATAGAAAGGTACTATTGGCTACATTTGTACTAGAGAGAGAAGTAGAAAGATGGTGGCAAGCACAACATAGGGAAAAATTTGAACAGATGCCTATCACTAGTATATTGTGGAATGATTTTGTGAAGGTTTTCAAAGAATGGTTCATTTCTCATTCAGCCAGATTAGCTCTGCAAGACAAATTCTTCAATCTGACTCAGGGTTCCAAGACAATTATGCAATATGAAGCCGAGTTCACTTCTTTGCCCCGTTATGCGCCACATTATGTCAGCACCCAGGAGGATAAGTGTCACAGATTTTTTAGAGGCCTGAGGGATCAGCTACGACTTACATTGGCGCCTTTTGATATCAGTGAATTCTCAGTCTTAGTGGAGAGAGCCAAGAGAATTGAAAATGAGCTGAATTTTTTAAGTATAGTCTGGAGCAACAACAAATAGGCAAAAGGAAGATATTTGAAAGGGATGATCGATTCAAACAAAAGAAGCCAAAGTTCGATGATAAACAGAAGCAGAGTCAGCTTGAAAAACCTTTATGTGAGTAGTGAGGGAAGCGACATTTTGGTCAGTGTTTGGCGGAATCCGAAAGATGTTTTAGATGTGGTGAGACGGGTCGTCGCAAGGTGGATTGCCCTCAAGAAAGAATACTCAATGTCATGCCACAACGATATAAGGGGTATCAGGAACAGACACAACATAAGAGATATCTGAAAGGCAATCAAATCGAAAAAATTCAATTTCAAGGAAGGCCAACAATACAAAGAAGACCACCAGTTCAGTTAAAAGGATGAGCATCAGATGTTAAAGGCAATCAACCTGTGAAAGCTAGAGTGTTTGCTATTACACTCCAAGAGGCCAAAGATTCAGAGGAGATGGTGACAAGTATACTTTTGATTGCAAATAAGTTTGACAGAGTTCTTTTTTATTCTGGTGCATCTCATTAATTCATTTCTGAAGAATTTTGCCTGATTTATCGATCGAGACTGCATGTTTTACTCCTACCTTGTGAGTTATAATGCCAACGGGGGATAGTTTGCCTGCCAATAGGATGTGCCTTATAAATTTGAATATTCATGATTACAAATTTCCAACAGAATTGATTATAGTGCCTATTAAAATGTTTGATACCATCTTGGGAATGGATTGATTAGTTAAACATTTTACTACAATTGAATGTTGGAAGAAAAGAATAAAATTTAATTTATCAAGTGAGAAGTCATTCTATTTTCCCTGTGAAAAGAATGCAACTTCCTCTCTTGTGAGTGCATTGAAGATGGGTAAATATTTAAGAAGGGGTGAGTTAGTGTTCTTAGCCAAAATGGAGGTCTTAAATAAAGATGTTCAAGCATTACAGAAAGTTTCAATTGTCTCCGAATTTTCAGATGTATTTCCTAAAGAGTTACTTAGATTACCACCTGAAAGAGAAGTTGAATTTGGTATAGAATTACAACCAGGAACATCAGCAATTTACAAATCTCATTATAGGATGGCCCCAAAGGAATTATAGGAGTTAAAAATGCAATTACAAGAATTGATGGATAAGGGATTCATCCGAGCTAGCTATTCACCTTGGAATGCACCTATACTTTTTGTTAAGAAGAAAGATGGATCTATGAGAATGTGCATTGACTATAGAGAGCTGAACAAAGTGACAATCAAGAACAAATATACACTACCTCGCATAGATGACTTGTTTGATCAATTAGCCGGTACCACAGTATTTTCCATAATTGATTTAAGATCAGGATATCATCAAGTGAGAGTTAAAGAAACAGATGTCAGTAAGACGGCTTTTGGGACCAGGTATGGTCACTTTGAGTTTAGAGTTATGCCTTTTGGGTTGACAAATGCTCATGCCATCTTTATGGATATGATGAATCGAATTTTCAAAAAGTACATAGATAAGTTTGTGATTATTTTCATTGATGATAATCTGATATACTCGAAGACTGATGAGGAGCATGCTGAACATTTAAGGATAGTTTTGGAGACACTGAGTAAAAATCAGTTGTATGCAAAATGTTCAAAATGTGAATTTTGGCTAAGAAATATTTCCTACATTAAGAAATATTTATCAGTGGTGAAGGGATTTCAGTAGACCCACAGAAAGTAAAAGCAATTATGGAATGACCTACACCGAAGAATGTTACAGAGGTTCGTAGTTTTCTTGGATTAGCATGATATTACAGAAGGTTCGTTAAGGGATTTTCACAGATTGCTATGCATTTGTCCCAACTAATGAGAAAAGAGATAAAATTTGAATGGACAACTGAATGTGAGAATAGCTTTCAGGCATTGAAAGAGCATCTGACTACAACACCAGTATTGGCACTTCTCTTAGGAACAGAACGATTTCAGATTTACAGTGATTAATCTTTGAAGGGCTTTGGATGTGTTTTAATGCATAATAGAAAGGTGATTGCTTATGCATCTCGACAGTTGAAGCCCCATAAAAGAAATTATCCCACTCATGATTTGGAGTTGGCTGCAGTGGCATTTGCTTTGAAGATTTGAAGACATTATCTATATGGGGTAAGATGTGAAATTTTTACTGATCACCAGAGCCTAAAATATATATTTTCACAAAAGGAATTAAACTTGCGACAAAGAAGATGGTTGGAACTCATCAAAGATTATGATTTGGATATTCAATATTGTCCAGGAAAAGCCAATATTGTGGCTAATGCTTTGAGTCGCAATTCTACAGGAATGATAAATTGGATGATTACTCGTGAGGTTCAATTGATCAAGCAAATGAAAAGTTTGCAATTGGAGATTAGAGACTTCAAAAATGTGGAATTTTTGCATCAGATGACCATAAAGCCCACTTTAACGGATCGTATCAAAGAAGCTCAAAACCTTAGTAATGAATCTTCTAAATTGATAGAGCAGGTCCAATCAGGGAAAAGACCTGATCTTTCTATTGATGTTGATGGAATCATTAGGCAGAAATCCCAGTTGTGGGTACCCAGTGATCCGGAGTTGAGAAGAGAAATTTTGCAAGAAACTCATCATTCTGGCTATACAATTCATCCGAGCAGTACCAAGATGTATAAAGATATGAAAGTAATATTCTGGGGGCCGGGTGAAGAAAGATGTTGCTGATTATGTAGCTTAGTGTGAAGCATGTCAAATTGTGAAAGCTGAACATCAAAAGACCTAGTGGATTACTGCAATCACTACCTATCCACGAGTGGAAGTGGAAAGAAATTGCAATGGATTTTGTTATGGGATTTCCCAGATCTAAACAGGGTCATGAAAGCATTTGGGTAATTAAATGCTGAATTACTTGGCAATGGATTTTGTTATGGGATTTCCCAGATCTAAACAGGGTCATGAAAGCATTTGGGTAATTAAATGCTGAATTACTTGCTAAAATTAGTGTTATGCTGTTTGAAGTGCAGTTTTTGCTTAAGACATCAAGATAAGGATTGTATAAGAGATAAAGGTTGATGTGGTGTGCTGAAAATCAATGAAAATGAGGGATAAGGTTTGCTTTTGTGTCCTGAAATCAGTGGGTAAGCTGAAACATGTAAGGATGGTTGTTGAAAGTAAGCATGTTGTTCTTTATTGAAAACAGTAAGGAAGAGGGACGGTTGTTGAATTCAAATGTGGCTAAATGTTGTATGTAAGGAGGGGAAGTGAAGAAAGGAGGCTTAAGAGCAGAGAGATCACCTTGGGGTGAATGAAGAGAAACTTATGTGAGGTAAACTTATAAGGTTTTCATAAAAACTATTATATTTTATTTGAATGCAGATTTGAATGACAAATAGTTTCATTTTAGATTGTATATAAGAGGAAAAGAGATGGGTACTTTAGGAGATTCAATTGCAAATGCATATTTGTTATATTTATGAAGCAGTATTTCAATTTATTCCACTTTGTTTATATATGCGAATTCTTGATATAATTATGAAAAATGGACATGAGAATAAAAGAGTATAAACTTATTTAAGTCATATATGGGGGATAAGCCTGCACAAGTAAATATGAAAGACCTGACGAGGTAAGCATATACTCTCAGTTCTAGAAGTTGGGAAGTAAGATTCAACCTTGAATGAGAGAGCAGCTTCAATCCTAAAAGTTGGGAATCTAGACCCAACCTTGAATTGAAAAGCTGAAAAGGTGCAGAAGCTTATAATCATCATATGATCTGCTTAAAGATATTGAACAATGAGTAAGATGGAAAGAAATTATGCACTTCTTATGACCAGTAATTTAAATTAATTGTTAGCAATATTATTGTTATTTCTTATACATTGCTTGTGTATTTCATTGAGCGATTTCTTGTTGGCAGTGGTTGTACTGCAGGCAAGGGAAAGGAGCCCGTAGGGCATTAAAGGGATGACTGTTCTTTTTGGGTGTACAAATGATTTAAAAAGATATCTGAATGATAGCTGTGTAGACTTTTTGGATATGTAAATAAATTTTAAAAGTTTTAGTAGAGCTCTTTATGCACTTTGATTATATTTGATGGTACTTGAAGTACATTACATACTTCCTATTACTAAAATGTGGAGTATGATATGCTAGAGTATTGGGAGAATCTAAATAGATTTCTTTCCTTCTGTTGTGTTCCAATTTAACCATTAAGGGGGCAAATTGGGGTGTGACAAGGTGTAAGCCTCACACCAGCAAGGCGAGGTGTGCCTTAAGATGGGCTTCAGCCAAGCCTCATAATAAAAGTTGGAGGCATATGTCTCAAGGCATTTTTTATTGGAATTGTGGCCTCATATTGAACAATTTCAAACAATGCCTAAAAGTGAGTGAAACATTAAGAGATTGACAAATGCTATTATGATCACGATAAAATTGGGCAATCTGGGGCGCATATCAAACTAAAGCGCGAGAAAATAACACTAAGGTGCACAACTGAGTTGGGAATTTTGAAGAGTGCACCTCACTTATGGTTTTTAAAGCAAGCACCAAGCTAAATTGTGCAACACACCTCAAATTTTAGTGTTTAGTTTTTAATTTGATAGTGCAAAGCCTTAACACTTTCATTTATAAAATCATAAATAAAAAACCATAGAACCGCATTTCATTTATGTCATTTATTATCAAAATAAAAGATAAGAAAGCAATCAACTACAATGATAATTCATATGAAGAATCTCTATGTGATGGAAATAAGAGATATCTTTGAATTTGAAGTATATGATCTTACACTTCTAATTTATATTGAATTGGGAGTGAGAGTAACTTCTTAGAATTTTTGTTCAAGTTCACTAGTTTATCTTAAACTTTATGATTATTATTTAGTGGACTTATTCTGATTTAACTTTGACATTTTTGGATATCTATCAACTGCTTTATTAGGATGAAACTAAGAGCAAATTATTATAATGTTAGTATGTTAATTATTATTGAGCCCTCGGGAGGAGGCTACTCTCAAATGTCATATTTTCATATTAGCAGCAAATTGTTATAAAATTTCTCTTACAAACATTAATAAATAAATCAACTAAAATTTTCCTATTTCACTCTATGAGAAATTATTTTTAAGTAGTAGGGAAAAAGGTATGCTCCAATAGCTCCATAATCGATTAAACTTGCAAGCTCTACACACAGATTAATATCTCAAAGAAAGGAAATATAGTCTATTTGATTTGCAATTTTTCTCAAATGTGGCATGCTTATCAATAAGAAAGGTGTGCATAAACTTGAATGTGTTAGACCGGTCCCCAATGGATCGGTCCAACCGGCTTGGGATAAGGGGTCGGTTCAAACGTATAGAAGACGGACCAACCAAATGTATAGATGGTGGAACAACCAAACGTATAGAAGGCGAAGGTTGGTCCGCCTCCTTTGAATTAGTCGCCAATGGAAGGTGGGGCTCATGGGATCAATGATCAATTACGAGGGGGGCATATAGGGTTAGAGAGGAGGGATTTGCTTTAAATAAAGAAGAGATTAGGAGAATTAGGGCATGCTTATTATTGTATTATCTTGGAGTACCATTGGGTGTTTTGGGTTCTAGATTCATCTTCTAGAGATTGGGACAGAACTATCCTCCTCTCGAATTGAGGATCAATTGTATCTTCGCTTGTTTTTTCTTTTGTTTCGATTCATATAATACAATCTACTGTTTTGGATTGTTTTCATTGGAGATATTGAGGTTTTCTCGTTGTTTTTATCAATCTTGATAGGGTTTACTTGAAATACTCAAGTATTTCCTATCAAATTGGTATCAGAGCAAGATCTAGGACCATTGAGAGCTGATTTTTTGAAATTTAAGCAGCGAAAATTCATCCAGAGAAAGGAACCCTTGCTGATTTTTTGATCAAAATCCAAAAATTTTGATGGAGGCCAAGAAGGTAAATGATTTGGAAGAGCGTTTTGAAGGAAAAATGAGCCAAATAAAAACCAATGTGGATGATCGAATTTCATTCTTAAAAGACAAGGTTTCGTTCATGGAAAACAAAGTTTCTGATCTTCATTTAATGGTGAAGAAGTTCTTGGAAAATCAAATTCAAACGGCAGCATCGGAGGTGAAGGGACTAATGTGAAGAACTACAAATTCTGATTTTCATAGAAGGGAAGACGAAGGAGAAAGGAGGAAAGTATGTAGAGATACGTGGAAATAGACACATTTAGGATGACGACCACCCACTTAGCACTCATGGGTCCTGCAATAAGAGGGAGAAGACAGTAGAAGGGAGCGAGGAAAATTTCAAGAGGTTGAAGGAAAAGGAGATGCAGGAGAAGAGGACAAAGGGGTTATGTTTCAGGTGTGATGAGAGGTATACTCAAGGGCATAGATATAGGGACCGAACTCTTAAGGTTCTTACCGTCTGTGATGACGAGGAAATTGAGGGAGGCAAGAGGAAAGTAGAGGAGATAGGAGAAAAGGCATCTGGATCAGCCAGAGCTTTCCCTGAACTCGATGGTAGGATTCACCACTAATCATACCATGAAGGTGAAAGGAGAGATAGGGATAGGGAGGTGGTGGTTCTGATTGATAGTGGGGTTACCCACAGTTTATTTCCACTTAGATAGTCAACTAACTGGGAGTGAAATTGGTGGAAACCGATTTTTATGGGGTGATAATGGATACAAGAAAGGTGGAGAAAGGCCAGGGGATCTATAGAGGAATGGTGTTGACCATCTAGAGGATTTAGAAGAGGGAAGAATTTAACCCACTGGAGTTAGGAAGTATAGTTGTCATCTTGGGGATGAAGTAGCTATAGACCTTGGGGACACCAAGGTCAATTGGGGAGCACTCACGATAGAGCTGAGGGTGGATGGAAGAAAGGTGATGATCAGGGGAGATGCAGGGCTATCCAAAGCCATGGTGCCACTCAAAACTAGGGTGAGGAATATCCAAGAGGTGGGGGAAGGCTATTTGGTGGAGTTGCACACATTGGAAGGAGCTAGATTGGAGGAGGGAGGGGCAAACCCCTCTCTATACAGCCATTGATCCAGCAATTCCATAAGGTGTTTCAGCCACTTCAGGGATTACCTTCACTGAGGGAGCAGGAGCACACTATCAGCTTGAGGGAAGGTGTGTCATTCATCAATGTCAAGCCCTATAGATATCCTCAATTTCAGAATGATGAGATTGAGAAGTTGATTAGAGAGATGCTGGAGGCATGAATTATCATACTCAGTATCAGTCCTTTTTCTAATCCAGTGTTGCTGCTGAAGAAAAAAGATGGCAACTGGAGGTTTTATGTGGATTACAGGACGATCAACAAGGAAACTGTGCAAGACAAGTTTTCAATACCAATGATTGATGAATTTTTAGATAAACTAAGTGGAGCAATAATGTTCACCAAGATAGAGCTGAAATCAATATATCATCAGATCATAATGAAGAAGGAAGATATGCCAAAAACTACCTTCAGGACTCACAAGAAGCATTATGAGTTCCTCATGATGCCCGATCTCACTAATGCTCCAGCCGCATTTCAGTCACTCATGAACAAGTTTTTCAGGCCCTATCTCAGGCGATTTGTTTTGGTGTTCTTTGATGACAACCTAGTTTTTAACATGACAGAGAAGGAATATTGGAAGCACTTAAGGAGGGTGTTAGGGGTGCTGCAGAAACATCAGCTGAGAGCCAACTTAAAGAAGTGATGTTTTTGCCCAGACAAGTGTGGAGCATTTAGGTCATATTATGTCCAAAGAAGGGGTGGCAATAGATTAGTCAAAAATTGAGGCTATGTTAAGATGACTACGACCTAAGAAACTGAGGAAGTTGAAAGGATTCTTAGGGCTGACGGGATGCTACGGGAGATTCGTGAAATGGTACAGCACCATAGCATGGCACTAAAAAAGCATGTGAAGAAGGATGGGTTTTTATAGGGGAAGGCCACAACAACTTTTGAGAGTTTGAAAAAGGATATGACTACTGTACCAGTCTTAGCCTTACTAAACTTCACTCAAATCTTCATAGTGGAGACAGCTGTTTCAGGGCTTTGACTTGGGGCAGTGCTCATGTAGATCTATCGATCAGAGCCTTACATTAGATACCCATACCCACACCCACCCATGTACCCACCCATACCCAATGGGTATGGGTGGGTATACGCCCATGGCCTTATGGATAGGTATGGGTGAGTACTCAACATCGGGGGATAAATCAATTTATATTGTTAATCACCGTTTATCTTATATTACTACAATCCTGATGCGGGCAAAAATCCGGGGGATGGGGGACCCGAGGACCTATGCCACAAAAAGTAGACCCGACTAAAAGAAAAGGACTCCTACGTAATAAAACGAACAAACTCTTACATTTCAAATAAAAGAAAGACTTAAAAATCAAAAGACTTACAAAATAGGACTTGAACTCTTACAAACTTGACTTTAATAAAATTAAAGACACCCTAAACTTGCTTTACTTGAGAAGAATGATACAGGTGGTGTGTAAACTTGCGGAGAGACGAAAGAGATTAGAAGCCCGAGAAGAAAGGTGGTCTCCTCAAAGAGGTGGAAGAAGGTGGACAAAGCTCGCAAGCTCCTCCAAGAAAATCCTAAGGATTTCTTTTCAAAAATTCATATATCACTTTTTAAAAAGATTACAAAACCCCTCATATATATAGGTATAAAAGTGGGAATACAAACAGCCACCTAATTAAATTCCCACAAGAATCTAAGCACCACAAACCATGGAAAAGCCCCTAGCTTTTCACGGAAAAACAGCCCAACCAAGGAACCGAAGAGGCAGCCGTGGAAACCCAAGAGGCCCGCACGGAACCGAGGCACCAGGCACGGGAATAGCCACCCAGCACGGAAGACCAGCAGCCCACCGTGGGAACCAAGGAGCCAAGGCACGAAAACAGCCAACCGAGGAAGCCAAGGAGCCAATGCACGGGAACACAAACAACCTTGGGATTCCAAAAGCCATTTTGGAATCCCAAGAGACAAACTTAAATTTAAGACATAAAAACTATAAATAAAAATTACATAATTAAGATAACTAATGAACTAAAACCTAGCTAATTAATGAGCTAACATTTAGTTCAATAAATGAACTAAAAATCAGCTCATAAATGAGCTAAATTTTAGCTCAAAATTTATTGAGCTGGTAAGCTCAAGGGAAGTCAAAACCAACTTATTTTAGGTTTGAGTTGACCCCCCTTTGCCTACATCAGACTCCCCTTCTTGAGAACTCATCTCCCGATGAGTTAGCTTTTGTTTTCTTTGGAGGAGGTGAAGACGGAGCATCCAATTCTTTGATCTTTTCTCCAAATTTTTTCAAAATGTCTTCTTGCTCTTTCTCGAACTGTCTTTGGAGATATGTCTTCCACTTCTCGAATTTCTGATAGCATAAGAACATGTGATATTGAAGCTTGTATAATCGATCTTGAAGTGGATCTATAGAATCACCTTCTGTAGGAATCCATCTGTCCAATGGAAGAGGGACATTAGGATTATCTGGATTGATTTCCTCCTTGAATGAAGCCATATTTTTCTAACTCAACAAACAAGACTCAAAATAAAAAAAAGGACTCAATGATAAACTTGACCCAAATAAAGACTCAATCTAAATCTTAGACTCACAAGACTAACAAAATTTACAACAAGACTTGACTTGACAAACCAAACAAGATTTGACAAACCAACCTAGGACTTCCTAACTTGTTCTGATACCAAAAATGATGCGGGCAAAAATCCGGGGAATGGGGGACTCGAGAACCTCTGCCCACAAAAAGTAGACCCGACTAAAAGAAAAGAACCCCTACGTAATAAAACAAACAAACTCTTACATTTCAAATAAAAGAAAGACTTATAAATTAAAAGACTTACAAAATACGACTTGAACTCTTACAAACTTGACTCTAATAAAATTAAAGACACCCTAAACTTGTTTTACTTGAGAAGAAGGATACAAGTGGGGTGTAAACTTGCGGCGAGATGAAAGAGATTAGAAGCCCAAGAAGAAAGGTGGAGAAGAACTCGTAAGTCTCCTCAAAGAGGTGGAAGAAGAAGGTGGACAAAGCTCTCAAGCTCCTCCAAGAAAATCTCAAGGATTTTTTTTCAAAATTCATAAATCACTTTTTTAAAAGATTACAAAACCCCTCATATATATAGGTATGAAAGGGGGAATACAAACAGCCACTAATTAAATTCCCACAGGAATCTAAACACCACAAACCACGGAAAAGCCCCCAGCTTTTCACGAAAAAATAGCCCAACCAAGGAACCGAAGAGGCAGCTGCGGAAACCCAAGAGGCCCGCACGGAACCGAGGCACCAGGCACGGGAAAAGCCACCAAGCACGGAAGACCAACAGCACACTGTGGGAACCAAGGAGCCAAGGCACGGAAACAGCCAACCGAGGAAGCCAAGGAGCCAAGGCACGGGAACACAAACAACCTTGGGATTCCAAAAGCTAAAGGATAACCCATGAATTTAAATAGACTCTGTTGATGTTGGATTATCTTATCAAATATTCAAAATGTTTAATCAACATTAATTCAAAAGCTCTTAAATCATTAATTTCTAAAAAATGTCATCACATTGCAATATGTTTGAAACTAAATTATTGAAGGAAGATATACTCTCTAAGTGATGAGTGATGAAACTTTAATAGACCTATATTTGTCTTCTTTAGCATCTTATTTGATTTAAGACATTGAGATTCCTTCTTATATAACCAAAGTTATCAAAAGACGATTGACCTTTCAATTGACAAAGTGCATTTGGAATTCCCTAAGGGGCTGTTTGGTTGCCTGAAAAAGAAATGCAGTGTAAAGTAAATGCAATGTAAAGTAAATGTAATGCATTTCGAATATTTTGCTCTATTTGGTTGTCTGCAAAAGAAACACAGGAGATTTATTTCCCTTATTTGGTTAGGTATATCCAGAGTAAAGTAAAATTAACTTTTTTTAATTATTTTTAACAGGGAAGAGAACTACCTTCGGTGAACACCATTGCATCTCTAGATCTAGTGGCTTCTGACACTAAAGTTGTCTTCTATCATTTTATGTAGCTTGTTAAAGTCACCATATGGCTGCACAAATATTTGACTTAAAAAGATTTCTTTAAAAAATTATATCTGAATATCCTGATATAAAATATATTTTAAATATATTTTAAATTTTTAAATCTACACTAAAATTAATCATATATATATATATATATAGTTAAACACTTCGCCGCTACAACAATACTCTGTCCGCCATAACGCCTCGCAAGCGCTCCGGCAAGCCACCGCCGCCTCGCCTTCCCCAATCCTCAACTCCACCGGACACCTCTGGTTCAAATCCACCACACACCCCGTGGATGCACACCTCCCCTTCCCCCCTTCGACGATCATCGCCAAGTTGAATCAATCAACAAGGCTAACGTCATAGAAATCAAAATTGTTTCGCTCGCCGCCAGCGAGAGAAAACTCGGCTAGGGTCGCCGGAGGTGTTTGGCCTGTTGTGCAGGAGCCGTTGTTGGAACTATGGAAAACGCAACTGGTTCGGGTCCAGAGGCGGCCGGACCAGTTGGGAGGGGATTGGAGGGAGCGAGAAGAAGCGGTAGGGAGTTTGAAGCCGGCAGAGGAAAGCGGGGGGTGGCCAGCGTTGGAGAGGATGGCCGGCCATACTATGAAGTGGCATTTGTTGATGAAGGTGAAGGTGGTTGTTGCTTGTTCCAGTCGAGCGAGTGGTGATTCTGAACCCTGTCGCGGCCGGGGCAAGGAGCTCGTCGTCCTCTTCACCGTCGCCCTCATCTGCCGCACTCTGCGATGCCATTACCTGTGCAAGCCTCACTGCTGCCGCCTTCGCCGCCACATTCTGCGTCCTCTTAACCGTAGATATTCCCCCAACGCCGGTAACCGTTAGCGACGACGAGCGGTGGTGCCCCGTTGACATCGCCGGCGACGATGAGCTCATGTTACTCGATCCCCCGCTTCTCTGTCGCGCATGCATCGGGCTTAATCTCCTTCTCCACTCCATTACCACTTCTCAGTTCTCCCCTGTTGCAGAACCCAGAGAGAAAGCTGGGACGTCCGATGGAAATGGACGGAAATGATTTGGACAAAATATGAAGTGGGCAGGTGGAACGAAACGGGCGTTGAAGTCGGGAGGAAATTTATCGAAGGAGCGAAGTCGAACAAGAACGAAGGAGCCGAATAAGCCACTCGTGCAATCTTACACCTCTAGAAAGTTACTGTTGCGTCACCTGCGAGCTCCCGTACTGACTTCCGAAGAAAATCTCGCAACTGCCGATTGGACAGGCAAAGCGAACATAGTCGAAGGACCAAAGTCGAACAAGAACGAAGGAGCCAAAGAAGCCTCTCATGCAATGAAGCAGAACAGCACGACGACGATGCCACGATTTATTTCGATGAATTTATAACAAGCTCATATTGAGCGGGTTTCTAATTCACGCGAAACACACTCCCTAATACACGCCAAGGTTTAAAATTGCATAATTAAGCCTCGAGGCGGTTTTCGTCCGTGAGGCGAGGCATAAGCCTCGAGGCGGTCTGAGGCGTAAGCCTCACGGACACAGAATTGCGTAAATAAAAAATTAAGCGTTTTAGCAGGAAAATAATAGCAATATTGTATCTTACAATAAAAACATCTAAATTATATATGAAAATAGTGGAAAGTAAGAAAGTAGATGCAATAAAATCATGTCCCAAAGTACAAAATCACAAAATATTAGTTTAACAAAACTCCCAAAATACAAAAAATAGGAGGTGGCAAAATGGCATAGGTTACAGTAGCCCAAAATTTATCATTTAGAATTATCTTTCTTATTTCCTTCCCCTCACTTTTCTTCCCCCAAGCAGAGTTAAGCCATTCAGTTGATGTAAACATGGCTTCCAAAGGTTGCCTCACCTCCATCAAGCTCTGTAGTGTCAAATAGGAGGTGGCAAACTTATAGATTCACAGTGCATAAATGTAAGAACTATGAACATACAGTAGGAATGATTTGCAATGGACAAAATTAAGAACATACCTAGTGGTTGCAGGGCGAATGATTTCTTTCTTTGAAAACTTTCTCATCAAGCTTAAGACCCAAGAGTGATTGTAGATGAACTTTGTAATCTTCTTCGCCCTAGAAAGAGCACTCTTGTGCTGAGGTAAGTCACCAAGATCCTCCAAAATGAGATCGATACAATGTGCTGCGCAGGGTGTCCAATATAGGTGTGTCCTCTTCTCCATCAACATCTGACCAGCTGCTTTGTATGCACTGGCATTATCAGTCACTACCTGGACAACCAATTGCTCCCCAATCTCCTCAATAATACCATCAAGTAAATTAAAAATGAATATAGCATTTTTCACCTCCTCTGAAGCATCAACTGGTCGTAAGAACACCGTGCCGTAGGGATTGTTGACAAGGATGTTAATCAAGCTCCTGCTCTTCATGTCAGACCATCCATCTGACATAATAGTCACAACAGTCTCAATCCATGTCTTTTTAATCTCCTGAATGCTCCGCTCTGTGTTCTGCAGCTCCTCTTTTAAAATTCATGTTCGCAACTCATACATGGAAAGTGCCTTCAACCCTCTTCCATACAATCCTACAGACCGCAACATACTGAAGTAGGCAGGCGATGTAGCAACATTAAATGGTATTGCATTCTCAAAAAAAACTCCCAATGTCCATGCAAACCTGTCGCCGACCCTCTCTAGTACCAGCTGCAGGCATCATCTCTGCTTCTCCTCTATCCACTCCTGGAGTAGTCATATACTGATCCATAAGACCCCGTGCACCTCTACTATGTATAGTGGAGGAAGAGCTCTTTCCACTCTCGCTCCCAAAATAAGCACCATGCTCGACCCTTTCATCAAATTGCTCATGTTGTAAGTGTTTAGCAGTGATAGTTTTCTTCATGTAAGCACTTATTTCTTTCTTCACATTGTCCGGCACTTTTGCACAGGGTGCTACATTTTTGTGCGAGCATGATAGATGTTCCTTCATGCGGGTAACACCTCCCTTCACCACTTTATCGCAAAAATTATATTTCAAATAAACATAGCTCTTCTCTCCGCCGCCAATGTCAACTTGTACACTATATTTCCAAGAAGGGTCCCTCCGCAATGACGAAGACCCCTTTTCCTTGCCTCTAACTATGCTCCCTAATGAAAGAATCGAAAATCACACAAAAAAATTCAAAAAATCTAAAACCCTAGAATTTCTTTCACTTCAAAAATCTAACCAAAAACTCAAAAAAATACCTAAAATCGTTTGTGGACTTCTCCTACAAGGCGGCCGGACACTTCAACTTCGCCGGAGAGAGGCGGCGCCGACGGGATAGGCGGCGGGAAGGGTGGTCGACCGTGCGAGCTCCTCTGGTTTTCGCGAACTTAAGCTTGCGGGCAGAATTTTTCGGGAATAAGCTGGGCCGAACGGGTGTGGGGGAAAAGAAGAGCTCGTTTTAAGTGGGTGGGGCCATTTGGAAGAGGCGTACGCCTCACCCAAAATTGCGCAATTGCGCAATTGAGGCGCGCCTCACTAGGGGTGAGGCGTACGCCTCAACAAAGCCCAAAATTGCGTGCGCCTCGAGGCGCTTTTGGCCAGAATTGCGTAGAGGCGCGCCTCTTGTTGTGCAATTTTAAACAGAGATACACGCCTAATAATTCGGATGATTTCCTTTTATTCCGCTCAAAATTAACCAAACAACCAAATTTAATAAATGCATGTAATTGTTTTACTTTACACTCCTAATTCAGGCAACCAAACAGCCCCTAAGTGATAATATGTATAATATTCCAATGCAATATGGCTTGAGACTTATGTTTTCATATAAAATAAAGGTTATGACTATGGTAGCCTAAGTGTTGACAGTGCTACAAATTTAAAATCAAGGGAATCACAACATCTGTTGGAGGCTCATTCTAGATATTTATATTAACTCCAATGAATAGAAGTTGAAGATAATAATTTGATTAGAATATCAAACTTATTCATTCATGAAAACTATTCATAAGATCTATACAATATTCTGCAATCAATAGTCTTGAAGAGATCTATTCAAAGAGCGATAATGACATCAGGAGATTTCTTATTTTGACTCAAATGCACTAGACCATTTATGTGCTACTAGCCTTTTAACAAAAGCCCCACTCGTCTTCTTTCTAACACTATCCTATGGTGGTTACTCATTATCATATCATAAAGAGGCATATTACGAATATGTGAGAAAGGGAAAGGATCATGTTGATCTAGAAATCTCAGATTAATGCCACCGGACCCGTAACATGTGTGCAAGCGGACAGAAGACGTTTGTAGGCCCTTAAATGAAATCTCAGGCTACTTTTTTTAGCAAAATCACTTGCGCAATGGATCATATTTAAATATTTTAAAATGTCCTTTGTGTATTAAACATGATCTCTTAAATTAAATTATCCTGCATATACTCCGGTCAGCATGTTAAAAGTATAAACACTAATGACCGAGAATGCTGCGCAGGGTCAAATGCTACCTCCCCGCATGAGCTCCGATCGTCGCATATAAATCTCAAATCCAACGATCCGAGAATGCTGCGCGGGTTAAATATTCAAGTTTGATCCTCCTCGAAAGGACTAGAGTCGACATGACTTGAATAACAAAATGTCTTCCTAAATCCTACGAAAATACAAGTGACTTTAATGTCACCCTAATGATGGCCGTGTTGATCGAAAATCTCAACCGGAGGGGTCAAAACAGACTCATATGCAAGCAGTAGACAGAACACTGCACTACCTAAAGGATAACCTAAGGAAATAAATTCTCTTTAGAAGAGACCACGAAATAACCCTAAAGGCATACACTGATGTTAATTATCACCAGTAAACAGAAGATCTACTTTTAGGTACTACACATTCCTTGGAGAAAACCTAGTTACATAGAGAAGCAAGAAACAGAATATAGTGGCAAGATCTAGTGCATAAGCAGAATATAGAGCTATGGCCTTTGGAAAATGTGAGGTACTATGGATCAAGATGATTCTAGAAGATCTAAGTATCATGGGGGACGAACCTATAAAGTTGCATTGTAACAACAAATCAGCAATCAGCATAGCTCACAATCCAGTCCAACATGACAGGACCAAGCACTAAGAAGTTGATAGACATTTTATAAAAGAAAAGTTAGACAGTGATCTTGTATGTATCAAACACGTGTCATCAAAAGATCAACTTGCAGATAACCTTACCAAAGGGTTAGATAACTATGTCTTTCTCAGAATGATAGCCAAGCTGGGAATAACAGATCCATATTTCCCAGCTTGAGGAGTGTTAAATCCCAATCGTTCCCTCTTGAAGAAGATCCGTCGATCACAAAGCATGATCCGTGGGAAGCCCGCAAGAATCATGCCAGAGTCACTTTGATTTCTTTCTATAGTGAAGTAGCTAATTTAGGAAGGAGTATATTAGGGTACTTATGCATGAATCTGTAAATATTTATTTCTTTACTAAGATATCCTATAGATCTATAAATAGGGAAGAAATTGTGAAATAAAGTACGTTTTTCTCTCAAACCTCTTGATTTCAACAAATGGACATTTGTATTTAAACAATCCTAATCAATTCTTCTTCCCGTGAGCAACACCGTGATTTATATAGCAAGTGAGAAAAAAATAAAGGAATATCTAGGTCAAAGTTTCTTGTTCATAAGAAAAATACCATTTCTTCCAATATGTTCAAATTAGAAATAATAACTTACAAATTTATATAAATGTAATTAGTCTATATACCTTGAGTAGTGATATCAACATTGGTAACATGAAAACTTGACTCAAAATTGACACAAAACTTTTGAGTTCATATCAACTTTTGTAAGATTCGGATTAGTACAGATCACAATGACATTAAAGAGGAGAAAAGAGAGCAAGGAGGAAAAAAAAAAGAATTAGTCGAGCAATTACATAACAAGGAAGATGCATTTTCTTTTTTCTTTTAGAATGATTCATCACCTTATCACTATTTTTGAAGGAGGCTGAGATTCCATAAATGCCAAGACAGAAGGAAATATTCTATTTTAGACCACAAGTCTCTAACATAAATAATTTCATCAAAAACCAATGTTATCAAGAAATCACAAGAGCTCACCACGCTGTTAAGAACCAAGTCAGCATATCAACTAAGACGGCATGGCAAATTAGGAGATGTTTCACTACCGTAACTATTGGCAACATAGAGATGTAAGCAAAACTCTAACAAAGCGTTAAGGTGATGTAGAAAAAGGGGGGGTCAACCCATGTCCAAAATAATATGAATTTTGGCTTCCCTTGAGTCTACTAGCTCAATCAAAATTGAGCTGGAATTTTAGCTCATTTATGAGCTGGATTTTAGTTCATTAAATGGAACTAAAAGATAGTTCATTATTAGCTAAGTTTTAGCTCATATTTATCTTTTATTTAAATGCACTTTTATTATAGTTTTTAATGTCTTAAAGTTGTCTCTTGGGTTTCCAAAAAGGGCTTTTGGAATCCCAAGATAATTGTTTAGTCTTCCTATGCATGACTCCTTGGTTTCCTCCATGGTTTCATTGCATTTGCCCCTTTGGATTCCGGTCGGCTGCTGGTTTCCCGTGCTTGGGCTCTTTCCCGTGACCGTGCCCCTTGGTTCCGGGCGATCTCCTTGGTTCCCGTGGATGGCTCTTCGGTTCCTTGGCTTGGGATGTTTTTTTAGGTGTTTTAATGCTATGTGATGTTTAGAATTCCTATGGGAATTTAATGTTAGTGTCTTTTGGTATTCCCTTTCATACACATATATATGGGAGATTTGTAATGTTTAAAAAAGTTGAATGATATGTTATTTTTGAAAAAGCTTTAATCTGCGGGTTTGCTTTGGAAATCCTGCGGGCTCTTTCCACCCTTCTTTCTCATCCCCTCCGGAAATCCTGCGGGCTCTTTCCAACCTTTCTTCTCGGGCTTCTAACCTCTTTCGTCTCTCTGCAAGTGCCACTCCACCTGTATCTTTCTTCTCTAAGTGAAGCAATTTTAGGGTGTCTTTGAGATCGAGTCGAGTTTGTGTTTTTAATTTCTTTTTATTTCTTTAATTTGAAATGTAAGAGTTTGTTCGTCCATTTTCTCATCCTTAGTCATTTTCGTCGGTAGAAGTCCGTCTTTCTTCTTGTGATCAAGAGATATAGGGTCCCCTATATTTTTTGTTCGCATCATTTGGTATCAGAGCAAGTTAGGAAGTCCTAGGATTTGGTCGTCAAATTTTGGTTTGTCAAATTAGTTTGTCAAGTTTTATTTAGTTTGTCATGTCAAGTCTTGTCGAGAATTTTGTGAGTCTTGAGTCGTAAAAGAATTGTGAGTCTAAGTTTAAGTTGAATTTTTTTTTAGTCTTTTTTTAGTCTGTCAAAAAATGAAAAATAACAAAAAAATAGATTCATTCATGGAGGAGATCAATCATGACAATCCTGATGTCCCACTCCCGTTGGACAGATGGATTCCTATAGAAGGTGATTCAACGGACCCACTTCAAGATCGACTGTACAAACTTCAGTATCACATGTTCCTATGTGATCAAAAATTCGAGAAGAACAAAAGATATCTGCAACAGCAATTTGAAAAAGAACAGGAAGAAATTTTGAAGAGATTTGGCGAGAAACTCAAAGAGCTGGATGAGCATTATTTACCTTCTCAAGGGAATCAACAACAACCAACTCATCAGGAGATGAGTTCTTTAAGAAGGGGAGAATCTGATGTAGACAAAGGGGGGGTCAACCCATGTCCAAAATAATATGAATTTTGGCTTCCCTTGAGTCTACTAGCTCAATCAAAATTGAGCTGGAATTTTAGCTCATTTATGAGCTGGATTTTAGTTCATTAAATGGAACTAAAAGATAGTTCATTATTAGCTAAGTTTTAGCTCATATTTATCTTTTATTTAAATGCACTTTTATTATAGTTTTTAATGTCTTAAAGTTGTCTCTTGGGTTTCAAAAAAGGGCTTTTAGAATCCCAAGATAATTGTTTAGTCTTCCTATGCATGACTCCTTGGTTTCCTCCATGGTTTCATTGCATTTGCCCCCTTGGATTCCGGCCGACTGCTGGTTTCCCGTGCTTAGGCTCTTTCCCGTGACCGTGCCCCTTGGTTCCGGGCGGTCTCCTTGGTTCCCGTGGATGGCTCTTCGGCTCCTTAGCTTGGGATATTTTTTTAGGTGTTTTAATGCTATGTGATGTTTAGAATTCCTATGGGAATTTAATGTTAGTGTCTTTTGGTCTTCCCTTTCATACCTATATATATAGGAGATTTGTAATGTTTAAAAAAGTTGAATGATATGTTATTTTTGGAAAAGCTTTAACCTGCGGGTTTGCTTTGGAAATCCTGCGGGCTCTTTCCACCCTTCTTTCTCATCCCCTCCGGAAATCCTGTGGGCTCTTTCCAACCTTTCTTCTCGGGCTTCTAACCTCTTTCGTCTCTCTGCAAGTACCACTCCACCTGTATCCTTCTTCTCTAAGTGAAGCAACTTTAGGGTGTCTTTGAGATCGAGTCGAGTTTGTGTTTTTTTAATTTCTTCCTATTTCTCATTCTTAATCATTTCGTTGGAAGTCTTTGCTGTGTCGGTGTCAGTTTCTTTTTGTGATAAAAAAATATAGGATCCCCTGTATTTTTTGCTCGCATAATAAGGAGAGCTGCAGGAGGGTGGGGACAAATCTGGATCAATGTGAAACGGGTCAAAATAATAAAAAGTAGACAAACTGAACTGAACTTGATGAAACAAGCAATAAGAATATTGGACATGCACACAATTTATCTTCAAGTGCAATGTAAGCCTAGCATTGTTGAAAAATTAAGCTTCTAAAACATTTAATAAAATAAATATAAATCCAAGGCTCCCTCCAAAAGTGATGTATAAGAGGTAATAAGCAATGAAGGCAAATATAATAAAACTATATAATAGGAAAGGCAAACTACAATGCATTCTCCAGGTTTATATAGTACCAAAGATATCAATTTATTCTACCAATGATGAAATGACATGATATGACATAAGCTCTTAAATGGTTACAAAGAAAAAGACAAACTTACCGACTTCATGGCCATGACATGATTCCCTATTTACCAGCAGAGTCAAGTCATCTTCCTTTTGCAATGACCAAACAGATCCAAGTGATACTCAACCATGCAAGCACTAGCCAACTTTCCCATCCTGTAAGCCCATTTATGCTTTTCCAGATCATTAGGCGTGCCCTTCAACATTTGCACTTACCTCCCACAAGTTGGTCTGCATCATGGAAGGGTTATCGCCAGGATTTTCGTGAGCAAAGACAGCACATTGCCATCACTTTCTCACAAGATGAGGTGGAAAGGGGGGAATTTATAGGATGGATTAGCCAGGGCATGCTGGTGGATCCTGTAATCAATGACAATGCATCAAAGGGGACAAGCTCAATGTGCAGCTGGAACCACCATAGTGGTGTCCATGGCCAGCGAAAGAAATAACACCCATTACTGCAACATGAAAAGCCAGGTAGGGGGGTTCAATGTGGCATAATTGGAGAGCAACCACCACCAGCAGCCTGCATTAAGATGAGAAATAAAATTCCATAATATGCTTCATAATTGCAAAAGGATGGGCATATAATAAAAAAATACCATTAATAATGACAGCAAAGTACAAAAGCAGACCAGAAGAGTATTAATGCATTGACTGGAAAATTATTATAAAACAAACAGGCAGGTAGATTGATGAGAATTGGTTGACAAAAATAGACATTAAGCCAATCCCAGCTTGAAATTTACTAGAACATATATAAACCAACTCGAAATCGGCTTGTGGCATGAAAAGTTTGATTTCTACTCAAAATCAGTTACATCTGTTTATTCTTTTCTTCTTTTTTTCCTTTTTATTTCACCTTATATGCATATGCATATTTATTATATCATATACATACATAAACATATATGTATACCATAATATTTTATATTTTTGACAAGATCATGATGACATGAGCCATCTCAATCTAAATTAAGGCAGGATTGAAGATCAAACTAAGACAATTTTAAATAATGACTCATCTTAATTCAAACTCAATACAATCTAAAAATCAATTCAATTTTTCAGTCTATATTGAGGAATAAGAGGACGGATAACTCTAGATAAAAAAAAACACTAAATTGGGAAAATTCAACATAACATGACTAAATATTGATACTTGTCAAGAAGAGAAAAAAAAACTTCTAAAATACTTTAATTTACAAAAAAATGTCTTAAATCATTTTCTAGAAGTATAGATTCTATGTCATTAAGTGATTCATATGAGAGGAGGGAGACAGAGAGAAGAATGAAGAGAAGGAAAAAAGGATAAAAATAAAAAAGGGCAATGTCAAAGAAAAAAATGCTAGTTGGACAATCTCACGATATTTTTAGAAAACATAGGCACTTCTAACGAAAAGTAGGTTTCTATGGGAAGATAAGTATAAAAATAATAAAATAATCATATTCACAAATCACAATACTTTTGGGAGGTTTATCATAGAAAGAAAAGTTTGCTTTAGAGCACAATAATTTCCTATTCATTCTTCTACATGTACTTAGGATCTCAAGAAATTTGTTTGGTACTATTCTGCATGCTGATATCTAAGCTTACATCTTTATAATAACATAAGATTGGAGCAACATCAAAGAACAATTGATTAAAAAAAACGTGAATGGTTGCACTTCATAGACCAAACTTGATATATAATGATTGTTGAAGGATCGAACGATTCTCCAATTTCATGTTGAAATCAGTCAATATTTCAAAAGCAAAAAAGAACATCTCTCTATTCTTTCCTTTGCACCGGGCTCTCAACCATCAAAACTATCACCATCATATGATGTGGAAAAGCCGAAAAGGAACATCAAGTTAGGATCAATATTTGAGAAATACATTACTAGTATTGCCCTTGGCCAAAAGAAGCCTTCCAATAGACAAACAAATGGATGCTAAAGGTGATGAACGGTTCTCTTGTGGTGAGTGAAACATTAAGAAACAGACAACGGGCTATCAATACAAAGGATATTAATACAGAATTGGGGTATAAATAAAAATAAATCAATTTTTTCAAAAAAGAATCAAATCAAATCAATGCAGAAGTTATTTTACAAACATAGAATAATGGAATTCGACTATTTCCCCTCAATTTTACCTCAAGAAAATATTTTGAGCAAGAAAGAAGACCAGCTTCAATAGCTTGATAACCAAATGAATTTGCATGCTCATGCTCAAAATTACAAGTAACTGGCATATTCATGACAGCAAAAAAGATAGTCTATTTGACTCATAATTTTCCTCAAATTTGGCATGCTTGTCAATAAGAAAGGCGTACATATATTGGAATATACAAGCAAGATCTATTCATCGAATCAATGGAGTCCATTTAACATGTTCCTCTGCAATTGTATAAATTAATTTACCAATGGTACAAGTGATCATCATAATTGAAATGGAGCAGCAGGCATAGGAGGGCTATATTAAATCATAGGAAATAAAATTAAGACATACATAAGTGGTTAAGGTAGCATTAAATTCAAAACCTTAAACAAGACAATCCCATTCATAATAACTCATACTCAACTAACATAGAATGGAGGAAATCGGTTATGAAGCTGAAAAAAGCGAAAAAAGCAAAAATAGCAATGAAAGAGCATCCATTTAGAACTTTAAATAACTTCTCTCCTTCATGGGCAGTTTGTTGCAAGATTTAGCCAAGATTTAAGCTAAATCTTTCAAAAAAAAATTGAGCCACATAAATCCAGTTGACTTCTGAAACCCTATTTTTCTACTATTTTAGACTAAATCGCAAATTTAAAACTTTTGGGTAAATATGATTTAAGATGCTTACACCACTTCTCATCAATGTACTTGTTCTTCTCTTTCATTTAAATCCTAACATATCATAAAGTTTTTTATATTTAACTAAATCTGGCATCTATCATTAGTGCTACAAATGAATCGAGCAGAGCTGAGCTTCAGCATGTTCAAGGTCAAGCTCGTCTGCTAGGCTCCTGTTCAAGCTCGGCTCAATAAGAGACAAGCTTTTTTGGTCACTATTCGAGCTCGAGACCGTTTAGCAAAGCCCTACTCAAACTCAACTCATTTAGGTGTTCGAGCTCGTTTATTTAGGCTTGTCGAGACACTCGTTCACGTGTTTGACCATTTAGCAAAGCCCTGCTCGAGCTCGTTCACGTGCCCGCCCGCAACTCCATCTAAACAAAATGAATTTATTACAATCCCGAACATCAGGCGAATCCCCCCCCCCCCCGCGCTCTGTCTTCCCTCGTGACCTCGTCCATTTGGCATGTGGTCCATTTTCCATTTTATATAGAAAAACAAATATTTTTTTCACAATGTGAAAATAATGGACACACAAGAAACCTGGCAAGCGAAGAGCGGGATTTTTTTTATTATTTTTGATGCTGCGCGAGAACGAGATTTCTAATTATACGAGCATCTTAGTCGAGCTTCTTAACGAGCTTGTTCAAGAACTTTAAACGATATTGTTCACGAACAAAACGTCAAGCTATTCAAGCTCGTTAATTTAACTATCGAGTATTTATCAAAAATGTTCAAGCTCATTTGTTTACCTTATCAAACGAACACAAACGAGCTATTATCGAATCAAGTCACGAGCAGCTCGTTGAAAGTTGTATACAGGCCTATCTATCATGTCAAAAAACTATCTAGTATTAACACATCCACGATTTACTAAGCTTGGATTTACTATATTCTACTTGAATTAAATCATACCTGCAGCCATGAATTTCAAGATGAGCAAAAACTTTGTGGTAAATTCGACACAAGAACAGGATTCGTGAGGAAAAGAAAAATAAACTCACCAAGTCGATGTCCGTGATGATAATTTTCTCATATACAAACAAGCCTAGCCAAGCCTGCTGATTCAACGACCTCGAGCAGATCATCCAGATCCATGGTTTACTCAGCCGTAAACAAACCAGCTAGCCGCCCCTTCCACCACCTTGAAACCCCGCTCTGTCCTTTCTATCGTACAACGATTTCTGAGCCTGTACCGAAGTCGAATAAGGGCCTGAGGTAAAGCCTCGGGGAAGCCGATACCTCAGATGGCGCGGGGTCAAAAGGGAAATGGAGGAAGAATCAGCTGGGCACGGCGGTGGGATCTATAATCAATGCTTCCTGGAGTTGAAAGAGACAACTCGAGATTCGGATCATCTCATCATCGACGTTGACTGGCGAGTCTTGAGAAAGGATCATCGGCGATAGATCATCAAAAAGACGATAAGGAGACGAAAGCAACAACCAGAACACCGGCTACATAAGGCGATTGAGACACGCAAAGCCCCATCCAACCATGTGAGGGTCATCGAACACTTGCAGACGGCATATGCCTGGCTCGTCGCCAATGGCGACGGCGAGATTTACAGGAAGCGGAGGGTAACTTATTTATAGAAAGGGTTTTTAGAAACACGGCCGTACGGCATTTAAAATAACATGTGATTTACCATTAATAATTTTTTTAAAGTCAGCTATCTTTGGTTGGCGGTTGGATTTGTCTCTTAATTCGTAAAATATATATATATATTAACATTTTTTAAAAGAATGTTGAGGGCACCTACCAATCTTTAACATCTGAATTTCATTAAATTTTATTATTTATATGTATAATATTTGCAATTTTAAATAATTTAAAAATTAATATTTTTATCATCATCTCTTTAATAATTTGATGATGAGATCAATGATAATCACCGCTTAAATTTTTAATTTAACATATTAATGTATTCTTCATATTTTAGCGGTCTCACTATTTCTTAGACTTTTAGTTCTTATAGAAGAATCATTTTTCTTATCATTGTGGGAACACAAGGGAAAGAAGGTTGAGATGAAAAGAGAGAGCTATGCTCCAAGATGCACAACAGAGCTAGGGAGTTCATCAGAGTTACGTGTACAAAAAATAATATCTCATCATCATCTCCATGACAAACCTATCAGTGAGGTGAGAGAGAGAAAGTCAAGATGATGACTCAAGTCCTGCATTTATCAAATCCAAATTTTGGGTGGATTAACAAAGTCTCTCAAATTCTTCTTTTTCATCATGCATCGTGATATCGTTGATGTCTTTGCAAATATACTTTTATCGCAACTTCTCCTTCATACCACTGGTTTCATTGATACCTTCAGCAAAGCTCTTATGGCAACTTTTGTACTTCTCTTTAATGTAGTAATGAGCACAAAGGAGATAAGGTCGAGATGGAAAAAGAGAGGGGCTAGCAAAAGAGAGCAAGAGACATGGGGAACTCATAAGAGTTGCATGCGGGCATCATTCATGGCAAGATACCATCAAAGCTTCCTCATGTCTACAAATTCATCACAATTTCTTGTAATGATCACTTACTTTATTAATTGAGTGTTATAGTCATTGTTCTTAAAATAGGATCAAATCGGCTGGTTTAACTTGTTGAATCGGAATCAGCCGGTTGACCCTATAAATCGGTAAAGAATCGGATGAACCGCCAGTTAAACCGTTGAACAAAAAACCCATATGATTTTGAAAGAACCAAATCGATACAAAATGGGCGTAAAACTACTGTAGATCACAAAATGAATAGTTGAAATCACGATCGAGATATTTTGGATCGTATAACCCTAAGCTACTCAGTTCGCAATTCCTTTGTTTCCCCTCTCATGTCACAATCATCACTCCTATGTTCAGCTCTTCCCGTCTTCTGTTGTAGTGTGTTCGCAGTCGAAATCGAGTTGTTGAGGGAAGAACACCGCCAATCGCTTCTACTTGATACGTTGAATTCTACTATGATGTTCTTCTTATTATTTTGCTGTAGTTTTCACTGTTATTGTGTTGATTATTAACTATAATAGAAGAAAAAGAAAACACATGAAATATATTATCATCTTTTGCTTCTAAGAAATTACTCCTCCATTTTGTTTTCTTTGCAGCAATTCTTCCTCATATATTCTAAGTATTTTTTTTGTAACCTCAATAAATAATTTGCTTTTACTTCCAACAAATTTTCATAATAAAATAGTTGTTTTTTACTCTTTTTTTCCATCTTTAATCCTCTTCCGTGAATCACTATCATCGAATTGATCAGATCCAAATGATGAAACATAGGGCTTGATGCCACCATTCCCTAATGCAATTAGATAAAGCCCAGGAAGAATACAGCATATTGGATTCAGAATCCAGACAAGCAGGAGCCTTAAATTGTGGAATAGACGCTGACAGTTTAAGTGTGGCCATTCCCTGTTCAAATTTCAATGAAAATATCATCGATCAATTAGGAAAATCATGAATAAAATAACACATGGAATCATATAACATAGAACAGATTGAGAATATCAGGGATTTGTTTTAATTCCTTGAACATCTAAATTGAGAAAATAGCACTTTTGTGGTTTGAACATTCAAGAAATTTATGGTTACAGATGAATTCTATGTTATTTTGGTTCTCAACCAAATTGTAAACCGTAGGATTGAATGTTCACAATAGTTCATATGCTTAAATAACGAAGAAGTTTTGAGAGGAGTTGTTTAATTTTAAGATATGTTTCTTAAGCTACTGTCACTAATAGCGGCGGAGCCAGAAACTTCTTATAGGGGCACACACACATTTATTATATAATAATTCATTTAAGGGATAATTTGAAATATATATTTGAATGCACAAATTCTATAAAATATAAATTCTATAAATTATTATTCAAATAGACACCATGGAGTAGAACAGGGGTGCAAACGAGTCGAGTTGAGCTCAAGCCAAGAGGTGTTTGAGTTGAGCTCGACTATCAAATGTCAGAGCTTGAGCTCGACTCGTCTTCATGTCAAGCGGCTCGTCGAGCTCTATTGTTGAGTTTGTAGTCAAGTCCGCTGTCAAGCTACATCATCGTCATCCCGAGATTGTAGTCGCGTCCGCCATCATCTTCCTACGCTTGTCTGCCATAGAGTACTAGTATAAAACATTTAAAATTTGTTGGAATTGCTTTAGAAATTTTATAACATATGAAAATTTTATATTGCACTCATCTCAACCGTTGGGCAAATCAGCATACCATTCAAAAGCAATGATGGAAAGACTACTAATAAACTGGCAAAAATGTAGAGCATTTGACCCCCAGTATTGCAACTGCTTGCTCGAAAGTGGGCTAGATATTGTCTCAATTTTTCTACTCTAGTAAAAATTTTTAAAGATGGTGGCACAAAACACATCGGATAAGGGACCAAATCTTATTCTTTGGGGTAGAGTTTACCCTTCAGAATAGATGCGGCCCCTTGGGAATGGGATAAGGCCTCCCCTACTTGATCCTCAATCAACTACTTAAGATCTTTCTAGGATGATGGTGGAGGAGCTGGGGCAACTATTGGTAGGACTTTAATGACTGGAGGAACTATTGGCTGAATTGGAGGAACTGTGGACATTGACTCAGAGATCTTAAAATTGAGTTCTGATTTTCTGATATGTTCAGTGACTAGCTGGGAAGCAGATTGTTGTAGTTTAAGAGAAGCCTGTTGTGATTTATCTAGCTGTGCTTGTATTTCCTTAACCTGTAATAACATTTCTGTCACTTGTGCCTCTAGGTTTTTGATATGTTGTTTATCATCTATGGCCCTCATTGAATCATCTGAATCTAAATCCACAGCTACTGAACCTTCCTCCTTGCTAGAATGGTGTTTTCTTGGTCCACTAATTTTAACCATATGGACATCAATAATCAGTACCTCCTCATCTATAAGCATATCATCAAGCTCAGGATCAAAGGTCTCTTCCACCTCTTTCTTTTTCAAGACACCCTAATCTCTTACACTATCTCATCACCCGATCGGTCCCTTATTACCTCAGGATCGATGGGTAAGCATCCTTTGTATTCCATCACATCATAAAATTCCTAATCTTGTAATTTAGAAATGAAGACCTGTAACTTAAGTTCATCGATTATTGGAGGTTCTGCCATTAATTATTTAATTATCTGTTATTCTTCATCTGGGGTTGTCTCTTCCCCTTCGACTATTTCGGGGCTGGTAACTAGAAGGGTGGCATTTTCTACTTGGCGAGGGGCATCTACCTCAAAAGATGATGTAGGAGCATTGAGGGTGATAGCTTCCACATTAAGTTGGGTAGAGTCCTCATACCCCTAAGTAGTAAGCTCAGGGATAACCAACGGAATATGGGGAAGGTATCTGGGACATGGACTGAAAAGTGTTAAGTTTACCATTCTGATAATTCATTTGACCCAATCTTTGAATATGAAACAGTCTTCGATTAGGTGGCTTATGATCTTATGATATGGACAATAATTTGGATCATCTGTCATGCCAGCCTGTTCTGGTCGGTGAGATTCTGGCAATTGAAGGTCAATTTTTAGGGCTTGCCTAAAAATCTTTCCCATACACTCCCTTTTGAAAGAATACGGCTTGTTAATTTTCTCCTGTAAAGTAGGAGGTCTTTGTCTTTCTTTTATTTGTTTCAGCTTCTTTAACGGATTCATTGAATTTTCTTTTTCTTTTTTCTCTGAGGAAGACGGGAATATGGTATTCACCTCACTTCTTTTTGGATCAAAGGTTTTGATTTGTTTTCCTTTCCCTGGTAGATTATTATTATAATTGAAGCCAGCACTTCTAGGTCTGGGTAACCTTTCAAATTTGGCTACATGATCAAGTAACTCCTGAAATGTATTGATTGTAGCCATCGCCAGATACGAAGCCATATAATCATCTATATTTCCCAGTAATAACTCAACAGCATGTTTCTCAGTGAGTTGTTGCTCACATTTCATGTTGAGATTTCTCCACCTGGTTATGTACTTGGTGACTGATTCCTCTCTTTTTCTTTTCTCAAGAGCTAGGTCAGCGATAGTCACCTTCTTTGTTGCATTGGCAAATCTTTTAATGAACATTGTCTCTAATTCGGCGAATGTTCTTACTAAGTCGTTGGGTAACTCAGCATACCATTCAAAGGCTGCACCTATTAAACTACTAATGAATTGATGTAGTAACAGAGCATCATTGCCTCCCATATTTCCACAAGTAGCTTTGAATTGTGCTAGATGTTGACGAGGATTTGCAGTACCATTAAATAAATTAAATTTTGGCACTGTATACCCCTTTGGATACTTCTCTTGGTCAAATTCCACCGGATACGGACGACCTTTCCCAACTAAAGCTTCAGCAGCTTCAGAAGCAATAACTGCTTTCACTTTTTGACTGATAAGGTTTTCAATTTGAGCTTTGCTGACTACTTCTCCTTCTTTAGGGGTAATCAGTATTGGCTCCTCTAACTCATCAAATCTTCTATCAAGAGTGAGCACTACATCTGGAGTAATTTGAACATTTCCTTAAGCATTTGCTACGGGTGGTTGGTTAGTTGTAGCCAGCATGCCCAGTTGGCCAAACAACTGTTTCATCATATTACTCATTTCATCAAGACGAGTATTCAAATGATGAATTTTTAGATCCTTCCTTTGTTGCATAGATTGCATTTCCGATTGTAACTTCTTTAGAACTTCTTCAGCTTCTATCTTCTAAACTTCCTCTGATTGAGGAATTCTATTCACAGGTGCTGCTTGTTCTTGATCATCTCGTATTTGTTCTTCATTTTGCAAATTCAATGCTACACTTCTACGAGTATGCCGCTGATTAGCTCTATTATGTATATGATCATCCGGACAACTTCAACGTCCATGGGACCAACATCCTCTTCCACTTCTTCATCATTATCACAATAATTGTCATCTTCTTCCAACTCGTGATCTTCTCCAAGTTGGGACCGCCGCTTACTTCTTTTGGTTTAATCACAGTGTATGATTAGAGAGTCGGGGGATTCTTTATAGACTTGACAGCTTTCTTCTTTTGGTTTAATCGCATCAACAGAAGTCTCCTTATTAGGGGATAACAGACATGAGATTTAAGTCGCTCTTTATAAATTTCATTATCACAATCATCCTTCTGAGCTCGAAGATATGTGGATCTTTTGGGAACCCAAACTTGTTGTCTTCTTGGAGTCACATAATGATTGACCACCAGCATCGAAATGTACCTTTGAATGGGCAGATCTATGATACCATTGTTGGGGCATTCGTTCATCATATCTTTTGTTATAGTCTCTTGTATGTGAATTATTAGAAGGCTCTCCCAACAATTTTCCTCCATAATATGGGTATCGACCCATATTATGATAGAATTCTCTTTGCTTTTGGTAGTATAGAGGATGTCTAAACTCCTCTCTATAAGGTCTTGTTGAGAATTTATTGTTCTGAGGATGAATTGTATTTGAGGAAATAACTTCAGTAACAGATTTCCTCAGTCTTCATTGTAGATTTATATCTTTGACAGCCTTCAATATTTTGTATATCTTAGAAGAGGCAGATTCTTCCTTCTTTGGCGGTAGTGACTGCTGATGTGAAGTCTCCCAAAAAGACTTCCTTAATTTTCCCTTATCATCATTTCTCTTTACCCACTTTAATGGTTCAAAGCCGTTATTAGTCAGTACATTTGCTTCTAATTGCATTGATGACTCTTGAAGGGTATCCGGCACCCATTCATTAGCTCGTAAGCGAGCGTTGGCCTTTCTTCTAGCTTTCCTGGAAAGTTTAGCACTTGCTTCAGGAATTTTAGCATTATATTCTTCAGGCACTTCATCCTGGATTATGTTCTGACTGGCTTTATTCATGCCAATAGATTGCAGCTTGGGCTCAAAAATTTTCTTTTGAATCGCTGGAGCAACAACAGGTGCCACGGAGAGTCTTGAAAATACAGAGGCCCTCTTGGGGGCCTTCTCATTAACAACTTCAGTAGTAGACTTTGTTGCGGATCAATGGTTTATGATTTTGATGATAGCAAACATTTTTATTTCTCTACGACTGTCTTATGTATTGACATTTCAGGTTCACACGATCGGACTGCAATTTGGAACCAGCTCAAGATTAGGTAGACTAGGTCTGAGTTTGTTTGTACACTTTTTCCTTTCTTGAGTCTATTGTATTTGTTGTGGCTCCAAATACTTTGTAACGTATAAGAGTTTCTGACTGTTCCCTAGAGTTTACTGTTTTTAGTAATATCGTCCTGGACGATATTTATATCGGGCGGGATGATCTGTTCAAAAGCAAAAACCCTAATTAGGGCATTCTCATTAAAACAGTCATCATTATGCAAAATACATCGTCATGGATGATTTTGTATCGGCTAGGATGATAGGCTCAATTCAGAAATAATCTGCCGCCAAATCTACTTAGGAAATTCTTATTTTTGGATATCGGCCTGGTGGATCGGCCAGGACGATCCAGGATAATTTTTTCAAAATTTCTCTGGCAATTTATGAAAGCAATTAATGGTGATTTCGTCCAGGATGATCTCAAGATCGTCCGGACCGATTAGACATCGTCCAACTTCATTTCAGGGCGATATTCAGGACGATTTTCCTCATATTTAAACTAATCGGTCAGGACGATATGTCTATCGTCCTGGACGATAAAGTCGGCAGCTTGCATTAATGAGCTCGTTTTTAGCTCTTGTATTTAAGCTTTGTCAAGGCACTTTTGTAAGTGACTTTGACAGCCATTGTAGCTTCGTTCTTGTGGGGGAAACTTGAAGAGAGAGCTTGAAAGGGTGGAGTTTGAGAGGGAGAAGATCCTGTGAGGGGGGGGGGGTGACTCAAGGGAGTGTGGAGGGGATTCCACACGGTTGCTCCGGCGAACTCGCACCTTAGTACCATTGGATTCAAGGCTTGTCTCGAGGTAAGTTCACTAAAGAAGAAGTTCTCTTTGGTGTCAAAGGACCCGGCTACTCCGCCGCACCGGGGAAGGTGGAAGTGATTTTGTAAGGGCTTCTCCGCCTAGCTGTGGGGGCTAAAAGAGAGTCACGATTGTAGTATAATACTTGGAGGGTGCCTCCAAAGAGTGGATGTAGGTCAAGGTTTGACCCTACCACTATAAATCCGGTGTGCTCTTTTCTTATTATTGCTTCCGCATTTGATTTTTTGTGGTGATTTTGGTTTCTAGTTTTGTTTTAAAAAGACTTTAAACAACCAATCCACCTCTCTTTTGTTTAGCCTCTGGCCAATTCTATAGGGCTTAAAATCCCTAACGAACTTTCAAGTGGTATCAGAGTCGTATTCATAAAATAAGTTTTTAAAATCTTTTGAATTTTCAATCCATGGCTAATCGTAATATTGCGGAAGGTTATTCAATCACCAGACCTCCTTTATTTGAAAATATGTCTTTTGATTTTTGGAAAACGTACATGTCTATTTTCTTGCAATCGATTGATTTTCGCATGTGGCATATGATTTTAACTGGTTATTCATCACCGTCACGTATTGTTAATGGAGTTAAAACTGATATTCCTTTTAATCAATGGAATAAAGAAGAACAACTAAATGCTCAACTGAATGCAAAATCTTTAAATTGCTTTTTCTGTGCTTTAAATTCTGATGATTTCATGTTAATATCCACTTGCACTACTGGTAAGGAAGTTTGGGATAAACTACATACCATATACGAAGGCACGAATGAAATCAAGCAATCCAAGTTGAATTTGTTAATGCATGATTTTGAATTATTTTTCATGAAACCTTATGAAACGATCTTAGACATATACACTAGGTTCATTCAAATTGTAATATCATTGCATGCCTTAGGAAAAGAGTTTTCAAATTTTGAAAAAGTCAATAAAATTCTTTGTTATTTACTTGAAAAATTTGATGCCAAAGTTGTTGCTATTTATGAATCAAAAGATTTGAATGATTATTCTATTGATAATTTGATTGGCTCACTTATTGCCTACGAGCAAGGTTTGGGTCAAAGACTTTTGGATGAAGGTGAAACGATTGTTCTAAAAACTGAAGATACGAAGAAAGATTGCTTAGTTGGTGACAAATGCAATGACTTGTCAAGCAAATCACAAAACTCACCAAAGCATAAGCAAAAGTGAAAAAAAGTAAAAGTGGTAAAGATGTCAATATTTCTTCTAACGTTATTTACTTTCGATGTAGGAAGCCTGGACATATGAAAAATCAGTGCCCTAATTTAAGAATTCTTCATACGAAAGAAAAGTGTAAGGCGAAGCAACATTTAAACTGGGGAAATAATGAAAGGCAAAAAATCTCATAGGCAGATCTGGTTTCTGAAGCATCGGACCAGGAGAGAGATAATGGTTAAAAGCCTTTCTTGTTTTTGTTTTTGTTTTTGTTTTTATGTTTTTCATTTTTATTTAGTGTTTTTATTTTGTTTATTCTTTGAAATTTTTATTTTCGTGAAAATTTTTCTCTTATCAACACACACATTCACTTTTCTAAAAATGAAAAATCTACTTCCTGATTTTTTTTTGAAATCTTTGATAAGTTGTGTTTGACTTCTCTAAAACAGTCAAAAGAAGGAAACTCATATTTTTGACTCTCAATCTCTATTTCCTAAAAAAGGTTATTCTACTTTTGATTTAAAATCTTCATCATATTTTAAATTGGATTTTGAAACTAATTTTTTTCATCTCCATACATTTTTTCTATCGCATAGAAATCTTTTGTAAGATTGTTGAATTCACCTTAAAATTTTTTTAATCAAGTTGTTCGTGTTGTCAATAATTTGGGTTTAGTTTCGTTTTGAAAATATAAGAAAGAAAGCATATTTTTTGAAAATAATAAAAAAAAGTGGCCAATGATGTCAAACCAAAAGATGCGCAATGACGCCAAATTGAAAAAAAAAATAATACACAAAGTGTATTAAAAATCAAAAGATGCTCAAAGAGTCATTCAAGTGATAAAGGGCATAAAATGAGCCCACAAAAAAAATATGCTTATTTTTTCTTATACTACTAAAAGCCTAAGAAAATCCTTGATATGTTCGAAACTTGTGCTTAAAAATCTTGGTTCCTGATTCAGCAATTCGTGCATTGATCTTCTATTAGATATATTTTATGAAAGGAGTTTTGAAAAATTAATGTTTCTTTTTCACATTTATTCCTTGATTTGGATATTGGATTAAAAAGTTTTTGAGCCTTTAAAAGAACTTGAGTTGGGATTATCAAACTCTGAATTTCTAACCTTTTCTGGGCTATGCGTTGTCAATACAATTCTACTAAGTTTTTGATTAAAACTAAGAGGTAACTTTCTCATTTTAAGAATATTTATTTTTCACTAGATCAAGGAACATTTTTTTTTCTTTTATTCGTTTTGTTTTTTGTACCTCCTCTCTTTTTGATAATGTCAAAGGGGGAGAACGTATTGTTGAATTTGTATATTTTTTGTATCCTTTTTTTTTAAAAAAAAATTATCTCCCCTATTTTTAAAGGTTTATTCTAGTGAGGGAGAGATTAGGAGAAATTGTTTTTTTGAAAAATTCAAATTGAATTGTTTACCATCATCATCAATGGTTTATGATTTTGATGATAACAAACATTTTTATTTCTCTACGACTATCTTATGTACTAGCATTTCAGGTTCACACGATCGGACTGCAATTTGGAACCAGCTCAAGATTGGGTAGACTAGGTCTGAGTTTGTTTGTACACTTTTTCCTTTCTTGAGTCTATTATATTTGTTGCGGTTCCTGATACTTTGTAACGTATAAGAGTTTCTGACTGTTCCCTAGAGTTTACTATTTTTGGTAATATCGTCCTGGAAGATATTTATATCAGCCGGGATGATCTGTTCAAAAGCAGAAACCCTAATTAGGGCATCCTCATTAAAACAGCCGTCATTATGCAAAATACGACGATAGGCTCAATTCAGAAAGAATCTACCGCCAAATCTACTTAGGAAATTCTTATTTTTGGATATCGGCCTGGACTATAAAATATCGGACAGGATGATCTAGGACAATTTTTCCAAAATTTCTCTGGCAATTTTGGAAAGCATTTAATGGTGAATTCGTCCGGGACGATCTCAAAATCGTCCGGATCGATTAGACATCGTCCAGCTTTATTTCAGGGCGATATTCAGAACGATTTTCCTCATATTTGAAATAATTTGTCAGGACGAAATGTCTATCGTCCTGGATGATAAAGTCGGCATCTTGCATTAATGAGCTCGTTTTTAGCTCTTCTATTTAAGCTTTGTCAAGGCACTTTTGTAAGTGTCTTTTACAGCCATTGTAGCTTCGTTATTATGGGAGAAACTTAAAGAGAGGGCTTGAAAGAGAGAGAGGAAAGGGTGGAGTTTGAAAGGGAGAAGATCCTGTGAGGGGGGGGGGGAACTCAAGCGAGTGTGGAGGGGATTCCACACGGTTGCTCCGGCGAACTCGCACCTTAGTACCATCGGATTCAAGGCTTGTCTTGAGGTAAGTTCACCAAAGAAGAAGTTCTCTTTGGTGTTAAAGGACCCGACGACTCTGCCGCACCGGAAAAGGTGAAAGTGATTTTGTAAGGACTTCTCAGCCTAACTGTGGGGGCTAAAGGAGAGTCACGATTGTAGTGCAATACTTGGAGGGTGCCTCCAAGGAGTGGATATAGGTCAAGGTTTGACCGAACCACTATAAAACTGGTGTGTTCTTTTCTTATTATTACTTTCGCATTTAATTTCCGCATTTGATTTCTTTGTGGTGATTTTGGTTTCTAATTTTGTTTTAAAAAGATCTTTAAACAATCAATCCACCTCTCTTTTGTTTAGCCTCGGGCAAATTCTATAGGGCTTAACATCCCTAACGAACTTTCAGACTTCTTAGCGATACCTTTGACAGTAGGCATGCTAACAGGATTCTCGGGAAGGAACTATTCGAACTACATGACTTCGGAAATAGTTCCAAATTGAATAGTTGCTCCAGCATAGCCTGTGTTCAGAACAGCTTGAGGGAACTGTACTCTGGCTCCCTCACCTAGTTTCATAGTCATGAATGACTTTGCAGGTGTCATGTTATCAACCTGCCAATAGAACTTACAAGGATTAGAGTCAACCTGAATTCTACTGGAAAAGAAAATACAGAACTGCGTTGAATAAACATCTAAATTTATTTATAGATGTTTCATTATTTGAGACTAAATATAAATTATATTTTCATCCAAAGATGGAGAGAAAAGTAATCCCCAGCAGAGTCACCAGAAATCTGTTGGCTCAAGAAAAATAGCACGAATGCATGAATCCCACTTTGCAGCTGTAGGATTCCATTTCCCTTAAGTCAGATTGAAATTAATCAGATTTTTCCTGAGGGTAGTGTTAGGGTTTATTTAGATCTGGGGTTCTTACTTCCTATGAGCGCAAGCACTCATAGTTAATTATCCCTCTTAACACGTAAGAGAGAACTCTCGATTAAGGATGAAAATATTTTAGATAATTTAGTCTCAATGGTGGGAAGATGGAGGTAAACCCGATTAAGATCCTATGGTTCCGTCGTCCCGGGTTCAGTCTACCAACACTAACAATCATTGACTGTAGTGTCCAGGGAATCTGATTAGCAGTCATGGGTTGCCTCCTCTCAGGGATCCCGAGTAGACTGAAGTGGTTAGATGTTGATTTTAGTTTTAATTTAATTTGAGTTGGGACTTACTACTTCCTTATATGTTGCACGTTAATTTATTTAGTTTGGGGCTTACGACTCCAATTAGGAATTGCCCAGAGATTTAAATTTAGTTTGGGACTTACGAATTTCGTAGAAAGTAGCCCAAGGATTTAATTTAATTTTTATTTTTTAAAAAATTGGGTCTTATTACTCTATTTATGAGTTTCCCAAAGATGGGTCTTACAACTTAACTCTACAAAAGGCCGCCCGGAGATTTCAATTATTTGAGTAGGACTTATGGCTTCCCTTAAGAAATAGCCTGAAAAACGGGTCTTACAACTTAATCGTTTAGACTAAGATGCCCATAGGTTTGAATTAGATTATTTGGGTTTTAGGTTCATTACAATTTATTTAGTAATTTTCCTAAAATGTTGGGGCTTATGACTTCAATTAGAAGTTGCCCAATAACGGGTCATACAACCTAATCCTATAGACTAGGATGCCCAATGATTTGAATTAGATTATTTGGGGTTTAGCATTATTGTTATTTATTTAACAATTTTCCTAAAACGTGGCACTTACGGCTTCATTTAGAAGTAGCCCAGAGATTTATATTTAGATTGGGATTTATGACTTTCGTAGAAAGTAGCCTGTTACTGGGTCTTACAACCTAATCCTATAGAATAGGATGCACACAAGTTTAAATTTAGCTTGAATTGGATTTGGATTAGGTCTTAATACTTGTAATATCAAAAATCTGCTCCAGGATCGTCCAGGACGATCTGGATCGTCCTGGGACGATCAGTGGAAATTTTGCTCCAGAATGTGCCCAGATTTGCTCCAGGTGATTTTCTGTACACATCGTCCAGGCCGATTGAGGACATCGTCCAGGCCGATTGGCACTGTAGAAAATGTCGGCCTAAGCATAGTTCTGGGAACCGTCCAGGACGATCCAATTTGGTCTGATCGTCCTGGGACGATCTGGCGATCGGCCGGGCCGATCTGAGTTTTTTAAAGCTGATTTCAGCTCATTTGAAGAGAGAGAAAATTTTTATTAAAATGAAAATATCTTTTGAGGAGAGAGAAAGTCGTGGGATTTTGGAGAAAAGTTGATTTTCGGACGACGCGGAGCTGTTTTCGTCCGACGAGACTGTTCGAGAAATTGCTGTACGCAAGGTAAGGCACATTCTGCCTTTCTCAATTTTCAGAACCGTCGTGTTTGGCGGTATTTTCTGTCCGGATTTCGTTTCCGTTAATGATTTTCGTCCGTATCTTTTGATTGGTTCAGTTTTTACCGCGTAACTTTCTGTATATTGTTAACGTGCCGGGTGTGCACATTTTGGTTATTTTCCGAAGATTTTTGTCCGGGTATTTTTGATTCGGCGGTGTTTTTAGTCGACTACATTTTTCTGTGAAATTGAAAATTATCTGTGCAGTAGAATAAATGTTCTGAAATGTGATTATCTACATTCCGTGCGAATTTGGTGAATTTTGATTTGCAGGAAAAATTGTGTAAATTCCGTATACTGCCGTTGTGCTGCCCGATTTTTGTCTGATTTCTGATTTGCCCGGATTTCTTCTGAATTGAAATGCTATCTGTATGTGCTATAAAAAGGGAGTTATAAGGGGCCTGGATCCTATGAGATTCAGTAAGTGTCAGGGAAATCTGAAATGAGCTCAATCTGAAATCTGATATCTGTTCTGTTCCGGATCCGATGAAATCTGTTCTGGTGCTATAAGCACATCTGTTCTGGTGCTGTAAGCACATCTGTTCTGGTGCCGTGAGCACAAAGGGAGTTATAAGGGGCCTGAATCCAAAGAGATTCAGTCAGTGTCAGGGAATTTAGCTATTAAATATATATCTGATTTGTCTGATATCTGATTTGATATGATTTTGAATTCAGTATCAGTTCTGTAAACTTTCCGTATCTGTTCTGTAAGCAATTATGATTTTGATATGATATGATCTGAATTTCTGATTTTTGTACAATTCTGACTCTGTTGATTTAATCCGTTCTGATTTGTATTCTGATTCTGATTCTGATGTGATATCTGTCCGTATCTGTTCTGATTTGTTCTGTTTCGTTCTGATAAGTTCCGATTTGGATATTTGTCTGATTCTGTTCCGATTTCTGATCGGATTTTTGTCTGATGAGTTTGGTTTTGGATTCTGAGAATTTTGATTGGAGGTTTGTTGCTTTGCTGAGCTGTTGAGCTCACTCTTGTTTTCTGGTGGTTTTCAGGTTCTGGGAAAGGGAAGGAAGTCCAGGAGTAGATTTCTGAGTTCTGATCAGTAGGTATTGTTTGTACCTTTTGATTTTTGTACAGTAATGCTTTTCTGTTCTGTCTTTCTTTATGTTCAAAAGCCATGTACTGTATCTGTAGATGATTGTTTTGAGGAAAAAGAAATATAGATGTTTGTTCCGCTGTGTTTGATGATAAATAGTAGCTCTGTGTTTGTGTGTCTGTTGTGTTGATTAATTTGGAAGATTCAGTTCCGGAACCAATTCCAAAACTAGATCCTGGTCAGTTCGTTCCGTTTCATTTCCGTGTCGCGGCCCGGTGCGAGCGGGATCCGTCCCGGATCGGGTCAGGTCGTGACAATACTTCCTTAGAAGTTGCCTAATGATGGGTCTTACGACCTAGCACTTTAAGCTAAATGGCCTGAGTGATGGGTCTTACAACCTAGCCCTATAGGCTAGGATGCCCAAATGAGGGGTTTAAGGTTGTATTATCACCTAAACATTTTCCTGAGAAGTAGGATTTATGGCTTCTATTAGAAGTGGCCGTGACTTTTGATCGGGGGTTAGGAGTTAGGTCAATTTTTACCTAAACTTTTTCCTAAAATCAGTTTTACGACTTTCCTACGAAAGTTGCTGGGTAGTGAGTCTTACAACCAAACTCTTATAAACAAGGCTGCCCAATTAAGTTTTAATTTGATTTTTTTGAATGGACAGTAGTTGTTTGAAACTAGACCACCGTGGTTTTTAGTTGGTTGTTTACTAGTAGTTGTACTTACTAGTTTTACTAGTTGTCGTTGTAACACTAGTGTTCTTTTGCTTCAATACTTTTCTTCTTACTTTTTTAGTATATTACTCTTCTTATACCAGTGTACTAAAGGTTTGCTGCATCATTTTCAATTTTAATATTTATTTGAATATTAAATTATTTTAATGCTTAATGAACTTCATTCTTTTATTTGCAGGAGCTCGTACATGAGAACTTTGGAGAGCTCAGAGATTATGTTGTCTTGTTGGAGAGTATCAGTTTATGTTGTAGGGAGTTTTATATAGGAATTTGCAGGATTTTGTTTGAGTTGTGTTTGACTTGAGTTCGAGTTGTTTGTAGGTTGAGTTTGTTTTGAGAGTTGATTGCTTTGTATACATGTCTATAAAGATGAAATTTACAAAGCAATTTGACCATAAAAATGTGAGTTTATGTTTCCAACAATTCTATGTAATACCATATGCTCAGTACATAGTTGCTTGGGGAAGAAGCTCTAGTTTGATATAGCATGTAATCAATGCCGTCCCTTTAGATATGATCAGTTGTAGTCATAACAGGATTATAATGACTTTCATAAATACATTCATGTCATTATACTTTAAGATGGCATGCCATTATACTTTAAGATGATTAGATAAAATTTCTCAATGAACAAAGTCATCAATTTATGCTATTAAGACATGCATCTGTTCCATGCATGACATGTATCAATGAAGAATTGAGAGCGAGTTTGTTTCCCTTTGTTGACAGCTTAAAAATAATAATAATAATATGCTAGATAGCATCTGATTCGCCATCCTCGACTAACCCACTAAAGAGAAATATCAATTCCCACAACCTTAGTAAATGTTTAAATTATCTAAGATGTGATAGAATCTGTTTTATTTATTTATTTATTTTAGAGATATAAGGTAATGTTAAAGGATTTTTTTTATGAATATAATTTTCTTGTTCTCAACTGCTCTTTTATAGTTGAATTTATTTGCAGACGTTAGTTCTAAAAGGGTGAATTGGCATCGACATAAGCACATAGTAGCTTCTTAATACAATTGGTAAATTAAATGTTCTCTCTCATTTCAAATTTTCTTTCTTAGATATCTTTTTTTTTTTAATTCACTTAAGTCTAGAATTTTCGAGAAAATTTCGGCAACCTCCCGACGTCTACTCCCCACAGAGGGAGAAATCGGGATGGCATTTGTCGATATCTTCTTCCCGGCCGAACCTAAGGTCGACAACACAATGCCTAGAATTTGAAATCATCCCGACTGGACTTAAAGTCGACAGTGCGAAGTCTTGAATTTGAAACCATCTCGATCGGACTTAAAGTCGACGATACAAGGTCTTGAATTATAAACCATCTCGATTGGACTTAAAGTAGACGATGCGAGGTCTTGAATTTGAAATCATCTCGATCGGACTTAAAGTCGACGATGTTCATTTCTTATCTGATGCTCATATAAATATTTTGTTAAAAAATATTATATTTAAAATAATGTAATTGGATATTGAAGTAATTGGTTTAAATTTTCTTCATAAAATAAAACAACGTTGCATGAATTTACTTCGACAAAAATTTACTGAAGCATTTTTTTTAATCAGATTTATTGAAGTAAAAAAAAAATTACTGAAATAATATCTTTTAACATATAAAAAGATATACTTACTGAAGTTCATTAATTGGATGTACTTTTACAAAATTACTGAAGTAAATTTTGCAAAGTTACGTGAGTAACTTTATTAAGTCATTTGGGGAATAAGCTTTGAGTCATTGTATTGATTAAAAAAAAATCAGTTGCAAATAACTGTTTTAGGCTTAAATGAGAAACGTATTGGATTGAAAGAGGAATCTCAAGCGGAACAGAGATAAGGATATCAGAGTCAGAAATTAGGCGGACAGAGTCCGAACTTGAAGAATTTTTTTTTTTTTTTTTTTTGAATTCGCACAAAGCAGGGTGGCTTGTGGATTTCGGCCATTGGAGACGACAGCGTAGGGACTTGACTGTATCAAACAAAAACACAAGAAGGCTCGTCCAGTTTCAAAAGTAAGAAAGAAGAAGGCGATTTTCCCGCGCGTGAGAGGTGGCGAGATTTTACCTGTGTCTGGAATTTGGAACGTTTGACGAAACAAGTGGAGGCCAAATTTCTCGCGTGGAGTTTCACAAGAGAAGAGGCTGAAAATAGATAGATAAGAGTTTTTTTTTTTTCTTAGAACAATTCAGAGTGCCCATCTCTTTCACTTATGCCCCTTTTTATTGAATAGTTTCCAAAAGACAGTTTTTTTTTTAACGAATCATTGCATCGCATCGCTTTGGTCATGTGGGATCACAAGGCATCAAAATAGATTTAGTGAAGAGATGCTTCTTCTCGATGTCGATGATTTATTATTATTATTATTTTATTTTATCAACATATATATATAATTTATAATAACTTTTTTATTTTCCTTTCCTTTTAAATTACATATCTATTCCCTAAAATATATACCAATATATATAACTTTATTTTCATTATTAATTTATTATAACCTTTTAATTTTAAATTTTAAATTATATGTATATTAAATTTTGACTGCAAGCAACACAATTCTAACAAACAAAATCACCTACGACTTGAACATGCTTGAACAATTAACACATTCAATGAAATGCACCAAATAGTTTGGCACATTTTATTGAATGCGTAGAATATTGATGCAATCACTCTTTTTCATAATACATTGGATCCCTGCTACTAATTTTGAAATCCGCCTGAATCCTTCTTTAAAAAAACCTTAAGTTTATCTTCTTATTTCAAAATATGAAAATTTAAAAGTTTTTTATATTTTTATATTGATTTATGGAATTTTTTTATTGAAATTCATTAAAACTTATTACTAAAAAGAAAATTTCAATATAATCAATAAAAAAAATTAAAATGTTAATGTTCTAAAATGAAAAAAAAAAACTCAATAGATTTTATTATGATATGATCAATATAAACAAATGTCAAACAAAATTATTTCGCTCAATGACCTATGCTCAGTAACATGTACGATCTCAATCCACTCTAATGTAAAGTCGATTGCTACATAAGGAAATCAGTTAGTAGGAAATTGAATTTTGCAAAAATTTCAATATGTATAAATATGAACTTTTGGAAAAACAATCGGATTAATAGATCTCCGCAGTCAAATTGATGATTGTTTCAGAAAAACTATGAAATACTCATGGATTTTACAGCTGGATTTTTTCCATTGGTAATTCCAACAAAATTCTGACGGATGATTATCTGGTTACAAGAACCAGCAAAAACATTAAGTTGACCAAATAAAGAAGAAGAAATACTGCAAAACATGTTTTGTTCAGACAAAAATTTGACATCTAGCTTCAAGCAATTATTGGAGGAAAACAAATAAATATCAAGATCTTACCCGATCAATGACTATCTAATGCAAAGCGGTCATACGGTCTTAGACTCCATGATCACCAGTGATACTTAAAACCTTCTCCTCCAGTTTTTTAAGTGCCTGTTTTTGACAAAGGTAAGAAAGAGAGGAAGATTAAGAAAGAGTAAAATCAGCAAATAAAGAGTTTCTGTTATTAAAGTTATTTTTCCCACCATAGACGATGTTTTTGCCCATTTCAAAGCTGAATCTGCAGCTCCTTTGAGATGCGACCCACCGGATATATTGCAGTTAATGGAATATGTAGAATTCTCTGTTGCCTCAGCCACCCATAGATCGTTATTTCGGTCTCTTGCCCGCTTGATTAGATTACAGAAGCCAACCTGTCGAAGCCCTAACCCCATATCACAATTGCTGAGAAAAAAAAAACTATACATTTTCCCAGTTCAATCACTATGAAAAGATAACTACATAAATTGTTGAAGAGGCTACTAATATTCCATATTTTATTTTATTACGACTTACGATTGCAAGTACTTACGCTACAAAGTATTAAAAACTACTAGGATTCTTCAATTATACTGGAGCAACTATAGAAAATTGAATTGGAAATTTATTTTCCACTTGTAGAGCAATTTACATACAGCGTTTCCTGAAAGGCATTGGTTGATCGGTGCAAGTGAATCATTGTCCAAGATGGGCGAGCAGAAGCTAATAGCTAGGAGACTGTCATGTTCATCTTCAGTCAATGAGTTGCAGATGCATTCAGATCCATCTGTCACAAAAATCCATTGTTTTCTCTGACAACCAGATAAGTAGGCCTCCCCCACATACACAACAACCGCTGATATATCAAATTCACTAAAAATGAAAAGCAGCGTCAAGAAAGGTCCATAGGATAAAAAAAAAAAAATAACCGAGCATAAAAAGAAAGCCCAATAGATTAAATGAGCAACATACTTAAAACCCACCTTGTTAGTGGCACCTCCCCCAAATTTGACAATGACACTGATTTCCGAGGGATAAAGAATGATCTGCATTACATAGATATGACTAAGTACAAGCCTTTGAGCCGATAGAAGAGCAATGCTAGAACTGCATACTCATATTTCTCGGAGTCTGCAGCAGGTAAGCAAACCCATTCCGAAGAAAGTCCCCTACTTTGTAAGTATAAGAAATCAGATCTGCCACAAAATGGTGCAAGCCATGAAACAGAGTATATTTGGCCTTCCACCAGCTCAAGCTTCTGTTTGAAAATCACGAAAAGCTTTGGTATTGTCTTCAAGTGAACAACACTATGTAAATAATGTAGGAGAGAGATTTGCAGGCCAGAGAAAAATTTTTTCAATGTCCAATATTAAGCAACCCTTGCCCCCACAAAATATCCTCTTCTCTTTAGGTTGAGGTTTGAATATTGTAGTATGGTGTGTGCACGTATCCACATGTGCATGTGTGTTTGTGTCTAACTTCCAGGGCTAGTCAGTCCACTAAGCATTCCTTACACACCATCCCTTCAGAACCAGACCAAAAAGCAGAAAGATAGCTATGACCTATCCAACTCTAAACTAGAATGTGAAATGATGCCAATCAAATATGCCCGTCCGCCTAAATAAAGTTTTTTTTTTTTTGCAATACAAATGGAAAAAGTCATCTAACAGAAATTGTGCCTTCATCTGGAATTTTTTCGTCGGTGTATTAGATTCTACTAAAGGAACAAAACGATCAGCTGAATTTACCTGCTTTTCAGTAGGATTCCAGATTGTTATCATGCCTTCCCTTGGCCTGCTCTTCCTGGACGAGTCTGTACGGGTCAGGCCAATGACTCTCACCCTCATAAAAGGGGTGACATCTCTTGAACCAAGACCTGCTTCTTCTAAAGCTTTCTCAATCTTCTTATGCAAATCGGCTTGTCTCAATGCCTGAGATTGAACAAGAACTGCTTTTTGGCGACTCACATTGCTACTCAAATTAGGCAAGTGGAATAAATAAAGACTACCTCCTGTTTTGCCTGATAACTTGAGAAGGAAGTCAGTTGCTCCAAACTCATTCCAGCCATTAAAACTTCAGGCTCGGCAGAACTCTCAAGGATTCTAAAAAGCTTTGCTCCTTCTTCATTATCATTAAAATTTACTGGAGCATCTTCCAACTCGGATATAATATCTTCAGCAATATCACTTCGCCTATAATCAAATGGAGTTAACAACTACTGCAAAGATAAAAGCATTAAAGGGAATACAAAAACATATAGCCGAATCATAAAAAAACAAAATTCAAAATATACCAAGGATAATCATTTCTTCGTCATTATTAGGTTTAAAATATCTAAATTCAAAAGGAGCATAAATGGGGGAACCTACTAGTTTCATCTGCCAAATGAACTCTAAGGTTTACAGCATTGAATTTACGGTCAGTTGTAGCTTATTCATGATTCAAATTCTCAATATAGACATAGAACTATATAGTTTATTTTCTTAGGAATGCGAAATATCAAATCCAAAAAATATAAGTGTTGGAGAAGTAAACTACTGTTTCATGACCAAAGGTCCATCTGCTGTCAAAAACATGAGTGCTATGAATACACGACCCAGGATGCAATCCTGGACTATGGATTGCTAGAGATATGACAATCATTATCATCTATCCATGGTCATTTTCTCCCTCTAGGGAGTGTACCCACCATGACATATGCTGCTTTGATACTGTTTAATGTAAGGCCTCTTTCCACAACTAACAACCCCAACAACCTAAATTAATGGAAAAAGTGCAACGAAGTTTTTATAGCCAAAGATCCAGCCACCCCATTCCCACGAGTGACAAATCCACACAGCACAATGGCTAGGCCATCGGCTATAATTAAATATACATATATGGCTCAACCGTGCATAACAAACCCAACAGACATGACAAATATTATACATCAAGAAGAGGAAGAAGGAGAATAAGAGAGACTAGAGAGGAAAAAACAAAAATCTTTTATTCCATGAATCTTTCAGTACAAAAGAAGAGGTATTTATACTACTTGAGTAGACCAAGTGTTCAACATAGAACCGGTCTACCTAAAACAAAATAAAAATAAAATAAAATAAATAAACTAGTGCTTATTAAATATGCATAGACCAATTTATTTAACTATTTTATTTGTCCAAGATATATTATTATTGTAATATCGATGTGCAACGTTTTGATTCCTTCTTTTATGCTTGTAGGTTGGTTTGCCATGTTTGTAGCCCATGCTTCACAGTTCGATTGTACAATTTTTGCAACCAATAGAATATATTGATGTCTAACACTCCTATCACCATGGAAAACAACCTTGTCCTCATTGTTAAGAGAAGAAAAAAACAAAGAGAGAGAGAGAGAGAGAGAGTTGCAAAATTTTCCCATGTGGCATCCCATTGCAACAAAACTTGACCACAAAATTGTAAAAAGGTTGAAGGAGAAAAAGGCATAAGAAGAAATTCATAGTGACAGTCATTAATAATTTTATGAATATTTTAAGGATGTATCCTACTCTACTGTGAGGCCAAAAAAAAAAGGAGTTTGGAAAAGAAAACTCCATGAAATTTATTTAAAAATTCATGTACTATTGGAATAGGAATTTTATCTATAATGGTGAGTATATTAAAGGCTCTATAATTAATACAAAAATGTCAAGTACCATCCTATTTCCTATTTTGGAACAAACAATACCGAAATAAAAAAGAGCCCAGATTATGACAAATAATGCCGAAGTGAAGCATTTTAGAAACTAATTGTTCTATAGCATCCTTTTTAAAATGTGAAGAATGATAAGGACGGATGTTCACTGGTTGAGATAAGAATTGAATATGAATAAGATGGTCAATGGTACTTGGTTGGGGTAAACCTAGTGATGGCTTAAACAAATGTTGAGATTGTTTAAGGTAAAACTGGATAATAGTAGATAATGTGTAATAAAAGATAAACCTGTCAGAGAAGGTGGCGGTTGTGGAGAAGGGATTCGGCCGGTGAAACCAAGAATGCTGGCGGAAGAGGAAGTATCTTGATGGAGTGATATATGTGGACGGTCAATACACAAATTGTCAAGTCTCTTGTTTATGGAATCCATGAAAGCATGGATTTGTTGAAGAAATAAGCCAATGGAAGCAAATTGAACATTAGCTTTTTGTAGGGATTTTTGGATTTCAGTGAATTGTAATTCTTGATTGTTTTGCATTGCTCAGAGAGCTTTCGCCAAATCTATGTTTCTCATGTTGAATTAATTGCCAACTATGCTCCTGTTGAATTGATCGTCTAAAGAGGAGGTTCTTAATTTAGAAGAACCTGGAACAGCTCCCTTGATTGCTTGCTGAAACTGTACAAAACTTCCAATTAAGCGTGAGCCGAGCCAAGAAATAGTTCTTGAATTGAAGAATCAAGTCCCTGATGGTGGAGAGCAGGTCTACTGTTTCCTGAATGCGTGGAAGAGGAAGGTAGAACTGGAAGGGTGCGGTGGTGGCCTGATGCGGAAGAACAGATGGCTGCTGCTGGTGTTGGGTGAAGGAAGACGGCTGAAGCAAAAAAAAACTGGTTGAATTCTGGCGCTGTTGGCTGAAGAAAATAGCTGGAAGAAATGGCTGCTGTTGGCTGAATGCAGGCTGAAAAGAAGGGATGTTTGCTGCTGGAAAGAACAGCTTGATATTTGCAAGGCTGAACCCAATAGAGCTGCTGACTTCTTGATGCGTGGGGATGGCTGAATGCACCGTGGAAATGAGTTGGAAGGCTGACTGCACGGTGGGGACGCTTATTGTAAGTTGCTGTTCTTGATGTTCTTGGAGGTGCAGAAGCTGAAAACCGCAGAATTCAGGAATTTCTAGATTATGGCAGATTTTTTTGCGGTTGGTTTATCTGGCTGAAGGAAGATGAGGGACGACAACAAAAACTGCAGGATTTGAATAAATCTGGCTGGCCGGGATTTTGATGGCTGCAAGGTGTGGATGAAGGAAAGAACCGCAGGGAAAAAGCTTCTTGTGGAGGATTCATGTTAGTGCAACGAGAGCATTATTTGTTATGCTTCTTGATCTACTTCAAGGAATAGAGACCTTTTGAGTAGGTGTGAACTACTTAAGGAAGAAGGGAAATAAGATAGACTAGAGACAGAGAAACCATAAATTTTTCATTACAATAGGAAAGGAATTTAAACTGCTTGGGTAAACAGTCTTCAACATAAAACTGATCTACCTAAACAAAATAAAAGAAATAAACCAATTGGGTTAAATTATTTCATTTGTTCAAGATATATTATTGTTGTAGCGTCACATGTAGAATATTTTGGTTTCTTCTTCTTTAATTCTTGTAGGTTGGTTTGCCGTGTTTGTTGCCCAGGCTTCACAATTTGATTGTACAATTTTAAGATCCAATAGAATATATTGATGTCTAACACAATCCTATGCCACACCACAACTTGCTCAAAGTAATATTTTCTAAATTATAGTCATTCCATGCTTTAATATCTTATATTATATGGAAGTGCCAATATTTTACCTGCCATAAGGATTACTAATCCTCAGCCGCATGTGATTTCATATGCATTCAGAAGAAATAAATAATCTTTCATGATTCGGATAAAGAACAAACGGATGTCTGAATAAAAGTTGGAATGTACATAAACTTCTGGATAATTTAACATTTGACATCACAATAATATGAGCCAAACTAGTTCTCTAAGATAACGTAGAGATATACAAAATGTCTTACATATCCATTTCAATTAAAATGGCAATTGTCCAATTAATAGGAACTAGATTCAATGATATGTTCTGTGATAAACAGTAGGAAAAAAATCTAAAATAAGAAATAATATGTTTGTCCTCTCCTATATTACAAACTCATCATCATCCTTATCAGCATTAGTCTTATGCCAACAATTCAAATTTTATGAATTTAAATGTATTACGGTCAGTCAAATCCAGAAGCAAATTACCTTCGACTGTTAAGTTGAAGTATTTTCTTTTCCAATTTTTCTGATCTAACAATAGAGCCACCATCCGGTAACCTGACCAATGAAATACATTTCAATTTGATAATTTGTTAGTTGCTTTGAGAATAACTAGAAAGAACAACAATTAGTTCACCTCTCCTTGTACAATATGGGATAAAGTCGCATAATGCCAACCAATGTCCTAGGAACTTTACCTCCACCACCTTTAATGCACCTAAAAGCCAATGGAACTCCAATGCCTTTACCTAAAAGCAAAGTTTATACGAGAGACAATAACGGATATGAAGGAAACATATATGGCCAAATAATGAATATAAAGTACAACATCTGAAGGCAAGTACAGAATCCTAATGAGTCAGCCCAGTGTGCTCGGTATGCCCCATTGATATGCAGAACTAAACTGACCGAGTTAGATGCCTGGAAACAAGAAGAAATCATTAAGCTAGACCTATAGATCCAATTCTGTTTTTGAATTGCATTAACAAGAGAAGTGAACCTCAAGGGGTGAAATAGGCTCAACCCAACCACATAAAGTAGCTCCGCAAACCTGAAAATAAAAGAAATTGTGGCAGCATAAATACCAATTTCCATGTAAATAATTTAACAATGAGAGTGAGGGGGGGGGGGGAGAGAGAGAGAGAGAGAGAGAGAGAGAGAGAGATCATACTCTAATTTTCTGCCCTACAAACAATTTTCCAGCCAGCAGTAGTTTCGATAGATATCCATCTAATGTTGTATCCAGTGAGTACCTGCCAAGAAAGCATCCAAACTCAAGAATTTAACTTTTCGATTACATTCTATAACTTGTAGTACATACCACCCGTCAGTTAGTTCTATCTTCACGGCATCCTTACAGCCAACACCAATAACCTTGTTTCCATATTCATGTAAATCGGATAGGCCTAGCACTTCATCGGTCCTTAGACCTGAATGGGAACGGATTGCCGAAACACAGAGAATCATCATAGATGAAGGTGACACATCACCATCAAGGATTTTTCTCAGTGCTGATCTATGTCCGTAATTAACTTCTCTTTCATATCTGAAATGTAAAATACGCTTAGAATCATTACCATGTATAAAGTTGCCAAGGTAACAGACATAAAATAAAACTCAAGATCCAATTCTCTATGCCTGTATTTCAATTCCTCGAGCACGTTAGAAACTGTCAAAAACTTGCCAATGGCTTCACATGGATAGCATCTTTCTAGGCATGCAAGCTTCCAAACAATCCATTTGTAGTGGTTTACCACCCATCTGAGAAACCAATCATGTTAAAGCAAACATCATTCATCATTTACAGGTGAACAATATAAAAAGGATTTGCAAAATTAATATCTATTTAAATGTTTTTGTACCATATAAGAACCATGAAATTAGACTGAATCACAAAATCATACGAAATTATTTAATACTTTAAAAAAAATTGTTCCTGGGCGATACAACATGGGACATTGTGCAGACTAGGGCAAATAATGATAAAATAAATCTTGGAAAAGTTATCGTAAAATAAATTCAATGCAAGCTAGCATGCTAAATATAGCAAAACACCTATGAAAAGAAAAGAAATAATGTCAGAGGCTATCCCGTTTAAATGTTGCATTACATCAGAGTCTTCCTCATACTCAACGGCAAATTATGCAGCACAGCGCAAAATTTCGCATGGAGCCATGGCGCATAGTGCACAACGTGGCACACGATAATTTAAACAAGACACTATAAAATAATTAAAATATATATTTCGTAATATTAAATACCATTAAATAACAAACAACATGTTGATTAGAGCTAAATTTAAGCATAAACATACTGCAAAATAGCAAAAATGATAGATTTAAACCCTACATAAACTTGTATTAAGATTTGAGCAGGATTTAAACAAAATTTAGCCTAAATCCGCCAGAAAACAAAAAAGATAACTTTAAATCCTACAAAAAAACAAAATCCTTTAAAGTTTTTGATATTTTTTTAATTTTATTTTTAATTAATTAACAATTATTTATGATATTAATGTACAAACCTTAAAAAAATTAATTATAATTTATAATTTAAAATTTATACCATGTTAAAAAATAGCGCGTGCCATTTGTGCCATGTGCCATGCTCATTGCCCATGCATGAAACAAATAGCGCGTGTTATTTTGATGCACCGAGCCGCGCTAAGCAAATAGCACCGTATGTGCACCGTGTCGCGCCATGTGTCATTAACATGTATGGTCTTGCCATTTTGAACGGCACAAGATTAAAGTTATATTGTCATTCTCTTTATAAGACATGTTGGGATTATAAAATAGTCATCTGAATAATCATATTTGTTCCCGTGAAGCACATATTATGAGGCAATTTAAACAATAATTTTTTTGAAAATGTGCCCATTAGAAGTGAACAACCATCCATATTGGATTTGTATTCTCCATGGAAAGAACTAAATAGTACATTCACATGTTCAATATGGTGATTTGTATAGATAAGAAATTTATGCTCAAAGTGTGCCCACTAGAATTGATTTTGTCAGATTTGTTAAGAATGTATAGTCCCATATTGCTAGGGGGACTAATCTTGTTGGAGTTTAAGAGAGATGTTAAATTCAGATAATTAGAGAGGGAAAAGCCTTAATTTTTTTGCATAAAGTTCTCCCTAAGTCTATAGCTATACAAGATGTTTTATAAAGGAAACAAATAATTATAGAATAATGCATAATTGTACTAATATAATACTTCCTAAATCAGCCACCCAAATATGGAAGGAGATTGGTGTGATCTAGGTGAGTCTCCCACGGATCCCCATACTAGCCATGGGATCAAGAGGGAAGGGATGGCTATGACGATATTTGACACCCCCCTCACCCCTCAAGCTCGGGAATACAGACCTGTCATTCCCAGCTTGATAATCAATCCCAAAAAGACAGATTTATCAAGTTCCTTGGTAAGAATGTCTGCAAGTTAATCTTTTAACGAGACATAATAAATACAAATAAGTCCAATGTCCAATTTTTCCTTTATGAAATGTTTGTCTACTTTTATGTTGATTGCTATAAGAAGATGATTCATATTTCCTTTCCCTTTCAAGTAGGTATTCACAAATTGAGACCACTTCAAGTAATTCTTTTAGTTAAGTGATGGGAAGGTTGCATATTTTGGAGATCTCCTCTTCCTTGTTGGACCATAGAGTTCTCTATTTGGTCAAAGATTTGGGAGGAATTAGTTTTAGACATTGCGACATCAAAGGGTAGTCATGAAGGCTATATCAATCAAGCCAAGAAGGTGCAGTGCAGCAATGAAGGATGCATTGATTATAGATAGGATAGCAATGGAGTAGATGTACGATGGGCTCAAGCAACACAAGAGAGAAACCTCGCTAGACCCCCGCCCTCCTGACTCCTTCTCTGGCATGCACACAAGAGGAAAGTGCCGCTCAGTTCAACTCAACTCATACGCAGAAACCGCAGGCACTAGTCCCTTGCTCGATGGACTCCCATGCCATATGAACTACACGGTTCGATAGGCTTCACGTACACAGGGAGCCGTTTTATCCTTCTTATTCCCTCACTAGGCCAAATGCATGCAGAGATCTGGATGCTCGATCTCTCCCTGTCTCCCTCTCAATCTCTCTCTCGGCTGGACGGACGCAAAATACATAACCAAGCTGAAACCCGCTCCCTCTTGTTTCTCAAAGGAAGGTTGGTAATGAAGGTACGACAATAGAACAAAAACTCAAAATTATGGCAACGACAATGAAGGCTCTAATACCATGTTAAATTCAAAGAATTTGAGAGGGAAAAAGATTAATTTTATTACATAGAGCTCTCCCTATTTATAGATCTATGTAAGATGTCTTAATAAGGAAACAAATAATTACATAATAATGCATCATTATACTAATATAATCTTTCCTCAATCAACTACCCAAATATGGAAGGAGATTGGTGTGATCCAGGTGAGCCTCCCATGGATCCCCATGTTGGCCATGGGAACAAGAGGGAAGGGATGGCTAGGATGGATGGGATGACTTTTGACCAGAGAATGCATATTTGACATTGAGTGAGAAGTTGCATTAAGTAAGAAGTTTTGTTGATAATGTTCTCTCACGCACGCAGGAAGGGTGCAAATCATGAGCCCTGTGGGTTAGGGGTACAATTATGATGGACGAAGTGAGTGTCACTCCATTGGACTTATGTGGGCCTTATTTTTCCTGTTAAAGCAAAATTAAAATTTTATGCTAAATCCATAATTATATGTGAGAACATTTCTAAAAGATAATAGATATTTGCCTGCAATATAATTTGGGCAAACTATTATTTTTCCATATACGTCAAAACACTTGGTGGTTGATAGATGGTAAAAATATATCCATATATGAATCACACAATTTTAGCTGAAAAAGCAGGAACATTATCAAAAAATGCAGAAAGAGCCAAACATGAATTGAGAAAATAAGAAATTGATACATGATCGCTTCAGATCGGAGAACACGGAAAATGATCCACTGAAAACCATGCTTTTAACGAAGCAATCAGGAGAATAGTTACGGAATTGCACACCTGAACTCGAAATGTTCATTGTGGGCTCCAAAAATTCGGCCCCGGTCTCCGCCCGCTGCTGTTTGCTTTTCTTCTTCGGCGAGGGAGTTTTAACAGAATTAAGTTCCGGGGTAAATTTTGGAAGACAGATGGGTTTGTAGATAAGACACTACCCAGAGATTTCGCCCTCATTTTGTGAGGACTTTATGATCTGAGTTCTATTTTCCTATAAGCGCAAGCCCCTATAGTTAATTACCCCTCCCGGTCATGAGAGAGAACTTTCGATTAAGGCTAGTCATCAATCAGATATGTAGAGAACATGTGGTATCTGGCATATAGTAGCAGCAACGGGCTTAGGATGATTGAGAGTTGAAGATCGGATATTTAAAATTAGAAATTTTACCATCTTTCACTTAAAGCGGGTGGTGGGGGAATGAATGATGGACCCGATCAAGATCCTATGGTTTCGTCGTCCCAAGCCATTGTGGTCCCTGGTCTACTTAGTCAGAGGAGGTAGTCGACCCAACCTGACAGAAGGATCCTTGTCAGCAGCCATGAGTAGCTTTATCCAAGGAGACCTTGTAGACCTGGGTTGGATATTTGTCTAAGGGGATAAATTTGAATCCACCTTAGCTAACAGAGGGCTTTGTGCCCTATCAATCATATCTTATTTATTCATGTCTCAAGGATTTGATGCCAATAAGGAACGTATTGGTTCTGGCCATAACCGGTATTTCGTAGTGTCATTTGGCGGCAAAACCACTAGGTTCAGAGGGCCCCGAGTCATAACCGTTTATCCTGCGGTGCCATTTGGTGGCAAAACCGTCAATTAGAGGACACGTACCACGTCTTTATTGGCAAGAGATTGTTTGAGAATGGATCCTAGTGATATTTTCGACTAGGCATTTGGCTCTTTGTGAGCTGAAGTAGTTTTCATTTGTCCACCTCAGGAAACTGTTGGGAGGCTTGATCGATTTTGCTTTGAATGGTTGATGATTGAGTTTCAATTTTAAATATTTTGGAATTTGGGATTTTTGAATTTTTAAACTTTGTGGATATTTGAGGTGGCATTTGAAAATATTTGTGAACCCCTCCGGTTGAGATCTTCGTTCAACACGGCCATCATCGAGATGACTTTGGGGTCATTTATTTGAAAATATTTGCATTTTGTGAATGAGCCTTGTCAACTCTGTTGAGTTGTCAACAGAGGATCGGGTTTCTCGGGCTTCATGCTTTTGTTTGTGAATTTTCTTTGTTAAAGGCCTCGAAGGCCAAATATGAATGTATAAAATAAATATTCCTGTCAACTTCGTGACCATATATTTATCCGATGGTTTGAACCATGTCTACTCCCATTTACTTGCTTAGGAGGATCGAGTTTCGTAGGCTTTGTGCCATTGTTTGTGAATTTTCTTTGTTAAAGGCCTCGAAGGCCTAATATAAATATATAAAATAAATATTTCAGTCAATTTCGTGACCGTATATTTATCTGATAGTTTGAACCCTGTATACTCCCATTTACTTGCTTAAGAGGATCAGGTTTCGTAGGCTTTGTGCCCTTGTTTGTGAATTTTCTTTGTTAAAGGGTTTGAAGGTCTGATATGAATGTATAAAATAAACAACTTCGTGACTGTATATTTATCCAATGGTTTGAACCCTGTCTACTCTCATTTACTTACTTAGGAAGATCGGATTTCATAGGCTTTGTGCCTTTATTTAGTGAAATTTCCTGATTATAGGCCTTGAAGGGCTAATAAGAATGTATTAAAACAAATACACCGGTCCCCACAACCGTGTATTTGTTTGAAGGTTCGAACCCTGCCGACTCTTATTGATCTGCATAGAAGGATTGGGTTCAAATTTGAATTCATTTATCGACACGTACAGCCTTCCTACACGTCACGTGTATACCAATAACACGCTCCCGGGGCCCATACGGGTCGGGATTGCATTTTCCCATTTAGTGTACCTATGTGTATACAAATTATGGTGCATGTGCAGAGGTACATTGAAATAATTGTAGTTGTGCAGGTAATTGTCATTTAAATACACAACATTTCATTTGAGAGCATATACACGCCTTCTGTTCGTTAGTACGAGTGTTACGGATCCGGTGGCGGTGCGTTGTAGATTATAGACGCCTTCTGTCTGCTTGTATAAGTGTTGCAGATCCGATGGCGGTGCGTTGTATATTGTAGACGCCTTCTGTCTACTTGTATAAGTGTTGTAGATCTACTGGCGGTACATTGTAGATTGTAAACATCTTTTGTCTGCTTGTATAAGTGTTGCAGATCCGATGACGGTATTATTTGGATGTCATGAGGTATCTCATCATCTTGATGTTGACTCTCTTTTCTCATTCACTGGGGAAACTCTTCTTGAGATTTTGTGACCACTACCTTGAAAAGAACACCTTTCAGGATCTTCAGTATAATAGACTTGTTATTTCTGGCGTTTGTGGATATCAGAACTGCTTTTTTTCCTAAGGTTAGAACAAAAAAAAGACTTTGAAACACCAGGAAATTTAGTTCTAATTTGTTCAAACATCTCTCCTATTATGTCAGGAGATGTCCCTTTTCTGTATACCGGGTTGCCCTTGTACCCGACGTACTCAAAGATCTTAATCACCGTTATCGTATGTGACATTTGTACTTGTGTCCACAATGGTTTGTTGAGCTTACAAGGTACTCACTGTTGTTATCTACAAGTATTCATTTGCAAAGACCCGTTGTATCCACTACGACCTCTTGGAAGTGTTCGTAGAAGAGCCATTATTCCTGCATCATGTCCACCTTTCACCAATCTCAGGTGGTTTTGGATGATAGTATTTGTTGTAGGGATAGATCTTTGGTTGATACATATGGGTAGTACTCGTACACTTTGCAATTATCTGTTGTTGCTTACAAGCATAGTGCATTGACCTTATAGGGACCGTTGTAAGAGTTTGTTGCATTCATAATGATCCCCTTGCGTATGTTTGAAGAATGTTAATTAATGTTGTTACAAGTCTTTGATTTTTGCTTTTGAGATGGACATTTGTATTACACATGCCTCTTTTGTTTCTCATACATTAATTGATTTGAGCACTATGAGTTTCATATTGTTCATTTGTTGAGGAATTCGTACAATCATTTGCACTCGTATTATTGCATTTCCTCTTGGCTTTCATTGACCCATGCTTGCAAGCAAGTTATGTCGCAAGCTCATTTGTTCGTCAACGTTCACTTGAGTACACTGAAGGCATGATTCTAATCAAGTCTAAGTTCATAAGTCCTTGCAAGTTCTTATATTCAGCTCATTGTTGAGTTTAAGTAGCAAGTTCAAGCTCTTCGTATTTGTTTCTTTTGAATTCAAGTCCAAGTTCAAGTGCACAAGTTCACAGGTCCCTTGTATTCAATCCGGTCCGAGTTCAAAATACATGTTCACATGCTTGTTCAGGGTCTTCTGAAGTCCTTACAAGTTCAATTTCATATTCGTGTTGATTTGAGTTAGGTGCTTATTTCAATTTCATTTTTTGATTAAGTTCAAGCCTTTATTATTAATCATTTGCATTTGGTCCACAAGTCATTGTTCATGCTCATTTGAGTCCAGGTCCTTATTCTTTGTTGTTCGTACAAGTCCTCTGCACATTTTAATTCAAGTTCTATGCATTTCTGTTCAAGTACAAATCTTTTGCATTGTTGCCCAAATGAGATCTTATTGTTCAGGCTTTGTGCGCTTCAGTGAAAATTTCGACAGCACCCCAACATATCCCCCGTTTGGGAGAAAGTAGGGGAGCTGGGCCTTCCCACCACGCTACTCGAGCGTATATGGTAGGTGTCCTTAGACGCCGCGGCTGTACATCTTTTCATCCCACCACGTTACAAGAGCGTGTATGGGGCCTTCAACAGTACCCGTACAAGAACACCAGTGACTTCCCCACCACGTTACAAGAGCGTGTATATGGCTTACCCACCTCGACGTATGTGTCGCACCGGGCTCCCTCCTATCGTGCTACAAGAGCGCGTATAGGTGGTTCTTCGGTACGCTACAAACGTCGAGAATGGGATTTTAGAACAGTATACCTTGAGTAGCAGTGTCGGCAATGCTGATGTCGAGGTCGAGGACTGTCCCCACCACACTACAAGAGCGTGTATAGGGCTTACGCGCCTCGTTGCACCTGTCGCACCGGATTCTCCCCCACCGTGCTACAAGAGCACATATAAAGGATCCACCGGCACATCAAGAACATCGAGGGCGGGATTTAAGTTAGAAAGCTTATACCTTGGGAACCGGTGGCGGAGGGCACACATGTCGGGGCAAGAGAAGGGATTTATTATTATTATTATTATTAATTAATTAAAATTAATTATAATTTAATTTTAATTAATTAAAATTAATATACAACTAATTATATTAATTATAATTAGTATGTGATTAATCATGATTAATTAATATTAATTATAATTATTAATTAATTATAATTAAGTTTAATTAATTGTCATTAATTTATAATTAATAATAATAATAATCTTAGTTAAAACAAAATGCCCTAAGGGGCTGCTCGGCAACAGGATTCGGTCACAGAGGCGCACGGCAGGGAGAAACTTTCCTTAACAGCATGCGAACTCACGTTGTTGCTTCCTATCCAAATGTGTGACAGGAAGGGAGAATCGTAGCTGGAGCGGGGTCAAACAACGCGCGACAGGGAGAAAGTTTTCTACACAACGAGCGAGTTCCTGTGACTGCTTCCGATCCAAATGCTGTAACTTCCAATCTCGCTGGGAGGGAAAGTCGTTGAAGGGGCAATGTCGACCAGCAAAGGGGGGCCGGAGAAGCGCGTGCAATGGCGAAAGCTACCTTCACGATGAGTGAGCTCCCTGTCGTTGCCTTCGATCCAAGGTGACGTAGCTTCCGATCGATTGGAAGGGAAGGTCGTCGTAGAAGGGAGCAAAGTCGACCGACCACGAAAGAGTAGAGGAAGCGATCGAAAGGGAGGGAGATCACTTCACAGCCAGCGAGTACCCATTGTGGCTTTCGATCCAACTATCCTGATTTCCAGTCGGTCGAAAAAGCAAGTCGTTCGAAGGGGAAAGTCGAAAGAGGGAGGGAGAGCGAGAGAACGCTTCTGCCTCTTTTCTTCTCATTTTAACGACACAAGGGTCGTGGGGCGAAATGATGTCGAACATGCGAAGCCAATGGTCGGATGTCTGGGTCGCTAGATTTACAGAATTTGAGTGGCAACAACATGCGATTCGGCATTGAACAAGAATGAAGAGATTTCTTTTCTCTTTTTTTTTTTTTTTTCAAATACGGGTCAACAAATGCCCCCCAATAAATGTGGTATATGTCTGTAGCGAACCACATTTATTGTATGTGATGTTTGTTCTAGATGTCACACTAGGGTTACCATTTAGTGGATCTTCAAAAATTTGCTTGGATGTCACACTAGTCTTCTTTCTGCATTGTTGTTTTAGATGTATCCATGAATGATTGATATATTTGCTTTAGTCAAGTAGGGACCACCAGGATAATGATATAGCATTTCATATTTAGGTCCCTAGAGTATGGCTTTGTAGACTAATAATGGTGGATAGCATCACCAATACTTGTTCTCTTTTAACACCGCTGTCTCTTTAATTTATAGCCCTTCCTGTATATACTCAACATTCTTTCATCATCTGGTTGTTTCTTGGCAAAATTTTAAATATTTATTTTGGTATCTCGGCATGCAGTGTGATGTCAACATAAATAAATATTTAAAATGCCCCAAGTCTTCAGAGACATTTGTAGATGTCATCCAGGGTGCTCATTCCATAGCTTTGGCTTGAGTCCTAAGATTTTGATTTCTTCTATCATGTGCTTTATGCTGCTGACATTGATGGAGAACTACCTGATTTATCAATAGTGATTTGTCAGGAGATTTGCATGTCTTCTGCCCTTTGCATCTAGCTTTGGCGGGCTTGATGAAGGGGTAGATGCCGGTGACATAAACCTTTTAGCTTTACATTAGGTCAATAGCAATAAGTCATCAGTCCAGAGCTTTGTGCATAGCGGACTTGTTGATGATGAAATCCTTTTAGTTCAGCCTAAGGCTTCGTGTGAACTTTGGGATAATTTTCTTTGATCCTTTGATTTGTGCTTTGATGGACTTGTTAAAGAAGAATTACTTTAATCCCTGCTTTGTACTTTACGAATTTATCAAAGGATTTGCAGGTTTTAAATTTGATTGATAGTACTGAACGTGGGTAGTATCTTGATCCTTAAGTTGAAGATTTAGAACTTATGAACATTCAGTAATTGTTCAGATCTGGAGTCATTCTTTATGGTTGAAGATTTAGAGCCTATGAACATTCGATAGTTGTTCGAACATAGCTTCCCATTGCAACTTTGATTCTCCAGTCATTTAAGAGAATTTCGTAGATTACGATCACTTGAACTGGTCGAGTCAAATTGACATTCGTTCTTCCTACATTCCCTACTGACGGGTTGACGGAGTGGGGGTTCCGCTACTACGGCCTTTCTTATGGCTTGTTGGGTAGACGAAGCTGCCAGCGATCCGGCCATATTTGGGCTTGTTGGATCAGACCTTTTACACCCATTCGAACCTTAAGCTTCAGACTGTTGAAAGACTTTAAGCTTTTCCGGCTCAATTTGTAAGAGTGTACAGCCACAAAAGTTTCTTTCTTGACTTTTGAGTCTTAGTACATTAAAGAAGGTGACGTCTTAAACCATCTGAAGATCACCTGCATATACTTTAAAAAAAAAAATCTTTGTATTCTTTAGCACAAAAGAACATCCGAATTGATAATTTTAAATATTTATTCAGGGATCTCGGCATGCAGCGCGATGTCGACCCGAATAAATATTTAAAATACCCCTGTCTTGCAGGGACTTTTTAGGACAAAATAGATTTGAAAATTTGAGGTTTTAAATATTTATTTGAGGATCTCGGCATGCAGCACGATGTCGACCCGAATAAATATTTAAAATGCCCTCAATCTAATAAGAAATTTTGAAATGTATTCTCATAACACGGGAAAATTTTAAAATATAAAATGCACGTGCTAACAAATATGTATGAAAGCATAATACATTAAACATAATATTTTTGGGGCAATTTTATGCATAATATTTCTTCAAGTATCGGCCATTGATCGGCGGCATAGACCTTTGACCATTCAGATCAATTAGTTGATAAGCTCCACCCTGGTACACTTTCTCGATGATGAAAGGTCATTCCCAGTTGGATATGAATTTGCCACCAATTTTTTTATATGGGATGATTGGCCTTTTCTGCACCAGGACTAAATCCCTTTCTTGAAATGATCGAGGACGCACCATTCGATCAAAAGATTGTCATCCTCGCTCGGTAAATCTCCAGGTTCTGTTGGGCTTGCAACCTGACTTCATCGAGTGCATCGACATCCTCCATCCTTAACCGAGCATTTTGTTCTTGAGTCATCTCATTCTGAATAGCGATTCGAAGAGATGGAAGTTCAACTTCTAGTGGCAACACTGCTTCAACTCCGAACACCAGCGAGTAAGGAGTGGCCTTGGTCGGTGTTTTGTAAGTTGTACGATACGCCCACAACGCTTCTTCCATCTTCGTATGCCACTCTATTTTATTCTTGGTGAGGATACTCTTTAGCAATTTCACCAGTATTTTGTTGAAGGATTCTGCCAGGCCATTTGCTCTTGGATAGTATATGGAGAAATACCGCCAATCGATTTTGTGTCGATCAACGAACTTATAAATTTTTGTACTTTGAATGCAATACCGTTGTCTGAGATTATCCGGCGTGGTACTCCAAATCTGTATACAACATTATGCGTGAAGAAGTTGATCACATGCTCGGATGTAACTTTTTTGAATAGAGCCGCTTTGTCCCACTTCAAGATGTAGTCTGTTGCTGCCAAAATAAAACGGTGTCGTGCTGATGACGGCGAATCTATCGGCCCGATAACATCAGTACCCTAACATTCAAATTATTAGGATGTTATTATAGGGTACAGTGGATTTGGCGGTTGATGTATAACATCACCGTGAATCTGACACTCGTGGCACCTCTTAGCATGATTGATGCAATCCTTTACCATTCTTGACCAATAGTAGTTCATTCTTTTGATTTGGATCATCATCTTAGGACCTGATTGGTGCGCTCCACAAAGTCCTTCGTGAACTTCTGCAACCACTTTATTAGCTTCTTTGATTCCCATGCACCATAGCCACATTCAATGTTTAAAATTGCGTATTCGGTTATTGAGGCGTTTTTCATTCGTGAGGCGAGGCGTAAGCCTCAAAATTAAAAGATTGCGTAAATATAAAATGATAAATTTGTTATATACTAATGAGTGAATAATATAAAACATAAAAAAACATAAGATATGAAATGAAATCAAAATATCTCAATAATAAGACAACATGAAATATGGTTTAACTCAAAATTCTATCTTTCTGAAATCCCAGTATTCTTTCATTAACACAATTTCGATTTCAAAAAATAAATAGTAATGACATATCACATAAGAACTCACAAGTCATCAGCATTGTCATCACTAAGGGGTTCTTCATTTGAATCATTATTATGGTGAACTGCTCTCTCCCCTTCCTCCTCTCCTATAGAGTCCAATGTCGGGCATTTACTTCAAGATTTATGTAAGTTTTAATATATATATAGCGTGAGGCGTAAGCCTTATGCCAGTGAGGCGAGGCGGGCCTCAATGCGGGCCTCAACCAAGTTGAGGCGCAAGCCTCATAAAAAAAACTCGAGGCGTAAGCATCGAGGCGTTTTTTACTGGAATTGCGCAAAGGCGAGCCTCAAGGCGAGCCTCATATTGCGTAATTTTAAACCATGGCCACATTTGATCGAAAGCACGCCGATACAATATGTCGTTAATAAACGCATATCGTAGCGCTCTCTTCCTGATTTCAGCAGCTAATGACTTGTCTGCTGGCAATCTACTTTCTTTGAAATAGTTAATAAAAGGCTGCCTCCAGTCATCTTCTTCTTCAACATCTAGGCAATCCAACCATGACTCTAAAGCTTGACTAGCCTTACGTCTTTTCTTAGGAACTTTCGGTTCTTCAAGTTGACCTTCAAGATCAACTGGTTGGAGAGGTTGAGGATCAACCGGAGTTGCATCTTGCTGGCATGAGTTCGGTATTCCCTCTGCCTGCAGGAATTGTAATAATGCTGGCTCTAAGACCCGACGATTGTGCACCATAATTATTATAGGTCATTCGTCATCCGTATTCGTCATTTCTTTAGCCAATTTGGCAAGACAATCAGCTTTATTGTTTTGACCTCGGGGAACTTGAGCTAGTTTGACAATTAGGATTTGTTTCATCAGCTCAAGAACTCATCGATGATAACAGGCCAACTCGAAGTTGGTGATTTTGTAAACTCCTAATACTTGATTTACAACAAGTTGAGAATCACCGAAGATTTGAAGATTTTGAATTCTAACGTCAATTGCAATCTCCAGTCCTGCTATTAAGGCTTCATATTCAGCCTCATTGTTGGTCTGAGGTTCAATCAAGCTGAATGAGAATCTCATTATGCCTCCCTCGGATGCTACGAAAATTATTCCAATTCTGGCTTGAGCTTTTTCCATATTTGGAGGCCGAGCACGCATAATTGATGATGCTCAATCGAAGTACATTTCCCATACTCGTAGCATCTCCTCTTCGACATTCATGATCTGCTCATCAGGTAGATCATCGTTAAGCGGTGAATCCGCAGAGATAGGATGTGCAGCGGGAAAATCCGTCAACTCCTGCCCTTTCATTGCCTTTTGCGAGACATATGTGATATCAAATTGTAGGAGTATCACTACCCACCTTGCCAAACGACATGTCAATGCTGGTCTTTTCATCAAGAACTTCAGCGAATTGATCTTTGATATCAAGGTGATTTTGTGAAACAGCATATAGTGGCGGAGCTTTTGAACTGAAAAAATTATGGTCAAGTAATGATTCTCAATTAGAGAGTAACGTATTTTTGCTCCTATCAACATTCGACTGATGTAATAGAGTGCATTTTCTTTCCCTTCTTCATTATGTTGGGCCAATAATGCTCCGAGGGACTCTTCTAGTGCTGTCGTATATAATATAAGAAGCTTCTCCAGGATTTGTGAAGCAAGAATAGGAGGATTTAACAGATATCTTTTAATGCTGTCAAATGCTTCTTGATACTCTTTGTCCCACTTGAAACAGACATATTTCTTCATCAATTTTGAAAATGACTAGCACCTATCCGACATGTTCGATATGAACCGCCGAATGAAAGCCAGTTGTCCTTACAAAGAACGAAGTTGGCGAAGGTTCTTTGGAGGTGGCATCTCCATAATTGCTTTGATTTTGTTGGGGTCGACTTCAATGCCTCGATGCCGAACAACGTACCTAGACCTATCAATTTCGGGTTACGGGTCGGGTTCGGGTCAACCCGGAATTGACCCGGAACTATTCGGGTTCGGGTCAACCCGACCCGTTTTTGTAAACGGTTCGATTTTTCGGACCCGAACCCGACCCGCTTCGGGTTCGGGTCAACCCGACCCGACCCGCGGAAGCCTCCTCCCGTCCCGGCAAGGCCTCCTCCGCTAGTCCGCTCCTCGCGGACCTCGCTTGCAGACGCGGGGACGCGGCGTGAACAAGGCACGGGCCACACGGCAACGCCGGCAAGCCTCCTCTCGTCCTTGGTCCTCCGCGGCTCCGCTCCGCTCGGACCGCTCCTCGCCTGGGACGCGTCGACGGCTCGACGCGACTCGGACTCGCGACCCGTGGAAAAAACCAAAAAGGCTGGCCTCGGTGCTGACTGCTGACAGTGCAGGGCCTGCAGGCGGCTCGAGACAGCGGAAGCAGCGGGCAAAGAGGCGAGAACAGCGGGCAAAGAGGCGGGAATCAAAAAATTTTAAGTTAAACGGGTTTTCGGGTTGACCCGGCAACCCGTCGGGTCAACCCGAACCTGACCCGTTTTTGTAAACGGGTCGGTTTTCCGAACCCGAACCTGACCCTCTTCGGGTTCGGGTCAACCCAAACTCGAAAATTATGGGTCGGGTTCGGATCAAGTTTTCGGGTCGGGTCCAATATTGACAGGTCTAAACGTACCCCAGAAATTTGCTGAAGGAGACCCCAAATACACACTTGAGAGGGTTCATCTTCAGATCATACTTCCTGATCCTCTCGAACACAATTCTCAAGTCATCAAGGTGATCTCTTCGATCCATGCTCTTAATAACCAAGTCATCTACGTAGCATTCGACCTTTTGATGAATCAAATCATCAAATATACGAATCATCGCCCGTTGATAAGTGGAACCAGCATTCTTCAAGCCAAAGGACATGACTGTGTAGCAGAATATGCCTATGGGTGTTATGAACGATGTATGCTTTCATCTTCAGGCGTCATTTTAATTTGATTGTATCTTGACGATTCGTCCATAAATGAGAACATATCATAGTTGGAAGTATTGTCAACTAGAAGCTCTGATACTGAGAGTGGAAAGTCATCTTTTAGGCATGCCTTGTTAAGGTCCCTGAGTCGATGCAAATACGAATCTGATCATTTTTCTTCTTTACAGGGACGATATTAGCAATCCAATCGGCATACTTTTTTTACGAATAAAGCTTGCACCTATAAGCTTCTTCGTCTCTATAGTCACATGTTCTTCAATCTCCAATCTCATTCTTCTTGAAGCTTGCTCGATGAGTGTCGCGTTAAATTTGATGGCTAATATGTGAACTGCCACATCAGGGGATAAGCCAGTCATCTCAGCATATATCCAGACAAAGCAGTCCCTGAATTCACAGAGGAGCTTCTTCACTTCTTGTACTTACTCTTCTGGTAGAAGGTAGCTAATGAAGGTTGGGCGAGGATCTTCCTCGGTTCCCAAGTTGACTTCCCTTAGCTCATCCATAATAGCAATCTGTCCACCATCTTCAAGCTCTTTTAGTGCAGGGTTGGCCTCTACAGGTTGATCATCATATGTATCAACTTCATACACCTCATCAACGCCACCATCATCGGATTCAATTTCCATGCATGTGATTGCCCAACAAGTCTCTTTCCGAAGTAATTTTCGTTTGATGTATCCGATACCCTTATATGCATCTATATCCTTCCGTCGTAATGGACGTAGATTCCTTCCATACCAAATGCTCAAGTTTGTACGAAGTTGTCGTTTGGTGATAGGAATATTGATTTGCTTTCGTAGCATTCTCTGAATATTTTTGATATTAAACCTAGATAGCGTCATAGGTAGCAACTCTTCAGAATCGAAGAGAATACAACACCAGTCATTATTTTCCTCTTCGTGAATTCCCGTGGAATATAGTACATTCCTTGGCACAATCCCATTTTTAATAGGAGACAGATAAAGGGTGGTAAGTTCTTCAACCTTATGCACCTCATGTGAAATGATTTTCTTGAAGTGTTGTAGGGGGATACGCTTGACTATGAATACGTTATCTGAGATTTGACAGGCTGCTTATTCTTCTGGAGAATATCTCCTGCACCCTATTCATATAGATAGAACTATAATCATAATCATCGTTTGAACATTCAACCTCCCTACTCCATTCGTCTTTGGACTGACATACTCTTCAAGGTTTTGTAGGGGTGATGTCATCTTCATCTGTATCACTCTCTATGTGAAGTACATATTTCTTTTCTTTGTGAATGATCGGTGCCTTGGGAAGAGTCGGTGTTGCATTCTTTCTCCCCACCTGCTTTTTCTCACCTTCCGGTTCAGGTCGCTTTGCAGCTTTTGAGTTTGATGCTTTAGCCTCGAGAGAACTCAAAGACTTTTGCTTCTTTGGCATGAAGTACTGTGCATCTTCATAAACTGTTACTTCATGAACTGTGAATGGCTGAATGTCACCAAAGATCCTGAATTCTTCTTCATCTCTGAGATATTTCATACACTTATGTAATATTAACAGGACAACAACATATTCGTGTAACCAGGGACGACCTAATAGCGCCTTGAATGAAGTATCCGCATCAATCACATGGAATTTGACTTCTGTATGAAGTTCCCCAAATACAAGATGGAGCATAAATGATCCAAGGGTTTTCTGCCCTTTCTCGTTGAAGCCATGCACCATCAACTTGTCTTGCCCAAGATGTTTCACATCGAGGCACAGTTGATCCAGGGTCGATCAAAATTCGACTGATCCTCAAACCGTCACTCTCTGCCGTAACATACAAAGGGTGGTTGTGATCTGCTGTTCCAAGCATCAAATCATCCTCAGCAAAGGTAATGATTGGCTTATTCCGAGCTTGCAAGACCTCAGTCAAATTGCGTTCAACAAAATACGCTTCATATTTTTTAGGGTCCTTGAGAGCTTTGATCAAAGTCTCCCGAAGGTCTTTAGACATCACAAGGGCGTCGTATATGCTGAGTTGTAATGGAATCTTCCTTAAGTGGGACAAGATATTGTAATCTATCCCCTTAGCTGAAGTATCTTTCTTCTTAGAGTCTTCGGGGATAATATCTTCATTGATGGTTATATTTTTTCCCTTATATTTGTTAGGGGCCCCTTTTCTTGGTGGAGGTGGTAATACCTTACCACTTCTCAACAGCACCTGGGCCACCTCATCTGATTCAGACCTATTTAGTAAAGCATTCTCCCCGAAGTCAGCCATTGTCGCGTCTGGAGATTCACATGTAGACTCAGAATCGTTTCCCAGTTTCACCTGCTTCATTTACGACGCTACGCTTGGATATAAATCTTCATCATTTGGAAAACATAGATCATCTGAACTGAATTCCATTGACGAGACCATTAGACAGAACTCAGGGGCCGCTTTTTCAACATATTTCTCCCTATCTGATATCTTTGATGTCATAAAGATGACTTGACATGTTTCCTCAGCCTCAACTTCTTCTTCCTTTTCATCTGTTTTGAGCTCTTTCATGAAATCACCGAGCTTAATATGCTTCCTGGCAGTCTGGTAATATTCACACAAATTATCAATAGCCTTTTGAGTTGCATTCTTCTTCTTCATAGGCTTCTTTAATTTGGCTTTCTTCTTGGAAGCCTTTGATTTTGACTTACCGGAATTTTATGAACTAGCTTGGTCAGGTTGCTGTCTGAAGGTGGATGTATGTGACACAGGCAACCACTTTAAATTCAGTACTGGCCCAGTAGGAGACTTCCACTTGATACCCGGAACTCCTGCTAGCTGTTTCAGCATTTTTTGTTGTCTTTTTGAAAACCACGATTTCCTATTGCTCCTCCTGAATAGGTTCTTTTGTTGTTATTCCTTTAGGTGGGAGCACGAAAGAGGACATGACTATCCGGATGGACTTCTTTCTGGGATGAACTAACTCATTATCTGATAATGTCAACTCTCCCATTTTATATTTCTTCTCCAATCAATCTTTGAAAACATAACAATCCTCAATTGAATGACTAATTATCTGATGATATGGGCAATTGTTTGGGTCACCACTATGTTTAGACTCTTCATGTCTTTTTCATTATGGCAGTTCCAGACCGGCCTTGAGTACTTGTCGGAACAGTTTAGCGACACTATCCCTCTTAAATGAATATTCTTTATTCATTTTCTCCTTGAGGGAGGGGAACGTTCTATCACCAATTCCTGTGACCTGTCTCTGGCGTTCTCCTCCACCGGGAAAGGCTCGAGGTTTATCATTTTCTCCAATAACCAGCTTTGGTTAAGGATTAGGATTGTAAGCCTGCTTTGGCTTTTCTTCATATTGCATTGGTTATTTTTCTTTATCCACATTATACACTGCTCGCTTACCTCTATCAGGTCTAAGAGGGAGTGTGGAGTAAACCTCATTCTTCCTGGCGTCAGGTGCCTTGGCCCCTTTGAGTCTGTCAGGGAGGCTTTCAGATTTTGATAAGTTTAACTTTTCAAATTTCGCCACCCTATCCAACAGATCCTGGATGGTCATAATAGAAGCCATGCACAGAAATGGTTCCATTTTATCATCAATGTTTCACATTAGCAATTGGACTGCATGCTCTTCTTCCAGCTACTGCTCGCACTTCATACTGAGATTGCGCCAGCGTGTTATATATTTCATCACTGACTCATATTTTCTTTTTTTATCTAGAGCAAGATCAACGACAGTAGTCTTCTCTGTTGCATTGGCAAATCTTTTTACGAACAAGGCTTCTAACTCCGTGAAGGTCTTTAGTGAATCATTTGGCAGCTCAGCGTACCATTCGAAAGCAGTTCCACTCAAGCTGCTCACGAATTGTCAGAATAACAGAGCATCATTGCCTCATGTATTCCCGCAGGTTGCTTTGAATTGTGCGATGTATTGTCTGGGATTTTTATTGCCAACAAAAATATTAAATTTTGGCACAGAATATCTCTTTGGATACGGCACCTAGTCGTACTATGTCGAGTATGGGTGACATTTTCCTACTAATTTCTCTGCCTGTTCAGCAGCTATAATGGCTTTAATCTTTTCGCTAATTAAGCCCTCAAGCTGCGCTGCAGTTACAGGTTCGGGGGCGCTCGTCACATTTTGTGGAGTCCGCTGGCTGGTAGGATCATCAGTCTCTTTACCACCTTTAGGTACACCTTTCACTCCTTAGGCTTGCGGCGCTTGGGGATGTTAAGGATTTGCTGGAACATTATTCGCAACTTAGTTGATAGGCTGAGCCGGTGCAGGACCCACAGAAGTGGTCTTCTGTATTATCTTCATCATCGTCGTCATCTGAGTCATCATCTCAGTCATTTTATCATTTAATTGAGAGATTTCAATATATTTCTTTCGCATATGTCGTCTCATCTGATTTCTCATTTCAACGAGCGTGATGTCCCGCCAGCGAAGGAGTTTCTCCGACCTCTTCTTCTTCCTTTCCTTCTTCTAAAGAGCGAGCACTTCGGCTGGCAATGAATCTAGCCCTATGAAGGCGTCGATAAACACGTACACGTGGTTGTAATTGTTGGTCATCTTCAACATCGATGTGGCTAACCATATGAATCATCTCAATTTCCATAGTACCATCATTGTCATATTCTTCTTCACCTCCTTGTACCTGAATTTATGAGCTGCAGTGCCACTGAATTTCAGGTTCTTAGCTTGGAATGATTACTTCTTTGATCCGCGGACTACGATCGAAATGAACTTCTTCTTTAGTTGAAATAGGTGAATGACGAGATCTCTTAAAGGGCTCTCCAACATGTTGACCGTCACTATGATGGTTGCCATTGTGGGCCTTCTTTTGGACCCATCTCTGACGAGTTCTGTTGGCAGGGGCGGATCTCCGGGAGACTGCTCCGAATGTCACACCCGAACTAGGTCTTTCTTCAATCATCTTTTCTTTTCGAGGCTTTGGCCTCCATACTTATTTGCCTCTCCGTTGGGCTATTTCGGCGGCGGATTCTTAGACACGTAGTCCAAATGTCACACCCCGATGTGCTTCTCGCGGAGCATGTCGTTGGTATCCTCTCCTTTCAGCTATCACAACAGATGATAACCTATCCCTCGGAGGGGTTCTTCTGGCTTCAAAAACTAGAGGCCTCTGGAATTTCTTCTTCATTAGGCCTTTCTCCTTAATTGTCTTCAGTACTCGATGTACTCGGGCAGACAGGCGTTCGGGCTCTTTTGTCTTCTGAGGGGTCAAGCTTCAGGTCAACGCTCCCAGAATGATTGCTTGAGCTCACTAGAAGAGCTTTTTTTTTACCCACTTCAAATTAGTGAACTTGTTCTAGGTGGGGATATTGATCTCTGGTTCTTATGCTGGCAGGTTGGAGAGATGAATTGGTACAGGTAACTGCTGAGCTCGTAGTTCCACATTTCTTTTCCTCCTCTGCCTTCGATTGAACCTTCCTCCAGATGAGGAAGCTTCAGTGTCATATTTCCCAAATGCAACAGGCTCTCTGATCAGGGCAGTGGTGTTGGCAGTCACCACAAAAACTTTCTTTCCAGTAACAACCCTTTTTGCAGTAAAGGTCTAAGACTGGGATAGTCTTTCAAACACAGAAACTCTTTCTTGAGCAACATTCCTGGCAGTAATTTTTGCATAATGGGACTTCCAGAAAATTCTTCAGAGTTTACGTCATACACAGGAACGGCTGCAGCCCTTGCAGTAGCTGCTAAGAATTCGAACCCACCAAAGTGGATGGTGGGTTCAGTATTTCCAGTCTCTATAACAGCATTTGCCAGCTTAATCATGGCTCGTCGTCCCAGTTGGACGGTCATCGGGATATCTTGCATTTCCATTCTGCACAAATGAAAGACAATGGTTAGTGATCAAAATTTGATACGTCACCCCACGCTTTCAAAATGCAGAAATTACGCAGAACAAATAATAGAAGCAGTAAAGTTAAAATAGAATTAAAATCCTGCTGATTGAATTTCCGATTAATCTTATTTAAAAGATTGATTTTCAAGAAATTTAAAATTTTAGCCCTTATTGATTTTGCTTGCTACTATAGACTATAAGTGACTAGCCAGAGATGTAAAGAAAAACCATTCCCCAGCGGAATCACTAAAAATTTGTGGGCTTCGAGCTGCTGTTTGCTTTTCTTCTTCGGTCTCTCGAGTTTTAACAGAATTAAGTTCTAAGGTAAATTTTGGAAAACATATGGGTTTGTAGATAAGACACTACCCAGAGATTTCGCCCTCATTTTGTGAGGACTTTATGATCTGAGTTCTGGTTTCCTATAGGCGCAAGCCCCTATAGTTAATTACCCCTCCCGGTCATAAGAGAGAACTTTCAATTAAGTCTAGTCGTCAATCAGATATGTAGAGAACATGTGGTATCTGGCATATAGTAGCAGCAACGGGATTAAGATGACTGAGAGTTGAATATTGGATATTTAAAAGTAAAAATTTCACCATCTTTCACTTAAAACGGATGGTGGGGGAATAGATGATGGACCCGATTAAGATCCCATGGTTCCGTCATCCTAGACCATCGTGGTCCCTGGTCTACTTAGTCAGAGGAGGTAGTCGACCCAACCTGACAAAAGGATCCTTATCAGCAGCCATGGGTTGCTTTGTCCAAGGAAACCTTGTAGACCTAGGTTAGATATTTGTCTAAAGGGACAAATTTGAATCCACCTTAGCTAACAGAGGGCTTTGTGCCCTATCAATCATATCTTATTGATTCATGTCTCAAAGATTTGATGTCAATAAGGAACGTATTGGTTCTAGCCACAAGCGATATTTCATGGTGCCATTTGGCAGCAAAACCACTTGGTTTAGAGGGCCTCGGTCATAACCATTTATCCTGCAGTGCCATTTGGCGGCAAAACCGCCAGTTAGAGGACACGTACCAAACGTCTTTATTGGTATGAGATTGTTTGAGAATGGATCCTAGTGATATTTTCGACTAGTCATTTGGCTCTTTGTGAGCTGAAGTAGTTTTCATTTGTCCACCTCGACAAACTGTTGCGAATGGTGAATGGATTTTGCTTTGAGTGATTGATGATTGAGTTTCAATTTTAAATATTTTGGAATTTGGGATTTTTGGAATTTTAAACTTTGAGGATATTTGAGGTGGCATTTGAAAATATTTGTGAACCCCTCCGATTGAGATCTTCGTTCAACACAGCCATCATCGGGATAACTTTGGGGTCATTTATTTGAAAATATTTGCATTTTGTGGATGAGCCTTGTCAACTCTGTTGAGCTATCAACAGAGGATCGGATTTCTCGGACTTAATGCCTTTGTTTGTGAATTTTCTTTGTTAAAGACCTAATATGAATGTATAAAATAAATATTTCGGTCAACTTCGTAACCGTATATTTATCCGATGGTTTGAACCATGTCTACTCCCATTTACTTGCTTAGGAGGATCGGGTTTCGTAGTCTTTGTGCCCTTGTTTGTGAATTTTCTTTGTTAAATGCCTCGAAGGCCTAATATGAATATATAAAATAAATATTCCGGTCAACTTCGTGATCATATATTTATCCGATGGTTTGAACCCTGTCTACTCCCATTTACTTGCTTAAGAGGATCGGGTTTCGTAAGCTTTGTGCCCTTGTTTGTGAATTTTCTTTGTTAAAGGCCTTGAAGGTCTGATATGAATGTATAAAATAAATATTTCGATCAACTTCGTGACTGTATATTTATCTGATAGATTGAACCCTGTCTACTCCCATTTACTTGCTTAGGAGGATCAGGTTTCGTAGGCTTTATGCCTTTATTTAGTGAATTCTCTTGATTATACGCCTTGAAGGGCTAATAAGAATGTATTAAAATAAATACACCGGTCCCCACAACCGTGTATTTGTTTGAAGTTTCGAACCCTGTAGACTCCTATTAATCTGCATAGAAGGATCGAGTTCAAATTTGAATTCATTTATCAACCCGTACAGCCTCCCTAGATGTCACGTGTATACCAATAACATGCTCGCTGGAGCCCATATGGGTAGGGATTGTATTTTCCCCTTTAGTGTACCTATGTGTATACAAATTATGATGCATGTGCAGGGGTACACTGAAATAATTATAGTTGTACAAATAATTGCCATTTGAATACACAACATTTCATTTGAGAGCTTATACACGCCTTCTGTCCGCTAGTACGAGTGTTGCGGATCTGGTGGTGGTGTGTTGTAGATTGTAGATGCCTTCTGTCGCTTGTATAAGTGTTGCAGATCCGATGGCGGTGCGTTATAGATTGTAGACGCCTTATGTATGCTTGTATAAGTGTTGCAGATATGATGGAGGTATTATTTGGATGTCATGATGTATCTCAGCATCTTGATGTTGACTCCCCTTTCTCGTTCACAGGGGATGTTCTTCTTGAGATTTTGTGACCACTACCTTGAAAAGAACTCCTTTCAAGATCTTCAGTATAGTAGACTTGTTATTTCTGGTGTTTGTGGATATCAGAGTTCTTTTCTTCCTGAGATTAGAACCAAGAAGAGACTTTGAAACACCAGGAAGTTTAGTTCTAATTTGTTCAAACATCTCTCCTATTCTGTCAGGAGGTGTCCCTTTTCTATACACCGAGTTGCCCTTGTACCCGACGCACTCATAGATCTTAATCACCGTTGTCGTAGGTGACATTTGTACTTGTGTCCACAATGGTTCGTTGTGCTTACAAGATACTGTTGTTATCCACAAGTATTCATTTGCAAGGACCCATTGTATCCACTACAATCTCCTGAAAGTGTTCGTAGAAGAGCCATTATTCCTGCATCATGTCCACCTTTCACCAATCTCAGGTGGTTTTGGATGATTTTATTTGTTACAGGGATAGACCTTTGGTTGATACATATGGGTAGTACTCGTACACTTTGCAATTGTGTGTTGTTTCTTACAAGCATAGTGCATTGACCTTATAAGGACTGTTGTAGGAGTTTGTTGCATTCATCATGATCCCCTTGCGTATATTTGTAGAATGTTAATTAATGTTGTTACAAGTCTTTTATTTTTGCTTTTGAGATGGACATTTGTATTACACATGCCTCTTTTGTTTCTCATACATTGATTGATTTGAGCACTATGAGTTTCATATTGTTCATTTGTTGAGAAATTCGTACAATCAATTGCACTCGTATTATTGCATTTCCTCTTGGTTCATTGACCCATGCTTGCAAGCAAGTTATGTCGCAAGCTCATTTGTTCGTCAACGTTCACTTGAGTACACTGAAGGCTTGATTCTAGTCAAGTCTAAGTTTATAAGTCCTAGCAAGTTCTCATATTCAGCTCATTGTTGAGTTTAAGTAGCAAGTTCAAGCTCTTCGTATTTGTTTCTTTTGAATTCAAGTCCAAGTTCAAGTGCACAAGTTCACAGGTCCTTGTATTCAATCCAGTTCGAGTTCAAAATACATGTTCACATGCTTGTTCAGGATCTTTTGAAGTCCTTACAAGTTCAATTTCATATTTGTATTGATTTGAGTTAGGTCCTTATTTCAATTTCATTTTTTGATTAAGTTCAAGCCTTTATTATTAGTCATTTGCATTTGGTCCACAAGTCATTGTTCATGCTCATTTGAGTCCAGGTCCTTATTCTTTGTTGTTCATACAAGTCCTCTGCACATTTTAGTTCAAGTTCTATGCATTTCTGTTCAAGTACAAGTCTTCTGCACTGTTGCCCAAATGAGATCTTATTGTTCAGACTTTGTGCGCTTCAGTGAAAATTTCGGCAGCATCCCGATATATCCCCTATTTGGGGAAAAGTAGAGTAGGGGAGCTGGCCTTCCCACCACGCTACTCGAGCATGTATGGTAGGTGTCCTTAGACACCGCGGCCGTACATCTTTTCATCCCACCACGCTACAAGAGCGTGTATGGGGCCTTCAACAGTACCCGTATAAGAACATCAGTGACTTCCCCACCACACTACAAGAGCATGTATAGGGCTTACCCAACTCGCCGTATGTGTCGCACCGGGTTCCCTCCTACTGTGCTACAAGAGCGCGTATAGGTGGTTCTCTGGTCCGCTACAAGCGTCGAGAATGGGATTTTAGAACATTATACCTTTTGTAGCAGTGTCGGCGGTGTAATGTCGAGGTCGAGGACTGTCCCCACCGTGCTACAAGAGCGTGTATAGGGCTTACCCGCCTCGTCGCACCTGTCGCACCGAATTCTCCCCCACCGTGCTACAAGAGCGCGTATAAGGGATCCACCGGCGCGTCAAGCGCGTCGAGGGCAGGATTTAAGTTAGAAAGCTTATACCTTGGGGACCGGCGGCGGAGGGCACACATGTTGAGGGAAGATAATGGATTTTTTTTATTTATTATTATAATCAATTATTATTATTATTAATTAGAATTAATTATAATTAATTAAAATTAATATACAACTAATTATATTAATATAATTAGTAGTTAATTAATCATGTGATTAATCATGATTAATTATTAATTAATTGTAATTAAGTTTAATTAAATGTCATTAATTTATAATTAAAATAATTAATAATAATAATAAACTTTGTTAAAACAAAATGCCTTAAGGGGCTGCTCGGCAACAGGATTCGGTCACAAAGGCGCATGGCAGGGAGAAAGTTTCCTTCACAGCATGCGAACTCACGTTGTTGCTTCCGATCCAAATGTGTGACAGGAAGGGAGAATCGTCGCTGGAGCGGGGTCGGACAACGCACGACAGGGAGAAAGTTTTCTGCACAGCGAGCGAGTTCCCGTGACTGCATCCGATCCAAATGCTGTAACTTCCGATCCCACTGGGAGGGAAAGTCGTCGGAGGGGCGACGTCGACCAGCAAGGGGGGGCCGGAGAAGCGCGTGCAAGAGCGAAAGCTACCTTCACGGTGAGTGAGCTCTCCGTCATTGCCTCTGATCCAAGGTGCCGTAGCTTCCGATCGACTGGAAGGGAAGGTCGTCGCAAAAGGGAGCAAAGTCGACCAGCCACAAAAGAGTAGAGGAAGCGATCGAAAGGGAGGGAGATCACTTCACAGCCGGCGAGTACTCGTTGTGGCTTCCGATCCAACTGTCCTGATTTCTGGTCGGTCGGAAAAGCAAGTCGTTCGAAGGGCGAAGTCGAACGAGGGAGGGAGAGCGAGAGAGCGCTTCTGCCTCTTTTCTTCTCATTTTAACAACACAAGGGTCGTGGGGCAAAATGACGTCGAACGTGCGAAGCCAGTGGTCGGATGTCCGGGTCGCTAGATTTATGGGATTTGAGCAGCGACGACGTGCGATTCGGCATTCAAGTACGAAGAGATTTCTTTTCTCATTTTTTTTCAAATACGGATCAACATTCATCTAGCATGTGCATAAGCAAAAGCATATAGATACAAGTAATTGTAATGTTTTCTGTGTTATATACTATTTTTCTGCTAAATGTTGGTATCATATACATGCATTCACATACAAGCTTCAAATATGTTTTTATCAAATTAAGACTATTTTAAGTAATATCACATGATAAAAGACAGTTCTATAGGATTATAGCAAAAATATACAAATCATCGCTATAGTTGGCATTCATACTGTTGATGTCAAAATATATGAAGGTAGAGGGTGCTGAAAGAATAACGTTACTTCTCACTAATATCTGCCAACAAAGCACCAGACTGAAGCAACATTTCCTTAAAAGCTTCTGGTCCAAATTCAATAGAAGAACAAGTATCACGAAACCTATATTTTTCGGCATTATCTGGAGTCATGCATCTTACTCTATCTGGTATATTCTCAAACTGAAATAAGCAGGAAAATACAATGCAGGTAAGAGAAGATTTGAAAGAAGATTTATGAAAATAAAAGCAAGCTTCGAGTGCTGCACTATATACCATAATAGTTCGACCTGGTGGTGCACCAAAAAATTCCTTCAGCTTCTTTCTTTGTCCTTGAAAAGGGTAGCGTGAAGAAACCCTTGTTCTACAACAGCAATTTACTGAGGATGAAGGCAAGGCTGCTTCTACTAAAGGACTGTGAGAAAGATGCAAGCACGACAAGAATGGATTTGTAGTCAATAACTAAAGATCTAAGAATTTACCAGTTGCTGCCAAACTTGACGAGCTGTTATTTAAAGGAGTAGTAAACCTTAATCAAAGACAAGAAAATAACAAATGTCAGAAATGATAACACAGAGATAACATAATAAATGTGAATGAAAATGATGGAGAATTATACTTGGAAGTTCGAGGTTTTTTGAATGAACTAGAGCTTTCCATTCCTAGTCGTTTCTTTTTACCATTGATCCAGCTTTTATTTTTCATACTTGAATTGGCATAGTTGGAAATATCAACAAACTCTCCCTGTACTGAACTGCTTGCTCGAATCATTCTAGAATAGGGCACTTTTGTATGTGCTGTAGAGAGCTCCTTATTTGGAGGCTTTGAACAAGAATCATTATTACTTGAATGATGATCATGCTTGGAAGCAACATGATTTGGGAATGAACTAGACGTGATAGGTGCCATACGAGGAGAGCAGAATTGCTTCACAGATGACGAAATCTCAAATACAGCTTTATTCATAAAGATACCATCATGCAAATTACCTACCCTTTTTACGCTGCAAGAAGACTCGTTGTTAATTTTATTAGTTTCATAAGTGGAATATGACAGTGTATTTTCCTTAGCTTCATCTTCAATAGCTTCTGATTCCAGGTCATTAAGAAGATTTCTTGCATGCTTCAATGCGTCAGCAGAAATTGATATAGACTGGCCACCAGCAGTATGAAACTTCACAGGAGGACAAGCAGATCTGGACCATCTGGTACCCCTAAGTTCATGCATACTGTGATCAGGAAGTGCATCTTTACACACCAAATTCCCTGGTAAACAAAAACCCCTCAAGTCAGATTGTGGATAACAATGGAATATAGCAATATGATCCTCATCAATTGTCTTTTCAATTCTAAGGTTAGTATCCATCAAAATCTATTTGACAAACTATCTGTGCTTATGGTGGGTACTTGTATCAAGTTGATCCATCCGATGGTCCAAGCTGTTAGATGATGAAAGTTCATGATAATATTCCATACCAAGTAGAATTGTTAAGAGTAATTATAAATCGAAGTCATTATAAGTTTAGCTTGATTTGAGTTGATTTCAAGCTTTGCTCTTGATTCAATCAATTTTGAGTAGATATTGAGTTTGACCAACACACTTGAAGTTGCACGAAATTGAGTTACATTTCATGCAGCACTCGGTACGAAAGAATGGTAAATGAGAAGTCAACACAATAGTAAGTAGCTGAGATAAACGTAATCATAATGATAACAGAGACAACAAAATTTTGTACTGAACAACATGGGCATCATTTGTTCTCTTAGAGGCATATGCAGGTTTTGTTTAGCTATTAATAAGACCACAAAGCCATATGAGTTTGTTTACAACTAAGAAAAAAATTGAAGAAAAATTAAAATGTTGGAAATGGATATGATTGATTCAAAATTCAAGAAGTATCCTTTTGAGCATTAAACTCATACAAAAAAATTAACATTGAATTCCCTAACAATGTTAACATGAACTCATTTTGACCAAAATTTGCTTCAAAGCAAAAAGGGATAACTCCCATAAACAACAATCAATGAGTAAATACATAAAAAGCTTTATAGAAAGCTTCCTTCAAAATGTTCCACGTCTGAAAGATAAGCCAGTGCTTATGGAATTGCATGCTAGTTTCAGCAAAACCGATCTCATAGACCAAGTTTGGACTAAAAATATTCTGGCCAACATAATGTGGAGGCCTCTAGTATTATTCAAGAAGGAAAAAAATAATAATAATCAGTTGTTTGAATGTAGAAACCAAGGTATGATAGCTTCCAATCCTCATCAATAGCAAGAAATAGAGGAATGCACCATTATGCACTATCATGTAAAATCCTGCCAAAGACAGAGCGAATAACCAAGTAGAAAATAATCCACAAAGAAGTCAATTGAACACTAAAATTAAGCAAAATAAATAGAAACCTTCTAGTACAAGAAGGCAAGTACATATAAACTTTCCTATTCAATTTCGCAAAGCTAATAGATAGCCATAAGAAAAGTTATTAGGCATATATATGCTATAAAATAAAGATCTTATATTTAATGTCTTTTGTAAGCGGCAGAATCCACTGCTCTCTTAAGAAATAATAAAACTTTCTTAGGTTTTCCGAATGATCAATAAATATAAAAGAAGGTTTGATGAAAAAAGTAGCAAAGGAGCAAAACTGAACCAAGTAAGATCAAAAGAACTAAAATGATATATTTAGTTAGGATTAAATGGACAGCTCAGCCTCTCAATTGCTCTACAAGATGGGATTTGAATGAACGCATGAGAAATCATTGAACATTTCATGTGCTCAAAACATGTAGATGCATAAGACTTAGGCTCTCGTATGAAAACATAAAAAAGTTTTCATATACATAAAACGCCATCCTAAAAGATACTTATAAATACCATAAACCCGTAAGAAAAGCGAGCAAGAGGGGTCTTACCACCTAAAGAGAGCCTCTCCTTTTGGTGGATTCATAATGAAGAAAGTCCCGCTAAGGACAACAGTAATGAACTTAGTGAAGCTTAATCTTTATTTAGGTACATAAGCAACAACACTATGCAACTTAAAGTTCATTTGTGACAAAATATAACTGCGCAACTCACAAGGAGGAATACAAAGAATATGTGCACTTCTAAAATATTTCTCTTATACAAGATGAAGCTTCTAGGATCCAATCTTCTAATGCCTTCCTACATGAGTATCTCTATCACTAAGCTCACCCACTCAATCACACCCATAAAAAAAAGAATGTTAACACTTTAATGATCTTGTTCAGATCAAGTAGAAGGAGGGCAAAGTGCAAATGAAGTCAACAATCAAACCAAAAAGCCACAGTCTAACCAACCATAAGATGCAAGAAAACTCATAGCATATATATACTTGTCTCTTGGCTAATTAACCTAAAGCAGAAGAGACAAAAGGCCATCTCAACCAAAAGAAAGATGAGCTCATTGATGGAGTTTGTGAAAAAGAACAAGATGCAAGTCAGGAGAATTGTTAACACAAGCACCCTAGGAGGGAACATAAATTGGATATCAAAAGAATCTTTGGTTGAGAAATGCTAAAAAATCAAATTAAAAATTCACGTGGTTGAGCATGGCCTCGAAGAAAAAAGTTTAGTGCATCTTATGATGGAAGAGTATGACGTCCACTCTTAAAAGCTCATATCTAATCAAACATTTGGGACCACGTTCATGTGGTAAGCATTGTCTCAAAAGCTTTATAGCATCCAAGCCCTAAAAAATCAAGCCAAATCAAAGCCTTTAAGTTGCCTTAAAAAAGCCAAATGTAGCCTCTAGACATCAAAAACATAGAGTAGCTTCTTAACAATAATAACAAGGATGTGAAAATCGGATCGGACATCGAAATGAAAAAAAAAGAGAGAGGTTCAAGGTTCAATGATTCGATCGGGGTTGAACCAGATGACGTAATAAGCATGAAAATTATTTAAATAAAAATTAAATGATACAATAATTATGCAATAATATCAATGTTTTGAAAACCAGACCGGACCGGCCGGTTCAACCGTGAACCGGTCTGGTGGCCGGTCCGATCAAGCTCCAGAACCGGCTCTGCATCGAACCGGATCAAACCGGATTGAACTGGCGGTTCAACCGGTGAACTGTTGAACCGGTCCGGTTTGGAAAGAACCGGCCGGTTTATAAAAAAAAATTATTTTTATTTTAATTAAAATTTTTAAAATATATTTTAGTTAATTAAAATTTTAAAAACTTTTTAAAATATTTTTATTTAGTGTGATGATTAATATCACCATAATATATGCAAGTTATCTTAAATATCTCACATAGTTTGTTTGGCAAAAAGAACACTTCTCACTTTATAAAGGGTTCAAGGAAACATCCTCAAACTCTCCTTATGATGTGGGACCAAAAAAGTTGCATGAATAGCTTAGAATGTAAATTTGGGTTTATTTGGGCTAGTTGAGCTTCAAATTTTTGCTTAGTTGAGCTTCAAAATTTTGCTTAGTTGGGCTATAAATTTGGATAATATATATTATAAATTTGCTATAATATATATTATAAAATATTAATATTATAAATTTCTATATTACATTAAATATTATTTTTATAAATATATTTAATTATAAATATATAAATATATTATTTTTAAATGATATTTATACTTATATTTTTGTATTATATATATTTTTAAATTTATAAATATATTAAATGGTCATATATTTAATTATTTATATTATATTAATGACCATAAATTTTTTATATTATAAATTTCTATATGATATTAAGTATTATTTTTATAAATATATTATTCTTAAATGATATTTATATGTATAAAATTTTATTATATGTTTTAAAATTTTATAAATATTATTAAATACTCATATACTTATAATATATGATTTTTATTTTATTAATTTTTAATAATATTATTATTTATTACGTCATCCGGTTCGACCCCGGTTCAACCGGTCGAACCGTGAACCTCTCCCTCTTCCGATTCGTTGTCCGGTCCAGTTTTCACAACCTTGAATAATATAGATTTGTGATTCAAAAATAAATATAATTCGCATATAAACTTAGAAACTTAATAGTTTTTTATTAATTCATATTATATATTTAGATAAAATTTACAACTCTAAATTATATACTAAACTCATATTATAAACTTACAACTATAAATCATTTATAATTAATAAATAGATCAAATTAATTTTCATTGGTATTTAATTAAAAAATAAAAATTTAAATAGATAAACAATTAATTATAATTAACCAAAAAAATATTATTCATGCCATTAAAAATAAAGTAAAAAATCTTGTTAAAAATGTGTGTTGTGAATACAAAAATTTCAACTAAGTTATTTGGTCTCGCATCACTTGGGAGCATTGCTTTAGACTTGTTTATATAGCTTTTCTTATCTGCATGTGACAATAACTCACATTGGATGATAGAATAATGTGGGAATGTTTTGTTGGTGTTTTATTGAAAAAATATTGCTATAAATATATAATACTTATTATGAAATTAAAATATATTAAATTAAATATTTGAAACGATATTTAAATAGAACAGTAATTGAACTAGCCAGCTCTATGAAATTGGGACCGGTTCAACAATTCGTTGTTGAACCACCAATTTTGACAGATCCAAATCGGTTACTTGCAAAGCCGGTTTTATATGTGAACCGAATTGATCATATCACGACTCGAATTAACAAGGTAGGAACAGACGGTCGGACGGTTAATATGGTTCTTTCAATAACATAAAATGCTTAATAACTAACATCAATTATATAACTGAAGAGCCACTAAAACACAATTCTCAATTTGAACATATAATAAAAATAAATTTATCTCTTATCATTTTTTTATATCATTTATTTTAAATATATCTCTTATCATTTGATTCTCTTTTTCTATAGATGAATTCTTCTTTTTCATTCATTTCACAGGAGATTTACCTAGTATTTTAAATTTAACCATTTGAGTTTTATAGTTTTATAATAAACTTAGTTGATAATTACAGCTTATAATATAGCAATTAAATATACATAAAAATAGTCATGTTCTTTTGTCAAACTTTTCATTTTATATATATATATATATATATATATATAACATTTAATATAAATATTTATTTCAATTACATGTCTTTTAATTAATTTATTCATTTCTCCTTTTCATTTATTACAAGAACATCGTCAAAATTTTGTACCAATGAATGTATAACCATTTTCATTTTCATTTTTATTTTCATTTTCAATTCCATTTAACATACACAGGTATGTTGATTCCTCAGTCGGTACTATAAGGGGTGAACTCATGTATTTGCATACATGCATATTTTTCCTTTTTATACTTTTCATTTTCATATTAATATTCATTTCATTTTTTCATCACATGTCATATTGATATGTAAATATTATGAATTTTAGTTATTCAATTATTTTCAAATTTGTTACATATCAAACATTTAACTTTAGCAAATACTTGAGCATGATATAATGTTCAATAATAGCAATAGAAAAAAAAAAAGAATTCCCTATAAATAACATTCATCCACTTTATTTTCCCTCAATTTGATTTATTTTATACATTAAACATTCAGTCAGCATATATGCTACAACATACAATAATTATAAATAAATGAAAACTAATTGTAATTATTAAAAAAATAATTGTAATTACCCAATTTAATTACTCTTGCGCTTCAATTTCTTCCAATTACTCGAGCTTTGATATAACCTTCCTTAATGCAACACCTAAGGTCACATACTAAATTTTATAAATTTTCATTAAAATTATTAAATTCCTTCCTTGTTAAGATAATAGAAATTTATTTACTTTTCACTAATAATAAGATAGTTGAACACTTTCTTCTTCTTCACTGCATTCTACTCCTCCAAACTGATTGAACGAACCTTTCTGATGCGAGAAATTACATTAGTCGATTCTAAATTTCTAAAATGATTAAAAGTTAATTCTTGATCGAAATTAATTTAATTAAATCAAAATATCTCAATAATCTTTCTTTCCTTAAGACTTTCACCCTACCGATTTCTTCCTATTAAGCAATCACATATTATTATTTTAATCAGAGGAATAAAATTTTACGAATTTTCTTTTCTAATTTGAGCATACAATAAGAAATTAAAATCACTTACACTTTCTCTGTTTTCTAAACAAAATACTTTCAAACCCAAATTCCTTCTCTCTCCCAAATTCTTCTCTTACTCATGATTACCACCTCCTCTCAACTCCTTTCACTTGTTTTGGCTTAACTGGACAAGGAAAAAATGAGTTATCTCGCGTTAAGAGTCATCACTTTTCGCTCTCGAATGCCTTTCCTCGCTCACTTATGCAATTAGGTACTGTCAGCTGCTCCCGCACTCGTGTTTGGCCCACTCACTTCGCCCGCTTGACTCCACTGCTTTGTCAGTCCATTAATTAGGGCCGGTTTAACTGAACCGGCCAAGCCAATTCATGTAGACCATATAACCAGTCCACGATTGAATCGGCCAAACCAGTTGGTCCAGTCCAGTTTTCAAAATCATGACTAATAATAGTCTTCAAATCTCAAAATATCCTATTGGATTAAGCCTTTGGGCAACCTTTAGGAAATAAAAAAATAACCTTTAACCTTGAAAAGCTTAATGCTACCTTTTAAAAAAGGAACAAGGCAATCATCTATTGGATCCCTGCGAGAGGGCCTCTCCTTTAGGAGATAGAAACAAAAGAAGCTTCCTGATGGGCTATCTAAGGTTTGAACCATCTTTAAATATATTGGCAGTACTAAAACTAAGCAAATCAAGTATGATTGTGCAACCCATAGAAGGAAAGGGAAAGAATACTTCTATCCACCAATGCCTTTTAAATAAATAAACATATAAACATGTTGCTAAACAAATTAAAAAGTGATCCAGATTTTAAGCAGATGTATAATACACCTTCCTTATCATTAGTCACTTCTAGTAGAGTTGCTGCTTTCTTAATCGAAGATTCTCTCACTTGAACGGATTTTCCCGACCCTGTGCGAAACATTGGAAAGCACTCGCTGCCACGACTCGCTGCAATTGTTGCCAAAAATTTAATCAGCAGTTGATGATACTTATACAGACATTTTTAAACCATTCCTGTAATTACTTAATTACTTCGACGTTAAGGAAATAAAATATGTTATTTAGAACATGAAATAAAATTCCAAAGGGGAAAAAAACTGGAATTCACCTTCATCAGCAACATTTCCTTCCTCGAGAAGAGATCTCGCCTTCTGAATAGAACTCTGCTGCACGGAAAGCGTCCTACCAGATCCGGTACTGAACATCGCACCACCGGTTCCCTTATCTCCCCCAACGCCTCCTGGCTTCGGAGGAATTGCTAGCTGTTGATCAAGAAAAGAACTTTTATTTGATAACCAAGTAGTCTGCTCAACATGAAACATGAGATCCATCATGGAAGGGAGGCGGGATTTGTGTTTGTCATCTTCTTCTAGAACTAGGGTTTTAGGAGGCCTCTCCGACACAGAAGCCCGATCTCCGCTAGTGACTGCCCACCGGAACTGGCCGCCCTTCGTCGGGAGAATCCTCCACGTAGTCGGTTCGGACCTGGCCGTCATTCCTTTCCAGAGTTTTCTTCTCCTTCTTGAACTGGAAACAATAAAGAGGGGCGGGAAATGAATGGAGGGCGAAGATGAAGCGGGAAGGCGGGAGAAATTTTTGATGGAACATGTGAAAACCGGACCGGACAGGGAAAGTGGCTTAGAGTATTTAATAAATACTAACTTTATTAAAATAATAATAACTTATATAATAATGTTGTTATAATTTAAAATATGCGATATAAAATTAAATAAAATAAAAAATTTATTAAATATAAAATTTATATAATTAATTTAAAAAATTATTTTAAATTTAAAAGTATGAAGTGGGAGTAACTGATCTCTTCTTTATAATATTAAATATAAATTTTGCATCAATACTTCTTGTCTTTTCCTCAAAGGGGTAAAATTCTAGAAATCAAATTAAGAATTGAGAATTAACATCAACTAAATATTACGAAACACAAATAATATAAGTTTAAGTAAAACATGAAGAAAATATTAATAAAATAAATATTTACTACTAATAAACAAAGTCAATCAGTAAGATTTTATTCACCAAATCAATGCCAGTTGTAATACTAGAAAAATAAAATAAATTTTTATATATTTCTATTATGCTACATTTGGTCAACACTTGTTTAGTTTCGCTCAATTAAAGGAAAGAAGTCAATCAATTAGTAAACATTAAATCATAATTATCTTTTCATACATGATACAACCTATGTTGCACCAATACACCTATTATGAAGGTGTGTTGTATCGGATACATGTTGGACACGGATATGCGTTCGATACGGCACCATTACGTGTCAAATATGACAAAGCTGTATCCAATTAAAATACTATTTCGTTTCAAAAGGACACGTGTATTTGATACATGTGTTTGTTGAAAAATGAAAAAAAATCCAAAAAAACAAGAGACATCATATTTACTTTCCGCGATTGTGAGCGAGGTTATCTAATTTTCGAACCCACTAGACGATGCATTAGGGCTCCTTCATTTAAATGATCGGTGAGCGTGCATCCACAGCTACGAACGAGTTTCGTCTTTGTCATTTTGTTGAAGGAGCAGAAGAGGAGAGGTGGTAGACGCCGAGCAGGCGAAACGAGAGCATATGTGAGATGAGCGTTCGTTTATGTGAGGCATTTGTTTAGGCAAGATGAACGTCCATTTACACAAGACAAGGTCACGTGACTATATGTAATAACTCGTATTTTGACCGAGATAAATATTTTTTTTGGAGTCAATATAACTCTAAATGGCAATCCGTCTTCAATATATTATTGATGTTGTAGTATTTAATTGTACAAAATTTTTCATAATTTTTGGACACCGATAAAAATCTTAAAAAAAATGATACTTGTTGGTACGAGTGAGGATTTCTGGATCATCATGTGTCCATTTTGCAAACCAATTTTATTGATATTTTTTAAATAAAATTATTTATTTTATAAATATTTTTATGTAATTTTTGAAACCCTAAAATGATTTATTTAAATTTTATACTAAAAAATTGATTAAATTAATTATATAATATTAAATTATTATTGTATTCAAAATATATCAATGCATTATCTTTTCAAATCATTACATCATTTTATTTTCTCTTCTATTTTCGGCAACAAAGAATGAATTAGGAGAATTAGAGAGATAAGTGAAGAGAGAGCAAAAGGAAATCTAGATTTCAAGGCTGTAGTGTGATTTTTGTCCGTCGGGCCAATTAGAAAATTTACTCGTCTCTCTGTAATGAACATTTATCTTATTTCTGATTTCAAAGATTTTATATTTTTTTGATCAAATTTATATTTCTGTTACCGAAAAATGTGAATAGCTTTATATTGACAAAACTACTTCTGCTCGTAACTTTTTATATGTTACAAAGATCATGATTATGAACATTTTGAATATTTATTTGAGATTTTTCACTAAGTAATTTTTAAAATACAACAATATTTTTACATAGAAATTTATTTTGAAATCTAAAAATAGTAATGTAGTACAATAAAAGTCTTAAAACATCATTTTATATAATTCCTAATATTTTGATAAATTTTTAAAAATGTGAATTTTTTGCCTTATAGGATACTTTGTTGTCTATCATTATGACATTTTGGGCATTTTCTATATTAACCTCAATTATGTTTTATTTGTTGCAATATATTGAAAATGAATGTGGATATACAATCAAAATTATTGTTATAGTACTGTGATATTATTATGTGTGTAAAAGATAAGTAAAGACTGATTGATCCGTTCGTTGGAGATTGATTACATGTATAGGATGGTGGGTCGATGGGCTTTTCTTTAAATATTATGATTTTGCGTTATCCTCTACTGATTAACGTGATATTGATTGAGAGTTATTAGGAGATGATTACTATGCCGACGAGCAAAGAGTGACGAATGTATTTACTGAGCTAATGATTTACTAATATTGATAAAATATTAAAAAATATCGTGATAACTAGGACTTCTTACTTATTTAGTATGACTACTGAAATGCATATTTTTGAGGCGTTATTCTTATTATTGTATGAATTTATTGTTATTATACGGATTTATTATTATTGCATTATTCTACTGCTCATGTCACTAGATTATTATCATCAGGTATTCATTTTACAAATCAATTTCACTTATATTTTATAATAAAATTATTTAGTTTATTAATATTTTTCTTGTAAATTTTGAAGCCTTAAAATGACTTATTTTAATTTTATACTAATTTTTTTATTAAATTAATAATTTAATATTAAATTATTATTTTATTCAAAATATATCATTGCATTATCTTTTTAAATCATTAAATTCTTATGTTTTCTCTTTTAATTTTGGTAACATAGAATGAATTAGGAGAATTAGAGATATAAGTGAAGAGAGAGAAAAAAATTTAGATTTGGAGGTCGCGATGCTATTTTTGTCCATCGGCCCAGTTAGAAAATTTACTCGTCTTGATGTAAGGAACTTTTACCCTAATTCTGATTTAAAATATTTTATATTTTTGTATTTTTTGATCAAATTTGTGTTTTCCGTTATCAAAAAACAAAATGTGAACAAAATTGTATTGGCAGAATTTTTACCACATAACTTTTTGTATGCTATAAAAATCATGATTATGAACATTTTGAGTATTTATTTGAGATTTTTATTGGGAGATTTTGAAAATATAACAATTTTTATGTACCCATAAATTTATTTTGATATCTAAAAATAGTTGTGTAGTACAATAAAGTCTTAAAATATCATTTTATATAATTCATAGTATTTTGCTAAATTTCTAAAAATATGTATTTTTACCTAATAGGATTCTTTGTTGCCTACCGTTATGACATTTGGGACATTTTTTAAATTAAGCTCACTTATATTTTATATGTTGCATTGCATTGAAAATGAACATGGATATATGATTAAAATTACTATTATAGTATTGTGATACTCCTATGTGTATAAAAGATAAGTAAAGACTAGTTGACCCATTGGTTGAAGATTGATTGATCTATACATAAGAATAAGTTGATGGGTTTTCTTTTAAATATTATGGTTTAGTGTTTCATGTGATATTGATTGAGAATTATAACGAGATGATTACTGTGCCAACGGGCAAAGAGTGACGACTCTATTTACTGAGTCAACGATTTACTGATGCTAATATAATTCTAAAAAATACTGTGATAGCTAGGATTTCTAACTTGTTTAATGTGACAATTGAAATGTATATTATTGAAGCATTGTTCTTATTATTATACTAATTTATTATTATTATACAGATTTACTATTATTGTATTATTCTACTGCTCATACCACTAGATTTTTACTATTACTGATATAAATAATGATACTATTTAATATTATTGATTCATTATGCTAGAAAAGAAGATATTACACTATTAAATTATGATACTATTCGTTTACTAGAAAAGAAGATATTACACTATTAAATTATTTTGCATTTGTAATACTTTAATTTTGTGTTTCATGTATTAAATGTGTTATTGTGGTTTCAATGTATTCTTAAATGAAAAAAAAAAAAAAGTTTAGCTCTCATACATTATTCAGTAAACATATCACCAAATCATGCAATAACATAATTAGTGAAATTTCAAGTGCTAGACAATTATGTTTATAATTATGTTGTTGTACTAGACATTTAATGCTTCTATTTTGATATAATAAGCTACACAACTTCTATATTGTAATGTTTTACTGTTTATAGATTATATTATTGTATATGAATTTTACTGTTTATACACTGATTCAATGATCATATGGATGCAACTACTATGATTTGATTGTTGACATGCATATTGTTCATTTACCGTGCTTTGAGTTCAATTATAGGTTTTGATGACCTGCTTGGCTTTTTAAGCTTATTATATGTGCTTAAATGATTTCAGGTTAGGGTAGGAGAGCAAGAGCGTGAGGATGGTCATGATTCTTCAAGTTCTATTTCTTTTTTTTTTTAATTCTTTTGTACTCAGGAAAGAATAATTATGACATGATTGTATAGATCCTGAGTAGTGTATATAATTTTTTGAGAATGAATATATATATATGTGTATATTGATGTTTTAAATTATATAATCTATTTTATTATTTATTACTGATAGATGATATTAGATAGCTCTGGTTGTTATTTATTAAATGATAAAAGAATAATTCTTCCAAATTAGATTATGGGACATCACACTACAAGTTTTTTCTATCATCGATTACGTGAGACGAGGCCACGCATGAAGGTTCGGTTCGCTTCCATTGTCTTTTAATCTTGCCTTATTTAGTTTCTTTTCATGAGAAAAATTCATCAAAGAAATTCACAATTATTATTATTATTTTGGTGTTTGATGAGTAGAGCATAACAAATGAATGATATTTTTTGCTAATTTACTTGAGCAAAGTTAGGTTATATTCTCTAAATTTTAATGGTAATAACATTTGAATTCATTCGTGCTTGATTTGGCCAAACTTGATACACTCCTAATGTAGATACAATTTCTTTGAGCTATTTGCTTTGACGTTCGTTTACTAGAAAAGAGGATATTACGCTATCAAACTATTTTGCATTTGCAATACTTTAATTTTTTTGTTTCATGTATTAAACGTGTAATTGTGATTTGTATGTCTTCTTAAAAAAAAAAAAAAAAAAAAAAAAAGAAGTTTAGCCCTCATATGTTATTAAGTAAACATGTTACCAAATCATGCAATAATATAATTAGTGAAATTTCATGTGCTAGACAATTTATGTTGTTTTACTAGACATTTAATGCTTAATTTTATTTTGATATTATAAACTATATGGCTACAAATGATGTTGCTTTCATTTTTTTGTCATTTCAAATATTATGCTTTGATTGTTTTCTTGATTTTTATGTATGATTTATAAATTATAATGTCGTGTATGCACCGTACTAGTATGATGTATTTTAAAGAATTGATGTGTCCCATATTTGTATCGTGTTGTATCCATGATGCCGTATCCATATCAGTGCAACATAGGATATAATAATAACACGACCACCTAAAAATCTTGAATACATCCAATAGACGATCAGCATTCTTCATTCTTGAGGATTTTTTTTTAAATAATACATGACTTTATAAATTATAGGTAGATTTGATGTAATCTATTTGGAGGGCATATTCATAATATCTATATTTGTAATGAGATGAAACCAATAATGTTATGGTGAAAATAAAAACAGCAGCAGCAGAAGAAATAGAATATAGTCATATACCATTAGAGTTAAGAAGGAATGGAATACATGAAATAAAAACTACAGAGGAGCAGAAGAAAATAAAGAAATAGAATATAAGAGGGACTTCGTGAAGCAAATTTTTGATGAAATTTGGAGAAGGGGACTTCGAGATTGAGAGCGGAAGCAGCTTTGAAATGTCTAGGACGGAGAGCTGTAAGAGGGACTTCTCGAGTTCGCGTTCTGGCCGGGAGAGGAAACTCACACGAAAGGAAAATTGAGCAACTGAATTTTGTTAGGTCTTTCATTTTAGATTTACAATGCTTAATTTTATTCGTTCGATCTGCCATCGATGGTTCAGTTTTGCAGAAATATAAACGGTGCAGTTCTTTCAAAATCGGCCAATTTTTGGTCTTACGTTTCAACCAGCAAAATCGCCAGATTTTATCCGGTTTGATTGCAAAACAGTTCCAATAATAGGACCAGACTGACCTACCAACTGGCTCACTGTTAAACCGGTATAATTGGCCGGTCCTGTTCGATTTTTAAACCATGGAACATCAATACCACTTACTTTTAATTAAAAAAAATTTAGGTTTAAGTTTATATTCATACTGAGGGGCTGCTCCTTGATTTTCCCATAAAGAGAGTAAAGATCATCTTCACATCTCCCAAAGCCAATTACATTTACCTCTCTATTAAATCCCAGGAACCCAATTAGCATAAGAAATAGCCAGCTGCTCATTAAGCAGTAGAGTTGAGGTTTATTTTTAAAGGCTCTTCGTCAAGAAGATGATAAAAATAAGTTTGTTGTTGCTCCAATTCATGAATTTTATATGAAAGCTGATGAGAGTTACTCCAATGTTTGAATTTAATTAGGCTTTTGAGGTTCCTTTATTTAGAATAAAAATATGTGATGGGGTCCCAATCAAGATGAAAGAAAAAAAGTAGAGTAGAGAGCTTTCCAAAATTGAGGCTAATTGGTCCAATACTTTTTTAATAGGATCCTGTGGGACAACTTCTCAAAAAACATTAGTTTGAATAATTAATGAATAATTATTAGAGTACCTGGGTGAATCAACCTTGTAGAAAAAGGAAGTTAAAGGGTCTAAGCAACCATCATTGATCATAACCTTATCCATCTAGATGTGAATATGGGAACTAGTCCTATTATTGGACCAAGAATACACGAGTACAATAGAGCAAAGCTTCTTTAATGCAGTATCAAAAATAAACTTTGTTGAAATCAGAAAGTTTGCTGTTAGGAATGACAACATCTCCAACTTTTTTTTCCTCCTGACTTTGACAAATAATAAAGTCACTAAGAACCACCCAAGGATGATTAGAAGTAGCAATATCAGAATTAATTATTCTCAAAATGTTCCATAATTTGCTTCTTTCCATATGAGAATTAGATGCATAAACAGTATAAATATAGATTGGAGGGAGACTAGCAAATTTTAAATAACACTGAATTAATTAACGATCAACTAAAAAAAGAGTGAATCGTAAGCCATTAGTATTCCATTTCATCCAAATTCCTCCTGGATGAGAGGAAGAGAAATTGTGACAAGAATTTTCACTACTGTAGAACTTGCGAGAGTTACTAAATTCATTGTCAAGTAATTAATGCAAGGAAATCCATACTTTCAAAATACAGAGAAAACACAAATCAAATAGTAGGATGAGTTGTTTACAAGCAATCACTTGGTCCAACCCATTAAATCCTCTTGTGTTCCAAGAGGCAAAGCATAAATTGCTCTTAAGATTTAGGAGGATAGTTGACTAGTTTGTTGGCCTTCTGAGGATTTGGGGGCTTAGTTGTTGCTTTTGAATATCTTACTCACATTTGGAACATTATTCAGAGGTGTACGCAGAAGGGGCTTTGGCTAAGGAAAATTCTACATTAAAATGGCTGAAGGCAAAAGTTCAAGGGGTTTGAAGAAGTTTCAGAAGAGGCTTCATAAGATGGTTTGTTAATATTTATATTATTTGGTTGGTGAGTGGTAGGAGGAATTGCCACCACCTCTGTCAGGTATAAGTTATGCATTGGAGGGATTTGAGGAAGAAGGAATGGAAGGTGAATGAGATGTGATGGTTATTCTTTATTTATGGTCGAGGAGTACTGCTAAGGTTACATTCTCTTGTGGCTCTAGGAATAGCAAGTTGTTCAACTAGATTTGTTAGAAAAATTTTAGACGGGTGAATAAGAGACATGCAAGCAGAGCAAGGAATCAATTTCAAATCATATTGAACCCTTAAAATTTTGTGTTTACCTCCTAAAGAGATGGGAATCTGATTCACAAGTACAAAGAACTTGTCCACTTGAATACATACCCCAATAAAGATAAGTATAGTTTCTTAGACAGTTAAGAAGTTAATCCAATTTTACTAGCATTCTTAAAGATACCAGAAGGATTCCAACAACTCAATGGAATGTCCCATAATTGGAAAAATTAAAGGCCCCTCAATTGAACCCTTAATTTGAGCTTAATTTAACTTTTAATAAAAATTAGTATTTAATTAAATTATATATTAAAAAAAATTAAAATTTTTAAATAAAATTAAAACACTTGAAAACACTCACATGGGTCATTCCTGAACTTTAGTAGTGATTTCATGAAGTTCGGAATGTGTTTGGGGCAAAAACATTAAAACCCTTTCAATTAAACAATTTAAAAACTCAATTAATTACTTGAACTTTGAAAATTCATAACTAATTCTAAGAAATTCAAAATTGAACAAATTCAAAGCCATTAGATTCCATTAAAAGTCTAGTATTTATTAAAAATGTCAAACCCCTCAGAAATCAGTTAAAATAAAATAGTTAATGTTTTGGTCAATTGTAGTTTAAATTTGAGTCAAAACTTTAAAAATTCATAACTTAATCTAGAAAAATCAAAATCTAACAAACATAGTGTCGTATACTCACCTTAGGGTCTGGTATTTAAAAAAATATATCAAAATTCCAAAATTTATCTTAAATTAAAAAGTTAAATTTTAACCCCTTAATTTAATGCATTAAATAACTCAAGAAAATTCCAAAATTCAATAAGTAAAATTCCAAAAAAATATCAAATTTTTTCCTTAAAATCAATAATCAATCAGTTTAATTAAAAATTACCAACCCTTAAGTTCCAACCAATTAAATCAATTAACAATACATGTTACTACTATGTAACCCGGACTTATGAGGCTATTAACTTAACCCAAATGAATGTGAAATAAATTTCACGAAGCTGGTGTAAATAAAGGCAGTAATCACTCAACATAAAACATACTTTAAAATCAACATCAAGATATTAATATTTAAACCCAAATCAAAATTCCTTAAGCATATAACAAACATCAAAACACTAAACAACTTTAACTTATTACCTAGTACAGGTCATATACAAGCCACACAACCTGATACACACACTTTAGATAAATTGTTAAGATAACCAACTCTACCTTTAGACTAGGCCAATGTTTTTTTTTATATTGTTGTGTGCCAGGTTTTCTGTAGTTTGTATTGCATGCTGGTTGTAATGATTTGATTGATCTGATGCTCTTTGATGTATTAGTTTATTTATGCAATATATGAATTAATGTAATGGATGTTAGATTAATCTTAGGTTAGAAATGATCTGGATGTTCATAAAGTTTTCTACATGTAGTTATACTCACGCAGGGCTATAAATTGAGAGCATACCAAAAATCATAAGGCCCCACATTCGGGAATATATTCCCACCATTATAATAAATTATCAATTTGAATCAAAATTTCTCTTCAACCCAAAATTTATAGCTCAACACATAATATATATATATATATATATGGGTGTTTCTGAAATGTTTCAGGGTGTTTTTGAAATGTTTCAAAATCTTGAAACACCTCCTACCTTTCATCCTTTGGCTTCTAAAATAAGTGCTCAAGTTTGATCCTTTTAGTTAAAATTCAAATATCAATCCTTGAGAAATAAAAAAAAATTATCATTATTTTAATCGAGAGTTTTCATAGAAAATTCAAGTTTCTGATGATGTAATTAACTAAGAGGGTTTGCGCTCATAGGAGATTTAAAGCCCCTAAGATCAATTTTAAAATTCAGTTAATTCTCTTTAGAAAAAATTAAAATTAATGATGATCATTATCGTCATATTCAAATGATTGATAAGAAACAATACTTTATTTTCTTACGAAGAAATATCATTTATTATCATGACTTTGAATATGAAATTAATGATATTTCATCTAGACTATCATAGTCAAATGCTTGATCGAACGTCATTTTGATCCTTCAGGGTCATATGTAGTTCTTCCTTGAATTTGACTATCATAGTTAAGATGAAATTTTCAGTTTTATTATCTGAACCCATTAGGAAATGATATTCTCACATCCCGATATGATATATCGTTCATAATAATGTGTTTGACAATAAAACTGAAATTCCAGAAATTAAATTTTCTTAAAGATATTTAATTCTAATTTGTTTTGTGTCTTTTTAATGCAAAGCAAAGCTTTTTACAACAAACACTCCTCCACTAGCATATCAGTACTAATATTCGCAGGATGTCTTGATTGACCACATTGCTCATTTAAAGCTTAAAGTGGATCAACATATAGAGTGAAATACTAAAGGATGGGAGGATCACCACTAGCAACAGAAGGAATGGGGGTGGTTCCACGAACAATTCTCGTTCCTCCAAAATTAATTTCAATCACCTCCACCACCACCTGATCAAGAGCCCTATGTATAATAGTTATAATTTTTATGTTTTATTAGTGTTTCTTTTCGGTGCACTTACATTTATTTCTTTATTTGTGTTATTTTTAATCACTTCCCTTTTTGGTGATGTAAAAAGGGGGAAATGAGTTTAGTTGATTGTATTAGCTTGCTTTTATCATTAAAAAATAGTTTGTGCCTTGATTAGTATTTTATATAATTTCTTCTTTTTTCATGCATTTAAAATAATAATAATTTTAAATAATTTTTCTACTATTAAAAATTTGAAGCACCAATTTAAGGGGAGGAAAACTATTTAAAAATATTTAATGACTTTTCTCATAACCAAAAATATTTATCATCATAAAAAGATGGAGATTGGTTAACCCCATAAGCTTGGTGTACTATAATGTTTTGATAATTATAAATATTATTTGTTATATTAACTACTAATCAAGCGATGTGTGCAGGAATCTTGAAGCACACAAGTGACAAATTCAAGCCAAATGGCATGTTAAGTTAAAAGGTTCAAAACAAAGAAAATCTATCAACCCTATGAAGATCAAGAAGTAGAGTGCCTCTATCAATTTGTAATTGTATTTTTTTTTCTTTTTCTTGAGTCTTTTGTATGTTTAGGCATAAAGCTGGTTGAATGACCACACACACAAGGGATAATTTAAAATAGCATTAATTACATTTAATTTTCTAGCCACGTCATATTGTACGATTAGCTTTGTAATGTACAATATGAGTGACAATTTTTAAAAATTTGATAATCAAGTGGGATTAATTAACATAATGAAGATTAAAAAAAATTTGTATACATAATCATACAATGTGATGCACATCGTATCAGATGACTAGCTATTCAAATTCATACAGTTTAAATCTTGAATTTCTAAAGATAGGTCAATTAAAAATTTGAATTGTTCGTGCTGACAAACTAGTTCATACTGTATGAATATTAACACCTTGTATAATGAATTACCTATTTTGAAACTTGAAATCAATGGTACAAATTTATAGTACATTTTGTACCATACAATCCCCATCGTAAATACGAATAAGCAAAGAGCATGTTTGGCCAAAATATGGTCGAACAGGCCGATCCAATGCTCTGAGTTGTCATCCTTATGAAGATCATAATGTACAATATATATCATATAGTCCAAACAAATAAAAAGCTTGTTCCGATGAACTTCATTTTGATAGGATGATGTGGTTCCATAAGTCGACATATTTGTTCAAATCTTACTATTTGATCTTGGATTGGATTTTATGATTTTCCCAACAAATTAACAATATCAAGATTTTTAAGGCTTGAATATGAGCTTAATATATATACTTTTTATGTTCTTTTGAAAATAGAGAGAGAATGTCTCGAGCTTTCTTTGGAGAGACCAAGGAGTTGTGAGAGAGCTTTTGGGCGAGTCTTAATTTATTGTGTGAGGGAGAGAAGAAAAGAGATTGAAACGAGAGATTGTGAGGGGTTTCTTGAGAGGGTATTTAAGAGATCAGGTTTTCACTAGATTGTTCTACCTGCACTGCATCCTATTTACTTGGTTGTGATAGAGTAAGAGCTCTTGGGTGATTGAGCTCGGGAGAGTATTCAGTGAAGACTCTTGTGCTAGTTGGAGGCTAGTGGTGAGGCATCTCTATCATGCTAGGTGCATAATGAGGGTGTCTTCTCGGGTCCCTGTGAAGGAGAAAAGCTACTCACCTTGCTATAAGTATAATGAGGGGTCACTAAAATACCCGGGGAATGGATGCAGTCAAATTAACCAAACTATATGGAAATTTCGGTATGCTTTTTTTTTTTTCTTTTTTCTTTTTTTATGTTGTTTAACTTTCCTATTTTATTTTTATTTCATAGATTTAATTTTTGTTACAAGAATAATTCATTTCAAAATAAAAAATAAATATTTTGCTACTAAATTTTTAAGATACTCAAATCAAAATTTTCTATTGAATATATTTTTATTAAATTTGCTTGATCTCAATTGTATTGATATTAACATTTTAAAATAAATTATTATAAAGAAAAACCTTTAAGTTATTTCCACTAAAAATTATCATTGTTATTTTGGAAAAAGAATTCAATTTTAAAATAAGCCAAATTCAACCCCCACTCCCTTTGTTATTTCCCCTAAAAATTATCATTGTATTTTCGAAAAAAGAATTCAATTTTAAAATAAGCCAATTCACCCCCCACTCCCCTTGGCTGTGCCTATTTACTTACAATTTTTTTATTGCAATTATATGTATTGATAAATTTATTAATTCATGTAAGTAAATAAACATAAATTTATATTCTATAATATTTATATTTATTTTTTAAAAGTTATTCACATGCATATGGTGCATGTGCAATTTTACTAATATGCTAAATATAATTTTCATGCACACTTGCTATTTTCTTGGATTTCACTCTCATGTGGCCATTAAAAATTATCTATAGTCATTTCCTCTATCAATGTATAAACCTCTTTAAATGATTTTGACATTGATGATTGTCCTACTACAACCTCTACTATTGTTATTATAGAACCAACTAACCTATCGTAAAAAGTTTAAACTATTAAACACTTGGGCAAAGCATGATGCATGCATCTCCTTAATCAGTCCTCATATCTCTTCTATGCCTCATAAATTGATTCATCCAATTAAGTGAATGGGGTTATATCATTTCTTAACATAGCAATTTTAAATGAAGATAATTTGCCAAAAACTCATGTGCAAGTTCAATCAAAGTTTGTATGCATCATTGAATTTAATCATATTTTTGCATTCTCTCTTAGTCATTTTGCATCTTCTAATACACCATTGTATTTAAAGATTGCACATATCTTTATAAAACTTTAAGTGTGGAGATTAGGATCTTCAAATGGAGAACTCTAAATTAAGAATTTTGAATCATTTTAATAATCGAATGTTTAAGATAAAAGTTATTAGCTTAAATATTTGACTATTAATGCTTAAATATTGTTGCGTGTAAAATAAATCTAGAGATGGAAGTTAGTTCATGATGGATTTGAAAAAAACAACTCAAAATCATCATGAACTGTAGGATACAAAAGAAAATAATATCGAAAAATGAAAGAACATAAAATCGTTGATTTTGTGCCCAAAATTGATCTAAATTATCCCTCATTTTCTTCCTTCTTCATCCTGTACCTGAAATCAAGCAGAACTCGTACGCAAATCCCACCGAACTAATGTATACGCGGCGCCAATTCGCGTCTCTTCGCACAAATCCCGCGACCTCACTCCTCTTCACGTCGTTAAATGCCGAGCCAAATGAAGCCTCCGGATCTTCTTCTTCCCACTCGCGAAAGCTCCAACCATCTCCTCTTGCCGACCTCAACCCACAGTTCCTCCTCTCTGCCTTCCGTTGCCAACACACATAGCCGCAAGCCATCTGATTCCTTCGGTCTAGAGAGAGAGAGAGAGAGAGAGAGAGAGAGAGAGAGAGCTTTCTTCGTACCTCAACAGGAGCTTTGCCCGACCTCTTCAAACTGCCGACCCAGCTTGCCATCTCCCATCTCTTCTCTCGACGGAAGGCCCGTCCCTCTTCAGACCGCAAATCGGCCTAGCCCCGGCTCGATCTCTCCCATCGAAGCTCCTTCACCGTGCCTAGCAGCCGCCTTCTCTTATAGCAGCCTAGTCGCAGAAGCCTAAACCCTCCATTCCCACTGCCGAAATCCCCTTGCCGCCTCCCTATACCCGTCTTCCTCTTGCTTTAATCAGATTCGTCTAGGTAAATTATCTGGTTTAATTGTATATTAGTATTAATAGTATTCATTATCAATATTTGTAATTTTTTATTATTATTATATATATATATATATTATGTGTGCGTGTAAAAAAAAAAGAGAGACAAAAAAGAAAAATGCAAAAAAAAGGAAAGAAAAGAAGAAAAAGAAAAAAAAAGAGAAGAAAGTAAAAAAAATAAAATAAAAAAGGGGAAATAAATTTTTGTGACGGTCGTCGGCAGTCCACTTGCAAATGTGTAATTTACAAACTCAAACCTCACATTCGGCATTTACGTCGAGCCGAAAAACCCCTTATATGCGCTCTCATAGCACGGTAGGAGGAAACCCGGTGCGACGCTTACGATGAGGCTGGGAAGCCTTGTACACATTTTTGTAACGTGGCGAGGACGTCTCTAAGTACCTGTACATGCTCTTATAGCCGTGAGCGTGCCACGGATAACCAATTGTATTCTTAAATAGGTACTTTGAAGCTCCATACACGCTCTCGTAGCATGTTGAGATTGAAGTTGTACGGCCTTGGTGTCACCTAACACCTACCATACACGCTCTCATAGCGCGGTGGGTTGACTCAATTTCCTATAGTTTTCCTTAAACAGGGGAGACGCTGAAAGACTGCCAAATATTTGTTTGAAGACGCACATAACTTGAACAAAAAGAAAGAACTTGGATAAAATAGATGACTTGATTTGAACCACATGAAATATAACTTAAAGAACTAAATCATACTCAAATCAATGAAATAGATTCATAAGTCATCAAATAATGAACAAACGAATGCTAAATCAGCTTGTGTAGAATATTGAAATGAATGTCAGCACAAAAGAATGAGACTCATAGAGGAAGATATCCGAACATAATCAATATGCAAGTAATAATCAAGTGGAAATGTAATGAACATGAACCTAATTCAAAGTTGAGCATAACTAAGATAAATGAGCAATAAAGAAACTTCATTTGAACAATGACATAATCAAAAGAAGATAAATAAGAAAGGACTCATGCATTTTGACCTTGAATCTTTGAACAATGATGAGTAAATCATAAATGATCATATCAATCATGGCCAAGGGCAGAGGCAGAGTGGGGGCATTGGGGGCACATACCCCCACTGGCCGAATGATTTTTTTTCGATAACCTTTATATATACAAGCTTTCAATGAAAAAGAAAAGCTAAAAATCATTCGGTTGAGTTCTCTCATCCATGAATATTCTCTCTCATCCCTCCCTAATTGTATTGCAAATAAAAGCTAAAATTCACTCCGTGTTGTACGTACAAAAAGCAAAAAATCCTTTAACCAATAAACTTTTTAGTATTTTTTTATCATTCTTAAAAAAAAAGATTCAATTTTTTTTAAGGAATCTATTTTTACTTGTGAAAATTAAATTAAATTAAAAAAAATTAATAGTAAAATTTTATTTGAATTAAAATAATTTTAAAGTTTTAAAAGAAAATTTTTCGTATAGTTTGTGTTTATTTTTGTTCGCTTGAGCAAATTTTAATTTTTTCTATGATAATATATATAACACAAAATTATTATTTTAGCCATGTAAAAATTGCACTTTAACCGCTATGAGAAGGAGCATAACAAAAATCTAGCACTCTATTTGGCAATTAAGGTTTCGTCTGAGATGTCTTTCTTATGCTTTTTAAAATAATTTTTTAAGTAAAAAAATTTTAATTTTTATACTATAAAGCTACTTTAAAAAAATGTAAGAAGAATATATTTAATAGCTTTTACAATGAATTGACTGTACAACGGTTTCAAAAAATGAAGACTCGGGGGAGAAATTATAGATAATATGTAAGTTTTTTTATCATATATTTTATTTTTTTATAATAAAACTAACGATTAAAAAAAAATAAAACTGCCAATGCCAATTCTAAGCCCGGATGAAAAAGGTTTAGAATTTTTTTACATCATAATTTGTGCCCCCGCATAAAAAAAATCATGGTTCCGCCTGTAATATCAGTTTTTGCTCCAGGTTCGTCCGGGACGAAGATGGATCGTCCGGGACGATCGGTACAGGTTATGCAGAAAATCAATTTTGGTTGTATGATTCGTCGGGACGAAAATTGGATCGTCTGGACGAAAATTCTCCCGTGAACCCTTCGCCAGGGACGATATGTCATTTTTCGTCTGGACGGAATTCCTCTCTTCATGGATCGTCCGGTACGAAGCTCGATCGTCCGGGACGATCAGTCTGGATATATATAGAATTGAGATATTTTGAAGAGAGAGAAAAAGCTGAGGAGAGAGAAAAACGAAGGAAAAAGTGGAAAAATGGATTTTCGGACGACGCGGAGCCGTTTTCGATCGAAGTGACTGTTGAGGAAATTGCTGTGCTCGAGGTAAGGCACAATCCGACTTTCTAAATTTTCAGAACCGTCGTGTTTGGCGGTATTTTCTGTCCGGATTTTGTTTCCGTTAGCGATTTTCGTCCGTATCTTTTGAACGGTTCAGCTTTTACCGCGTAACTTCTTGTATATCGTTGCCGTGCCGAGTGTGCACGTTTTGACTATATTTTGAAGATTTTTGTCCGGATATTTTTGATTCGACTGTGTTTTTAGTCGACTGGATTTTTCTGTGAACTTGGAAATTCTCTGTGCAGTAGAATAAATGTTCTGAAATGTTGATATCTATATTCTGTGCGAATTTGGTGAATTTTGATTTTCAGGAAAATTGTGTAAATTCCGTATACTGCCGTTGTGCTGCCCGATTTTTGAGTAATTCCTGATTTGTCCGGATTTTCTCTGAAATGATATGCTATCTGTATATGCTATGCAAAGGGAGTTATAAGGGGCCTGAATCCTATGAGATTCAGTTAGTGAAACGGGAAATCTGAAATGAGCTCAATCTGAAATCTGATATCTGTTCTGTTCCGGATCCGATGAATTCTGTTTTGGTGCTATAAGCACATCTGTTTTGGTGCCGTGAGCACAAAGGGAGACATAAGGGACCTGAATCCTATGAGATTCAGTCAGTGTCTGGGAAGGGAGGCATAAGGGGCCGGAATCCGTAGAGATTCCGTCAGTGTCAGGGCATTTAGCTATATGTATCTGTACCACTTTCTGTATCTGTTCTGTTCTGTACGAAATTGTGATTATGATATGATATGATCCGTACGATTCTGATTTCTGTTTCTGACTCTGTTGATTTGTTCCGTTCTGATACGATCTGTACGAATCCGATTCTGTTGATCTGATATGTCTGATCTGTTCTGTTTCTGATTTGATACGACTTCTGTTTCCGTACAGTTCTGTTTGATTTGATATCTGTCCGATTCCGTTCTGATTTCTGTACGGATTTGTCTGCTGTGTTGGTTTTGAGTTTCTGAGGATTTAGATTGGAGGTTTGTTGCTTTGCTGAGCTGTTGAGCTCACCCTTGCTTTCTGGTGGTTTTCAGGTTCTGGGAAGGGCAAGGAAGTTCAGGACTAGGTTTCAGAGTCTGATCAGATTAGGTACTTTTGTACTTTTGATTTTTGTACAGTCATGGCTTTCCTGTTCTGTCTTTCTTTCTGTTGAAAGCCATGTACTGTTCTGTAGATGATTATTCTGAGGAAATGAATTAAGATAGATGTTTTGTTCCGCTGCATTTGATGTTTTTAGTAGCTCTGTTGTTCTGTGTGCTTCTGTTGAGTTAAGAATTTGGAAGATCAGTTCAGTAACCTAATCCAAAGCCAGATCTTGGTTAGCTATTCCCCGTCGCGATCCGGCGCGGGCGGGATCCGTCTCGTCTCGGGTCGGGTCGTGACAAGCTTTTTTTTGGTATCAGAGCACTGGTTTTGGAAACAGGTTGGATTGTAAAACAGAGCTCTAGGAAGTGATCAGTGAGTCTGTCTGGGAGGTAGTTTTGGGTCGTTTGGCTTTTTATTGTGTTATTTTGTGTTGTTTTGTGATAGTTTTCCGGATTTTCTGGATTTTTTTGTATGGATCAGCCAGACCCAGACATGACAGACGGTCAGAGTGACGATCAGGCAGCACCAGTGGGGAGTACAGCCCCAGTGGTCGGTGCTGATACGCTTTCACAGTTTGCTTCACTTGTTGCTCAGATGATGAGCGAGACTCAGAGCAGAGCTTCGACTGTTAGATCTGAGGACATTGATCGACACCTGCAGTTATTTTTGAGGTTGAAGCCTCCGAGGTTTGAGGGCGCTGTTGAGCCCAGAGCTGCTGAGGAGTGGCTGAGGAGATTGGAGAAGACTTTTGACGGGATGCAGTGTCCTGCAGACAGGAAGGTACCATTGGCTGTTTTTCTGTTGGACGGAGAGGCTGAGCACTGGTGGGATGGCCAGCAAGCAGCCAGATTTCAGGGCAGATTGAACTCTTTGATCACTTGGGAAGAGTTCACTGAAGTATTTCAGAGACTGGTTTGTTCCCCCTTCTGCACGACAGCAGATGCAGGAGAGTTTTCTGAGACTTGTTCAGGGGAGCAAGACGGTGATGCAGTACGAGGCTGAGTTTACTGCATTAGCCAGGTACGCTCCGCAGCTGGTTAGCACGTCTGCTGAGAGGTGCTACAGATTTCTGAGAGGCTTACGAGACACTTTGAGGCAGCCTCTGATACCGTTCCGGATTACTGATTTCTCTGAGCTTGTGGAGCGAGCTCGTCTGATTGAGAATGACATGACGGCTACTCAGCAGCGGTGGACTGCGAGTAGGAAGAGGTTTGGAGGAGAGACATCTGGCAGTGGTTCCTCTGGGAAGAGGAGATTTGTTTCCGGATCTGGATCTGGAGATTCCAGGAAGAGCGGAGGATCGTCTGGTACTGCTACCAGTACGACTAGTTCTGGATCTGTCAGTACGGCACCTGTGTGCCAGAACTGTGGACGACGACACCATGGCCAGTGCTACAGGATGGCTGGTCTGTGCTTTCGATGTGGTCAGTCAGGACATCGGATTGCAGAATGTCCGCAGATGGGATTTGATCAGCGTTCTGAGCAGCGATCTGAGGGCTTTGTCAGACCTGTTGGTTCAGCAGCAGGAAGACCGAGGACTGTTCCTTCTCGCCCTGAGGGATTTGCTGGTAGAGGTGGTGGTTCTAGTTCTGCACCACGGAGACCACCTACGATTCAGAGGGAGCAGAGTAGTTCTGTTGCTTCAGCTCCTGTTCCAGTTCAGCCACGAGTTTACAGTCTGAGTCAGCAGGAGGCTCGTGATGCTCCGGATGTTGTGACAGGTACGGTTTACATTTCTGATCAGCCCTGTCGTGTTTTGTTTGACTCTGGAGCGAGTCATTCTTTTCTGTCCGAGCATTGTTTTGAGATTTTACATTTGGATTCGATGGTTTTACCGGTTTCTTTGTCTGTGATTTTACCGGCTGGGAATCCATTGATTGCTCGACAGTTTTGTTTGTGTGAGATCGAGATTTCTGGCAAGAAGTGGAAATCGAGTTTGATTCGATTGCCGATTTCTTCGTATGATGTGATTCTGGGCATGGATTGGCTGAGTCAGTATGAAGCCCAGATTGACTGTCTGAAGAAGCAAGTGAGTTTGCTTATGGCGGGAGAGAGAGTTGTATTTCAGGGATTACGAGGTGTTCTCTCCAGTCTGATTTCTGCGTTGGAGGTGAGCAGAATGTGGAAGAAAGGATGCCCAGTATTTTTAGCTTCGGTGCGGGATCTGAACCTAGAGGTTGGTTCTGTTTCTGAGATCCCTGTGGTACGGGAGTTTGCTGATGTTTTTCCTGAGGAGTTGGTTGGTTTACCTCCGGATAGAGATGTGGAGTTCTCTATCGATGTTTTTCCGGGTACCGCTCCGATATCGAAAGCTCCGTACAGGATGGCACCGAAAGAACTTTCTGAGTTGAAAGTTCAGCTTCAGGAGTTGGTTGACAGAGGTTTTGTACGTCCTAGTGTTTCGCCCTGGGGAGCACCTGTTCTGTTTGTGAAGAAGAAGGACGGTACACTCCGTATGTGTATTGATTACAGAGATTTGAACAAGGTCACGATCAAGAACAAGTATCCTTTGCCTCGGATAGACGACTTGTTTGATCAGCTTTCCGGATCTTCGGTATTTTCGAAGATTGATTTGAGATCCGGATATTATCAGGTGAAGGTGAAGGAAACGGATGTGGTGAAGACTGCTTTCAGTACTCGGTACGGGCACTACGAGTTTTTGGTTATGCCTTTTGGGGTAACCAATGCGCCTGCGATTTTTATGGATCTGATGAACCGAGTATTCAGGGAGTATTTGGATCAGTTTGTGATCGTCTTCATTGACGATATTCTGGTATATTCTGCATCTGAGGATGAGCATGCCAGACATTTGAGGATTGTGTTGGAGACTTTGAGGAGACATCAGCTGTATGCCAAGTTCTCTAAGTGTGAATTCTGGCTGAAGAGCCTTTCATTTTTGGGGCACGTGGTTAGCGGAGAAGGCATTTCTGTAGATCCCCAGAAGATTCAGGCTGTTGCTGATTGGCCAAGGCCGACTACGGTATTTGAGGTACGTAGTTTCTTGGGCATGGCCGGGTATTATAGGAAGTTTGTGAAAGGATTTTCACAGATTTCGACTCCTCTGACGAGACTGACTCAGAAGTCAGTACCTTTTGTTTGGACACCGGAGTGTGAAGCTAGTTTTCAGAGATTGAAGGAGTGTTTGACTTCAGCTCCAGTGTTGGCACTTCCGTCAGGTACGGAGGGTTTCCAGGTGTTCAGTGATGCTTCACTGAAAGGATTGGGTTGCGTTCTGATGCAGCATGGTCAGGCAATTGCTTATGCTTCGAGACAGTTGAAACCACATGAGAAGAATTACCCGACGCATGATCTGGAGTTAGCTGCAGTTGTTTTTGCTTTGAAGATTTGGCGTCATTACCTGTATGGCGTCAGATGTGAGATCTTTACTGATCATAAGAGCCTGAAGTACATTTTTACTCAGAAGGATCTGAATCTGAGACAGAGGAGGTGGCTCGAGTTGATCAAGGACTACGATTTGACTATTCAGTATCAGCCTGGGAAGGCGAATGTGGTAGCGGACGCTCTGAGCAGGAAGTCTTCTGGATTCTCAGGTATTCAGCTTACCTGTGATGACTTTCTGATTCGTGATTTGGAGAGATTGCAGTTGGAGGTGGTTTCCTCCAGTGATTTGGAGTTGGCTCAGATGAGTATTCAGTCTTCTTTGGAAGCACGGATTCTAGAAGCCCAGAAGTCAGATTCTGATTATTCGAAGTTGATAGCTCAGATTGGATCTGGTAAGACTCCTGAACTTCGAATTTCTGATTCTGGTGTTATTTTCTGTAAGAATAGGTTGTGGGTACCTGTGTTTGGAAACTTGAGGCAGGAGATTCTGTGTGAATCTCATCATTCTGGCTACACTGTTCATCCAGGCAGTGGTAAGATGTATGCTGACATGAAACTTTTGTTTTGGTGGCCTGGGATGAAGAAGGATGTGGCAGAGTTTGTGTCGAGATGCGAAGCCTGTCAGTTGGTGAAGGCAGAGCATCAGCGACCAGGTGGACTGTTGCAGTCGTTGCCTATCCCTGAGTGGAAATGGGAGGAGGTAACGATGGATTTTGCGATGGGTTTTCCTCGATCTAGACAAGGACATGATGCCATTTGGGTGGTTGTAGATCGATTGACCAAGTCAGCCCATTTTCTTCCGATCAGACAGACGGATTCAGTTGATCGCTTGGCACAGATTTATGTGAAGGAAATAGTCAGATTGCACGGTGTGCCTCGTGTGATCGTATCTGATCGAGATGGACGCTTTACTTCCAGACTTTGGAAAGGCATTCAGCAAGGCTTGGGTACGAAACTGCATTTCAGTACAGCCTTTCATCCTCAGACCGACGGACAGTCTGAGAGGACTATTCAGGTACTGGAAGATCTGTTGAGGCTTTGTGTTCTGGACTTTAGCGGAAGTTGGGAGGATCATATTCCGCTGATTGAGTTTGCTTATAACAACAGTTTTCAGTCCAGTATCGGTATGGCACCGTACGAGGCTTTGTATGGCAGGAAGTGCCGTACTCCTTTGACTCTGACGGAGGTCGGAGATAGTCAGGCTTTGGGGGCCACTTTTGCTGATGAAACTGCTCAGAAGATCAATTTGATAAGAGAAAGATTGAAAGCCGCTCAAGATCGTCAGCAGAAGTATTACAATCAGAAGCACAGATTTGTTGAGTTTCAGGTTGGTGACTTTGTGTATGTCAAAGTCAGCCCGATGAAAGGTGTGAGCAGATTTGGTCAGGTAAGCAAGCTTAGTCCAAGGTATGTTGGACCATTTGAGATTTTGGAAAGAATTGGAAAATCTGCTTATCGCCTATTGCTTTCTGATTCTATGCCGGATGTGCATAATGTGTTTCACGTATCCACTCTGAGGAAGTGGGTTTCAGACTCTGGGAAGAAGTTGTCAGCTGATGAGGTTGAGATTCAGGAGAATCTGGTGTACAAGGAAGAGCCAGAGCTTATTTTGGCGTACGACGTCCGAAAGTTAAGAAATAAAGAGATTCCGATGGTTAAAGTCCAGTGGAAGCACCGGACTGCACGGGAAGCAACTTGGGAGAAGGAGTCTGATATGAGACGGTCGTACCCGTACTTGTTTTGACTGAGTTTGGACTGGATAATGTCGAGGACGACATTTTTTTTTAAGTTGGGGAGATTGTAATATCAGTTTTTGCTCCAGGTTCGTCCGGGACGAAGATGGATCGTCCGGGACGATCGGTACAGGTTATGCAGAAAATCAGTTTTGGTTGTATGATTCGTCGGGACGAAAATTGGATCGTCTGGACGAAAATTCTCCCGTGAACCCTTCGCCAGGGACGATATGTCATTTTTCGTCTGGACGGAATTCCTCTCTTCATGGATCGTCCGGTACGAAGCTCGATCGTCCGGGACGATCAGTCTGGATATATATAGAATTGAGATATTTTGAAGAGAGAGAAAAAGCTGAGGAGAGAGAAAAATGAAGGAAAAAGTGGAAAAGTGGATTTTCGGACGACGCGGAGCCGTTTTCGATCGAAGTGACTGTTGAGGAAATTGCTGTGCTCGAGGTAAGGCACAATCCGACTTTCTAAATTTTCAGAACCGTCGTGTTTGGCGGTATTTTCTGTCCGGATTTTGTTTCCGTTAGCGATTTTCGTCCGTATCTTTTGAACGGTTCAGCTTTTACCGCGTAACTTCTTGTATATCGTTGCCGTGCCGAGTGTGCACGTTTTGACTATATTTTGAAGATTTTTGTCCGGATATTTTTGATTCGACTGTGTTTTTAGTCGACTGGATTTTTCTGTGAACTTGGAAATTCTCTGTGCAGTAGAATAAATGTTCTGAAATGTTGATATCTATATTCTGTGCGAATTTGGTGAATTTTGATTTTCAGGAAAATTGTGTAAATTCCGTATACTGCCGTTGTGCTGCCCGATTTTTGAGTAATTCCTGATTTGTCCGGATTTTCTCTGAAATGATATGCTATCTGTATATGCTATGCAAAGGGAGTTATAAGGGGCCTGAATCCTATGAGATTCAGTTAGTGAAACGGGAAATCTGAAATGAGCTCAATCTGAAATCTGATATCTGTTCTGTTCCGGATCCGATGAATTCTGTTTTGGTGCTATAAGCACATCTGTTTTGGTGCCGTGAGCACAAAGGGAGACATAAGGGGCCTGAATCCTATGAGATTCAGTCAGTGTCTGGGAAGGGAGGCATAAGGGGCCGGAATCCGTAGAGATTCCGTCAGTGTCAGGGCATTTAGCTATATGTATCTGTACCACTTTCTGTATCTGTTCTGTTCTGTACGAAATTGTGATTATGATATGATATGATCCGTACGATTCTGATTTCTGTTTCTGACTCTGTTGATTTGTTCCGTTCTGATACGATCTGTACGAATCCGATTCTGTTGATCTGATATGTCTGATCTGTTCTGTTTCTGATTTGATACGACTTCTGTTTCCGTACAGTTCTGTTTGATTTGATATCTGTCCGATTCCGTTCTGATTTCTGTACGGATTTGTCTGCTGTGTTGGTTTTGAGTTTCTGAGGATTTAGATTGGAGGTTTGTTGCTTTGCTGAGCTGTTGAGCTCACCCTTGCTTTCTGGTGGTTTTCAGGTTCTGGGAAGGGCAAGGAAGTTCAGGACTAGGTTTCAGAGTCTGATCAGATTAGGTACTTTTGTACTTTTGATTTTTGTACAGTCATGGCTTTCCTGTTCTGTCTTTCTTTCTGTTGAAAGCCATGTACTGTTCTGTAGATGATTATTCTGAGGAAATGAATTAAGATAGATGTTTTGTTCCGCTGCATTTGATGTTTTTAGTAGCTCTGTTGTTCTGTGTGCTTCTGTTGAGTTAAGAATTTGGAAGATCAGTTCAGTAACCTAATCCAAAGCCAGATCCTGGTTAGCTATTCCCCGTCGCGATCCGGCGCGGGCGGGATCCGTCTCGTCTCGGGTCGGGTCGTGACACCGCCTCTGATCATGGCCATGAGAAAATGAATGTAAACATGATAAATGATGAAAGCATTCAATGCACTATGAGCAAGACTTGAGGATGATGTTCGTAGGAATCTTGCAAATGGTTATTCTAAATGCATGCAATGATTCATCTATGAGTAGTGTAGTGATACACTCATAAGTAAAGCTGGAGATCTATCATCTCTAAAAGGCATGGTGAGTATGAAAGCAAATGATAATTGTCTATATCATTGGCAATAATACCGTGAAAATGATACATGTCTATTCCCTACAAGAAGAAAGACATATTAATAGTGGAGGGCTTAGAGGATGATGATTATTTGCAGCTCCTCAACAACCATGCATTTGCTAATATGGAGAACCATGATGATAATAAATCAAAACCCATTGCCAAAGGTGTAGTTAAGAAGCTTTCAGAATCTGGCAAGAAGGATTTGGTATGTAGTGAAAATAACAATGTGATACATCTAGATGTATTCAAATGAATGTCAACACACAATGCATTAAGCTCACTAGAGTTGATGATCAATATTTGACAAATACGTTGTTAAAGATTAATGCAAAGCTTGGTGGCCTAAACTCATGATTACAAATAGAAAACGCACGTGCTATTCCAATCATCTCAAGGATTGCAATAATTATTTTAGGAATTGATACCTTGCATGGCTCTCCTAGACGGTCTGATGTGCCTTCAATTGCTGCAGTTATCAATTCAGAGCGGTGGCCCATGATTTTGACATACATGGTATCAGTGAGAATGTAGTCTTTCAAGGTTGAAATGATTTATTCTTTATTTAAGCCAACAATAAAAAATAATGATGATGGCATAATTAGGGAGTTGCCTAATGATTTCTATACAAATTTTGGGAAGAGAAAGCTAGATCAAATCATTATTTTCAAAGATGGAGTGATGGTTGTGCATCTAACGTACCATTTATGGGCAAATACAGAGGGGCAACGATAAGCACGAGTTCGTACGAGCTGTCATACAAGACCCGTCAAATATCCAAAAATGCCCCCACATGCATTACAATTTGCACACACAAACACCAAGAAATGCATATGCAATCATCCACTTGCATGGGTCTCGGCAAGCGTGTTATGGGCACACACGTGCGTCTAGGGGTGCTCCGCGGGTCAAATAATAAAACAAAGTTTGAGCACGATCATTCTATGTGGATAGATAGGAGTCGACTCAGCTCGAACTATTAAATGAATATATGCCACATCATTGACAAGAATATTCATTTTTATAATTCATGTTAGGCCTTCAAGGCCCATAAAAAGGGACATTCGCCAATAAAGCATACAGTTGACATGAACCCGTTCCTCTGTTGGCAAGTTGACAGAGTCGACAAGGTTCAATTCATGAATGAAAATGCACATAAATATCCCGACGATGACTGTGCATAATGCAAACATCAACTGGAGGGGTTAACTCCAATATTTTAAAATTTCACTCAAATGTCCATGAAAATTCAAAACTCAAAGAAAATATTAAACAAAAAATATTTAAAATTGAATTCAACTATCATCCACTTAAAGAAAAATTCATACATCCTCCATAATAGTTTACCGAGGTGGACAAATTTGAAAATGCACTTCAACTTACAAAGAGTTAAGGATGTGTCACGTGTCCTATAACCGACGATTTTGCCATCAAATGGCACCACATGTAAATGGTTATAACCGATGCCCTCTTAATCGAGTTGTTTACTACCAAATGGCACCATTAAATTATAGTCATGCCAGAGTTCGGATGCTCTCAATGGCTTCAATTCCTTGAGATATAAATCAATAGGATATAGTCAATAAGGCACAAAGCCCTATGTTAGCTATGGTGGATTCATATTTGTCCCTTTAGACAAATACCAATCATAAGTTGACGAGGTACCCTTAGATGACGCAACACATGGTTGCCGACAAGAATCTTTCTATCAGGTTGGGTCCACTATCTCCTTTAACTAAGTAGACCAGGAATCATGATGACCTGGGACGACAGAACCATGGGATCTTGATCGGGTCCGTCATCCATTCCCCTGTCATCCTCTTTAAGCGCAAGATGATGAAATTTTCAATTTTAAATATTAAACTTTCAATGCCCAAACCTATGATGCTACTATATGCCAGATAACATGTATATTTATATATCTGATCGACAACTAGCCTTAATCGAAAGTTGTCTCTCGTTATCAGGAGGGGTAATTAACTATAGGGGCTTGCGCCTATAGGAAACCATAACTTAGATCATAAAGTCCTCACAAAATGAGGGCGAAATATCTAGGTAGTGTCTTATCTACAAGCCCACATGTCTTCCCAAAATTTACCCCAGAACTTAATCTGTTAAAACTCTCCCAAGAGCGGGGGAGGTCGGGGCTCAAATTTTTGGAGCCCACACATACTTCAATTTTCTTTTAAATGACACTCACACTCAACCCTTTTTTAGATCCCCGTATAAACCCTAACAAGAGCAAAAAATAACTCCCACATAGTTCTGAAATTTTCTTCAAAACAAAGTAGATCCGCATAGTAGCATTACGGTGCTCTTAGCAAGCGCTTAGGCACTCATATAGTGCCTTATATCAACTTGTCGTTGGGATTTAACAATCTAGTGTTGTAAGTCAGCAACTTAGTACTGACTACTTTGTAAAAAAATTTTAAAATTATTGGAGACATTCTACTTGATTATAAATTTATCAAATCAGAGTTCAAACAATTCTGAATTTAATTTCAAAACTTTTCTATTTAGATATTACTTCTAGATTTGTGTTGATCAAGTAGATTTTTTGGAGACAAATCTGGTGCAATGCATCGAAATTTGTTTAGGAATATCTATATTGTTTTGAGTTTGCCTAGCCACCAATTCAATTGTATCGAATACAATTGGGCACCAATACATTTATTCTAAATTATATTGAGGTGAAAAAGTATGCTCTATCAATAGAGATCATTTATGATCCCAACGATTATAAGCATTTAAGTTTGCAAATTAAAAAAAATATACGATCTTTCTGATAGAATTAAATTATATGAAGAAACAAAGCTGATTGTAAGATATGCACCTAAATTATTGTATCAGATAAAGAGTAGTTTCACATTCAAATTTTTGGAAGGGCTTCTAGGAAGGTCTAAACAACATAACATTCTGTTTCCTTGTATATAAATTTATTTGAAAGGGTGATTCAGATCTTAAAGAACTAGTTGAGTATGTGTAGTGAACTTTAGAGGGAGTTGAGAAGATCTTATTTTGATATAGAATTTGCATACAATAATAACTACAGTCAATTCTTACCTTATGAACAAAAACCTGAATCCAATATTGATTATTGATGAAAACTCTGGAAATTTTTAATTAAGTTACTATTGAATCAAACACAATGTATTAAAAGATTCATGTCATGATTATTCAAAAAATTTTATGTAAACTGTCAACTACCTAATGCAACCCTCAACTTTTCTCATCAAGGACTTTGAGACCTAGCAATGAAGAAAAATGATTCACGTAGATGACCCCACATAGTAGGATAAATGCTTGATGTTGTTGTTGTATGGTTGAATCAAACAAAAATATAATAAAAAAATAACACTATTATCTAACAATATTGCTATTCCAATAACATCAAACTAAACGGCTCCTAAGATAGAAGATCAGCTTATGAACAACATATAGGTTTACAAACTTATAGGAAGAACATTGGATAAAATATTTGAAACCAAGCAACAAAATTTATATTCATTCATACAGATGCAGCCAACTGAATCTTTGCAAAACTGGGAAACATAAGCACACGTTACAATTTGGTAATTAGTGTCAAGGTAAGTAGATGGAACTTATCAGTAGAATAAACAAGAAAAAGAAGCCCGTATACTGTATCTGAAGTTAGTTATTATATAATACAAGCCTTGATTACAATTCTTTGGCTGAATTGCCTTTGCATCCTGTCTCCATCACTCTAAACCCTACATTTTTTTCAACAAATTCAATTTGGATTATAAAAAGGTGATAGAAAGTTAGAATATTATAAATAATTCCAACCTGAAGATTACAAACAGCATAACAACATTTCTAGAATTCTACTTCCCAGTTGCTTTACGTAAACCACATCTTGTCTGATATGACCCCACTTATTGAGAGAAAGAGAGATTAACTTAACACAGCTGTCAGGCAAGTAAGATCTATTTTTGTTTTCCTAACTTGAATCAGAGTTCTCTGCTTACATGTGTGAAAGTAGAGTGTTCATATCAAAAGCTGTGAAAAATAGTAACTCAAATCTAAAGATAGCGATTCAAAATGAGGCTAATTTGCAGGAAACAACATTACATATTGACAAAAATAAGCTTTGTTTTGGCATTGGAAAACATTAGATTTTGAAGGAAAAGAAGGAAGAGTCAATTTTCATTTTGCAGCCTCAAAGTTACTCATGTCTATCATACGAAAAGGTCAAAAAGGATAGTTCGAGGATCATCATTAATGCCATCATCAATAAGCCTTACCTCATTTTTTTAGAACTGCCATACTAGTCTCGAGATTAGATATGAAAGTTCGAGGAATTACTTTAGGTTGACAGGTTTACTTATGTCTCTTTCAGTTACTTTCGAAAAAAACCTCTTTATATTAGCTTTAATATGCTCCTAATAGAATATATTAATGTAATAACGAGCCATGCAGCATGAGTACATGTAATCACATGACATGAATATATGATTCACACGAATCATTTGATCATAATTAAACCATCAACTCCTATTTCATTTATTAGATATTTGATTAAATGGAAATCAAAGTTGGGCCAATACACCAATGGTTAAAACTGAATCTCAATAGAAAAATTTCAAGCCTATGAGAAAATACCAATATAGCAGTTCTATATACAATACGTTTTTCAAACTCAAAAGCAATATCTTGAGCTGAAAAGTATGTAAAAACAGTATCACTTATACTCATAGTGTGCCAAGTCTTCAATGCATGTCTCACTTAAACTGATGAGTTATATCAGAGGAACTGCTTTGAGTTATTCCAAATGGAAAGTTAACCTGTTCAAAGTTCTAAATAAATATCCATAGATGCAACTTATTTAAATTTTCAGTATACACTAGTTTAATCCTCACATAATAACTCTTAACTTGTTGAGTGAATTGATTCTGTTTCAGCCCCTGTCGCGAGTAAATAACATACAACTTGCGATAAAAACTGGTCAACTATCTGCAAAGAAGCCATTAAGAGAATTTGGAAAAATTATATGGTATGCAACTTCTTCATCTTCTTGGTTTGAAAACCTTCAACTGTCCAATTAAGTTTCTTGAACTTAGTGAATAATTTTTTATTTTCTTTCACAATGGAAACCACTATGAAACCCGTGTAATCATCAATAAATATTAAAATGCAATGGTTAGTGGAATACATATGTGGCTGAAAAGCTTCATCAAACAACATTATAAACATTATAAGGAATGAGCCCCTTTTCTGAAGTAGATTTGTCAAACGAAAAAGGATAAGTCTTTCCATTTAACAATCATCACATTCCACCCCCTTGATAAATATTGGGTGATTCAGCAAATTCCTTATCAAGAATTTCATTGCCATAACTTTCAATTATCAACAATAAAATGGTCAAAATCTAACCAGTAAAATAGATGGACAACTAGACTCAATCCGGAAACATAGGAAGACCAAAAGAAATGCAAGCTTTTCGCCTCCTTTTTATTGCAGTCGATATTAATCTTAGAAATAGAGATACTTCAAAGAAAGTTCACATCATTTTGTTAAAAGAAAGAGAAAGAGAGACTAGTATCAACAATATTTTACTTCAAAAACACTTCATGCTAGGTGCATTGTAGACAACATTAAGTGTGAGGTAATCACCTCTAATATACACTTAAGCAAGTTTTAGAAGTCAAATTTTGCATTGCTTTTCGACTTCTAGGTGGAGATTTAGTTTCGGATGTTTCAAAATTGTCAATATACAGGTTTATGCTTTTGTTTGGCTATATATTCAAACATATCATAAATTGATTGGGTTTTATTGTAGACTAATTTAATATGAACTATAGATTAAATATGTAAAATTGTAATAAATTAACAGTAAAGTGCATTCCAATATTTTAAGTTATGTTTTATTTTGAATAAAAAAAAGAAGAATTTCCACAAGCTGGCTAGGACTGATGTGCTTTTTGGCCAATTTTGATCAAAATTCAAGCTTTACATAAGATTTTGGACTAGGTACAATAGAAATTGATACAAAATAACTGAAACAAATTGATTCAAAATTAAAAGTAACTTTTCCCTTGATTATCATGATGTCCTCCTTCTCCACATAAATGGTGTTGTTTTCTATAATGATAGTATCATGGCCTTAATAAAGTTGGAGCATAGAAAAAATGAACTAGTATCACTATGACGATGGATGAAAGCCAAACTAACTATTCATTATTCATCAAAGTTGATCAATGATTAGAAGCCAAATAAGTAAGATTGTTCTTGTCTGCAACTTCACCTTTTTTCTTGCTTGAAATCAGCATTCCTTCTAGTAAAATCCTCGTAAATTTTTTTTTTCGAATGAAATCATCTTTTCAAATGATTAGGAAATGGCAGGTCACATGGGTAAGTCAAAAAGTTTCTAACTACATCCAAAAAATGCAAAAATGGCTAGTGAGCTTATAATATTAAAATCAGGTAATATTTGAAAAATCATTATAAATTTAATTTAAATAAAAAATGTGTTATGTAACCTATTAATTTGCATTCACAGAATCTAGTGAATCTAATGGAACAAAAATCATGCCTCAATTCAATAACTATAAAATAAATTTTATTAAATTAAAATTTGTATGTGCTTAGATCTATTTTAAAATATATAAAATTTTTATATAAAAATATAATACTTAATAAAATTTCAAGCATATAGGCTTATTACATTTAATTAACCTTATTAAATATTTTTATATAATTTGTTAAATTATATGCAATATAGAAGCATTTAAAAATATATAAATTAATTAAATTAATTTAATTAAGGAATCTTATTGATTTCTAATTTAAGCTTATGTTCCTTAATTGGTAATATGTAAGAACATTAATAGATATATTAAATTATGAGCAAATCAAATCATGCAAATAAAATTTTCTAGATCTCTAAGATACTCCTGAATAAATATAACATGAATTATTATTTTCAAAGCTCCAAGCTCTCTATCTTAATCCATCATGAGTTTTTATGTACTCAAATTTTGATCAAATTTGTATTGTGCAATATACATTCCATACAATTAGTCATCTTGCACATCTATAGAATCAATGCACCTGAAATACTTAATATACATATTGAAATATTCAAGAATATGTTTATTATCATCAAAATGAATAAAATAGATTATTGAGAATTTGACTTTTAATAGGAAACAATGGAGAAAAAGGATTCATGTAGCCGACCTACCCCACGTAGTGGGATAAAGGCTTGATGTTGTTGTTGTTGTTGATGAGACTTATAAAGCCAACATATTTGAATTGAAGTAGATGCCTAACTATTATTACATGTTCCCCTTAATAATATCTTACTTTATGCACACTTAGGTTCCTCTCCAATGAAAGCTTCTATTTGACAACGGTTTCCTATTCCATCTACTATTGTTGGGCTACTTTTGTTAGTGATTTTGATTAACTTTGCTATGATTCTATATTCCCTTGAGCCATTGATGGGTTTTGTTCTACCTTTCTTGCTGGCCTTACTCCACTACTAATGGCTTCTTTCTACTGGTTGTTTATATACTTTTAGAATGGTTGTTTAGTTGATGGTTCTCCTTGTCCAGGTTTTATTTCTTTTAAATTATGTTGTTTGGTTTCCCAAGAAACCTTCTTAGCTATGTTATTTTGCAACTAAATCTTAAGAGTTATTATGGCATATTGGTTCTTTGTCTTAAGAATTGACCGCTTTGTTATTTTACCTATTTGGGGTCTTAGCCTTATTATAAATCATTGACTATATGATTCAAAATTAGTTTAGCTAGTATGGTGCCTCTCGGTAGGATCATTATGCTCAACTTTGATGCATAACATATTACTTGTTTTGATGAAGATGAATTTTCTGAATTATCTCTTTTTAGTCTGAGTTGTTTGCTTAAATTATGTATTTTGATTTTTTGTATGCGCTTACTCTTAAATCTGTTAAATGTCTACTAGTTGCAGCATTAAAACCACCTATATATGCTCAAATGGTATAAAAAGTCATCTTTATAAACAATAATATTGTCATTAAGAGAAATTTAAATATATTACACATCCCCATCTTGATTGTGATAACATGTTTAGAAAAAAAAAAGCAGCAAAAATTACTTATTATAGTGCTTGGTATTTTACTCTCACCATTGCCATCCATATGTCGCCATCTCTAGGTTTAGATTCATCTGCACTCAACATTCTCTTAATTGGCCCTTATTTAAGTCAATCTGCTTTGATTTTGATTTGTTAGGGTCATTATTCCATATACTCCGTATTCCTCACCATAATAGATGCCTGGCAATATTTTCCTGACATCAATCCTATCTCCTCATGTTTGCAATCAAACTGGATTCGTATCAGCTGGTTAGACTAGATTGCATTTGTTGACTTCATGAGCCTCATAATTTATTCTATTAATTTGATAATAACAAATATATACTTGGATGTTTTAATATGCATGCTAAGTATTTCAGGTGTATTAGTTTCCTTGTACGGTATATATATTGCACAATCCAAATTCGATCAAAATTTGAGCATAGAAGAACCCATGATAGATCAAGATGGATAACTTGGAGATTTAGAACTAATAATTCAGTTTATATTTATTTAGGATAGTTTGAGGTCCATAAAAGTTTACTTGCATGGTTTGATTTGCTCACAATTTAAGATATTCATTAATATGTTTTATAAATTATCAATTAAGAATAATAAGCTTAAATTAGAAATCAATAAAATTCTTTAATTAAATAAATTTTATGTTAATGTTCATATTTTTAAATGATTCATATATTACATAAATTTAACAAAATTACACAAAGATATTTAATTAAGATAATTAAAAGTAATGAGCCTATATGCTAGAAATTTTATTAAGTATATTTATGTATTAGTTTTGAATTAAAGTTTTTTACAAAAAATTATCGATATATACATGATTTTATCTATAATACTTTAAATTGTTATATAAATATTTAATATATTTTTAAAAAGATCTAAATATAAACAAATTTCTATTTTAATAAAAAATATTTTATGGTCACTGAATTGTAGCTTAACTTTTATTCTATTGAATTCACTAGATTCTGTAAATACAAATTAATAAGTTGCATGACAAATTTTTTATTCAAATCGAATTTCTAATGTTTTTTCAAACTTTATCTATTTTTATATTGCATGTTGACTAGCTGCTTTTGCATTTTTTAAATATATTTAGAGATGTTTTTTTACTTATCCATATGATTAGTCATTTTCTAGCAATTTGAATCTATTATTTCCTTAATATAAATTAAATTTTTATTAAATATTATATTATTAGTTGATAAAATAATATTAGATTATTAATTTTTTTTAAATGAAGTTAACTTATATATTTTTTACAAATACATCGCATTCTCTTCATATGAGGGTTGATCCGAACTTTAAAAATTCTAACAAACTCCCTCTTCTTGTTTCATTCTTTTCATGCTAAATCTCGAGAGAAAAACATTATATTTTTATTCCAAGTGACCTACATCTTTGCAAGAAAAAATTAGGATTGGTGGATTCAAGCTCAAGAGTTGGCTAGCGTAGTTGGATGTCTGCTATATTTTTTACTTGCTCCTATTTTTTTATCATTTACTTTACTTATGAAATCTTAAACTTTGTGTTTATTTATTCTCTTGTCAATTAACATTAAAATTATATTATTTAATCATAAAAAATACCCCAATTCACCCTTTCTCTTGGGGTGTGATAGTCATCCAACATCACTCTATTAGGATCAATGTTCCTATTACATGTACTATGAATAATCTATCATTATATATAATTTATGTATGCCAACTTAACATTATTATAGCCTTCATAGTGTTCAATTGGTCACTTAAGTAAGCATTCAACCAATACAATTTTCATTTATCTTACTTCCTTAGTACCCAGTCGATATCCATTCATTTTCACATGAGTACAATCTTAGCATAAGGCCCCTCAAGGATGATAGCCTCTTGACGTAATTCATCTTTTCTCACCCCATTCATTTAGAATCCATTCAGATTTGTTTTCCTGCCACATGAATTCTTATTGACATCCTTCTAGATGTGACAATTCCATATTGTAGTTATCATGATGTGTCTCTAAAATGATCACTCATTAATGTATCGGGTAGTGGTTTCCACCTGTTAAGCACCTTGCCTAGATGTCAACTATATAATTCTGGTGCCTTTACATGTCCTCCATTTCGGGTGGTGTCACAACACTTGGGCTTCGTTTGGGACGGCTTTTCTATTGCTTTCTAAAACGGAGTTTTAGTACAAAAATAAAAAAAATTTGTACTAAAACTCCGTTTTAGAAAGCAGTAAAAAAGCCGTCCCAAACGAAGCCTTATTATCTCTTTTAGTTGGATGTATCTAGATTTAATGATACTTCAATCCTTTGAACTTTGACATTTCATGATTCATGTATCCTCAAGTAGCTGCTCCAATTCCCACAACATTTCAACATGGTGACCTTATTGAGACTATTAAGCTAAAGGAAAACAATCATAAGGAATTCAACATTCCTGGGGGATTGAAATCTAAGAACTAACCTGATAAAAGATTTCGCCTATATTCTTTATGGCTACTCATATTGTACTGACTTGGTTTTATGCTCACTCCATCAATTCTTTCTAGTAATTTCAACTTAAAATTTTCTCCGCTAGGTAAACTCTAGCCACCTCAACAATCCCAATTGGTTAGACATTTGAGCGGTGCAATCCAAATTGCATGTCATTACCCAAATCCTACACGTAAGGTATATTCATTAACTTTTAATTTTTCTAGCCCGTTTCATCTTATAGTTAAAGAAATCTCAAACCTAGGAAAGGTACACATACTGGCTTTAGCCTTCCACCCCCTCAGACACTTGCATGCGTCAAGATTCTCTATCCTAAAGGATTTTGCAACTCATTTAGATTCTTGCCATTTACATAATTACTTATCACTAATTTTTTAAACCAAACAATTTTCATATTTTTCAAATCTTAGCTATTTTTTTTTTTGGTATTATGACTTGATTTTTCATTATAAATTAACTAAATACTAGCTTTATCATTCAACCATTCACATTTTAAATTTAGCTCAGCGTTGCCTTGCAATATGAGTTAGATCCATTTCCAATATGGTAATTTGGAAAAATCTAAGAAAACAAAAGCATTTACGAATGGCCTTGTCATTGTAGTAACCAAGAATCCAAGATGTTATTTCTCTATCCGCACAGTTCATCTTGATTCTCTCTATCATCCTTAGATCTTGTCAAACCCTATCACATCCTCTTATAATAGTGCACAATCCTCTTTTATCCTCTCCACTATTTTCATGAAGGCATTGTAACACAGCCATAAATGCAATCCTTTGATATGCTAGACATCAGTTTACAGAATGAGTAACTACAAAATTCTGGTGCCTTTAGTTGTCATTTATTTTGAGTAGAGTCACAATGCTTGTTATCTCTTTTAGTTGGATGTATCTAGACTTAAAGATCCTTTATTCCTTTGAACTTTGAAACTTCATGATTTATGTATCCTCAAGTAGATACTCCAATTCTCACAACATTTAAATATGGTGACTTCATTGAGACTATCAAACTAAAAGAAAACAATCTTTAGGGATTCAAGATTCTTTAGGATTAGGAACTAAGCACAAACTTTAAAAAGATTTTGCATATATTGTTTATGGCTGCTCATATTGTACCAACTAGGTTCTATGCTCACTCCATCAATTCGTTCTGCTAATTCCAACTTAGAAGCTTCCTCGCTAAGTGAACCCTAGCCATCTCGACAATCCCAATTGGTTATAAGACATTTGAGTGGTGCAACTTTTTCTAAATTTCATCTCATTACCTAAGTCTTGATAGGTCAAAGTATTGTGTTAGGATGATTTCTAACTTCTTATCTGGAAATATCAACAACCTTAGAAGATCCAATGCTTAACAGAAATTCGCTAACATTTAATTTTTCTAACCCTTGCTTCATCTTATAGGAATATAAATCTCCAACCTAGGAGAAGGTACACAAACAAGGTCTAGCCTTCCACCCCTAAATAAACAAATGTGCCTTTCTATCCTAATGGATTTTGCAACTCATTTAGGTGTTATTTGCTTGTCTTAAAAAGGAATGTAGTGTCTAAGGAATGTAGTATAAAAGAATTACAATGAATTTGAAATATTGTAGAGTTGTTTGGTTGAGTTTAAAGTAAATGCAGGTTTTTATTTTTTTTTGTTTGACTTGAAATAAAATGAATGCAGAGTAAAGTGAAAACAACAACAATAGAGGTGACCGATGGGGGTCTGCGACAGTTGCCGACGGTGGTAGGAAGTAGGTGTGGGCTCCGAAAATTCACACCCCAGCCTCTCCTACTTTCGGAGGAGTTTTAATGAATTAAGTTTCTGGGTAAATTTTGGTAAGACAAATTGAGTTTGTAGATAAGATACTACCCAAAGATTTCACCCTCATTTTGCGAGGACTTTATGATCTGAGTTTTGATTTCCTATAGGCGCAAGCCCCTATAGTTAATTACCCCTCTCGATAACAGGAGAGAACTTCGATTAAGGCTAGTCACCAAACATATATGTAGGAATACGTGATATCTGACATATAGTAGCAACATGGGTTTGATATTGAGAATTGATATTTAAAATTGAAAATTTACCACCTTGCACTTAAAGCGGATGGTGGGGGAATGGATGATGGACCCGACCAAGATCATATGGTTCCGCCATCCCAGGCCATCGTGGTCCCTTGTCTACTTAGTCAGAAGAGGTAGTCGACCCAACCTAACAAAAGGATACATGTCAGCAGCCATGGGTTATTTCTTCCAAGGGTACCTTGTAGACATGGGGTGAGTATTTGTTTAAGGGGACAAGTTTGAATCAACCTTAGCTAATAGAGGGCTTTGTTTCATATCAATTATATCAATTTGGTTCATATCTCAAGGATTTGATGTCATTGGAGAGCATACAGGCTTTGGCCATGGCCGTAATTTAGTGATGTCATTTGGTGGCAAATCACAGTTTAGAGGGCCACAATTTATTTAGCGGCAAAACTGTCGGTTAGAGGACAGGTGCCACGTCCTTACTAGTAAGAGACTATTTCAGAATGAATCATAGTGATATTCTCAACCAGACATTAACTATTTGTGAGCTGAAGCAATTTTCAATTTTTTTCACCTCAACAAACTATTGTGGAGAGTGGATGGGTTTCACTTTAAGCGTTTGATGATTGATTTCATTTTTAAATATTTGAGATTTTGTATTTTTGATCTTTCATGGGTATTTGGGTAGTATTTTGAATATTTGAGATTAAACCCTCTTGTTGAGCTCTACGTTCAACACATCCATCATCAGGGTATTTATGGGAAATTTCATTTCTAGAAACATGTTAAATCTATCAACTTAGCGACAGAGGATCAGGTCTTTCGAAAGCTTTATATCTTTGTTAGTGAATTATTCAAGAACACAAGATTATGCTTGTTGCAACTATCACGCCTCTCCTACTTATATTGCTAGTTGAGACTTTACTCACAATTATTCAAAAGCTATAGGTTAATTAATCTCCATTGTCGTCTATAATCATTCACAAGTCTTCTTGTAGTTGCTTGAAAGTGAACCGTCATGTGTGTAGTAAGTTCATGTTCTTGCTTGCGAGTTGACTAGCATTGACAACAAGATTTCATATGATTGATTGAATATTAATATTGGCCACAAGATGCTGCATTTGTTATATATCTTCTTGTCATCTCTCTTTTGCATTTTGTTCATGAATGACATACATTGCACTCATCTTGTCCCAACGAATGAGTTGCCATATTTGCACAAACACTATGTTCCTGTCCATAAGCATGTGCCAGTCATTTCCTTTTGTATGCAATGAGTTTCATGTATGCTTGTTTATGTTCATCTGAATATTTTAAGCTCTCATTTAGCATTTGGTATTCCCATTTCTACTGTTCATATATCACATTGGAATTCGGCTCATTGCTTGTTAATTTAAATTTTGTTTCCTGTAGTCTTCAAATTCTTCGTTGTTTGTTCAATGTCAAGTCCCTTGTGTCATTTTCAAGTTCAAGTTCATTGACTTTTAGGTTCCTTGTCATTCAATTAGCCAATTCAAGTCCCCTACATTTGCTCTGAATTTCGGCAACTTCCCGGCATCTCCCTTGTTGAGGGTAAAACTATAGGAATCTTAGCCTGTCTGTCATGTCAAGAAAGACGTTAACTGTCGGTGTCAGGTGACACCACGGCCGTAGTCTTCATCCCAATAATGTCAAGAAAGGCGTGTATGAGTCTTTGAAGGTACTTGCTTGAAAACATAGTTATTTCCCCCTCCACGCCAAGCGAGCACTTAAGGATTCTTAGAAGTGTCCCCACCACACTATGAAAAATGTGTACAGGGCCTACCCGCCTCACCGTAGGAGGTTGCACCGGGTCCCATCCCATAATGTTAAGAAAAACATGTATAGGAAGTTTTCAGGTGCGTTGAAACTCCAAGAACAAGTTTCTTGAAGTTTAGGACTTTTATACCTTCACGGGAATGTCAACGATGATGGTGATGACGAGGCAATGACGTTGATAGAAAAATGCCCAAATATATTTCCTTTCTTCTCTTTTTTTCTCTTTTATTTTTGAATTTTCTTTTTCTTCTTTTTTTAGAATTATACAAACACACATACATACATATATATATATATATATATATATATATATATATATACCACTAATACTAACAAACAACTAATGGCATTAGTTAGAAAAAATTGACTATGCTAATTAACATTAATAAATAACATAAACAGCAATGGGAAAAACAATAATAAACATAGAAAAATACCTATTATTTGGATTTGATTTCGAGTAGATTTGAAGGATTTTTGTGGGTTTTAAGTGGGCTGTAGGAAGATGGGTTTACGTGGGCTATTTTGGCTGGGATAGTGAAGTGATTAATGAGCTATTTGTAAACGGGTCTTTAATGGTTGCTAAGTGAAGTGCGGCAGGGCTGTAGAGTGAAGTTGTCAAGGAAGCAATAGAAGGCCACAGGTAGGGACATTGGGCAAGACAAGGATTGGGAAAGTCGACTGCTGTGTCTTGGCTCGACAGAGGATTTGAGAGGATCGTGTATGCTATGGCTAGAGTAGTCGATCGATCAACTAGAGCTTGATTATGGAGGTCGGTTTGCGGTAGGAAGAGGTAGTGGAAGTCGATTATAACTCGTGGAAGAGACGCTGAAGTCAGACAAGTCAAAGGCAAGATGAGGTGTTGGGTGAGGTAGAGCATGGACACCTTGGAGGGGATAGGGCAGAGGCAGTTTGGTGTATGAAGAGGGAAGATGGGGAGGTTGGCTACAAGAAGATTTCAGCTAAGGAGGAAGAAGGGGTTCGGGTCACGTGAGGCTTCAGGCGTATGAGGGGAGAAGAAGGCGTTAGTTTGGCAGTGGAAGAAGACTCGTTTGCATGAGATTGAATGACCGAAGCTGAAGAGGTCATTCTGGGAACAATGGCCTGAAGCCCCAGTCTCTCCAAAGAAATCTGAAACATTGTCAGCCCGAGTTTATAGGGTCTTGAAGACTGTGAAGGAGAAAGGACTTAAAAAGAAAAAGTTCTAGTGGCCTTTAATAATTGAGGCCATAACTCCGCCAATAGAGTGTCTATCCGTTGCAGTGGAAAAAGAAAAAAGAAAGCAGGTTCCACCCGGTGAGCATCAGGATATGACACATGAATCGCATGTTCAGAGATCCACTGTTGAAAGGTCCCAATGGAAGAGAAAACAAATTTGGATGTCGAAGCCTCACAGAGAAGAAAAAAAGAAAATTCTCTTTCCTGACCTTTGAAGTTTTGGTATGTGGAAAAGGCGGTCTCGAACTTTTGGAAGATCACATGCATATACGTTGATAGAGGAAATTGCTGTATCTTCCTTATTTGAAGGAAAGCTAAGCTTGGTGATTTTAAATATTTATTTGGGAATCTTGATGCGAAACATGATGTCGACCCAAATAAACATTTAAAATGCCCCCATCTTGTAGGGAGATTTTAGATAGGTTAAATTTAACATTTTAAGATTTTAAATATTTATTTGAGAATCTCGACGTGTAGCACGATGTCGACCCAAATAAATATTTAAAATGCCCAATATCATGCAGAGAGATTTCAGATAGATCTTATATTTTAAGGTTTTAAATATTTATTTGGGAATTTTGGCATGTGGCATGATGTCTATCTAAATAAATATTTAAAATACCCCTAATCTTATGGGAAATTTATGACATTTTTTTAAAATGCATTTTTGTATCATAAGAGAATTTCAAGTTATAAGAAATATATGCTAATAAACATGTATGAAATTTATAGCACATTAAACATAACAGGTTTTCGCTTGAGCATAGGCTGCGGCGTGATACTGGTGTTTCTCAAAATCAATTTGGATTCATGCCGGGTAGGTCGACTATGGAAGCCATACATTTATTAAGAGGTTTGATGGAGAAATATAGAGAAAATAAGGAGGATCTACATATGATATTTATTGATTTAGAAAAAGCTTATGATAAAGTTCCAAGAGAAGTGCTATGGAGAGTTTTTGAAAAGAAAGGAGTCAATAATGCTTATATTCAAATCATTAAAGATATGTATGCAGGAGCTATTACTTGTGTTCAAACACAAGGTGGATTGACCAAGTATTTCCCTATTTCGGTTGGGTTACATCAAGGATCAGCCTTAAGCCCATATCTTTTTGCTTTAGTCATGGATGTTCTCACTAGACATTTGCAAGAGGATGTACCTTGGTGTATGCTTTTTGCTGATGATATTCTTCTTGTTGATAAGACTAGAGAGGGAGTTGAAGGTAAACTTGAATTATGGAGGTCAACCTTAGAGTCTAAAGGTTTTCCCTTGAGTAGATCTAGAACGGGATATATGGAGTGTAATTTTAGTAGTAATAGACCTAGTGAGCGGATTGTGACTTTGGGTGATCAAGTCATTAATAAGAGTACACGTTTTAGATATCTTGGATCTATTGTTCAGAGTGATGGTGAAATAGATAGGGATATTATCAGCAGAATTCAAGTTGGATGGTTGAAGTGGAGGAATGCATCGGGTTTGTTATATGATAGAAATGTACCCCTCAAATTTAAGGGAAAATTTTATAAGATGGTAGTGAGGCCTGCAATGCTTTATGGTACCGAATGTTGGCCATTAAAAGAGAAGCATAATAATAAGTTAAGTGTGGCCGAGATGAGGATGCTCAGGTGGATGAGTGGCTTTACCCTTAGAGATAGGATAAATAATTTGCATATACGTGAAAAGGTTGGAGTAGCTCCAGTAGAAGATAAGATTAGAGAGAGTCACCTTAGATGGTTTGGTCACATAAAACGGCAGCCTTCCGATGACCCGGTTAGGAGAGTAGAGGTATTAGATTTGACTTATGTTAAGAAAGGTAAGGGTAGACCTAAAAATACTTGGTTAGAAAATATTAGGAATGACCTTTCTTTATTAGATTTAAACGAGAATTGGACTTTTAATAGGACACAATGGAGAAAAGGATTCATGTAGCCGACCCCACATAGTGGGATAAAGGCTTGATGTTGTTATTGTTGTTGTTGTTGTATTAAACATAACATGCACAAAATACATCGACGGTATGAGCCTATGACCGTACATGTCAATAAGTTGATAGGCTCCTCCTTGGTATACATTCTTGACGACGAAGAGGCCTTCTCAATTAGATGCGAATTTACCACCAGTTTTCAGTGTGGGATGATTGGACTTCTTTGTACCAGGATCAATTCCCCATCTTGAAATGCTCGAAGATGCACCATTCGATCAAATGATTTTGCTATCCTCCAAATCCTCACTCGGTAGATTTCCATCTTCCTACAACCCACCTGAACCCATCTTTGTATATCAGTACTTCATAGATTACAAATGGCTGGATGTCACCAGGGATCCTGAACTCTTCTCAACCCAGAGATACTTCATATACTGGTGTAGTGTTGCGGGACAATGTCGTATTCATATAGCCAAGGGTGACCCAATAACATCTTGAATGAAGTATCCGCATCAATTACATAGAATTTTTCTTATGTATGAAGTTTTTCAAATACAAGAGAGGGCATAAATGATCCCAGGATTTTCTGCCCCTTCTCATTGAAGTTATGTACCATAAATTTATCTTGCTCGAGATGCACAACATCGAGGCATAACAATCTTAGTGCTTTCATGCTTATAAAATTTATAGAGGATTCATGATCGATTAGAATTTGGCTGATTATCATTCCGTCGCTCTTTGTAGTAACATACATATAACAGTTATGATCCGTCATTCTGAGCATCATGTTATCTTTGGTGAAGGTGATGATCGCCTCATTACAACCTTATAAAACCTCAATCATGTTACGCTCAATGAAATACGCTTCATATCTTTTGGTGTCTTTGAGAGCCCGAATCAAAATCTCCCAAAGATCTTTAGACATCAGAAAAGCATCGTATATGCTAAGTTGTGCATGGATCTTGCATAGATGGGATAAAATATTATAATCTATCACCTTAGTTGAAGTGTACTTCTTCCTAGGGTCCTTAGGGATAATATTTTCATTGATAAAAATCTTGCTCCCCTTGTCTTTATTAGAGACCACTTTCTTTGGAGGAGATAAACTTTTGCCATTTCTCAATTGTACTCGGACAATTTCATCTGGCTTAGACCCATTCAATGGAGCATCTTCCTCAGAGTCTGCCATCATAGCATCCAGAGGTTCATTTTTAAAATCACTCTCTAGCTTCACATGCTCAATTTGTGATGCTATATCATGCTCGAACTCGGCTTCATTTGGGAAGTATAAATCTTCCTCTGAACTATATCCCATTGATGACACCGCTAGGCAAGTTTCAACAGCTATTTCTTTGGCATATTTTCTTTTATCGGAGCAATTGGTGTCACCAAAACGATTTGATAAGTTTCCACTGGAAGAGATTCTTCATCCGTCTCATCTGCTTCATCAATTTTAAGCTCTTTCATAAAGTCAACGAGCTTGATAGGAAGCCTCATAACATGGTAGTATTTATTCAAACTGTCAATAACCCTTTGCATCGTTGTCTTTTTCTCCTTATGCTTCTTAAGTTTGGTCTTTCTCTTGGTAGACTTTGTCTTTCCTAATTTTGAGGAACCAACTTGATTTGGTCGCTGTTTGGAGGTAAACACTTGTACCATAGCCAGCAAATTCAAATCTAGCACCGACTCGGTAGGAGATTTCCACTTCATGACTGAAACTCATTCCAATTGCTTCAGATTTTTTACAGTTTTCATGTAGACAGCAGTTTCTCACTGCTCCTCTTGTGCTGCCTTCTTCTCAATTTTTATTTCTTCAATCGGCAGTACAAGAGGATGTGACCACCCAAGTTGATTCTTTTCTAGGGTGAGTGTGACAATGTAAGTTCCCCTCTCCTATATTTTCTTTCATGTCAAATCTTTGAAGATATAACAATCTTCAATAGGATGGCCGAGTACCTAATGATACGGACAATAATTCTGGTCACTAGTATATTTCAACTCCTTTGGCCTCTTGCACTCCGACACTTTTAGACCAGCTTTTAGCATTTGTAGAAATAACGTGGCGGCACTATCTCTTTTAAATGAATATTCTTTATACATTTTGTCCTTGAGGGATGAGAACGCTCTATTACCAATTCTCATTATCTTATTCGAGCATTCTCATCCACCTTGAAAGTTCGTGGTTTATCATTACCCTCGAGTATCAGCTTCGGTTGGGGATTAGGGTTATAGGCATGTTTTTATTTGTCTTCGTATTGCACTAGCTGCTTGTCTTTGTCTACATTGTTAACCACCTATTTTTCTTTGCCATCTCTTGAGAAAAACATAGAGTCGGCTTCACCTCTTTTGGCACCCGAGGCCTTAGTCTTCTTTGGCTTATCACAGTGGTTTTCTGATCTTGACAAATTCAGTTTCTCAAGCTTGATCACTCTATTCAACAGGTCTTGAAATGTGGTGATTGTGATCATGTATAAAAATGGTTGCATCTTATCATCGATGTTTCTCATTAATAATTGCACAACATGCTCTTCTTCTAACTGCTGCTCACATTTCATACTTAAATTTCGTCAGCAAGATATGTATTTTAACGCTGACTCGTCTCACTTCCGCTTGTCTAAAGTAATGTAAATGATTGTTATCTTTTCAGTCGCACTGACGAACCTCTTCACAAACATAGCCTCCAACTCTGTGAAAGTCTTCACATAATCGTTTGGTAATTTAGCATAAAATTTGAAAGTAACTGTTGCTAAACTACTGACAAATTGCCGGAAGAGTTGGGTGTCATTTCCTTTAGTATTTTCACAGGTGACCTTGAATTGCTCCAAGTGCTGTCTAGGGTTGTTATTACCATTGAAGATATTAAAATTTGAGATAGAGTACCCTTTCGGGTACGACACTTAGTCATATTCAGTGGGATACGGGTGACCCTTGCCCACCAATTTCTCCGTCTGATTAATTGCTATGATAGCCTTGATCCTCTTAGTGATTATTCCCAGCAACTGTGCAGCCGTCACAAGCTCGGAGATACTTGTTATATTCTGTGGAGTCGGTTGGCGGGTGAGGTTATGTACCTAGTGACCTTCAGGAACACCCTGTACTCTTGAAACTTGAGGCTCTTGGAGATTTGGAGAATCCGCCGGAAGATCGGGCATGGGACTGATGGTAATAGTTATCTGTATCATCTGCATAATCATCGTCATATCAGTCATCTTCACATTCAACTAAGAGATTTCCCTATCCTTAACTCTCATTTGCTGTCTCATCTACCTTCAAATGCCTGCAAGCGTGACATCTTCAATATTCAGAGGATTCTCTCTGCCCTCTTCTCCTCGTTCTTCTTCTAAAGAGAGGTCACCTCCACCGGTGGTGGACCCAACCTCATGGTGATTCGGTGTATTTGCCTAGGTGGCAGCCGCCAATTTTCACCCTCTTAGTTTTCATCATAATAGGCCCCATTATCGGCATTGGAATGCCTCACCATTTAAATTACTTTGACGTTCATGGCATATTCTATTTCTTCCTCCTCTTTTTCTTGTATTCAAATCTTCGAGCGGCGGCACAACTAAATTTTCGGTTCATTATTGGGTAGGAAGATTTTCTTGATCTGCGGGCTGTGATCAAAGTTTATTTCTTCCTTTGACGGGGTTAATGAATGACAAGATCACCTGGAAAATTCCCAGTGTGTCGACCACCGGGATGGATATCATCATGGGCCTTCTTTTGGACACTCTTCTGATGTTGTCTGTTGGATAGGGCGGATTTAAAAAAATCCGCACCGGAAGTCACGCCCAACCTTTTCTTTCTTTCCATTTTTTCTTCCTTTCTGCGAGGCTTCGGCCTCCAGATTTATTTTCCCTTATATCGGGACCTTTCGGCGATGGATCTCTGAACATGCAGTTTAGGTGTCACACCCCTCTGTTCACAGGGTGGAACCTGCTTTCTTTCTTTCCTTTTTTTGGAATGGATAGGTGCTCTATCGGTAGAGTTCTTCTGGCCTTGATTACTAAAGGCCGCTGGAACTTTTTCTTTTTAAGACTTTTCTCCTTCACGATCTTCAGGATTCTGTAAACTTAAGCAAATATAATTTCAGTCTCATTCTTCTTCGGAGGAACTGGGTCGTTGAGCCGTTGATCCCAAAAAAACCTCTTCAGCTCGCCGAAGTAGCTATTTCTTTTCACCCACCTTAAGTCGACAAATTTGTTCTGGGTAGGAACATTGGCTTCAGGTTCTTGGGAAGGCAGGTTCGATGGGTGGACCAGCAGTTATTGTTAAGCTCAGAGCATAGTATTTTTCTTTCTCCTCTGCCTCCTTGTGAACCTTCCTCCAGATGAGGAGGCTTCAGTATCGTGCTTTCAGGGTGCAAATAACCTGGTTGGCATAGTAATGGTGTTGATAGTCACCACTAAGATATTTCCTATAGCTACGACCCTCTTGGTGGCCGAGGCTTCTGGCTGTGATAGCCGTTCAAATACAGAAATCTTTCCACAAGGATTTTCAACAGTTTTAGTGGCTCGTAATGTTGGCAGATGCGTGCGACATGTAATAATTTCATTAGTAAGTCACTGCACTAGCAGATGCAAATGACATTCAGGAGTTCCGGCAAAGTGGGGCCTCCTTGCAAGCCCTTCAAATTCCATTCCATTCATAGGAACGACGACAATCATTACAGTAGCTGCAGGGAACTATAGCTCACCGAATTGAATGGTGGCTCTAGCATTTCCTGCATTGATGACGACATTTGTAGTTGGATGCTAGTGTCACATCCCAATTAGATGGTGAATGAGGTGTTTTATAGATCTATCTGTACAAATGAAAGGCAAGTGTTATTAATCATCATCTGATGCATCACTATACACTTTTAAAATGAAGAAAGTCAAGAAACTTACACATAACAGAAGAAAAAAATAGACAATATAAACAAGCAATGAAAAAGAATTTAAACCATGCTTAATGAAATATTAATGGATTTATTAATCATTTTAGAATTGTTGCAACCCATGACCCCGAGCTTGAGATTTTGATGATGCCAAATAATGAGTGTTTTGGAACAACCTTTCATTGAATATTATTTTATTTGCTATTTTCCTTGAGCACTAACATTTCAGGAAGATCACAAGTGACTCAGGAAGACTCAAGACCGGGTAGATTAGGAGTATGAGTCAAACATTGTATTTTTCCATTTATTTTATTTTTACTTTATTGAGTCTGGCCACAAAATGCGTAAGAGTAAGAGCAACCATGCACACACACAGGGGGAGAGTTGTTTTTTTTTAAACTGCAAAATGTAATTAAAATTCTTCTCTGGAGATCGTACTGTACGATTTTAATTCGTACCGTACGATCCAAGCTATGTGGACGATTCTGTACATAGATCGTACTGTACGAAACCCTTTGTACTGTACGATATGTTCAGATCCAAAACCCTAGCCGTAGTTTAGTTTAAGTGATTTTGCGCCGTTCGTACTGTGTGAACATGTTCGTAATATACGATCTATTTTAAATACTTACTTAAATTAACCCGTGATTAGTGCATGTAATCCAGGCCTAATTAAAATTTGAACATCGTATTGTACGAACCCGATCGTACCATACGATGAACAGAGACGAAGTATGATCGTCCCGGATATCGTCCTGGACGATCTCTTGGTTTTTGTCACATCGTACTGTACGATAGTAATCGTACCATACGATGAACAGAGACGATATCCGATCGTCCAGACCATCGTCCTGTACGAATAGTATCTTGTTGGATCGTACCGTACGATATTATATCGTACAGTACGAATTGTTTTTGAATTGTTCGTACATCTTCGTACCAGGACGACGTCTGTTTATGAAGATCGTACTGTACGAACAATAACGGCTACTTTTGAATTCAGAGGTTTTTGGAGCCTTTTTTAGATATCAATCAAGTCCTTTTTCAGTAAGATTTACAGAGGGGGTGAACGTGGTTAGAGAGGGATTCCAAGGGAGAGAGCTCTAGAGAAATTCTTGAGGGTTGAGAGAGGAAGGAGGAGGTGAGCGTTGTGAGGGAGAAGATGTGTGAGGGAGATCACACGGTTGCTCCAAGCTTGCTGCATCTTGCTCCTCCTGTGGCCCGAGAAGGATTTGAGGGAGGATCTCCAAGGGAAAGGCTCGTCTACATCCGTTACCTCAAGGTTCTCTGCCTTCTCCAGGAGGGAGAAAAACGAGAAGGTTCTCTGCCGTCGCCAGGAGGGCGAAAACAGAGGTTGGCACTCCGCCACGCCGGGTTGGTGAAAGGGAGGTTTGCAAAGGCTTCTCCGCCTTGCCCAGGGGGGCAAAAGGAGAACTATTTTGATAGTGAAAATCCCGGAGTGGAGGACTCCGGGGAGTGGACGTAGGTCATATTTTGACCGAACCACTATTACGTTTTACTTGCTTTTAATTTTTCATATCTATTGCATGCTAAATTTTGTGGAAGAAAAAATTGCTTAAAATTTTGTTATAAAAGTTCAAAAACAACAAAAAAATTAGAACTCTTGTTTAGGGTTACTTTTATTAAGAAAAAGATTTTTACAATTCACCCCCCTCTTGTCGTTTAGTAATTACAATTGGTATCAGAGCTAGTTTTTCAAAAATAGTGTTTTAGAAAACCTTGAAAAAACGATCATGTCGAATTTTGGTAATCGTAACACTGCGGAGGGTTATTCAATAACTCATCCACCACTTTTTGATAACATACCGTTTGATTTCTGGAAAATTAGAATGTCTACATTTTTGCAATCTATAGATTACCGCATGTGGATGTTAGTAAATGATGGGTATGTTGCACCGTTTAAAATTGTTAATGGTTTGAAAACTCCTGTACCGTTTATTGAATGGAGCAATGAGGATAGGGAGTTAGCCCAACTGAATGCTAAGTGCTTAAACTTCTTTTTTTGTGCATTGAAATCTGAGGACTATATGAGAGTATCTACTTGTGCTTATGGTAAGGAGATTTGGGATAGACTGTGCATTACATACGAAGGAACTAATGAAGTAAAACAGTCTAGGCTTAACATTCTACTGCATGATTATGAATTATTCCGTATGAAACCTAGCGAAACAATTTCTGACATGTACACTAGGTTCACCCAAATCGTGACATCCTTGCATGCATTAGGTAGAGAAATTTCAAATTCTGAGAAAGTGAATAAAATTCTTAGAAGCCTACCTAGTTCCTATGATGCTAAGATAACTGTTATCACTGAGTCCAAAGATCTTAATGTTTATTCTATTGATAACCTTCTTGGGTCACTCATTGCATACGAGCAAGGAGTGAGCCAAAGGCAAAGTGATGCAGGTGAAAAGAAAAAGGAGCGGACGGTGGCATTAAAAGCTAGCAACTCAGAAAGTGAAAGCTCTGCAGGGGAGGAAGACGATGAAATAGCACTGATGACCCGACAGTTCAAAAATTTCCTGAAGAGAAAACAAAAGCGTCATCAGAACAGCTGGAATAAAGATAAGAGCTCAAGGCCCAATAAGGCTTCATCTGATACAATTTGCTTTGAGTGCAGGAAGCCAGGTCACCTTCGAGCTGATTGCCCCAATCTGAAGAGTCAACCAGCAAAGGAGAAAGGAGATGACAAAGCTAAATACAAGAAAGGAAAGACAAAGACACAGAAAGCTTTTTGGGCCGACTCTGCCTCAGAATCATCAGAAGAAGAAGCAGAGGAGGAGGTAACAAATTTGTGCCTTATGGCTAATGATAACCTTGATCAATTGGATCAGGATGAGGTATGTCAACTTTCTTATGATGAATTATTACTTATTTCTGAGAATATTCATGACTCGTATAGGAAACTGAAGAAAATGCATGCTAAACTTAATATTGAATTTAGTTCTTTACAAATTGAGCATGCTAACTTAGTTAAAGAAAATTCTGATTTAGATAAAGATCACATGTTACTTCTTGATGAGTATGATGCATTAAATAAGAAGCATATTGAACTAATTGAAGTGCATGAATCCTTGAAAACATCGCATATTGAACTAGATGTAGAGTTTGAAAAACTAACTGCACTTGCATTAGAAGTAGATCATAGTGAGCACTTGCTATTGATAGAAGTTGATGGATTGACAGCTCAAAATAAAACTTATAGTGAGAAAATAAAAGAACTAGAAAATGAAATTGCATCACTCACAGTAGGCCATCCTAGAAAACCCCCAACACAGCATGCATCACAAAACTTTAGGAAGAGGCACCACCACCCACATAGATTAGTAAACCCATTTCCTGGTGTTAGGTGCTTCTCTTGTGGCATGTTAGGTCACATAGCCCGCACATGCACAATTCACCGTAGGACACACTTAGTATGGAGACCTAAACTGCATCCATCACAGCATAACATGCATACATCTCATTCATGCAAGCATAAGGAGGAACCCAAACTCACTTGGGTTCCCAAATCTAATCTTTGAATGAAATTGTAGGGATGCTCTCATAAAAGACCTAGTGAGAGCATGTGGTACCTGGATAGTGGCTGTTCGCGACACATGACTGGAGATATGAAGAAGTTCATCTATTGGAGACCAAAACTGGAGGCAAAGTAACGTTGGGAGACAACACTACCAGGAAGGTAATAGGCTCAGGTATCGTTGGTAATGCTAAGAATTTTTTAATTGAAAATTTTTTACTAGTTGATGGTTTAAAACATAATTTACTTAGCATTAGTCAACTGTGTGACAAAGGTTTTGATGTTAAATTTTTTACTGATAGATGTCTGATTAGTTTATTTGGTGAAATAATTTTAGAAGGAAAACGAATGAACAATATTTACATATTAGACCTTGATTGCGTAGATAACTCAAAATCATTGTGCTTGAAAATAATAGTTGATGACTCGTGGCTATGGCATAGGAGACTATGCCATGCTAGTATGAAAACTCTTAGAAACATCACTCAGAAAAACCTAGTTAGAGGTGTACCTAAGTTAGACTTTACCAAGGATCACTTATGTGATGCTTGCCAACTAGGAAAACAAGTCAAATCATCCTTTCACTCAATTAGAGATGTGATCACCTCTAGGTCACTAGAAATTCTACACATGGACTTATTTGGACCCGTTAGTACAGCCAGTCTAGGTGGAAAGAATTATGGATTTGTGATTGTAGATGACTTCACTAGATTTACTTGGGTAAGATTCTTAGCACACAAGAATGAGTCTTTTGAGGAATTTAAAGTTTTCTCCACATGGATTCAACGAAAATTAGGTTGTGAAATATCAACAATCCATAGCGATCATGGTGGAGAGTTCCAAAATGATAGGTTTGAGTCATTCTGTCAAGAGATAGGAATAGAGCACAATTTCTCAGCTCCTAGAACACCCCAACAGAATGGCATAGCAGAAAGAAAGAATAGAACTTTGGTAGAAGCTGCTAGGGCAATGTTAGCGGAGTATACCCTTCCTAGATACTTTTGGGCAGAAGCAGTCAACACAGCCTGTTATATTTTGAACAGAGTAAACATTAGATCGAAGCTGAATAAAACTCCATATGAACTCCTTAAGGGTAGGACACCAAACCTTTCACATTTACATGTCTTTGGGTGTAAGTGCTTCATCTTAAATAATGGTAAACATCCCTTAGGAAAATTCGATCCCAAGTCTGATGAGGGTGTCTTCTTAGGCTATTCTTCTGTAAGGCCTATAGAATTTTTAATAAGAGAACCCTTGTAGTAGAAGAATCCACCCATGTGGTATTTGATGAATCAGATATGCCCTCAGAAACTAAAATTGAAGATGATGAAATAGAGGCAATTCAAGGAGTAGAGACTATGACCTTAGGAGATAGGGTCGAACCTCAGGAAGTTTTGCCTAGAGAATGGAGATATTCTTCTAGTCATCCTAAAGAGTTAATTTTAGGAGACCCTTCAAAAGGTGTAAGAACTAGGCATGGACTTAGGAAGGAGGTTAGTCACTCAGCATTCATCTCTACGATAGAACCTACAAGTATAGATCAAGCCTTAGGAGATGAATTTTGGATTCTAGCAATGCAAGAAGAGCTGAATCAATTCACCAGGAATGATGTTTGGGAGTTAGTCAAGAGACCTAAAGAGCAAAGTGTTGTTGGAACAAAATGGGTCTTCAAAAATAAGGTGAATGATTCAGGAACAATAATAAGGAATAAAGCAAGACTAGTAGCTAAGGGGTACAACCAGATTGAGGGGATAGACTTTGAAGAAACATTTGCCCCGGTTGCTAGACTAGAAGCCATAAGAGTGCTCTTAGCCTTTGCTTGCTTCAAGAACTTTAAGTTATATCAAATGGATGTAAAGAGTGCATTTCTGAACGGGGTAATTAAGGAAGATGTCTACGTTGAGCAACCCCCCGAATTTGAAAGCTCACAATTTTCAAACCATGTATTTAAATTAAAGAAGGCACTGTATGGACTAAAGCAAGCACCTAGAGCATGGTACGAAAGACTTAGCTCCTTTCTTTTGGATAGAGGATTTAAAAAGGGTAGTGTAGATACTACACTCTTTTTACAAAAGGTCAAAGAAGAAATTCTCATTGTTCAAATATATGTAGACGACATCTTGTTTGGATCTTCGGATAAAAACTTATGCGATGAATTTTCAAAAACAATGAGTAATGAGTTTGAAATGAGCATGATGGGAGAACTTAATTACTTTCTTGGCTTTAGTGTAAAACAAATGGATAATGAAACCTTTCTTAACCAATCAAAGTATATTAAGGATATTTTAAAGAAATATGAAATGGATAGTGCAAAACCCATGAACACCCCAATGAGTTCGACAATCCAATTAGATAAGGATCCTAGTATAAAATCAGTAGATCAGAAAAAATATAGAGGAATGATTGGATCCCTTCTTTACCTGACTGCCAGTAGACCGGACATAATGTTTAGTGTGTGCCTTTGTGCCCGTTTCCAAGCCGATCCTAAAGAATCTCACTTAACTGCTGTCAAAAGAATTCTTAGATATCTACTAGGCACCCCAAACTTAGGAATTTGGTATCCCAGACACAGCACTTCCTTTGAAATCCTAGGGTACTCAGATTCTGACTTTGCAGGATGTAGGATAGATAGAAAGAGCACCTCTGGTACCTGCCAATTCATCGGACAATCATTAGTTTCTTGGTCCAGTAGGAAGCAAAACTCAGTAGCACTTTCCACAGCCGAGGCAGAATATATTGCAGTAGGAAGTTGTGTTGCACAAGTACTATGATTAAAACAACAAATTCTTGATCTTGGACTACCTGTTGGAACCATCTCGATCATGTGTGACAACACAAGTGCAATTTGTATCTCTAAGAATCCAATTCAACACTCTCGAATGAAACACATAGACATTAGACATCATTTCATTAGAGATCACGTCGCTAAGGGAGATATAGAATTACATCACATCGCTACAGGAGATCAATTGGCAGACATATTCACAAAACCTTTAGCTTTTGACACCTTTAGCACCTTGAGGACTAGATTAGGTGTCATAGATATAAATGCATAAAAAAATAATAATAATAATAAAAAAAATAATTAAATTAGGGCTGCTCCTGATCACCACACACTCACCACACCAACACTGTGCATTGACTGTTCATCGTACTGTACAACCTACATCGTACTGTACGATACATTACAATCCACATACCATCTACCAATAGGCTGATTTCAGCTCTGTTGATCGTACTGTACGACCTACATCGTACTGTACGATAATCTTCCCGCATAATTGCATACCGTATTGTACGATTTCTTCTTCGTACAATACGATCCACGTCAGCAACGGATTGGGACGAATTAAATCCGGTTGGTACGACATTATTGAGTATCGTACTGTACGATACCTCTGTTTCGTACGGTACGATCCACATCAGCACAAAGGACAAATTTGAGTTAAAGCGGTTCGGTACGATATTTATTATGTATCGTACTGTACGATACACCTGTTCGTACAGTACGAAACTTTTGGTCAAAAGTCGTACTGAGGCCTCGGGACGATTGATATTCGCCTGATCGTACTATACGATACCTATCGTACTGTACGATTTGACTGCCTTTTCCCGAAATGACCGGTCAGAGTATTAATTGTCTATCGTACTGTACGATCCAAGATCGTACTGTACGATTTCCGAAATTTCCTATAAATACCCTTGCCTAGGCTGTTCAATTCACTCAATCCTCTCCTCACTCAGCCTTCACTTCGTTTTCGTGCCCTCTTGCGATGTCTAAACGAGGTCGGATGACTGCTGGAAGCTCGTCCTCGTCGAGTCGCCAACCTGATCGCTTTCTGAATAGTGAGAACGAGGAAGCCTATCACCGATACAAAGCCTGCAAAATTTCCCCTTCGAAAATGCTTAATCAGGCCGCTCTCAATTTCGAGGTAATGGGCCTCTTTGCTTCCACCACCTTTCAATTTCTACTCACCCTGGCATTTCCATATAATTCTGAACTTCTTTTTGAATTTCTCGCCAACCTCACCTACACCGTCGATAACACCACTTTTCACTCCTTTGTTTGTGGCCGCACCATTGAGATAACTAGAGCCGACATCGCCCAATATATTGGGCTGTCCACTGAAGGACCTATGGTTCGCTCGTTTCTTACCGATGAATTTGATTGGAGCGATGTAAATAGAGTCCTTAGGAATACTGCTTTTCATCAACACCAGCCTCTTGTTCAATCCTTAACCCGAAATGCCTGTATAATTCAACATGTTCTTCGAACCTCTATCATACCCAAAGGTGGCGACCGTATCAATCTGACCCCTACCTTGTCCGTCGCTACCTACCTTATTATGTCCAACATTAAGTTTGATGAGGTCGATTTGATTAGCAACTATATTCGCCACATGACTTTTGTTCGTCTACCTACCACCCGACGAAAACAGAATCTGGCTCTTGGTCACCTAATAGGATATATCCTCCACAATAAATATCAATTATCCTACCCTGGTGAACCCGACATGCTTCCTATTTTTTATACTGATGCTTCCTTCCGTATTCTCTTTCATCGGGGTTACGAGCCTGAAGAACCCGTCTTTGATGAAGAAGAAGGAGAAGATGCCCCAGCCGCAGCTCCAGCTCGACCACGACGCCATGCCGCACCCGAGCACCTGCACCAGCACCAGCACACCCTGATGATGATTTAGTCGCCCGCTTCGACCAGCTGCAGACTCGTCTCGACATGCATATTCAAGAACAACATCAGTAACACGAGACTGATATGCAATGGTTTGGAGAGCGTTTTACTGAATTGATCACCACTTCGATGCTCTATTTCAATATTTTCAGCTAAATCCACCTCCACCACCAACTGATCAGGACCCGTCTGACTAGATTGTCTGTGTTTGCATTGTAGTTTTTCTTCTTTTGCTTTTTTGCTTTTAGTTGCTCCTTTTTGTGCTGTCAAAAGGGGGAGAAGTTTTTTGTAATGCATGTTATCTAAATGCATTCCTTTTGTTTCGTACTTGCTTTTAGTATTTTTTTTCTTGTGTTTAATTTTAAAAAAAATATAAAACAAAACAAAAAAAACAAAAGAAATGTTTTTCTTTCTTACTTGCAACAAATTATTTGACATCATCAAAAAGGGGGAGATTGTTACAACCCATGACCCCGAGCTTGAGATTTTGATGATGCCAAATAATGAGTGTTTTGGAACAACCTTTCATTGAATATTATTTTATCTGCTATTTTCCTTGAGTACTAACATTTCAGGAAGATCACAAGTGACTCAGGAAGAAAGGAAGACTCAAGACCGGGTAGATTAGGAGTATGAGTCAAACATTGTATTTTTCCATTTATTTTGTTTTTACTTTATTGAGTCTGGCCACAAAATGCGTAAGAGTAAGAGCAACCATGCACACACACAGGGGGAGAGTTGTTTTTTTAAACTGCAAAATGTAATTAAAATTCTTCTTTGGAGATCGTACTGTACGATTTTAATTCGTACCGTACGATCCAAGCTATGTGGACGATTCTGTGAATAGATCGTACTGTACGAAACCCTTCGTACTGTACGATATGTTCAGATCCAAAATCCTAGCCGTAGTTTAGTTTAAGTAAGTGATTTTGCGCCGTTTGTACTGTACGATCTATTTTAAATACTTACTTAAATTAACCCGTGATTAGTGCATGTAATCCAGGCCTAATTAAAATTTGAACATCGTACTATACGAACCCGATCGTACCATACGATGAACAGAGACGAAGTATGATCGTCCCAGATATCGTCCTGGACGATCTCTTGGTTTTTGTCACATCGTACTGTACGATAGTAATCGTACCATACGATGAACAGAGACGACATCCGATTGTCCAGACCATCGTCCTGTACGAATAGTATCTTGTTGGATCGTACCGTACGATATTATATCGTACAGTACGAATTGTTTTTGAACTGTTCGTACATCTTCGTACCAGGACGACGTCTGTTTATGAAGATCATACTGTACGAACAGTAACGGCTACTTTTGAATTCAGAGGTTTTTGGAACCTTTTTTAGATATCAATCAAGTCCTTTTTCAGTAAGATTTATAGAGGGGGTGAACGTGGTTAGAGAGGGATTCCAAGGGAGAGAGCTCTAGAGAAATTCTTGAGGGTTGAGAGAGGAAGGAGGAGGTGAGCGTTGTGAGGGAGAAGAGGTGTGAGGGAGATCACACGGTTGCTCCAAGCTTGCTGCATCTTGCTCCTCCTGTGGCCCGAGAAGGATTTGAGGGAGGATCTCCAAGGGAAAGGCTCGTCTACATCCGTTACCTCGAGGTTCTCTGCCTTCTCCAGGAGGGAGAAAAACGAGAAGGTTCTCTGCCGTCGCCAGGAGGGCGAAAACAGAGGTTGGCACTCCGCCACGCCGGGTTGGTGAAAGGGAGATTTGTAAAGGCTTCTCCGCCTTGTCGAGGGGGGCAAAAGGAGAACTATTTTGATAGTGAAAATCCCGGAGTGGAGGACTCCGGGGAGTGGACGTAGGTCATATTTTGACCGAACCACTATAAAATTCTTGGTGTGTTTTTTCCTTATCGTTATTTACGTTTTACTTGCTTTTAATTTTTCATATCTATTGCATGTTAAATTTTGTGGAAGAAGAAATTGCTTAAAATTTTGTTATAAAAGTTCAAAAACAACAAAAAAATTAGAACTCTTGTTTAGGGTTACTTTTATTAAGAAAAAGATTTTTATAATTCACCCCTCTCTTGTCGTTTAGTAATTACAAGAATAGATGCAGGTGATTCTCTAAAAAGTTTGAGATATCACCTTTCACAATATGCTGAGACTTTGAAAGTTGAGATAGAAGACTTTTATAACTATATATTTCAGCAAATCAAGTTAGAGCGATACAAGTCTTTCAACAGATTGAAGCTTAAGATTTAAATGAGTGTAAGATATCAGACTTAACAATCCAAGATGTGGCCGAGTCACTAGCAACTTCATCTACTCAACAAGCCAAAAGAAATGTCATAGTGTAGGAACCCCCACTTCGTTAACTCATTTGTAGGGATTATAAGAAATATGAAGGCTTATCTGAATCGATAAGTCCAAGTAACCGTAGTCAACTAAATTCTCCTAAGTGACTGGAGAGTCAAAGATATAGTATGAATAATGAGTTTCAATCAATAGCTACCGAATGCATGAAAGCTCTTAGATCTCAAATTATGAAGGATGACTTCAAATCCGTAAACCTCAACAAATCTATCTTTTTTTTTGAAAGAAATGCTAAAATGCATTAAGAAAAAACAGCTAAAAACCAACAAATCAAGTCAAACCTAAAGCATCACATTCCTCCTTCAAGCAATAAAAGAAAGGAGGAATAAAAGCATCACGAAGATCTTCCCACAAAAAAGATCTAATTAGAGCAAAATTAGCACAAATATCTGCTAATTTGTTGCCGTCCCTATTCGAATGAGAAAAAGCAATTTGCTTAAACTCAAGCAAAAAGGCCAAATTATCATCAATTAATCTACTAACCTTCCAATTTTTGCCGCATTTTGAAGCATCTTGATGATATTGAGGTTGTCCCCTTCAATGATCACCCCTTGAGCCTCAAACATCCAACTTTGAAACACATTCTTCAGCTATAAAGCCGCAAGTAATTCCAGATATGATACGTCCCAGTGTAAAGAATGATTTCCAAAAGCAATTAAAAAACGTCCCTTCTCATCTCTGGCAACGCCACCAATCCCAGCCGAATGATTCCTCATAAGAGCTGCATCTATAACAAATCTATCTTGGGGAGCACATTTTCCACAGCTCAAGTTAAAGCCTGAACATGCATATGAGGTTAGACTCAACGAGCTTAGATGGGGATGAGTCGCTGACAGCTTCTTCTACTTAATAAGTTATAAGAAAGGCCGTAGTAGAGGAACCCCTATTTCAGCAGTCAAATGAGAAGAGCTATTAAATCTTAGCTCATCCAATATGATAAGTTCAATTAACTCAGATTGAAATCTTCTCGACTGGTTAAGGGTTAAAGTATTACCTATATTTGGTACTACCAATTAAATCCAAAACCTGCAAATCCCTCAACAAGTCAGTAAAGGACAAAGTGAGAATTGAAGAAATTCTTTTTTAACAAGTCCGCGAAAGTATAAACTGAATGACCGAAGAAATTATCCCAAAGTTCATAAAAAGCTTAAGGCTGAACTAAGAGGACTTCGTCATCCACAAATCCGTTATGCATAAAGCTATGGACCGATGACCACTTGCCACCGACCTATTATAAATCTAAGGAGTTTCAGTCACTGGCATTTGCTCATTCATCAAGCCTCCCAAAGCAAAAAATATAGGGCTGAAGATACGAAAACCTCATAACAAGTTAGTCGGGACTAATCAGGTAATCCTTCACTAATATCCCTGCATAAAGCACAGGGCAGAAGGAACCAAAATCTTACAACTCAAACTAAAGATGTGAAAAGAGTGTAACTACTAGGTCTAACGAGTGTCTAAAGCTATGAGCACAACAATCACAAAAGTCATAAGAGCAGTAAAGATAAAACTCGTCGACAGCTGAATTTATAAAATTACATCATTTTATTAATTCAGAATTTATATACAAGTTTTTATTCTACATCTTTTTACAATCTTACATCAATAAAAAAGGAGAAAAAAGTACATTGTTTTTCGCAAAGGACTAAAATATGTCTCCTAAATCAATGCCTGAAGAGGAAGTTGATAGCCTTGTTTTACTTCTTCAAAAAACCAGGCTTCTTACACTTCTGGGACCTATACAAAGCAACAAAAGCATCAACAGAAAGTAGAGAAAAGATTATGCAAATGTATGTAAAGCTACTAAAAGAAAGGTGTAACTGAACCTAGGTCTCCTATAGTAGCTCACGAACAGATATCACGCTCCTCCTGAAACCTGAGTAGGGTAACAAAGGTATCAATATGCAGCTAAAGAAAGAAAAAGTGCTGCATAAACTAACAAAAATGTACTTGAGCTTAAGCCTCCTATTGCAGCTAACAGACTGGATCCTGTCACTATAGTGACATCGACAAAAAAGTTAGGCATCAATATATATGCATAAAACAAGCAGGGTAAAAATAAAGCAAAAGCTAGCAAAGAGGGAGTACATGAGCAGGAGGAGATGTAGAAAACTTGAGGCAGTAGAGTCATGCAAACCGATGAATTTGTAAAGCTCAAGCAAACTCTAGACAACACCTGCAATTATATAACAAAAATATTATATTCATAAATGATTGCAATACTGACAAGTATTGAACAGTTATAAATATGCAAGAAATTTATGTTGTGAGGGTGTCAAAAGAAAACAAAGGAGTGGTAATGTTATCTACAAGGGTTAGTTTATAAAATAATGCTCTAAAGATCTAAGTATGATGTGCCCTATCACTCTCTTATGAGTCCCTACTTTACTAAAGTTAATATGTCAATCATATTATCGACTACAAGCGCATCCAAAGATTTATGAAAGCACATAAATAGACTCTTGGAGATCTGCAGAATGAAAATCTTAGCATAACATCCAAACAAGCATTTGGAGATCCGCAACGATGAAAACCTCTTTGTGACATCCAGAACAAATATCTAGAGTGTTGCGGATCTATGGTTTATGGTTTTGATGATAGTAAACATTCCTTATTTCTCTACGATTGCCTTATGTGCTAACATTTCAGGTCCACACGATCAGACTGCAATCTGGAACCAGCTCAAGATTGGGTAGATAAGGTCTGTGTCAGTTTGTAATCTTTTTCCTTTCTTGAGTCTGTTGTATTTGGTGTGGCTATAGCTTGGTAGAAATTCTCTTGCTCCCTATATGATTTCTGTTTTTGGTAACATCGTCCGGGACGATGTTAATATTGGCCTGGACGATCTGTCCAAAACTAGAAACCCTAATTAGGGCATCCTCATTAAGGCAGCCGTCAACTGATCGGCCTGGACGATACTTGTATCGGCCAGGACGATAATCTCAATTCAGAAAGAATCAACCGCCATAATCAGTTTAGGAAGTCTTTGTTTTAGGAAATCGGCCAGGACGATATTATTGTCGTCCAGGACGATCTAACTCAATCATGCCTAAATTGATCTGGTATCTTTGGAAAGCATTAATGGTTGATTGACACGATCACATCGTCCGGGACGATCGCATGATTGGCCAGGATGATGGCCTGGACGATCTACATCGGACAGCTTGTATTCAGGGCGATGATCAGGACGATTGAAATAGGTTTTAAACTAATCGGCCTGGACGATCGTGATATCGGCCAGGACGATGTAACCAATTTTCTTCTGATCGTCCCAAATCGTCCCAGGCTGATGAGCTAAATTTGTACTAATCGGCCAGGACGATATACCTATCGGCCTGGACGATAATGTCGGCAACTTGCATTAATGAGCTCGTTTTGAGAGCTTCTATTTAAGCTATGGCATGGAAACTTTTGTAAGTGTCTTTGGCAGCCATTGAAGCTTCGTTCTTGTGGGGGAGACTTGAAGAGAGAGCTTGAAAGGGAGAGAGGAAAGGGTGGAGTTTGAGAGGGAGAAGATCCTGTGAGGGGGAGGAACTCAAGGGAGTGTGGTGGGGGATCCACACGGTTGCTCCGGCGAACTCGCACCTTAGTACCATCAGATTCAAGGCTTGTCTCGAGGTAGGTTCACCAAAGAAGAAGATCTCTTTGGTGTCAAAGGACCCTGCGACTCCGCCGCACCGGGGAAGGTGGAAGTGATTTTGTAAGGGCTTCTCCGCCTAGCTGTGGGGGCTAAAGGAGAGACACTTGTGTTAGTGCAATACTTGGAGGGTGCCTCCAAGGAGTGGACGTAGGTCAAGGGTTGACCGAACCACTATAAATCTGGTGTGTTCTTTTCTTTTTATTGCTTCCGCATTATTTTCTTCCGCATTGGTTTTCGTTGTGGTGAATATTGGTTTTGGATTGTGTTTGTTTTAAAGTACCGATTCACCTCTCTTGGTTAGTTTGGGACTAAGTTCAAGAGGGCCTAACATCCCTAACGAACTTTCATAGAGATCCATCAATCAACATGCAATAAACGTGATTCGCTCTAAATGCTTACCACATTTATTGGGGGGTATTTGTTAACCTTTGTGTAATGTCAAAAGGAGAAAAAATTAAATACCTTTGCCATATCCGCTTTAATCCTGCCTAATCATCTGCAGTTTGCTATAGTGTCCTGCTCTGCAACGGTGCCGCACTGTCGCTTCATGTCTCATGTGCTTAATTCATTCTTCAGTTATTAAAATAATAAGAAATGAAGCTAAAGGCTTCGGTCATTCAATCTCATGCAAACAAGTCTTCTTCCACTGCCAAACTAACGCCTTCTTCTTCATGCATATACTTGAAGCCTCATCGACCTAAACCCCTTCTTCCTCAGCCAAAATCTGCCTATAGCCGACCTCCCCATCTTCCCTCTTCACACACCAAGCCGCCTCTGCCCTATCCCCTCCAAGCCATCCATACTATACCTCACTCGATGCCACATCCTTCCTTTTTCTTATCTAAGTTCAACGTCTCTTCCACAAGATATAACTTACTTCCACTACCTCTTCCTGCCGCAAACTGACCTCCACAATCAAGCCCTTGTCGACCGATCTTCGGCTCTAGCCAAGACATACCCTTGCCGACCGATCTTCGGCTCTAGCCAAGACATATACCCGATCCCCTCAAATCCTTTGTCAAGTCGAGATCCAACAGCCACTTTCCCTATCCTTGTCTTGCCAGATCTCTCTACCCATGGCCTTCTCTTCCTTCCATGCCAACTTCAATTTACAACCATAGACGCACTTCACTCAACAACCATTAAAGACTCGTTTACAAATAACCCATTAATCACCTCACAAGCCTAGCCCAAATAGCCCACCTAAACCCATTTTCATGTATGGTGGGAAGGCCCAACTCCCCAAATTTCCCCTAAATGGGGGAGACAGTGGGAGGCTGCCGAAATCTCCAGTGAATAAAATACCTAACTTGAATAAAATGTAGTGGACTTAAATGACTATAGGGGAAAAAAACTCAACTCAAATAGCAGGGATCTAGAACAAATAACAGGGGACCAAACTTGTACTTACAGGAATCTGAACTTAATGTCTAAAACCAAAACATGTAATTCACAAAATATCAAAAAAAATAAATATATAAGCATGAGACTTATGGTAAACAAAAATTTGAACATTAATTAAGGATGATACAAAATCTAATTGCAAGCAAAAGTAAACAAACATTGCAAATCAAATGAGAAAAATACTTATTAATTGTAACATTCATATTAGTCACGCAAGCGAACATACTATGCTTCTGCAAATGAAGGAGGTTGATGCACATAATAGTCTACTTACAAGCGACTACTAGAAGCTTGCAAATGTTTATGGATAACAATGAAAGATATACGAGTGAACATAATAATTCACTAGCTAATATGTATCAAGAGATGTACAATGTTCGTAAATGATACTGTAAGTTGCATACGAATGACGACATTGATGTTTGATGTTTACATAAGTCATGAAAGAAAATAAAGTAATCCCTAAAAGGGACAACAATAATACATTGCAAGGATGGTCGACGCTATGTGAATAAAAATATATACATGACATATTTGCCAAAAAGAATGACATGTTGGCAATACATATCATCTCATACGAGCCACTATAGAAAACTCCTTATTCATACATTAGTCCACCTACAGGCAATAGCTAGCAACATACAACCAACACAATAGAGTCCCTTACAAACTTATATAATGCAGCATATGATGAGTGTGAATAATTGCTGCAATAATAGAATATTTGTCGCATACGTAATAGCGACAAAGAAATAACAGGCAATAGGAATAGGCATTATATATACAGATCATGCAAACACTGACAAGCAGTAATAAAACTAGCTAAGTGGTGGATGTGGTAGCTCCCTACATTCAACATCAGCCAGCTTGTTGTTGACCCCTAAGCATATAGCCAAAAGGGACAAAAAAATATAATATAAGTTTTGCTAAATCATTACCTATGGCTGCCCATACCTGAATCGTAGCCAAAATCCTGCTTAAATCCAATTCGAAGCCTGCAACGGTGCTGAATAGTCCCTTCATGCTCGAGTGGGAAGATATGCTGGATCAAGTCGTTAAATACAACGACGAAACAAAGCCCTCGGCGACCATTTTTGTGTGTGCTCATTTCTCCCACACGCAAAAACTCCAAAGCCTTCATCTCTTCCACATATGCAAAATCCCACGGCCCAAAGCTCCCTCTCCGCTATCTGATTTCCACATGCAATAATTCTCATATGTTCGCAAAGCCTTCCTTCTTTGCCCCTACCTGCGAAATCGAAGCCAGCTCCCGTTGCTTTTTCCGGCCTTGTAGTCGGGATCCCTAGCCGACGCCTTCCCCCCGACCCGATCTCTTGTCTAGTTTGCAAAACACATCAGACCTCATCCCACTCCTATTCGAGCAATCGAACTCGCCTCCTGTAGCCTGCCGACCGACCTTCCAAAGTCATCCACCGAACTCCACCTTCACTCGTCATCTCCGATCAAACTCCTTGTACCCGACGACATAGCTTTTCCCGATCTCTATCTTCCTCGTCCCGTTTGACTCCAACAAGTTGTAGCCCTTTGCTTCTCCGGCCCATAGAGAGAGAGAGAGAGAGCTCCCTACCTTGCTGAATCAAGCCTCCCGCAAGCTCTCCGTCGCCCCCTGCTTGCAGCTGATCGAGTTCCTAATTATAGCCATACCTGAAACCCATCTCAACCGAACGGTCCGAACCTGACTCTGCCTGTCAACCTGACTCCTATATGACCCCCTTTAGTTTGATTTGGTATAAACAAGGCTTTGAAAATCGGATCAGTCAATGAACCGGAAGAAGAAGAGGAAAGCAGTTCGATGATTCGACCAGGGTCGAACCGGATGACATAATAAATATTTATTATATTTAAATATTATAATAATGACACAATTATTTATAAATATATACAAAAAATTGAGCATTTATAAATTATATATCAATTTGACATTATAAAATTATATTTAGAAAGTCACATTTAGAGAAAATTTTTAAAATTTTTTAAAAATATAAATAATTATTTTTTATTACATATTTAAGAATTTTAAAAATTATTATGATTATTTTTTATTTGAATATTTTATACAATTTTTTTCAACAAATTTTCATAGAAGTATCCATCATGCATACATTGTTGGAACTAAAAAATACAAGTTGTTTAGTCCAACAAATATTTGGTATCTTTTCTTGTATGCATTGGGTGTAGTGAAGGAATCATATTGTTATGATACCTTTGTATTTAGTAATGTATATAATATTAAAAAAATTTGGAAATATATATCATATTTAAGTTAATTTAATATTAAAATAAAATATTTTATATTATATTAAATTATTTAAATATATTATAATTGAACCAGACGGTTCTTAAGAACCCGGCCGGTTCAACCGGCGGTTCAAATCGGTTTTCACCGATTTGATGCTAGACCTGTTTCTTAAGAGGACCGAACCAGCCTTAGGACCGGTTCACGGTTGAACTGGCCGGATTGGTCCAGTTTTCAAAGCCATGGGTATAAATGCCATTTTTTTTAAAGTTATTTAGTTGTAATTTGTTTATTCCTGTTAGTATCAATTTACATTAATGTGAATATTATATTAATATTATGATATTACTACCCTTATCATTATTAAGGATTATATTAATGTTTTATAATAGTAGTAATATAATAATAATAATAATAATAATAATAACAATAACAATAACAATAACAATAACAATAATAATAATAATAATAATAATAATAATAATAATAATATTTATATGAGTATTATTATTATTTATTTTCATATAAAAGATAAAAAAATGATGAATGAAAGTTTCAAAAAAAAAAAGAGTGAAGGAATTTAAAAAAAGAAGAAGAAAAGAAGAGAAAAGAAAAAATGTAAATTAAAAAAAAAAGTGGGAGAAGGGGATCCCACTTGTTCATTCCACTCAAATTCTTGTTCTCGTCGTTTGCGACGGACCGACGTACCCTCTATACGCTCGTAGCATGGTAGGAGGAAACTTGGTGCGGCGCCTATGATGAGACGGGTAATCGCCTAAAATCCCATTTTCGATGTTTGTGACGGACTAGAGAATCACCTATACGTGCTCTTGTAGCACGGTAGGAGGGAACTCAGTGCGGCGCATACGGCGAGGTGGGTAAGCCATATACAAGTGTGGACCTCCAAAAGGACACCGCTCAGTTGTAGGATTGCATAAGGCATACGACCGCACCACCCCGAGGGATAGAAACTATCGCAAGCCTTTGCGCTCCTCACAAACGGGCCAATGGGAGGGTAGATTAGATCGTGCATACGACTAACCATTGAGAATAGCGGCTCTCGCCAGCGCACCCCGATGGGTAGTAATATATATGACCTAATAAAAAAAATGGGTTTCTCCCACCCGATACATTATCTCGAGTGAGGTTTATTAGACGTGAAATTCAGTTTCCCATAGGCGCAAGCCCCCATGGTTAATTGGATCTCAGGCCGGAGCGCGAGAAGACTATCAATTAAGGATCTTATATCATCCTTCCAAAATGGGATTGTCACTTAAGGCTAAGATTAGAAAGTCCTATTCAGATGAGAAGAAATGTTCAAATGGCTTAGTCAACATACACGACTCATACTGACATCCGGAGGGTCTAAGTCACTAAAGGGAAACTGGAGAAAAGAAACTAAAGCACTCCAAGCATACATGAGAGAATGATGGAAGTGGTGTCATCCTGTGACGCAGATAGGTAGGGTTTATAGCTCCAAAAGAGAAGGGAACTTACCTACCATTTATGCATACCACAAGACCAAATGTAGCAGTCTTGAATCCTAAATCTAAATTGGGTTTAATATTCTACGCACAACACTAAAACCCGTGTCCTAGCTAATGTAGTGCAAAACTTGGACTTACCCCAGCCTGGATTGGGGAGCCAGGTAACCACATAATCGATTCAAAATCATGTTATCCAATCATTTATAAAAGATGGATGAGAGGTTTAATTATTGAAAATTAAGGCTGACATCTAGAGAGCTCCTAAGTGGCCTTAAACTTATGTAGGATGAATGCTCCTTGAGCTAATGCAATTAAAATTTTGATTTTAATTAGTTTCTAATGTAATGCATGCTGGTTGAAGATCCCAAATCAGTTATATATAAAATTTTAAAAAACAGGCTTATTAAAAAATAATTTTTTAGAAGGAGACTAGACTTCTTCAGGTCTGACACCTCATCCTCATAGGCCAGATTATCCGGACTCTATCCGCAGGCGGGAAAATGTCTCATACCAAGGAGAAAGAAAAATGCAACATTATGCATGCGACATTGGATGATTCCGGTAGTTCCTTAGGTTGTTAGGTTTCTAAATTATTTAAATCTTAAATATTAAATTTTAGTTATGAGTAGAAGAAATTTTTAGTCCTTAAAGAGCCTAATGAGATCCATGCTAAAATAAAAGCGGCATGCAAATCACCAATAAACTAAAAAAGACAAACAACACTAGAGGAAAACATTTGTAAATAAAACACATCAAAATAATTAAACTAATTAATAAATATCCATAGGCCAACTGGCCTTAATTACAAACTAAGGTCTGTAGAAAATAAAGTGACCGGGCACCACTGCCAATAACCCGAATTTTTAGTCTAGGAATAATGCAAATGGCTTTGAGTGGGATATTGGGTTTTTAACTCTTCCGTCTTCTTGGATTTCTTCTCCTTAAACTCTTTGAATCTCTCCTCCTTGGTCTCATTTGATTCGTCGCGGCTTGAATATCCAAACGAAGAGACAATTTTCCCTTAAAGGGGTATTTGCATTTTCTTTTTGAATATCTAAAAGCCATCCTAACTCGAGCTTCCAAATAGAAGACTCTCTCTTGAGAATGCCTTTTTCTTTTGGAATTCGAGTTTGATAAGGACATCCCAACTGAGAGTTATTTTCATAACTCAAATATTTATTACAAACATTTACATTAATGGAAAGTAGTAAATTCTAGACTCTCCTGTAAGGTTATCCTAATAAAAAAAATTCTAAGCAGTTATAATCATCCCAACTAGTTTATATGGAGATAAATGTACTCATCACATCCACACACTTGGCCATGCTCTTAATCATTTTTGAGGGCTATGCAGTCTCTAGAACACCTATAGCAATTATTATTTATGATTTTTAGGGGGCTGAGCAATTTCTGAAGCACATGCATAAGATATCATTAGCTTTTAAATCATGATAATTGCCCCCCTTCTATTTAGCTCTGCATGAGCATGACCACCTGTAGAAAAATAACATATCAATCCTAATCTAGGGGCAGATCTAATGCACAATCACATCAATTCCTGAGTGCAATAAAAGTGAATAAACACAACAACAATTTCATTCATAACATGCAGTAAAATCTCGGAAAACCCGGCACACAGCAGAAAGGTAAACACCGGCCTAGCCTAGGTCTAGAAGTGGTGCCATAGCAAATAATTCTACGTGTGTGTAAAGGCCTTTGTGGCTAGTAGGATAGATCCTGAGCTAAGTAATTAATTCAAGTTACCTAAAGTTCAAGTTTGTTGAATGTCTAAAAAGGAAACTTTATTTAAAGTTTAAATATTAGTGAATTAGGATCCATTTTAGTTAATTTTAGTTTATTGATTCACTTTAATGCTTAGGGTAGTGGTAATTAAAGTTTAAATTGTATTAGTCAATTTTGAAAAGTCCCGGGTCCTCCTAGGTGCTAGGCTAAGGGGGGTCCAAAAAGTTACTATGAGAATTCAGATAGATTTGGAGGATCTAGCATTTTATTTAAATATTAGGCCTTAAAGGGAGTCATTAGGCTTTGAGTTTGCTAGATTTAAAGTTTTCTAGGCAAAGTTATGAATTTTTAAAGATTTGAGCATTTAATGAATTATAAAAATATGCTTAATTAGGGGTGATTTTAGGGTTTTGATCCAAATCAGCTCAAAACTAATTGGAATCACTCCAAAGGTCATAAATGACCTAGGAAAGTGTTCCCAAGTGTTTGAGAAAAATTTAAATTTTTTTAATAATTTTTAATTATCTAAAAAGGGCAAAAAGGTAATTTTTGATTAAAGTTGAATTTTGGGTCAGATTGAAGTCCAACTAATGGGCCCTAATTATCTAAGGTTAAGAGCTAAAATCTGAAGAGTTCAAGCTATTATGGATAATTTTCTGATTTAAAATGGATTTATTATAATTTCTTGAAGTTATCGAGACCTAATTAACGGGTAAATTAGGTTTGGTTAATTAAGGGGTCTAAAGAGTCCTAAAAAATGCTAGAAAATTCTGGAAGGTTTGAATGTTGAAGTTTTCATGTCAATCAGAGATCTATCTTAGCTCATAAAATTTTTCTAAATTCGCTAAATGGGTCCTTAATTTTTGTCCTTAGGGTGTCACTACGTAGAAGAATTTAAAATAAAGTTTTGTACTAACCCTTGAGGAAATATGCAGGGGTACATAAAAATAGTAAACACACAATGTCCTTAGATTTAGGAGAGTCTAAGCTAGGTGTTTGTGCATCATACAGATGCTAGAGATGATAAAAGAAAAGTAGGCGCGCTTAATAAAGAGATTAGAGAATGATTAGGACTCAACCACCCACTAATTCTTTCCCCATGAATGCTATCCATGTATATGATCCATGTTTAAAATTCCACAAAGTGGATCTCCCAAAATTAGGAGATTTAAAATATAAGTAATATTAAAATAATTTAAAATAATTATAAATATATAAATTTTGAAAAATAATGTAATTAAAAATAAATCAATTTGTAATACATATAGGGGATATCCATTGGCCATCTTAACGAGGATTTGAAAAAGGGTTTAAAATAATTTTTTAGTTTCAAAATAATGATTAAATAATACTTAAATAACTAAATAATTAAATATTAAATAAATAACTACAGAAAAATAGGTTTTAATACCTGAAAATATTTTTAAAATAAAATATATATTTTTCTGAAAAGAACGAGGTATTGCACGCCAAAATTTGATTTAAAACAGAAAAAATATAAGATTTATTGAATTTTAAAGGAATTAAAGGTAATTTTAAAATAATTTAAAATAATAAATAATTAAAGATAATCATTAAATTAAATGAAAATAAAACTTGAAATTTTTGAAATTCAATATTATTTATTAAAATAATAATAATAATAATAATATTTAAAGTAATTTAAATGATTAAAATAATTATGATAATATTAACAATAATAATAATATAATAATCAAAATAATCAATTTAATAATAATAATAATAGTAGTAATAATAATAATAATAATAAATAACTCTAATTTTTAAAATAATTTAACAAAATAATGATCCTTATGAATTTTAGAAAATATTTAAACTAAATGTTAATTATTGATTAGAAATTTAGTTAATTTAATTAGTTAAAATAACTTAAAGAAAATAATAATGAAATAAATAATAAATAATAATAATAATAATAATAATAATAATAATAATAATAAATAAAACAAATTGAAAATAATGATAAAATATGATGCACCGACACGAACACGACGACACGGACACGGAACACAACAATTTTTAAAAATATAGGACACGGGTGCGGCGTGGACACGGCATAATAATTTTTTATATAATATATAAAAATTAAGGTGACATTATAGTTAAAATGTCAAGCAATAATAAATCAATTTCATGATAACTTGTTTAGCTTATAATATAAAGATGATTAGTACAAAATGTCTAGTACAAACACGAAAATATAAGCAAAAAACTATTTAATACAACATGAAGGTCTAACTACTCAATAGAGGGAATGATAGAATTAAATTCAGATATTGGTCTTTAGCCTTCAATATCATCATCATTGAATATCATTGCTTCCAACTCTGGTTCATCTAGAGAAAGATTTGCAACCTCCAATAATCCCATATCATCAAGGCACTCGAACCTATCTCTAGCAACATCCCACATCTTGTTATCACCTGTCATACAAAGTGGGATTTTTCTTGATAGAAGACGAAGATTTGTATACACATAAACTAAATCTTCAGCACGTTGTGGAGTTGTTTTATTCCTCTTCATTGATTGAATAAATGAGTATGTGCTCCAATTTCTCTCACAATAGGAAGAGGATGATAGTTGACTAAGAAGTTTTATTGCTATTATTTAAAGAAGCAGTGCTGAAGCTCCATGAATCAACCACCACATTTTTGGAACCATCCTCCATTTATCAACCAAAGATTCTTGATCACCAAAATCCTCTAAATATCCAAAGAACTTTGTAAGTTCTATATTAATTTTTTTTCTCTCCTCATTTGGAAAATATCTTTTCAAGCATATCTTTCTCATATTTGAAACTTCTAAATCTTTTTGTGGTGAGACACGTTGAGTGTCTTCTTGAAGTCATTCTTTACTTGAATACCTTCAAATAATACAAAACATATAAAATTATATGTTCATTTACCAACAAATTTAAATTAATTTAAAAGATAAATATAAATATACATTGGATTTAATGAATGAGCCAAATAATGCAAAGGTGTATTACTTTTGCTCCACCTATCTTCAAGAATAGTATAAACAATGCTCCAAAAACTTGAGTCTTCAACATGTGACTTTCTTTCATGTATGTATATAATTTCTTTCATTTTTGCTAACATAGAGTCCCACATCTCATAAATCAAATGTAGACATGATTTATCTGTGTTAGCCTCTCTCAATATATCATAAATTGAATCAGTGAAAGCCAAAATATAGTCTACATTATCCCACCACAAATCATCTAAGACCTTTTCTTTAACATACCTTGCCTTCCAAACATCATTTTCTCGATAACAAGATAATTTCTCACTAATCACCATAGATTGAAGAGCATTTTTAATTTGTTTGAATCTTCTCAACATAATTATTATAGAGGCAAAACGAGTTTCAGCAATAACTAACATTTTCAAGTGGGAGAAATTATAAAACATTGAAAGTCTCATAGAATGGTTCATAATAAAATTTCTGATCAAAACAGCATCATCTGCAAGCACTATTATCCAATGACATTCAGCATAGATGATTTCATTAGCCTCTGTATTCTTTGCTGCACAAATATTTTTTAGAGCAAGATTTAAAGTGTACACAACACAGGGTATCCAAAATATATGGGGATAAGTTTATTCCACCAATAATCTTGCAGCTCTACACACCGGTGTATTATCTGTAATAATTTGCACAATATTTGAAGGCCCAATCATGACTATCACCTCTTTAATTAAATTGGCAATAAAATATTTATCCTTGTATTCTCCTTCACAATTCACTACTTTAATGAACATTGGGTAATTCTCTGTAACGACTATGAAATTAATAAGGGGCCTTTTTTGAGGATCTGTCCAACCATCACACACCAAACTAACACCTTTTTCTTTCCACACTTCTTTTGTTGGTTCAAGCAATGTCTCAATATGTGCTATTTCTCTTTTCAATAATTTCGATCTTAATGCATTGTAACAAGGTGGAACATATCCTGTGAGGTTGTTGTTACATGCAAAAATAAATGAATTTTTATAATGAGGATTTCTTGCAAGGTTGAAAGGAAGTCCCACTGAAAAAAACATCCTTGCTATTTCACCATCCAATTCCTCTCGATGTTGCAAATTAAAAGCCTTCTCCAGAGGACTACTGGCTACTCCTTTTCTTTTCTTTGTTTCATATCCTTCACTTCTAAATGATAAAGCTTGATCAACTCTCACAGATGAGAAAGAAGTGTGAGATGAGCCATGAGTAGATGGCAAAGGTACCTCTTTAGGGAGTGTCTTCTGGATCCTAGATTCAACTTTATCAACTTGTCTGTTCAATTCAATCAACTGCGACATAGTAATCTTAGGACACATTTTTATTCCATGGCCAGAAATTTTAAGTAGATGTGCCTTCACCCTAGAATAAGATTTTTTGTAGGTGCCACCACAATAATTGCATTTGAATAACACATTCCCTCCTCCTTTAAATATTTTTCCTAACTTTGTAACATGAATCCATAATGGCTTATCAGTTTCTACAGATGGCTCTTTTGAACCTTCACCTAATCCACTCCCGCTAGCAGCCGAGCTCATTTTGCTAACAAACCAATCATATATATGAATACATCGAATTAAATTGATATGAAGTGAAATAAACAAATCACAACATGAATACAATAATATACCGGTCTGTCGGGGGTCCAAGGGGGTGCTGCCCCCTGGCAGGGTTCGACATGCTCGGTCAGGTCGCAGGGTCAAGGGGCAGCACCCCTGCAGGGGTTTCCGGGGGCAGCGCCCCCGAAAAAAAAAATTTATTGTAAGAGTAATTTTGATGTTATGCTTGTTTTTAAAGTTCGTAAGTTGTTTGTATGTGAAGATACCGAGTGGTACCGAGCATGTACCTAGCAGTACCGACCATATACCTACCAGTACCGAGCATGTACCGAGCAGTACCGAGCATGTACCGACCAGTACCGAGCATGTACCTACCAATACCGAGATTTACCTACCAGTATCGAGTATTACCGAGCATGTACCTAGCAGTACCGAGCAAGTACTGAGCGGTATCGAGCATGTGCTGAGCGGTACCGAGCATGTACTGAGCGGCACCGAGCATGTACTGAGCAGTACCGAGCATGTGCCTAGTGATACCGAGCGGTACCGAACATGTACATTAGGTTTTTCAACAATGAAGAGAAGAAATGGCGAAATCCACTTACAGGTCTTGGCTCTCTTGTGCGCAAAAGGTGCTCTGTTTGGCCTTGATTGTGAACTTTGCCTCGGATGACAGTAGAAATAACGCAAGAACGAAGGAATGGGAAAGATGAGCTCTACTTGGCCGAGCAGAAATGACGAAGAAATGAGAGGCGAAGGCAGCGGGCTCCGTTTGGCGTCGACTGTGAGCTCTCCCGATCCGCCCTAAAAGATTTCTTTCATGGATAGAAAAAATAGGGCTTCTCGTTCGCGGAAAAGGCTAAATAGAACGGACGATTTTATCATTTAATAACCGGACACGCATGTCCGATTTAAATTTTAATGTTTTAAATTCCGACAATCCAATGCCGTGTTGAACACGTGATAATGCCATGTCCGAATCGTGTTCGTGTCCGTGTCCGACACTGCATACCCTCTTTAAATGGAATGTCGGTGCATCATAGATGATAAAGTGATAATTTAAAAAATAATAATAATAATTAAAATAATTTAATAATAATAATAACATTAATATAATAATAATAATAAAATCATAAAATATAATTATAATTTCAAAATAAAACTATTTTTAAATTAAAGAAAATAATACCTATATTTTTAATTTTTAAATTATTTAATAAAATATGGTAATGAAAATAATTAAAATAATATTTAAAATTAATTTAAAATAAGAAAACGGCGGCGGCGGCGACAGCGGGCCACGCGTCGCTCTGGGATATGCCAGATTAATTCGAGAACGCCGTCGCGCAATCATTAGCAATGATTGCGCCGTCGCGCAATCATTAGCAATGATTGATGCGGCGTCGGAATCAATGCCACTCACTTAATCACGTCGGCACGGACGCGGGACTGTCTAATGATCCGCGGTTTGAAACGAGCGGCTCTAGTCACGCCGTACAGTTTGCGGAACTGCGGGATCGAGATCCACAGTTAATCTGAACCGCGGAATGGCTAGATCACGACCGTTGATCACGAGATCAACAGTCAGGATCTCTCCTTAGCGAACGGGATCATAACCCGAACCCTAGAACCATTTTTTGACTCGATCTCTCAATCAGGTGCACCAAATCTAATGAAATTTGAAACTTATGATCTAGACGTGAAGAGCATTCGTGGAGGACCAATATCGTGGTCTGAAACGCACTTTAGAAAAAGCTATTTAAATCTATGTGCTTCTACCTAGGGTTAGCAGTATACCTCAATCCAATGAATGGATTCGAGAGATCTCTATACGGTTGATCTTGTAGATTGTCCTTGTATAAATTCCTAGTTCAAACCACGATCAAATGAGCTCTGGATTGAATGGATCAAAGCCTTGGAAGAATCTAGCCTTGGGTCGCCGGAAACTCGCCGCCGACGAGGGTTTGATGGCGGGCTTTGGTCGGGAAAGATGGAAGAAGATGGGGAGAGCTCTCACAAGAAGTTTTGCTGCTTGGGAGAGCTTAGGGAGAGAGATCAAAGCAAAAAGTCCACAAGAAGCCCTAATCTCTCCTATTTAAAGGACCTAAGCTCGTGATCAACGACCAAGATCATTTCTAGGATTAATTAAAGGAGATATAAGAGTGATTAGATGAGATTTGCATGAGGGAAGCCATAAGAAAGATTTAAACTCCTTAATTATATTGAATTTGAGCCAAAATAGGCTAGGTTTGACCAATCAAGGCTTGGGTTGACCAATCCATGACCTAACCTAGTCAATTTGGTTAAATGGATCTAAGGAAGTAAGGGTTTTGGTCAATCTAGGTCAATCCAGGTTGATCAAGTCAACCAGGTTGACCCAAGACCTGGGTCTAAGCTCAGTAGACTTGGCTTGACTCCCTGAACCCATTGGGAAGGGTCTTGGGGTCTAGCCTGGTCAAATTTGACTTGGTCAACTCTTTGACCTAGGTTTGGAGAAAAACAGGTCAACAACAAGCTCTTATAGCATGGTGGGGATGTTACTTAAGTACCTGTAAACGCCATTGTAATGTGATAGGGAAAGCCACTAGGGTTCTTATACGGATACTTTTGAAGACCCCATACACGCTCGCGTAGCATGGTGGGATGAAAGATGTACGACCTGATGTCCTCCGACACCTACCATGCATGCTCGAGTAGCGTGGTGGGATGACCCAGTTTCTTATAGTTTTTTCCTAAACGGGGGAGACGCTAGGAGGCTGCCGAATTTTCTGGTGAATAAGGACTCAAACTGGACTTGAACTTGCACTATGAACTTGAATTAAGATGAACTCAAATGAGTTAAATCCAAACTTGAACAAAATGAAGAACTTGAAATTCAATCTAATAAAAATGACTTGTAAATTCAAACTTAACTTGAACTTGAACTTGAACTTGATTGAGCACAACGAACTCAAGTGAATATCAAATTGCAATTCAAACAAATAGAGGACTCTTGGACTCAAACTCAAATGGGCATGGTGAACTTGAACTTGAACTTGATTGAACGCAGGGGACTTGTGGACATTGGAATTGAACTGAACCACACCGAGTGGAACTTGAATCACATACAAGGGAACTCGAACTTGAAATGAACACTTGTGGACTCAAACTCAAAAGAGCAATGCATGAAGCTCTAATAAAGTTGAACTTAAACTTGAATAAAATAACTTGGAGCTTGGACATGAATGAGATTTAGCAAGGAATTAAAATCCAACATTCAATACAAGATTAATGGATCTTAAGAATGACACAATCGAAAACAAATGAGGAAAGACCCATGCATTTTTGCATTAATTCTTTGAACAATGAGTAAATCATAATGAAAGCGATAATCATTCTCATGAGAAGATGAGTGTAAATATGGTAAATGATGAAAGCATTCCATGCACTTCAGGTAGGACTTGAGGATGATGCCCGTGAAAATCTTGCAAATGTTCATTCTAAATGTATACAATGATTTATCCATGAGTGGTGCAATGATATGCTCATAAGTAAAGCTTGGAGATCTAATTTCTCTACAAGGCATGGTGAGTATGAAAGCCGATGATAATTGTCTACATAATTGGCAATAACACTGTGGAAAGTGGACATATCTATGCACTACAAGAAGTAAGGAATATTGACATTAAAGAGCTTAGAGAATGGTGATTGTTTGCAACTTTTCAACGACCATGCATTTGTTAATATGGGGAACCATAATCTTCATTGTGACGAATTAGAACTTATTGCTAGAGGGATAATCAAGAAGTTTTCAGGCCCTTCATTAACAACAGAAGTTATCGATGCCAGCTGATAACAAATAATCTATGGACCTATGAGGGACAAATGTCATGCTCACATTCAAGCAATGATAGTAGGGAAACCACAACTCGCAGATAAATACTGTTATCATCTACGTATGTTGAAAGACAACATATAATGACGGGCAAAGAAGATTGAACATGCGATGAATGCGACAACGATCTACATGCAGTATCAAAATACAAACAAGTATACTCAGCATCGCAAGTAATGAAGATTGAAATTGAGGGTAGTCTTCGTGTTAATCTTATAAGAAAACATACTATTCCCTACAAACAACCAAGTCTCTTACTAACATACAAATGACCTCGAGGGATATGCAATGAATATAATGGTATCCCTCCAATCAATACTAGCGGGTTTTTTCTGATATATGCAAGAAACTCTCCCAAACATGAAAACCAATATACAAGCACATGTTGGGACTTGTAGTGGATAGAATAATGCACATGCAAGCGAGAACATGAACCCACTATATATACAGAAGTTCATTTACAAGAAGTTATAGGAGGGTTGTAAACATTTATGGGTGATTGTGGAAGATAATGAAGATTAATAAACCTACAATATTTAAACCATTGTAAGCAAATACCTCATGTAATAGAGGAGCTCCAATGTATGTAATGATCTATCCATAAGCGGTGCAGTGATACGATCATAAGTAAAGTTTGGAGATCTAAACATCTATGCAAAGCATGAAGAATGTGCAATGCTTGCAATGCAACATCCATTGAGAAAGATGGTCCATAAGATCTTCATATGATCAGTGTCTCCCAATTGTAATCAACCATGCTTCAATTTCAAGAGAACATATAAATTCTCTTAGCTTATCAAGAAGTGATAATGCTAGATGTGTCGCGGATAGGGTAGTTATCCTACCAACCCACATAGAGAAATCATAGCAACACCCTACAATCAACAATCACGATGCAGATGTATACACAATATGTGATGAGGTCATCGACAGACATTTTAGGCAGGTTTATCGGCGAAGGAATCGTAGATCGACGGCTACGATCGGGAGTTTATATTTTTGATGTAGTCATGTCATTTTTATGTAATTTTATTTCATGTATCTTTTATTTTATGCACTAGTGACTATTTCGCCCTTATGAAGGCGTAGTGTTTGTTGTAGCCCAATGGGCATGTGAGTCTTTTATTTTCATGCTTTGAGACCTTTATAAAGGGGTCTCCTCTTATTGTATGAGCTAATGTTGGTTTAATAAAATTCTGAGTTTTTTTTTCCTCTGTCTTCTTGCTTGAGAGCTTGAGAGAAAGAGAGGAGGTCTTGGAGAGACTCCACCCGCAATTCCCAACAGCCACCGTGGTGAGCTCTTGGTTGTATCCAAAGTTCTATTTTGTCTTCTCCCTTTCCTCCTCAATCCGAGCCACCCAAGCCCCTCCTTACCGTCCACCTGCAGCTGCCCCATCAAGAGAAATTCCCCAGGAATTCCACCTTGTAGTGACCCGCTCCTTTTCCCCTGGATCCCGCCGACCGAGCCCCAGCCCCTCCCCTTGCCGCCGATCAAACCCACCCCCCCCCCCACCCCAGCGATCCAGCCAGCCCGCCTCTTCCCTCAGCCGCCCGATCAATTTTTTTTTCCCTGTGAATCCCGCCGATCTCCTTGCTTGGGTTTGAATTCAGCCATCAAATTCTAGTTAATGCCTTCCTAATTTGGCTCCTCAAATTAGTAGGCAATTGATTAGAATTAATTACCTGAATTTGAATTCGAATTTTCCCTCCCTCCCTATGTGAAACTTCCCTAATCAATTAAAACCTGAAATTAAACCTCAGATTTTAATTAAATCCGTGGGGTCCACAAATTAATCAAATCCCCCCTCTCTTTCTCCTTGCTTGGCCAGCCCCTTCCACCTAGCCTTTCTCTCTCTACTTGCCACATAAGCAACCACTAATTCCCCTCTAAATTCCCCCTAATACTCGCCCCTCCTAATTCAAATTTTGGGGGGTTTTCTTAGCCATTAATCACTCTCTCAACCTAAGAAAAATCTGAAATTGAAAGTCAGATTTTTCTTCTTGTTCTCCTCTAGCTCACGGCCCAACCAACTTTCCCTTGTCATCTCCCCACCCATCCTCGATGTTGCATGGCGGATCCAGAGCTTGAGTGCGGATTAGTATTCCACGCCGACGGGAGTATTGATATCCTACACTCTCCTTGCTTCGACGTGGGATTTGAAGACGACGCCACAATCGAAGAGTACTTGGATCGAGTCGTCCCGATCCTCGCAAGTATCTTCGACCGACAGTTTCGTGATCTCACTTGGACGATCATCGGACGCCATCCACCATCACCTTCTTCGGCGACTACCTCTCCGGTAACGAAGTCTTTCGTCACCTTTTCCGTAGTGGTGCTCTCCATCTTCGTTTGTTTCTTGCTACTCCGCCAAAGCCCAAGAGTGAATGAGTGAGAGGTTGCTCAAGGTAAACTTCTTCCTTATTAGTTGTGGGATTATTGTTATGAGCAATTAAGTATAGCTTTTATTTTGGATTGTTAATGAATTGTTTGGTTATCTCAAAGCAAGTCTTCGCCTAAGCGAGTTAATTACTTAGAATAATTTAATCCTCTATTTTGTTGGTAATTAATTTGTATTGGCAAGCTTTAATTAATCTTTGTCTTAATTTCCGCACGCAATTCCTATTAAGTTTCACATCATTTGGTATCAGAGCATGGCTAGCATGCTTTGATCATGCTAGATGCATCTTAGGTGTCTCCTTTAGATTGTCTTTAATTGTCGCATGCATAACATCATCTAAACTAGTTTAACCTACTGTTTTCTTTTGCAGTCCTTAAATTCCTGCATTAGAATTTTCATATTTCATGCTCGTATTTAAGTGTTTAAGTGCTGCCATCATTACATTCACATTCATAATAGTCTAGGCCACTTAGACTTTTGCTGTCCACTGTTTTTCTGCACTTGGTTTCACCCTTAGAGTGAGTTTCAGGTTGTGTTAGGTTGCTGTCCACCATTTCCTGCAGCGGTTAAGCACCCGTTAGTGACCCTAATTTCACTGTTTAGGTGCTGCCTTCACCCAAGAACATTGCCTAGACAATTAGGTAACTTCACCCATCGTTGTGTTTGCTGTCCAGCACTTTACAGCTGCTGTAATTGCAATTTCAGCAAGCATTTTAGTGAGTCTAGCTGCTGCCTTGGACCTAGAAACCTTCCTAGTGATCCTTAGAACCCAACCATGGATCCCACACATATGCAAGCAACCTTGGACATGATTGTGAGCCAGTTGGGCTCAATGTCGCAACAAATTAGAGACACCCAAACGAGTGTTGCGGACCTCAAACATCACACAGGAGAGAGACTCGACAATATTGAACGAATGGGACACCCGGCTATCTACACGCCGTCTAGACCTCAATCACCGTACGGCGAAGATGCCCGAACTGAGTACGGACCTCCTAGGGATTACTACCGACCCAACCACCGACCCCATCAAGAACCGGTAGGACGTGAAGCCCCTTGGAGAGACAACGACGCTCAACTCCTCAAGAGTATTAAGATAGACGCCCCAATGTTTGACGGTACGTTAGAGCCTCAAGTTTTTCTTGACTGGATTAAAGGAATGGATAGCTATTTCAAATGGTATAACATTTCGGAAGATAAGAAAGTTAGGTTCGCTGAGATGAAGTTGACGGGTAGAGCAAACCAGTACTGGACCAACGTAGAGCACATGAGGGAGACTCGAGGAGAATACCCCATAGCTGACTGGGGAGCGATGAAGCAAGAACTGAAAAGGAAATACCTTCCTCCCTCGTACTACCCAAGACTACTAGATCGTTGGAATAGGCTAACCCAAGGGAGTAAACCCGTTAAGGAATACATCTCCACGTTTGATGATTTTTTAATTCGTTGTAACGGGGAGGAGACCACCACTCCCACACAACTTCTGTCCATGTTCAGAGCCAGATTGAAAGAAGACCTTAGAAATGAGCTCTTTGCTAGAGGAATAACTACGTACGAGGCTGCCTGTAGTCTTGTACTAGACTTGGAAGAATCTAGAAGCCACACCACCAGGACTCAAGATTCTAGACCTAACCCTTTTAAGTCTTCCTCTAGCCAACCGTACAACAAACCCACTGGACCCTCAGGTAGTCGACCTGCTCCTAGCCAAGCCCAACCTCGATCAAACTATAAAGGGAAAACACCGGAACGAGAGACACCCAAAACCACTGTCGGCACTAAGTATTTTAGATGCCATGGGTACGGACACATTGCTTCTCAGTGCTCCAACCCATTTAAGGTCACGATAATTGAGGAAGTGATGGAGGAAGAAAATGAACCAGAAACTGACTTGGTCCACCATATGGACGACGAAGAGGAGTTTTTCAACGAGGAAGATACTGCTGTTGTTCACTGCCTCCAAAAGATGAACCACTTAGATCTGCAGGTTGTTAGGTGTGCCTTTTCCCAACCCAAACCTAGCAACGTTGGCGAAGGACCTCAATCTTCTACACTTTCACGAAGATAGGAGACAAAAATTGTAAGGTCATAATCGACAGTGGAAGTTGTATTAATGCTATGTCTTCTGCTATGATCTCTAAACTGCAATTGAGGACCACACCACACCAAAACCCCTACAAAGTTGCTTGGATAAACTCGACCACCTTGGAGGTAAAAGATAGGAGTCTTGTTCCTATCGGATTTGTGGGGTACAAGGAGAAAATCTGGTGTGATGTTTTGACGATGGATGTGGGTCAAATCATCCTTGGCCGCCCTTGGTTGTTCGACAACGATGTACACATTTATGGACGATCAAACACCTGTGTGTTTGAACACGAGGGCAAGAAGATTAAGCTGTTACCCACTCAACCTAAGTCTACAAAGGATGAAGTTAAGCCCAACTCTCTGAAACCCAACACGGGCTTGAACTTGATAACTGCTAAGGACCAAGGTATGGAACTGGAGTCGGGAGCCCCTCTTTACGCGCTAGTAGCCCGGGAACTAAGTGTCGATCAAGAAGAACCGATCCCTGAAGAAGTAAAACCACTGTTGGAAGCTTTTTTCTGATGTCTTTCCTGAAGATTTGCCCAACCAACTGCCACCTCTAAGGGACATTCAACATGCCATAGACCTAGTGCCCGGAGCGTCTTTACCAAACCTACCCCATTACCGAATGAACCCTACTGAACACGAAGATCTCAAGAGACAAGTGGATGAATTGTTATAGCGAGGGTTCATTAAGGAGAGCCTTAGTCCGTGTGCGGTTCCTGCCCTTCTTACCCCTAAGAAGGATGGGACGTGGAGAATGTGTGTTGATAGCCATGCTATCAACAAAATCACCGTCAAGTACCGTTTCCCAATCCCTCGGTTAGATGACATGTTGGACATGATGACCGGAGCCACACTATTTTCTAAGATCGATCTTAAGAGTGGCTACCACCAAATTAGAATCCGCCCCGGGGATGAATGGAAGACGGCGTTCAAAACCAAAGATGGGTTATACGAGTGGACTGTAATGCCTTTTGGATTAAGCAACGCCCCGAGTACTTTTATGAGAGTAATGACTCAGATCCTTAGGCCTTTCCTTGGAAAGTTTGTTGTAGTATACTTTGATGATATCCTAATCTACAGTCATTCGGTGGAACAACATTTGAATTATCTGAGACAAGTTTGTGAGATTTTGAAACGAGAATAGATGTATGCCAATCCTAAGAAGTGCACTTTCCTCACAAACCAAGTAACCTTCCTTGGATTTATCATCTCTTCCTAAGGCATATCTGCTGATCCCGAAAAGGTGCGAGCTATAAATGAGTGGCCAGAACCCAAAAATATTAGAGATGATAGAAGCTTTCATGGATTGGCCACATTTTATAGGAGGTTTATTCGGAATTTTAGCACCATTATAGCACCAATAACAGACTGCCTTAAGAAAAGAGAGTTTCTTTTAACCATAGTTGCAACTAGGGCTTTTGAGGAGATTAAGAAGCGAATGATGGAAGCCCCTGTGATGAGATTACCTGATTTTTCCAAAGTTTTTGAGGTGACTTGTGATGCGTCTGGAATTGGTATAGGTGGAGTCCTCTCCCAAGAGGGACACCCGATCGCTTACTTTAGCGAGAAATTGAATGACTTTAGACAACGGTATTCCACCTACGACAAGGAATTTTACGCTATCATTCAATCCCTTAGGTATTGGCGACACTACCTTTTGCCTCAAGAATTTGTTATCTTCTCAGATCATGAGGCCTTACGATACATCAATTCTCAAAAGAAACTAAATGCTCGGCACGGCCGTTGGGTTGAATTCCTGCAAGAGTACACGTATACCATTAGACATAAAGCAGGATCTGAAAATAAGGCTGCTGATGCCTTAAGCCGTCGAGTGATGATTACTAGAGAAATGACTACTGAAGTGATAGGTTTCGATCGACTCAAAGAAGACTACCCAGAATGCCCCGATTTTAGAGAAACCTATTCTGCGCTTACCACTGGGGATGAACGAGTTGTTGGAGATTTCATGTTGGAAGACGGATATCTATTTAAATCACAAAAACTCTGCATTCCCAAAACGTCACTACGAGAATTCCTTGTTTGGGAATTACATGCGGGAGGGTTAGCAGGTCATTTCGGACAAGCCAAGACCATAGCTGCTTTAGAAAACCAATTCTTCTGGCCTAGCTTAAAGCGTGACGTTAGTCGACTTCTTAGGAGATGCCACACCTGCCAACTCGCTAAGCAACGCAAACAGAACACGGGACTCTACACACCCCTACCCGTACCTAATTGTTCATGGCAGGACGTGAGTATGGATTTTATTCTAGGATTACCAAAGACTGTAAGAAAGCATGACTCGATTTGTGTAGTTGTAGACCGTTTTTCTAAGATGGCCCATTTCCTCCCTTGTAATAAAACTTTTGACGCCTCCCGTATTGCTAAACTCTATTTTGATGAGGTTGTTAGACTACATGGATTACCCAAGACCATCATTTCCGATAGGGATGTCAAGTTTACTAGCTACTTTTGGAAAACCCTATGGCACAAAATGGGCACTAAACTCCAATTTTCCACAGCCTTCCACCCCCAAACTGATGGGCAAACTGAAGTGATCAATAGAAGCCTAGGAAATCTTTTAAGGACTTTGGTAGGCGAGAACATACGAGATTGGGATTCCAAGCTTCCTATTGCTGAATTTTCTTACAACAACTCTGTCAATAGAACCACTGGTCTGAGCCCTGCTGAAATCGTGTATGGATACCTACCCCGACAACCCATAGACTTGGTTCCCATGAGTCCTAGGTTTAGAGTGTCAGAGTCTGCATCTGCATTTGCATCCCACTTACAGGAATTGCATAAAGAAATTAAAATAAAAATTGAACAAAGCAACGCCAGTTACAAATTAATTGCTGATCAAAAGAAAAGGTTTAAAGAATTCGAAGTTGGAGACTCTGTGATGGTGCGAATCCGTTCGGAGCGTTTTCCTCCCGGATCCGTGAAGAAATTGCATGCGAGAAGCGCCGGACCTTTCAAAATCATTTCCAAGATAAACAGTAATGCTTATGTGCTGGACCTCCCTGAAGGTTTTAACATCAATCCCACTTTTAATATAGAAGATTTAGTAGCCTTCGAGGGACCAGAGTTCAACCCCCACAATCCACTTACAATTGAGCCTTGTGTGAACCCACCTTGTGAGATCCCTAGCCTACCTCCACTTCCCAAACTACCCCACTTACCTAATGCGGAGAAAATAGAAACCATACTGGATGATGAGATCATTTCCACGAAGGAAGGAGGACGACGAAGGTACCTAGTGCACTGGAGAGGGACACCACCGACAGAGGACACTTGGATGGATCGAGAGGAGCTACAGATCTTAGACCCAGATATCTTAGAGTTGTACGAGAGTTCTAGAGCTACTCACTCGACGGGGTCGAGTTTTCTCCCACCTGGGGAGAATGATGAGATCATCGACAGACATTTTAGGCAGGTTTATCGGCGAAGGAATCGTAGATCGACGGCTACGATCGGGAGTTTATATTTTTGATGTTGTCATGTCATTTTTATGTAATTTTATTTCATGTATCTTTTATTTTATGCACTAGTGACTATTTCGCCCTTATGAAGGTGTAGTGTTTGTTGTAGCCCAATGGGCATGTGAGTCTTTTATTTTCATGCTTTGAGACCTTTATAAAGGGGTCTCCTCTTATTGTATGAGCTAATGTTGGTTTAATAAAATTCTGAGTTTTTTTTTCTTTGTCTTCTTGCTTGAGAGCTTGAGAGAAAGAGAGGAGGTCTTGGAGAGACTCCACCCGCAATTCCCAACAACCACCGTGGTGAGCTCTTGGTTGTATCCAAAGTTCTATTTTGTCTTCTCCCTTTCCTCCTCAAACCGAGCCACCCAAGCCCCTCCTTCTTACCGTCCACCTACAGCTGCCCCATCAAGAGAAATTCCACCTTGTAGTGACCCGCTCCTTTTCCCCTGGATCCCGCTGACCGAGCCCCAGCCCCTCCCCTTACCGCCGATCAAACCCCCCCCCCCCAAGCGATCCAGCCAGCCCGCCTCTTCCCTCAGCCGCCCGATCAGTTTTTTTTTTCCCTGTGAATCCCGCCGATCTCCTTGCTTGGGTTTGAATTCAGCCATCAAATTCTAGTTAATGCCTTCCTAATTTGGCTCCTCAAATTAGTAGGCAATTGATTAGAATTAATTACCTGAATTTGAATTCGAATTTTCCCTCCCTCCCTATGTGAAACTTCCCTAATCAATTAAAACCTGAAATTAAACCTCAGATTTTAATTAAATCCGTGGGGTCCACAAATTAATCAAATCCCCCCTCTCTTTCTCCTTGCTTGGCCGGCCCCTTCCACCTAGCCTTTCTCTCTCTACTTGCCACATAAGCAACCACTAATTCCCCTCTTAATTCCCCCTAATACCCGCCCCTCCTAATTCAAATTTTGGGGGGTTTTCTTAGCCATTAATCTCTCTCTCAACCTAAGAAAAATCTAAAATTGAAAGTCAGATTTTTCTTCTTGTTCTCCTCTAGCTCACGGCCCAACCAACTTTCCCTTGTCATCTCCCCACCCATCCTCGATGTTGCATGGCGGATCCGGAGCTTGAGTGGGGATTAGTATTCCACGCCGACGGGAGTATTGATATCCTACGCTCTCCTTGCTTCGACGTGGGGTTTGAAGACGACGCCACAATCGAAGAGTACTTGGATCGAGTCGTCCCGATCCTCGCAAGTATCTTCGACCGACAGTTTCGTGATCTCACTTGGACGATCATCGGACGCCATCCACCATCACCTTCTCCGGCGACTACCTCTCCGGTAACGAAGTCTTTCGTCTCCTTTTCCGTAGTGGTGCTCTCCATCTTCGTGTGTTTCTTGCTACTCCGCCAAAGCCCAAGAGTGAATGAGTGAGAGGTTGCTCAAGGTAAACTTCTTCCTTATTAGTTGTGGGATTATTGTTATGAGCAATTAAGTATAGCTTTTATTTTGGATTGTTAATGAATTGTTTGGTTATCTCAAAGCAAGTCTTCGCCTAAGCGAGTTAATTACTTAGAATAATTTAATCCTCTATTTTGTTGGTAATTAATTTGTATTGGCAAGCTTTAATTAATCTTAGTCTTAATTTCCGCACGCAATTCCTATTAAGTTTCACATCAATATGTCTTTCAAAGCGCCTATCAATCGTTATAACAAAGACATTATGATCCCTCCACAACCAAAAATTGTCCAACATTGGTTAAATACATTCGCCATTCCAATCATCTCAAGGACTACAACAATCTTTTTGTGAATGGATGTATTGTATGATTCTCCTGAATGGTCTGGTGCATCTCCAATTATTGTGGTCGGTTCAAGGTTGTAACCCCTGATTTCAAAGCATGTGGCCTCAATAAAGATGCAATCTTCCAATGTTGAAATGATTGATTCTTTATTTAAGCCAACAATAGAGAATGATGATGATGTCATAACCTGAGAGCTGCTTATTGACCTCTATACAAGTTCTAAGAAGAGAAAGCCAGATCAAATCATTATAGAGTGAGTCTCAGTTCAAGCAGGTTCCAAGCACTAAGTTGGATAAGATTATTGAGGTTTGAAAGCTTCTTGATGAACAATAGTCACGCATCTAACATCCCTTATACGTACTAATATTGAAGTATTATGACAAATACAAACTCCTACGAGCAGTCGTAGAAGACCCGTCAAATATCCAAAATGCCCCCGCATATGCACCATAATTTGTGTTCACATATATATACAAGAGGTAAATGCAATCATATACCCACATGGGCCCCATCGAGTGTGTTTATAGGAACATACATGACGTCTAGGGATGCTGCGTGGGTCAATAAATTTGAATTTATGTTTGAACCTAATTCTTCTATGCGGGTCAATAGTAGTCGATATGGTTCAAATCATCTGACAAATATACAATTGTGAGGACAGATATATTTATTTTAATACATCCATATTAGACCTTTAAGGCCTTCAACAAAGAAAGTTCATCAATGAAGGTTTAAAGCCTACGAAACTCGATCCTCTGTCAACAACCCGATAGAGCTGACAAGGTTCAATCCATAAATAGAAATGATCCCAAACACCCCGATGATGGTCGTGTTGAATGCATATTTCAACCGGAGGGGTTAATTTCAAATATTTCAAATGCTCCCCAAATACCCGCTTGGGCCCCGTTGAGCATATTATTGGTACACACGTGATGCCCAGGGATGCCATGCGGGTCAAATGGTGAGTCCAAATTCGAGCTCGATCCTTCTATGTGGTTAGATGTGAGTCGATATGGCTCAAACCATTAAATAAATATGCAGTCGCGAGGTCGGTCGTGATATTTATTTTATACATTCATATTAGGTATTCAAAACCTTCAATAAAGAAGTTTCACCAACAAATGCATAAATCCTACAAAACCCAATCCTTTATCGACAAGTTGACATAATGAATAAGGTTCGATCAGTTAGCAAGAATGATCCCAAATACCCTGATGATGATCGTGTTGAATGTATATCTCAACTGGAGGGGTTAACTCCAAATGCTTCAAATGCCACTCAACTACTCCAAAATCCCAAAAATCCTAAATTTCAAAATATTTAAAATTGAAATCAAACCATTAAGCACTCAAAGAAATATCCATCCATCACCCGCAACAGTTTACCGGGTGGACAAATTCAAATTTACTTCAGCTCACATTAAGCTAAATATATAGTCGAAAATATCACTAGGATTAATTCTCAAATAATCTCCTGCCATTAAGGACGTGGTATGGTCCTCTAACTGGCAATTTTTTCGCTAAATGGCACCGCAGGATAAAGGTTTATGACCCAGCCCTCTGAACTGAGTGTTTTTGCCGCCAAATGGCACCAAGAAATACTAGTTATGGTCAGAGTCAATACGTTTCTTAGTGGCATCAAATCATTGAGATATGAATCAATAAGATATGATCGATAAGGCAAAAGTCCTATGTTAGCTAAGGTAGATTCAAAATTTTCCCCTTAGACAAATATTCATCCCAAGCCTATAAGGTCCCCTTGGACGAAGCAAACCATGATTGCCGACAAGGATCCTTCTATTTGGTTGGGTCGACTACCTCCTCTGACTAAGTATACCAAGGTCCACGATGGCCTAGGACGATGGAACCATGGGATCTTGATCGGGTCTATCATCCATTCCCCCATTATCCGCTTTAAGTGCAAGATGGTGAAATTTCTAATTTTAAATATCAATTCTCCAACTATCCCAAATGCCCATTACTATTACTATATGTCCGATACTAAGTATCTATGGATGCTACATATCTGATCGACGATTAGCCTTAATCAAAAGTTCTCTATCGTTATCGGGAGGGGTAATTAACTATAGGGGCTTGCACCTATAAGAAACCAAAACTCAGATCATAAAGTCCTCATAAAATGAGGGCGAAATATCTGGGTAGTGTCTTATCTACAAATCCATCTGCCTTCCAAAATTTAACCCGGAACTTAATCCGTTAAAGCTCCCCCGAAAGAAAAGCAATTCGGGGTGGAGGTAGGGGCCAAATTTTCGGAGCCCACAGTTGCAAATGAATATGTTAATTTATTTGCAAGCAACAATAATGATAAACTACAAATACGACAACCTCCTATGAACATCAAGCAAGCATGCAAGTGAATGTAGCAACTTGGCAGTCAATGTGCATAGAGAAATCAACGGTGAATGCAGCTCATCGATAATTAACATCAACCTCCAACCAAATATACCAACTCCCCTATAAGCAAAGGTAGATGACATGCAGCAAATGCGAGCACCTACGAGTTGCTGTAGGAAACCCATCACATACACATCATATTATCTACAAGCAAATGAAGGAATAACTATGGTAGATGCGAACACCTACTATTAATAATGGCGACAATCAACAACAAGAAGTAGATGCTACAATATCCTTGCAATCAACATTTATTTAGTGTCATGCGAATACATTAATTTCCCCCGCAAGTAAGGGTGAGCGATATATAACAAATGTAGATACCTAAAAGCTATAGTAGAAGATTCGTTAGTGCACGACAGTCTACCTGCATAAAACAACAAATGACCCATAGCGCAACATTATGATTTACCTGTAAGCAAAAGCAAGAAATTAGTAATAAAAATTATTGGCCACTGAAATGCAGTGCCATGTCACCAGATCCGCAAAATGCATATAAGAGGTTAGAAGGCATCCACCAATTCTAAAATAAAACCCTGCATACCGGTATGTAGGGGTCATTTGTGTAGCTAATCACTACAAAACACCATAACTCATGCATCAAAATACATACAAATGCATTCATAACATGCATGCATTTTATAGTACATGGGGTGTATCATACAAATATGCCATTCAATATGCCAAATACATCATGCATATGCAAGCTGCAACATACATAACTCATTATGCAATTAAACCACGTGCAACATATAAAATTTAATATATATGCACTATGTATTATATAAGGGTGTCAAATTTTCACGCAAACATACTATGCAAAGTGGAGGGTTGCGTTAGGTAGTCGACAGTCAGCATAAAACTTGTCAAAAAAATTATGACATGAATCCTTTAAAAAATTGTGTTAAAGCTAGGGCGTCCCTTAGAAGCGACACGCTGTATGGCCTGAATACAGTGACAAGTGTGCAAAGGCCGCTGCACTGGCGCCCGGGTGCAGTGTTAAATAGGCAAGGGTTCCCACATCAAGGACGGATGTGGGCAAAGAAGCTAGTCCATGAAACTAAAATTAGGATAGGAACTTAGAATATAGGCTCCCTTATAGAAAAATTAATGGAATTAATAAATATTATGATTCAAAGGAAGATAAATATTCTGTGCATTCAAGAAACTAAATGGGTTGGAAAGAAATCTAAGAACATTAATAGTTTAGGTTATAAACTATAGTATTCGGGTAGGAGTCGTACTAGAAATGATATTGGTGTAATAATAGATAAATGTTTGAAGAATAATATTATAAAAATTAACAGAATTGGAGATAGAATTATATTTTTAAGATTGTTATTGATGCTAAGATTATTAATATTATAAGTGCTTATGCTCCTCAAGTAGGTCTGGATATGAGTTCAAAATTAAAATTTTAGAACGACTTAGAAGAATTAATACAAAATACACCTCATGAAGAAAGAGTTTTTATTTGAGGAAATTTAAATGCACATGTTGGTAGAGAGGTATATGATTTTAAAAGTATTCATGATGGCCATGGGTTTGGAACGATAAATGAAGGTGGTAAGACTATATTAGATTTTTCTTTAGCTTATGATTTTTTAATAGCTAATACTTTATTTAAGAAAAGAGATAATCATCTTATCACTTATAAAAATGGATATAGTAAAATGCAATTTGATTATTTTCTTATAAGAAAATTAGATCGTTTAGATTGCAAAGATTGTAAAGTTATTCCGAGTGAAAATTTATGTACCCAACATCGATTATTAATTTTGGACATTAAGATAAATGGGCAAAAAAAAAAAAAAAAAATTAAAACGATTTTCTAGGATTAGATGGAGACATTTAAAGAATATTAACAAAAGTATTTTTGAGAGTAATATTTTAGATCTTAAGATTTTGTCTGTGCATGAGGATGCCAATATTATGTGGGAAAAAGTAGCTTGTGATATTAAGAATATTGCAAAAGATATGCTTAGAGTTTTGAAGGGAAAAGCTCCTAATAGTAAAAACAGTTGGTGGTGAAATTCGAATGTGCAAGATAAGATAAAAAATAAGAAGATTTGTTATAAAAATTGGTTTAAATGTAAAAATTTTGATAATTGGGAAAGCTTTAAAGATGCTCGTAAGGAAGCCAAGAAAGCTATTTGCGATGCAAAGAGCTTAGCTTTTAATGATTTATATAATAGATTAGGTACTAAGGAGCTTAGATACTATTTTGAAGACTAAAAAGATGCCAGATGAGTGGAGAATGAGTGTGTTAATTCATATTTTTAAGAATAAAGGAGATGCGCAAGATTGTGCAAATTATAGAGGTATTAAGTTAATGTGTCATACGTTAAAACTATGGGAGCGAGTTATGGAGCATAGGTTGCGGCGTGAGACTAATGTTTCTCAAAATCAATTTAGATTCATGCCGGGTAGGTCGACTATGGAAGCTATACATTTATTAAGAGGTTTGATTGAGAAATATAGAGAAAATAAGGAGGATCTATACATGATATTTATTGATTTAGAAAAAGCATATGATAAAGTTCCAAGAGAAGTGTTATGAAAAGTTCTTGAAAAGAAATGAGTCAATAATGCTTATATTCAAATCATTAAAGATATGTATGCATGAGCTATTACTTGTGTTCAAACACAAGGTGGATTGACCAAGTATTTCCCTATTTCAGTTGGGTTACATCAAGGATCAGTCTTAAGCCCATATCTTTTTGCTTTAGTCATGGATGTTCTCACTAGACATTTGCAAGAGGATGTACCTTGGTGTATGCTTTTTGTTGATGATATTCTTCTTGTTGATAAGACTAGAGAGGGAGTTGAAGGTAAACTTGAATTATGGAGGTCAACCTTAGAGCCTAAAGGTTTTCGCTTGAGTAGATCTAAAACGGAATATATGGAGCGTAATTTTAGTAGTAATAGACCTAATGAGGGGATTGTGACTTTGGGCGATCAAGTCATTAATAAGAGTACACATTTTAGATATCTTGGATCTATTGTTCAGAGTGATGGTGAAATAGATAAGGATATTATCAGCAGAATTCAAGTTGGATGGTTGAAGTGGAGGAATGCATCAGGCTTGTTATGTGATAGAAATGTACCCTTCAAACTGAAGGGAAAATTCTATAAGATGGTAGTGAGGCCTGCAATGCTTTATGGTGCGGAATATTGGCCATTAAAAGAGAAGCATAATACTAAGTTAAGTGTGGCAGAGATGAGGATGCTCAGGTGGATGAGTTGCTTTACCCTTAGAGATAATATACGAAATGAGCATATACGTGAAAAGGTTGGAGTAGCTCCAGTAGAAGATAAGATTAGAGAGAGTCGCCTTAGATGGTTTGGTCACATAAAATGGCGGCCTTTTGATGACCCGGTTAGAAGAGTAGAGGTATTAGATTTGACTTATGTTAAGAAAGGTAGGGGTAGACCTAAAAAGACCTGGTTAGAAAATATTAGGAATGGCCTTTCCTTATTAGATTTAAACGAGAATTTGACTTTTAATAGGACACAATGGAGAAAAAGGATTCATGTAGCCGACCCCACGTAGTGGGATAAAGGCTTGATGTTGTTGTTGTTGTATTAGATACTAAGGAGGGAGAAAGATATATGTATAAGTTAGCCAAACAAAGAGATAGAAGTAGTAAGAATTTAGTTCAAAGTGTATTAAGGATGAAGATCAAAAAATACTTTTCTTAGAAGATGATATTCAACAAAGGAGGATGAGGTATTTTGCTAAACTTTTTAATGAAGAATGTGAAAATACGATTGACTTCAGTGACTTTATCACCCTAAATAAAAATAAAGATTTTTGTTTTTATCGACGTATAATTAAACCGAAGTTAGAGAGGCTTTAAAGAAAATGAAGTAAAGAAAAGCTGTTGGACCTGATGATATTCCAATAGAGATGTGGAAATGCTTAGGAGATGAAGGAATTTCTTGGCTTACTAAACTTTTTAATATTATTTTGAAGACTAAAAAGATGCCAGATCAGTGGAGAATGAGTGTGTTAATTTCTATTTTTAAGAATAAAGGTGATACACAGGAGTGTGCGAATTATAGAGGAATTAAGTTAATGTGTCATACTTTAAAGCTATGGGAGCGAATTATAGAGTGTAGGTTGCGACGTGATACTAATGTTTCTCAAAATCAATTTGGATTCATGCCGGGTAGGTCTACTATGGAAGCCCTACATTTATTGAGAGGTTTGATGGAGAAATATAGAGAGAATAAGGAGGACCTACATATGATATTTATTGATTTAGAGAAAGCATATTATAAAGTTCCAAGAGAAGTGTTATGGAGAGTTCTTGAAAAGAAAGGAGTTAATAATGCTTATTTTCAAATCATTAAAGATATGTATGCAGGAGCTATTACTTGTGTTCAAACACAAGGTGGTTTGACCAAGTATTTTCCTATTTCGGTTGGATTACATCAAGGATCAGCCTTAAGTCCATATCTTTTTTGCTTTAGTCATGGATGTTCTCACGAGACATTTGCAAGAGGATGTACTTTGGTGTATGCTTTTTGCTGATAATATTCTTCTTATGGAGGTCAACTTTAGAGTCTAAAGGTTTTTAAATGAGTAGATCTAAAACGGAATATATGAAATGTAATTTTAGGAGTAATAGATCTAGTGAGGGGATTGTGACTTTGGGCGATCAAGTCATTAATAAGAGTTAACGTTTTAGATATCTTGGATATATTGTTCAAAGTGATGGTGAAATTGATGGGGATATTATCAGCAGAATTCAAGTTGGATGGTTGAAGTGGATGAATGCATCGGGCTTATTGTGCGATAGAAAAGTCCCCCTCAAACTTAAGAGAAAATTCTACAAGATGGTGGTGAGACCTGCAATGCTTTATGGTGCCGAATGTTGGCCATTAAAAGAGAAGCATAATACTAAGTTAAGTGTTGCAGAGATGAGGATGCTTATGTGGATGAGTGGATTGACCCTTAGAGATAGGATACGAAATGAGCATATATGTGAAAAGGTTGGAGTAGCTCCAGTGGAAGATAAGATTAGAGAGAGTCGTCTTAGATGGTTTGGTCACATTAAACGAAGGCCTCCTGATGACCCGGTTAGAAAAGTTGAGGTATTAGATTTGACTTATGTTAAGAAAAGTAGAGGTAGACCTAGAAAGATTTGGTTAGAAAATATTAGAAATGATCTTTCCTTATTAGATTTAAATGAGAATTTAACTTTTAATCGGACACAATGGCGAAAAAAGATTCATGTACCCCACATAGTGGGACAAAGGCTTGATGTTGTTGTTGTTGTTGCATACTATGCAAGAAAATAGGCAATGTATGAATGCATTATTCATAAGTATCATGCATATACATCATATGCCATATTAATGTAGTAGGCAACCACATTACAGATTAAGTACATCGTATAAGATGCAAATGCATATGCCAACATACATGACACATGAAGATGCGTGACATACGTCTATTGTATACATATGACAATCATATAAATGCGTCATGCAAAATACATGCAATAAATACCCACATGAGCCCCAGTGAGCGTGTTGCATACACGTGATGTCTGGGGATACTGTGTGGGTCAAGAAATTAACCCAAATTTAAGCTCGATCTTTCTATGTGAATAGATAGGAGTTGACACGATTTGAACTATCGAAAAAAATATATGATTGCAATACCGACCGAGATATTTATTTTATATATTCATATTAAGCCATCAAGATCTATTATAAGAAAAATTCAGTAATATAGACACAAAGCCGACAATGAGTTCGATCCTCTGTCAGTAAGTAGATAGAGTTAATAAAGTTCAACCAACAATATAAAATAGCCCATAAATACCTCGATAATGGCTATATTAACATAAAATCTCAACAGGAAGGGACCTGAAATATTCGAAAAATGCCTCCCAATTTCCATGAAAAATGTTTCATGATATTAATGTTTAAAATTGAAATAAAACATCAAAATACTTAAAGCAAAATCCATCCACACTCCGCAATAATTTGCTGATGTGAACAGATCTGAAAATCACTAAAGCCACAAAGAGTGAATGTTTGATTGAGAGTATAACTAAGATTCATTCTCAATCTATCTTTTGCCAGCAAGTATGTGCCACGTGTCCTCTAACATATGGTTTCGCTGTCAAATTACACCACAGATAAACAGTTATGACCGAGACCCTTTGACCGTGTAGTTTTGCCACCAAATGACACCATTGTATTATGGTTATGGTTAGAGCTTATATGTTCTCCAATGGCTTCAAATTATTGAGCAATGAATCAATAAGATAATGATCAATATGGCACAAAGTCCTCTGTTAGTTAAGGTGGATTCAAATTTGTCCCCTTATACAAATATTCACCACATGCCTACAAGATACCCTTAGACGAAGCAACCCATAGCTACCGACAATGATCCTTCTATCAAGTTGAGTTGACTATCTCCTCTGATTAAGTAGACCAGGGACCATGACGACTCAGAATGACGGAACCCTGAGATCTTGATCGGGTTCATCATCATTCCCTCCATTATTCACTTTAAGTACAAGGTAGTAAGTTTTTTATTTTACATATTAAATTTTAAAATACCAAACTCTGCTGCTATTATACGCCAGATACGTAATGACTAGCCTTAATCGAAAGTTCTCTCGCTATCGGGAGGGGTAATTACAGGGGCTTGCGCCTGTAGGAAACCTAAACTCAGATCATAAAATCCTCACAAAACGAGGGCTAAATCTCTAAGTGATATCTTATTCAAAAATCAATATGCTTAATGAAAATTTGCCTCGGAACCTACTTGTTAAAACTCTCCTCGACAACCCGAAGAAAAAGAATGGGGCCGTAGAGAGGCCGGGGCGTGAATTTTCGGAGCCCACAATTGGATATCATAGTTCAGTCCCCAAACATTTCATTCCAATGGTCTGAACCCAACTTTTATTTTCAGTTTCAGAGCTTTTAGATATTAACTCTAATATTTTTTAAACTGATTTCAGCAAGGTTTCCTTTAACAAAGTTGTGTTATAATTAGAAATCAAGGAATAGCTTTGAAAATGAAATTTAAGATAGCCTATGTAAACTAAGAAGTTCTTTGCTCATGGCCCTTTCCACAAAAGCTGAGAAAACACAAAAATGGTTGTCAATTAATAGCCTCAAACCTATTTCAAATCGAAGGGGTTCATGTAACAAACCCGTGCAGATAGATTTTTAATCAAAGGACTGATGAATTTGCTAATATGAAATTTACCATTCAACTGGTTTCCATGATACAGGAAAATATTCGGAACTCAGTTCTGCTCCATTATCATCTGGAACATCTTTCCCTGATCTTCTTCCTGGAGCTCTGTCAAAATCTCATCATCGACAATGTCAACTTTCCTACAAGAATTATGCTCAATGTATTTACCCACAGAGATCATTTTCGACAACCAAGCCTTCCAATCATTGCTGCGGTATTTATCCTCCTCCCATGTTCCTGATGCCAATAACTTGTAGACGTAAACCTTTTTCTCCTGACCTGGCCGAAATGCTCGAGCAATTGCTTGCCTTGTTTTTGAATGGTTCCACTCTGAGTCCAATAAAACCACTCTTGATGCTGCTGTCAGGCTAATACCTTCGGCGCATGCAGATGTTGATGCAATTAACACCTTGCACTTATTTCCAACATCTCCATTAAAGGCGTCCATGATTTTTGCTCTCAAGGAAAGCTCTTGATCACCTTGAAGAATTAAGACTTCCTCGCCCTTACGCCAACCCAAAAAAGTCTCAAAGAATCTGACAAGCAAACTTATAGGAGGAATGTTGTGGGAAAAGATCAGAACCTTCTCCCCCTTGATGATGGATTTATGAACTATGTCAAAGACAAACTTCACCTTGGAACCACTTGTGATACTATCCTTGTACTTCTCGATTTTCTCTAGCTCAGCGTCGTTGAAATAATCCTCAGCATGAGCCATGGTCTTGATCAACCATGGGTGGATAGAACCAACCGTGATGAGCAATTCCAATTCAATGGGATACCTTCTTGTAAGTTTTAGGCAGCTCTGCAAGCGCACTAAAACTTCATGCTGGATATCCGTTGGCAGTAATACTATAGTATAAATAACCAAACCTGGAAGCCTTCCTGAATTGTCGTCTTCATAAATATCAATAAATCCATTTGTGATTTTGTTTAGTGCATCAAAACCTAGCTTCCTGACATCTTCCATGTTAGATTCAATTTTTTCACCAATTCTTTGTACAAAAAGTTTTCTTGCCATTCTTTCCTTTCTTTTACTTCTTTTATCAGATTTCTTGTAAGTGTTTAATTTTTCTCGGTCCAACTCCCCGAGGACATCATCTACAAAGCTAGGTCGGGCCAAACAAAGGGTATTGAAATATTCCTCGAAGTTGTTCTGAAACAGTGTGCCGGACAAAAGAATCCTGGATTTGGTGTTCACTTCCATCAATTGTTTTCTTAGCTTGGAAATAGTACTTCTGGGATTGTGTCCTTCATCTAAAATCAAGAGCCCAGGACTGTTCTGCAATACCTTTGCCATGAATTTTTTGTGCTCATCTTTTGACTCCTTCTGCATCAAGGAAAAAGAAGAGTAACTCATCAAAAGCACGCTTGATTCTTTATGCCACTGCTGAAACTTTGACATACAGTCTACTAAATGCCTCATTTTCCTGTTTGGCTTTCTATGTTCCATAGAAGAGATTCTTATTTTCCAATCCAAATTTTCTTTCTGGAAGCTTTGAGCTGGATGTATTATATGTAAAGGAAACTGAACACCCCACTTCTCAAACTCCTTTTGCCAGACATAGACTGCAATCTTGGGGGCAAGTATCAGTGGTCGACTCCTCGGAAAAAGTCTCAAATAGCTGATAATAAAGGAGATCAAGAGCAAAGTTTTCCCGGAGCCTGGAGAGTGTGAAATAACACAACCCCCTGTCTCATTGGAATGAATATCCATCTCTTTAGGTTTCAAAGACCCAGCAATATTCCTCCATATAAATTCAAAAGCCTTTTTCTGATGAGTATATAATCTTAATTTAAGCTCAGGTATCAAAGCCCAGACATTTTCATCTCCTCCTAATGAAGCCAGATCCAATTGTGTAATAGCATCACCAAAAGAACATGGATCCAAACAATAAGTCCCTAGCATACTGAATCCCACTTTACCCAAGTGCTCCCTGCCTGTATTCCAGCTTTCACTAATCACCTGAAAGAGATTTTCAAGTATTATTGTTACTCAAGGATTGAAACAAACATTTTAAAGAAAGAAGTTCCCCTGCAAGGACTCACAAATTGTGGCATAACATCTCTTATTTTAGTGTGCACATAATTGCACAGCTGGCATATTATTCCAATTTGCTCATCTAGCTTGAAATCATGTTTGCATGCTTGATCACCATCTTCATTTGATAAAGGAACTGTCCCATTATCAAAAGCTTCAGAGTCCATCTCCTACTAGACATGATATAACAGTGTAAAACTATCACAAAATCATTCGCTTTGTTTCATAGAAAATAAATGTCCAAGAAGTTCTAATCCCAATGCTTTCACTAGTAATGAGGTGATTTTGAGACATAAGAAAAAGGATATTAAGAAATGATGAGAGGAAAAATTAAACTTTTGCAATTGCACAAAACATGCCTTTTGCAGTTTCTTAGTATCATATGAAAGAATCAACAGTTTCTTACAAGGATCACTCATGTAAACTTTCTTTATCAGCTCGAATCATAAGAACATGGAGGATTACTTGTTTCTCTAAAATACACTACGATCGGAAATTCATGGTCAAATTCAAGGTTTTTGAAATGATTCAAGTTAATAAGGGCCAGGGGATAGCCTATTCCAAGGATAAAATAGTGATTCAATTATTTTAGAAACTAAATTGAAAATAGATGATTAAGTTGTGCATCAAAATGAATTTCCTCCTTCAGTAAATTTCACTACAAATGTGCTGCACAATTGCCAAAGCTATGATTATACTTGTGCTAATGTTAAAGGAAGCACGCCATGCCTGCTGTTCAAGAAGAGCAAGTGCCGTTAGTGTATGCTCCATTTCTTTCCAGAGGTCTTCGTGCTCATCAATTTCAAATTGATCCACAGGAGATGGAGACCATTTAAAGTGTTCTTCTTCATAAGCAAATGTTTTTGCTGATTGAGAGTCTGGCTCAACTTCAGTTTCCATTTCATCCTCAATATTTCCCATGCATTGCTTTATCAGTTGGTCACACTCTGCTGCACTGAGAAGGAGCTTCTTTCTGTAAGAAAACCTCTTCTTACAAAGAGGATTACCGTTACGTGAAGATGGAATACTCCTATCACTTTTTCTCGGCCTCCCTCTGTGTCTCAGTACTGTTTTTTCTAAACCATGCTGTGTTACCCTATCTGGTGAATTATCAGGATGGACGTCACAGATGTCTTCACCCATTGTAAGTAGAAGTTGTGGTTGGACTTCTTTCACTTTCCAATCAAATGTCTTCCTTCTGTCTGCAGTTGGTGATAATTCATATTCCTCGTCGGAACTTCTTGGGACAACACAAAGCTCCCAGTTATCCAATAACTGTTCTCCCACTTCTGATGAATCTGATAGCTCATCAGAATTTTGATCCAATATCTCTATAATCTGCCCTGTATTCCTCGCTATACGGTCAAAATCAGGGGAAGAGTAGCTTGTAAAACGTTTGGGCTTAACCTTGCGGCGCTTGGATCGTCTCAGACTCATGCAATCATACAAAACCTCAACATCTGTCTCACTATCCCCCTCTATAGATCTGTTCAGATCTGGTTGGATATCCAGTTGCAAAGGTGTTTCTACTGCCATTTCTTTAATAAAAAATGGGTCAACTATTTTGACCACCGGCCTCAAATTTTCATTAAACCTATGGAAACACATGATCTTTATATCCTTGACAGGGTTAAGACGTGACATATTATCGTTAACAGACTCCTGCTTTCTGTTCAGGATTTGGTATACTATATTACTTTGTAATGATTTCATATGAAAACTGATTCCTTTTTGTATGGACAGGACAACTAGCCATGAAATTTCAGAAGAAACAATTCCGCTAACAAGTCTGCTTCTACTTGAGGAAATGCAGTCCTCCGAGTAGCTCCACAGGTTGAATTCATCTTCACAAGGTTCATCACTAAGCTTTTGAAGTATTGCAATCCTGTCGATTGTGACCATCTCAGCTCTTTCAAACATTATGTTCTTTCCAGTACCATTCAAAGCTCTTTCTCTGTAGAGTATGACAGAAAAAAGGCAAGAACATCGACTTCCATGATGGATGTTCTTTTTTGATATGATTTTTGCATCATACCACAATGGCAACTGCAAGTAAATGAAAATTTTCAAACTACAAATGAATGTTAATAGATAATTGCTTTGCATCTTACAAGCTAGAATGGTACAAGTGATCAATTATATTGATACGGATTGTTCAAAATATGTGGAAACCAAAAGTTTCCTGTGCAAAAAAGATAAACAGGGTTTTCATTCATACATTTATGATGGAAAAGAACACGAACAGATTAATAATGTGCAACTTATAAGGGGGATCTTGTAACCACCTACATTTGATCGTAGTCCTTCATCTGATACTTCTGAAATTGGACCAGTTGAAAGGACACAAACATCAACACCAACTTTTAGAAGGTGTGAACAATCATAATCATTTGCTTTTCTTGATCGTAGACGGACATTGTCAAAACATATTTCATCCTCTACCTCTGAACTCTGGCTGCTGAACAGTATATAGGTTTTCCCCTTTCTAATTCTCACAAGGTCTATTGCATGCCATGAACCATCATAAAAAACTTCAAAGGCTGCAAGTAGCATAAAATATCAAATATCATATGCAGATTATCCATTTTGAAGATTTTATATAAAAGAGAAATAAGGGTGAATATGAATGTCTAGTGTGCCATCTACATAAGAAAGCAGCTCTATCGTACTATCATGCACTATCCAAAAACATAAACAGTTTATGCATCAAGTTACTAATTTAAACTTGAACAGTATGGTAAATAAATCGTCAACATTTCATAAAGAATGCAAACATCTAATAATTCTGCTTCATTGCTTACGAATTGGACTAATTGGATGTCTTCTTCCTAATTCCTGCATCTCCTTCAACAATTAAACCTGAATCGAATCCTCGATGGTCAACATTTTGTCATAAGCCAAACATCTGCCATATAATGAATCATCTTTCATCAAATCAAATACGAAGAGATAAATAATGAATTTATGACAGCTTAAAATGCCAAACCTGCTTGAGATTACAATACCCAGACGAACGCTTGCTTCTCAGTTCGATTTGCATTTCAGACCAATTTGTTACAAAAAATCCTGTGATTGGAAGTCAAAGGCTGAAGATAAGCAAATGCATATAACAAGACAATGCTCAGATGAATAATGTGAACACTAATTTTTATTTAGTTATATAACATCTTAGTATCTAAATGACTTCAAAATATGCTGAAAAAAGTATATTTTACTTTAAATAGCTTCATATCGTGGCATTTTTTATAATACTTAGAGATTAAGATATCATATGAATAAATATAAGGATTTAAGCGCAGGATCTGATATGGATGTAAATCCCACACGCAAAATGCAGCTACGATAAGCTACTTCTCATGGATTGCATTAGGGTTCTCAAACAGGAGTAACATCTTTGAGCGCAACATTAGAAGAAATAATCAGATGCACGCCAATTATGAACTGCACTTAGATTGTCTGCGGATCATTAAACATGTAAAGCGCTTAAAACTGCTTTTAAACAAAACCGTTAGAATAAAAGCAGATCCAAGCTTCAGACTGATTGCATGAAGGAAAAGATCGGGGAAGGTGTTGAGTTAACTACCGGGTGTAAGATCTCCGGTCAGATAGCCGCCGGTAAAGAACTTGCGAAGGTCGGAGAAAAATTCCAGAGTTGTGAGAATCGAGTGCGCATAGAAAGATAAAAGAGCTGGAAGTGAAAGATAAGAATTATTTATTTATTTATTTATTTTATAATTTCCTATGCTTTCCCGAGAAAGAGATTCTTGGACGACGATGTAGCGGGGCCCACTTGTCAATTAGATAGATCCAAAGGATACGTCAATGTCGGCAGGAAGTGGGGCCCGTTCCGCACTAAAACGAGTCTATGCAGAGCAGCAGGAATCTGATGGCTGGGAATTAAGATAAAAGAGTTTATAATATTTTTTTTATTTTTAATTAGATATCAATGCTCTGTTTGATAAAATATATATTAGGGGCCAAAATTTCAATTTTTTTTGAAAGGAAATGCTCAATGCATTAAAATTAAGAAGCTATTACAAACTATTTAAAGCTAATCTAAAGCATCACATTCCTTCTTTAAAAGTAACAAGAAATGAGGAATGCATACACTACTAAGGTCTTTCCAAATAAATTTATTAAATAAAGTAAAATTAGCACATAAATCAACTAATTTATTACATCTTCTATTAGTAAAATTAAAAGAAACTTGATGAAATTCTTTAATGAAAGTCAAATCTTCCTCCATCCGTTCATTATTCTTCAATTTCTTCAAAGAATGTTGAAGTAATATGATGATATTAACATTATCTCTTTTTATAATGATTCCCTGCACTTCTAACATTCATTCTTGAATAACATTTTTCAAAGCACAAACAACCAATAATTATAATTGTGCTATGTCCCAATGCAAGTAATTGACACCAAAAAAAAAAAATAAATAAATCTTCCTTTATGATCTCTGAAAACTCCGCAAATACTTGCATCGTTATTACTTAATAAAGAAGCATCAATGTTAACCTTTATTCAATCGGGTGGAGGGGGATGCCAAGAACAAGACAGCTTACGTTGCTTAACATCCTAGTTGTCTGAATAAACATTAACACTAGATGATGTCCGGATTCTAGTGAGAGAGATTCACAGATTCTAGTGAAAGAAAGTTTATTTTTTTCAATTTTTTTATGATCCGTTTTCTCTGGTTTCGCTCGTATGGTGGCGGAGGGTCGCCTGCCATCATTTTGTGATGACCGGAATACCTCCAATCCACATTCTGCTAGGTATCCTAATGATTCAATTCATAGTGGATCCAAAGGCAGAGGTTTTACAAATCAGAATTTTATGATTAAGCAGTGGCCTTTGGTCATTACCGAAGGTCGTCTACCGCCGATTCAAAATGTGGTATCAGTGTTGGGCAAGGGAAAATAATCAATGGAAGTTCTGGGAGAAAAGATGGTTCCGACGTCTCGTTCTTCACCTTCAATGAAATTGCTGTCTAGAGCGGCTAATGATTCGGAGGCTTCGTCTTCCATAGGTTTAAAGCTGAAGGTAAATAGATTCACAAATTCATCCTTGGTATGTGGGAGGACACATAATAGGGATTGATAAATGGACATCTCAATTTTCTCCAACATTATCGAGAGGATTATCCTCACCAATTTGGATTCGATTATCACATTTACCTTTACATTGTTGGGATGAGAATATTGTTACTAAGATTATCTCAAAGATAGGAATTCCATTGTTATTAGATGGAAAAATGTTTAAATGGGATAGATGTGAATTTGCTATAGCCCGTGTTCGAATTAATATAGACTCTAAATTAACTCAAGGAGTTTGGATTGAAGGTTTATGCGGAAAATTTTTTCAAAGAGTTGAATATGAAAAAGTATCTTCTTTTTGTTTCAATGCAAGTAATTGACACCAAAAGAAAACAAAAATCTTCCTTTATGATCTCTGAAAACTCCGCCAATACTTGCATTGTTATTACTTAATAAAGAAGCATCAATGTTAACCTTTATTCAATCGGGTGGAGGGGGATGCCAAGAACAAGACAGCTTACGCTGCTTAACATCCCAATTGTCTGAATAAACATTAACACTAGATGATGTCCGGATTCTAGTGAGAGAGATTCCCAGATTCTAGTGAGAGAAAGTTTATTTTTTTTCAATTTTTTTCTGATCTGTTTTCTCTGGTTTCGCTCGTATGGTGGTGGAGGGTCGCCTGCCATCATTTTGTGATGACCAGAATACCTCCAATCCACATTCTGCTAGGTATCCTAATGATTCAATTCATAGTGGATCCAAAGGTAGAGGTTTTACAAATCAGAATTTTATGATTAAGCAATGGCCTTTGGTCATTACCCAAGGTCGTCTACCGCCGATTCAAAATGTGGTATCAGTGTTGGGCAAGGGAAAATAATCAATGGAAGTTCTGGGAGAAAAGATGGTTCCGACGTCTCTTTATTCACCTTCAATGAAATTGCTGTGTAGAGCAGTTAATGATTCGGAAGCTTCGTCTTCCATAGGTTTAAAGCTGAAGGTAAATAGATTCATAAATTCATCCTTGGTATGTAGGAGGACACATAATAGGAATGGATAAATGGACATCTCAATTTTCTCCAACATTATTGAGAGGATTATCCTCACCAATTTGGATTCGATTACCACATTTGCCTTTACATTGTTGGGATGAGACTAATGTTACTAAGATTGTCTCAAAGATAGGAATTCCATTGTTCTTAGATGGAAAAATGTTTAAATGGGATAGACGTGAATTTGCTAGAGCCTGTGTTCGAATTAATATAGACTCTAAATTAACTCAAGGAGTTTGGATTGAAGGTTTATGTGGAAAATTTTTTCAGAGAGTTGAATATGAAAAAGTATCTTCTTTTTGTTTCAAATGTTGCAAGATAGGTCACAAAATTGAAAGTTGTGCGGATGTTCTTAAAGATATGGGAAACAAGACTCAGAACGAAGTTGAGGGAAATAATTCAAAGGTTCCTATAACAAGTTTTGATAAGAGTTTGATGGACAAAATAGATATTGGAGGTTCACAAATGTGTTATGGCCCTTGGATACATGTGAAGTTTAAGAAAAATAGAAGAATGAAAAATAATTGGAATAAGAAATCTTAATTTCAACCTAAGGTTGTGGATCCCAAAAATACTATGGCATCTGTGAATGTTCCTTCAGGAAATAAGTTTAAGTTGCCGTCTCAAGTCTTTGCCAAGGAATTGTCTAGATTGGATGCTGAGGAGCTAGTTAAGCAATCCAAAGATCACAAGATAACTTCAGATTTTGAAGTCTCGATTTTGGAAGAAGAACTTCCTGAGTCAGGTTTATCCAAAGATGTAGTTTTTGTTGATGATGTTCCAGTTCAATTAGAAGACAGAGAGATTGATCAAAATGCTGAAAAATGTGTTATGGATAATGGTTTGGATGCAAATACAAATCATAAAGAGGAGCTCCATGGAGACAAGGTTATTGAGTTATCATTACCAGATGGAAGCAAGGAAAAAATTGTTGATTCTGGAACTGATTTTAGAGAAGAGGTTATTGAAATTATAGTTAGAAGTTCTCCAAATTTAGAAGATGGAGAATTTGTTTTGACTTCTAATTTGGCTTGTAAGGAGAAGGTAAATGATAAAGAAGGGTTGATTGAAGTAGAGACTGATCTGGTTGGTGAAGGAGGTTCGGGCAACTTATTAAGTTCTCAAGATCCTGAAAATCTAAAGCAGGTTGTGATTACTTCTTTGTCCAAGATTGGTAATGCGAATAGTAGAGAAGCCTTATTTTTTATTTTTTTTTGAAGAAAAAGCTAGAGCTTACTATATTATAAAACCAAAATAAAGAGTAACTACAATGATGATTCCTCCTTCAATATATTGAAAAATAAAGGAGGAACCTTATTTAAAGAACTCCCTTCCAAATCGGTTCATCATAAGAAAAAGTTTAACAAAGATTCAAATTTGTTTGGTCCTATTAAAGGGAGCCTTAGAGGAAGGAAAGTGGGCATTCTTGGTGGCAGTATTGGAGCCACTTCATTTTTCATCCCATGAAATGATTGGTGAAACCGAAGTTCAAGGTTGGTTGGTGGATTGGTTGAAGATGGAGTTTGTAAAGGACATAATTTGCGGAGGCATCAAGATCATAGTTCATTTCTTGGCGGATTACTCTTGCTTACTCTTCATTTCTATTATTCTGTTTAGCAACCTTTTTTTCTATATTTATTTTAAGCATAGGTTGGTATTTGAATAAAGGAACTAGAATAATGAAATTTAAGAATCATTCTATATATTATTTTTGTAAGAATTTATAAAGGAGTGTATAGCAATTACCCATGATTGGTAAAATACAACCTTACACAAAACTATAGCCAATACCCTTCTTAACCTTCCACTAACCCAACACCTTCCACCATAATAACAACAAATCTCCTTCTCTTGGTCTCTCGCTCTCGGTTCGCAGGAGCAAGCAGGCCGAAGCACCCCCCCCCCCCCAAATCACATGTGTCAAGGAAAGTCCCACTCAAGGCTCCAACCCTCTCCCTGGTTTTCATACACCTTGGGGAAGATGGAAAGCATCAAATCTCTCTCCCCAATCAATCCTAACCCTCCATTAAAAAAGGTAGGGTTTAAGGGGGATGTAACCTAAGATCTCAAATTCCATCAAATTCATTCTCTCAGCACCCCACTAATAAGTGTAATTAATGCTATATTTTATGTTTTAATTGGTCTGTAAAAATATATTATTTTAGTTGTATTTGTGTAGAAAAATATAAGAAATGGAAAAAATTTTCAAGTATGGTACAACACCACGCATCAGACATAATACCCTCGTGACATCATTATTGAGGCTACCGGAGTGCCCAAATATGGATATGGTGGTGCCCAATCTCTGCTTTTTATTGTTGCAACATTAGAGGATTCATTACCGCAAAGCCCATCCTACTATCCCAGTGTTGCACTGTCGAAGGAGTCAATACCGCAAAGCCTAGTCTCTATCTACAAAGTGACGTGGTACAAAATTCCAGTACTGCTAAGTCAAGGGAGTACCACATGGACATCACAGTACTCAACCATCAGCTACACCGCGATGCTATAATTGTAACTATCCATGCCACAATTTGCAAGTGTAGCGATGTCTTGATTCATTAAATAATGGGTCCATGTTAGAAAGCACCATATTAGAGTAAACCTTCAGCGCAGCCGCGTTAGTTTATTTTATGGGTGTCGCGGCACTGTGTCTCGAGCATTGTGATGGAAAATTTTATTTTCTATATTTTTTATAAATAGTCTATCTGTAATGTAAGTAGAGGAGTTGAGTTACTTATTTAATTTCAATCATTATAGAGTGTCTCTGATTTTTTCTTAGGGGTGACAACTAAGGGGATTCAAAGAAGTACTAGATATATTCCTTTAGAGTGTTTTGCATATGTTTCTAGAAGCAATTCTGTAATCTCAAGGAGAAGTGTATAGGAGATCATTGAACCATTCGGTGATATTTTCTTCTTTGCTTTCTTTCTTTTATGCAATTAATGAAAATGAATATGCTTTACTTATTCTTTATGTATGGCTAAATCCTCTAGTTTTTTATTAATGGTGTTAAAGAAATATGAAGTACTAATGAGTTCTCTTCATCAATAATTTAATGATGTTTTCAATATTCCATGTTTTCACATAATACATATAGTTACTATATATGTATTTAATATCAGGTGTAATGTGGAGCATAGGAATAGAAAAGTAGGCATAACAAGATATGTTGGATTGGTATGATGCAAGTAAAGGCATAGTGCTTATCATGTATCAAATTTATAGATATGAATTCTCCTGAGGGGGTTTTAATAGTACACGCTTTACTTACTCGTATAAGATTTCCATAGGGTGATAGACAATGGGAGTTTAGAGTGATATTGAGGTTGGAAGAGTTTAATCTATCCTTTATCTCTTCATATTTAATTGAGGGATCATTGATGTGTAATCTATGAATAACATCAATATAAAAGAAATTATTAGGAAACATATTATATTTACATTCCATCAATCCAAAATAATTTATCCTAATAGTATTTCATTTAAATTATTTTTAATTTTAAATTAAGTGATTGAATCTCTACCAAAACTTATTTTTATCGAGTAGGATAATTATTATAGTTGAAGTAGACAATACTAGTGTTTGCAAATAAACATTCTTCCTCATGGGATCAATACTCTATTATATATTACTTTATTCGACATGTATACTTGTGTATATAAAGTGAAATTTTTATATTTTTTATATCAAAGAAAACCTAAGAATTATTTAGATATTGATATAGTCTTAAATTATTTTTATAATTCTTTAGGTTACTCCAGCGCCCCCATCAAGTTTTTGTCACTATTGCTGAGGCAAAATTAATGGTGTATCACATGCTATAAGATCAGTACGTACAATGAATCAGTAGTATCAGTGAATCAGTAATATCGGTATCGATAGTATCAATGAGTCAATAGTATCAATGAATTAATGCAATATCAATATCCATATCGGTATCTGTATTTAGTGACATGTATAGTATGCAGTATCAATAAAATTGTACAGTAATAATAAACACATAAATTCGTTAGTAAATTCATTCAATATCAATTGTTGACCTCGTTTTTCGCTCGAGCGCCTTCGAGGGTCTTCGAACGATTTGAGCGAATCTCGTCGAGCCCAATTCGAACTCGAATCGACCCGACTCGAGCCGGATCAGACTCGAATGTGTTGAATTAGACTCAATTAGTTTGTTTTCGTCGCGTCGTACTTGATTTAATTTGAATTGATCTTTATTTTAGACCCGATTTTGTATGATTAATTTTATTGAGCCGACTCGAGCCCGAATCGAGTCAAATTCGGACTCGAGGTTGACCCAATCTCGGCCAAAATTAATCTGATTCAGCTTAATTTAATTCCACTAAAATCCGTTTGACTTTCCAATGAGTTTGAATTCATTTCCTAAATCCAGTAACTGTGTCGACGGTTGCGATCAAAAGAAGTTTTCGGTTCAGCCAGAATCCCGCGTCTCAGTTGATTTTCTGTGGCTCGGGCAGATTTCGGGCAGCGACGAGAGCCGTTTAAAGAATTTTTGAAGGCTGGAGCAGCTGCGACGACGGACGAGAAAAGGTGGGCTTCCTCTTTCGACGAGAGTTTTGATTTAATCAAAAGGAAGGCTCCGAGCCCGGGAGGAGATCGCTCTTCCTATCCCTCTCTCTAACGCAACTTTTTTTTTCTTTCTCTGGATTTTTCGCCTCCCTTGCTCCCGAACTCCTCTGGTTCGTGAACCTCCAAACTCTCGGTTGGCAAGCCTGAAGGCTTTCTCCCTCTCCGACGCCTCCATTCTCGAGCTCTAGGAGAAACCCGACGCTGAGCCCGTCGCCTCCCTTGCCTTGCTCGACTGATCTCCCCCCAAGGCTGCAGGTACGCTTCGTCTCCTCTTTCCCCTTTTCTTCCTTCTTCTCCTTCTTCTTCTTCTTCTTTCTTTTCTTCTTCATTTTTTTTTTCTCCAGTCCTCCTCTTGTTCTTCTTTCCATATGAGTAAAAAAATCTGCACTTATTTGAAGTGCAGCTTCTTTAACTTATAAAGACTTTTCTCTATAAATATGAGTGGATAGCCTCATGGAGTGTGAATGAGCACTTTGACATGGTTTTTATGGTTTGAAATATAAACCTTGGTGTGTAAAAATCTGTATTCGTTGTTAGCTTACTCCTGCAATGTGTTTAGAACCTCATGCATTTGTGATAGAAATTGTAGCATCTTTTGCCAAGTGCTTGGAAGGTGTTCGTAGTAATGCTCATTAAGAATGCTCATACATAAATTTCAATCAAATGAGAATATTGAGAGCACATATTGATATCTCATTATTCCTATATCTTTAAGAGGTCAGGAATTGTTTGTTTTTTTTTTAACGGGTGCTTGTTTTCTTACTTAGTGCTTTACTTGAGAGGGTAGGGAGAAAGATCTATTTCTTTCGCTGTGATAAATTTTGAAAGTTTCTCCGGCTTCTGTTGCTTGAAGTTTTGTGCAAAATAATGGAAATGTTGCTTATTTTTATTTTGAGACAAATTTTCTTCGGGTATCATCTCTCTTTATCTAATTAGATCATACACATGTAAATTTACTTTATCGAATTTACTAGTAAAAAAAAAAAATCTTTTAAATCTCTTTCGTGAAGGCAAAAGTTTTGTTTTGTTTTGTTTTTTTTGTTTGTTTTTGTTTTTTGAGTCTATAGATAGAAATCCGATAATTTGCTTTAACTTTTCGATTAGAAGCAATTTGAGTCTAATCGTATGCTTATATGAAATCCGGTTTGATGGTGGACGTTAACCATCACCAAGCTTCTTTGGCAAAATTCTGTGTCTTATGGTAATGGTATGTCAACTTGGAGATGGCCGATAACTTCTAAACAACTGCAGTTGCTACTACTTTTAAGTATTTAAGCATAATAATCTTTAGGACCAAAGTTCTTCTGTCACTCCTTAGTACTCAAGCTCCCAAGATTTTTTTTTAAATTATAGTGTTACTGTGCGTGAAAGCCTTTCACCTCAAGCTTTGATTGGATGTATTCAATTATGGAAATTTTGCTGGGATATGATTAATGATAAAACATTGTTGAATTCATTGCAATCATGCCTCTTCTCTACTATGTAATAGAGGTAGGACATAGAAGGACACATTTACCAAGATTCGTATTATTCTGTGCATGCAGTAGTATGATATCGTATCTTTTGAATAAGAATTTGTGCGATAAATTACTCTTAGTACTCATTGTCTCATAATTAGTTCACTTAGCAAATGTCCAGAGTTTTTCTTACATCCGAGTTTTGTTTTGCTGAATATGTGTGTATTGAGACTTTGTGCAAAGCAATAATTTACAAAGTTATGTGAGAAAAATATCTATTAGAAGATTGTTTTTTTACTGATAAAATTGGTGGTTATTTCTCTTGAAACAAATCCCTTATAGAAATAATCGAATTAGTTTTCTTGGAGGAATATTTCAAATTGTACTAGAAGTATTTGATTGATATTATTTTCCTATGGAACTATTCGAATCAATAAAAAGAAGGTTTAAGAGATATGTGTGTTATGCTTGAGAGAAGAAATGCATTTACCTTTTCTTTGTTTCTGATGTAGTATTCTGTTAATGGTTGTTACATGTTGATGATGAATTTAAGCTTGAGCAAGTTGTAGTCATGTCTGGGCTAGTCCATCTCCTATCAAACTATAGTATGTAAGGTAAATAAATTTAAAGTAAAGTTAGCCAATCGTTTTATTTATATCGTCAAGTATATTCTTTGACGGCCTCAAAGCTTGACAATCATATCTGATGCCTTATGCTTATAGTTGCTAGCATCCTACTTTTTATGTATAACCAGTAGTTTACATTAATATAGAACCTAAAAGAATTTGCATTGCATTCAATATAAATTTGGTGGCTACGTGAGAAGTCACTTGGTAAAATAGCTTTTGGATTTGTTTGAGCATTGTTCTCCTTTTAAAAAAAAAAAAATGCGAAAGCTCTCTCTTTATCTTAGCGAACTATTGTTGGCAAGCGTTGTTTCTTTGTAGAATTTCTACAGTTGTTTTTTTTTTATATGTAAAGTCGCTTTCACTGTTTTTATGGGAAACGAGTGCAGATTTTTATCGTTTTCATGTGCCGAATTGCTTTGGGAGCGAGTCGAGTGCAGTTTTTTATCGTTTTCATGTGCCGAATTGCTTTGAGAACGAGTCGAGTGCAGTTTTTTTCACTGTTTTCATGCGCCAGATTGTTTTAGGAAGCAAACTAAGTGCAGTTTCTTTTTTTTTTTTAATTATTTTATGCAACAAATTGATTTGGAGAAGAATCAAATGCATATTTTATGTATTTCTTTAACTATGAATTGGTTAGGATAAGTTTGAGAGCTCTTATAAAATTTATTATATGCATTCATGGTTCTGTTAAATGAAGGTTTATATAAAATAATTTATACTGTTAGATAATACCCTTTTTCTTTGTGAGTTTTTTTTTTTAATATGAGAGGTCGGAAGATCAAATTAGTTGGATCATTGTTGGTGAGCGAAACGCATGAGGGCTTTCATTCAGTTCATGTGTTGAGAGGATTTCTAAATCGGTTTACATTAAAAAAATGTTAGGATTTGTTTTGTACTAAAAATTTTCGAGTTTCTTATAATTTGCTCCCATTATTTCTTTGTGAGTCTTTACATGTATTGAAAAGTTTTTTGTAAAGGTTTTGTGAGTTGCTTTCGTATCGAGAAGTTTTATGATTGGTTTTTTTTCAAATCGTTTTATGATGAGAATTTTATTTCTTTTTATTTTGTAATGTGTTTTCGTCTTGCGAATGTTTCTTGATGGAGGGCTTCATAGTACCTAATCATTAAGAAAACTTCCACAAGTTCACCCCACTCCAAATGAAAGGAAAAGTACTTGGTCGTGGGTTGTTTTGGGTAGAGTTTGGTGTCAAAAAAAAAAAAAGAGAGATTTAGGTAGATTGTCTCCTTGTAGAATTTTGTAATAGCCTATTTGGAAGGTATGCGCAAGTCATTTTGAGAAGTATAATTTGATGATTAGATTTATTTAGTAGGATCCTTTTAGTGTCTTTTGGGAAGTGAGTGGGGCTTTCTCATTTGGGTTAGATTCTTTTAGTAGTCCTTTCCAAAAAAGGGTGAGTTTTTGGAGAGTTGAAGCTTTGAGCGAGCTTTATGTTTGTAGGTGCTTAGTGTCTTTTCTTTTTGGGAGCAAGATGGGACTGCCTCTCCTTTATGCTAGCTTATAAGGATAAAGAGAATGTTGGATGGGTTCAAAGCAAGGTGAATTTAGTTGTAAGTCTAGTTTTAGAGGCCTTTCTCCCTTAGTCGTTATAAGGGTTTGGTTTAGAGTGTTATGGGTAGATATGTCAAACGTATCAAGTGCCTCATTTGGAGTGGGAGCAGCAAAGGGTATTGTTGATATTATAGGATGCACTTGAGTTCTACGAAGTGTGTTCAATAACAACAATGCCTACACCCCTTTTTGTATCGGATTTCTGTTCTCTTTTCTTTTTATTGCATTTAGTTGTATTTTATTTTGTTCGTTAGTTCTCTTCGCTATTTCTTCTATGTCTTGGTAATACACACCTACAAGTTGAGGGGAACCCAAAGCACAAACGACTCGACAAGTAACAAAAGGTACGTTCTAGTTTTTTTTATTGCATTTTCTTCATTTCCTTACACTGTCACTTATAGAACTGCTCTGATGCCTATTTTCTTTTATGTTGCGAGGTACTCTTTTGGAAAGCAATGGATAAGGAACACTTGGAGCTGGAGCTAGGACAATCGGATCCAAGCATCAGTCGTCCCTACCCATCTGGTAGGGGCGCTACGGGCGGAACCACCGGGTCGTAGCCCCCGGTGCTGTAAGCTTTCTAAAACTTAGAAAAACCTTTAGGGGCCTAGTTGATTGTACGCCTCCCACCCTTAGGGCCTTGTAGAAACTTCAATTATACTTAGAATTGCTTTTATTTTATTTTTATTAGAACCCTAAAACCCTGCGACATCCGTATAGAAGTCTTATGAATTAGAAAACACTTTTTAACCCTACAACACTAGTGACATATAAGGACCGAGTCTTAGAAAACATAGACTTAGGATGCATGCTCCTTATAGGGTAGAAACATTTAAAACCAAAACTTAGTGACACATTTTCCTAGATTTTGATTTCTTTTAATTTACTAATAATCAACCAATCAACTCTAACTTAATTCTTAAAATATTCTAAAACACCCAATCCTTAATCAAATTATAATTAAATATTCTTATACTTATTAAATCTTAAATCTAAGATATAAACCTAAATATAATTCAATTGATTTAATAATTGACTTTTAACCAACCTAAAACCTAAAAGATGTAGATTTAATTAGGGAATCAAATTCTGATTTAAAATTCATCAGGATAATACACTTCTAAATATCAAACTTTAGAACAAACTCTAAAATCAACCAACAAATTTGACTAATAAAATATTTAATCTACCTTTTTCTTTTCTTTTCATAACCAATTACAATAATTCAACAAAGTTAATTATCACTGGGTAACCCAGGCCTACGAGGCTATTAAGTTAGCCCCAAGGAGGGTGAAATAAACCTCACGGCCTCGGGGTGAAACAAAGGTGATGATTAATCAAATAATAAAAATAAAATATTCCTAAAATCAACCCTAAAATACTAAGATTTGAATTTTAACTAAAATTTCCTTAACCTCTTTCAACAAATAAAATACAAACAACTTTAACTAAATCATCCTATATAGGACCTACCAAAACCACACAGCCGACACACACATAGATGAGTTTGCTAGGACACGACTATTAGCTTTAGGTTAGGCTGCTGTTCTGCTTTACTTTTCTGTACTTTGTTGTGACGCTCTGCATGTGACTCGTGTGCTGGTTGTTGTTTTTGCTACCTGTTGTAGCTTTTCTGCTGTGTCGTTTTTTTACTGCTTTCTTTTAGCTTTTCTTTCTGCACTGTGGTTGTGACGTTAGAATACCCATAGGTTAGGCATGCTCTTTCATACTAATGTTGTTTTCCTGCAGGTGGCCGTGCTCATATAATGCTGCTAAAAGGGGGCTAAAAATTAATAATCATTTATAACTGCTTTAGGTATCCGCTTCAGCTGCTTAGCCCCCAATAATCAAAGCACGGCCAAGTAATTGATGTGCGCATTTTAATTTACATATATAACTGCTTGGGTGAAATTTTTATTATAACTGCTTAGGATAACCCCTGCAGGAGAGTCTAGAATTTTCTCTTTTTCTGATGTGATGTATTTGAGATGTAGTAAATTGTGAAAATCATTAAAATAAGGCATTCTAAAGATGTAGGAGTCCAAAGGGAAAAGTAAACTCCTACAGGGGGTTTCCTTTTTCATTTGGGCATCCTTTTTGGAGCATTCAATACGAGGAGCCAGAAGGGAGATTGAAGATGATCCAAAGACGAATCAAGGAAGTGAAGAAGAAGATCGAAGTGGTAAAAATGCCTTATTTTAAGATTTGCGTCGTTCCCGGGTTGTTGTCGGTGGAGCCCGGCCACCATTACTTTACTGTATTCTGTGATGTAATATTGTATGGCACTTGCCATGGACACTCTTTTTTGTGGGATTTTGTTTCTGTGTTGTGATTTACTTACCTTGTTTGTGCAGTAGAAATGGCATGCTTTTCATAGGTTTCTTTCTTGCATGTGCTTGTGTCTGATCGCTAGGCTCTTTAGGGATAAAAATCTTATACTCGTAATTATTAAATAAAATTTTAAGATTAACTCACATAGAAACATAACGACTCTAGGGAATAGCCAGAATCGTCCGGGGGAGCATGCACGCATTCTCTCTTCTTTTAGACAAACTTCCCCGCCTGCGGGTAGAGTCCGGATAATCTGGCCTATGAGGATGAAGTGCCGGATCTGGGGAAGTTTAGTCATTCAAAAATTATTTTCTATAAGCCTTTTTAAAATTACATACATCATTGATTTGGAGACTTTAACCAGCATAAATCGCATTAGTAACTAATTAAAATTAAGATTTAATTGCATTAGTTTTAGAAGCATTGTATCACTCATAAGTGTGGGATCACTTTGGAATTTCTCTAGTTTGTCGATCCCAAATTCAGTGTCTAAACTACCCACCCTTCTTCATACAGACTGGACAGCATGGATTTTATACGATTAGGTGGATTTAGCTGGCTTCCTTTGTCAGACAAGGAATAAGTCCAGATTGCATTAGCTAGGTCGTAGATGTTAGTGTTGTGCGTGCAACACTACCTCTTTTATAGATTTAGGATCTAAAGGTGAAGGGTACGAGTGTATCCCTACACACCTTAATGGTGGGTGAGTTTTCCATTCTTTCGGAGACTATAAATCCTACCCATCCGCGTCACATAGATGACGCCACCTCCTTCTCTCCCTCGTGTATGTCTGAATGCGTTGTCCTTCCTTTTTTTTCTTCAGTTTACTCTTCTTCAGACCGGCCGAATTTTGATTGAACCTCGTGTGATTGATTAAGCCAAGTTGGGACCTTCTTCCTCTTTGATTAGGAAAGCCTAAAATTTTCCCTCGCACTAAACTCACTTTAGAGAAGATAATTTAACGTCCTTAATCGAGAGTTTTCTTAGATCAAGGTCTAAGATGTAATTAACTACGGGGGCTTGCGCTCATAGGAAATCGATCCCCACAATCAAATAAACTCCATTTTGAGCTGATGTATCGAATGGGGGAAATCTCGTGAATTTAGGGTTATAGATATTATTATCCATCGAGGTGTGTAGGTGAAAGCCGCTATCCTCCATGGCTAATCGTATCTATAACTCCATCTGCTCTTCCATCGGCCTGCTTGTGCTGATTGTAAAGGTCTACGACCATTTTGTCCTACGGGATAGTGTGGTCGTACCCTTTGCATTCGAACCCCACGAGCGGAATCCTTTCGGAGACCCACAGATTTCTGGCGACCACGGTGGGACAGGTTTCTCTCTCCATCTTCGGATGTTAAATTATCTCCTTCTGTGTGCACTCCGGGTTTAGTGTTCTTTAGTTAGGTTCTTCCTCCTCTAGCCTTTACAGACTATTCTGTCCCTTTCTCTCTCGTTCCTTCCGGTGGTTTTGTTTTACGCTAATTGTTGCAGTTTGTGTTAGCAGACAGCGCAATGGCGTACTTCGGCCCTTCTGTTACTTTTTGTTTCGGCTCTGACTCACGGGTGACACTCCCTGAGTCCCTGTTGACGAGCCCACCGGCGTGGGGGATCACTTTCAGATCCTTCACTGATTCGGCGTACGTCACTCTTGGCGGGCCGACCCCCTCCGAGGCTGCTGCATTCTCTCCACCTCAGAGGAGAGGACGCGCAGCTATGCGACCTTTCGGACGACCCGTTGCTCGGCAGCCAGCCCGGGCACCTGTTCGTCCAGTTGCTGTTCGTGAGCAGCCAGTACGCCCGGTGGCTAGGCAACCAGTGCCTAGGCCACTCCCTGTTCACCCCGTTCGTCCAGCGGTCAGGCGGCCAGCGCCTGTCGCTCCTGTTGTTCGTGTAGCCCCGGCCCCTCAGCGCCGGCAGCCAGTAGCAGTTCCTTTACCTGTTGTTCCGGTAGAGGCTGCTCGTGCTCGGGTCTCCCCTCCTCCTTCCTATTCGAGGAAGAGGGTTGCTCAGGCTGAGCTTCCTCCACCTCCTACTCATCGGGTTTCTGTGTTCACCCGGCTTTCTCACCCCGAGACTGCCGAGGAGACCCCGACAGTCCCTTCAGTCGTTTCTGTTCCTCCTGTCCAGCCAGTTAGTACGGACATAGAATCTTCCTCCACCTCCGGCCTTGGGAGAAGGGCTAGGAGGAATAGGAACAAGAGATTACGATTAGCAGCATCCGATGTGGCAGTCCAGCGGATGGCAGATTCTTTGGCTCACCAGGTGCCCGTTCACAGAGGATGGTCCCCTTACAGCGGGAACCACGTAGACGAGTAGTTACCCCAGTTCCTGATGTTGTGGTTGCCCCTGAGATCGACGCAGTCCAGGGAGGACGCTTTTCCCCTCTAGTGCATAGTGGTGATGAAGAGGACGCTGCCCATATTGCAGCAGCTCCTCCTGTCCCCACTACTCTTCCTCGCGCTCGAGTCCCCAGGGATACTGTCACTCGGACCCTCACTCAGAGGATCCGAAGCATTATCCGTTCAGCGCGCGGTAGAGGGCGTGTTAGTGAGGAGAGGTTACTCCATCAGATCTCTCAGGTGCATTCTCAGTTACAGCGGCAGTCAGTTAGGCAGAGTTACCGGTGGCAGAGAGGACAGCCACCACGGTAGCAGACAGTAATAGTTCCCACCGGTAGACCCCAGGCTGATGTTCCCACTGTTGGACGACGCCCCCGTCGTCACGGACGTCGCCCGCAGTTAGCACCTGCCCGACCTCAGCTTGGATCAGTTGTAGTTGCCCCCTCCACTCAGTTAGATGCTCCTTCCGGGTCCCATCGTAGCAGATGGGTTTGGAGACGCCGGCAGGCAGAGCAGCCCGTCAAGACAGAGCAGACAGTTGGCACGATTAGACGAGTCGACACAGTTCCTCCAGTTTCAGCACCAGTTCAGACGAGTCATGATGCAGTAGATGTTGATAGTAGTGCCCCAGCTCGAGCGGAGCTAGTTGCTGCTTCTAGTCCCCTTAGGATTTCTTTTCCTATGGGTCCGTACATAAATGCCCTTTGTCAGACCCTCTCTGATGATGACTTGCTTACAGAGGAGTCAGACGAAGACATCCCCGTTCACCGTGTTTGTGTTGTCACGAGACGAGGCACGTCAGATGAGCAGCATGAGCAGTACGATGATTTAGAGGAGCAAGGGGAGGCCGATGTACCTTCCACCTCAGCACAGGGTGGACCTCCCCGTTCAGTAGACACGGATGTCACAGTTTTGCAGTTACAGACTCAGATGGCGGAGATGGCCAGAGCCATGGCGGCGATGACCGCCCAGTTGACGGCGTTGGGGGCTACACCCCATGTCATGGATGTAGGTACTCCTACTACATCCAGAGACGAGCCAGTTGTACCACAGTCACCAGTCCCAGAGCCTGTTAGAGATGACAGAGTCCAGAGGACAGTTCCGATGTCTCCACCAGCAGTACAGTTGTGTGCACCTGTCCAAAGTTAGTCAGTTCAGCTGTCCCCCGTTCAGATTCAGGATATGATTGCACAGAGGGTCGACCAGGCCATAGCTTCTAGGAAGTCTGGAGATTCTGTTAGTAGAGGTCGCCCTTACCCTATAGAGTACGAGCGGGAGCCTTATCCCGCTGGTTTTGTTCCGCCCCGTTTCCGAGTTTTTGATGGGTTTGGGAACCCAAGACAACATGTGGCTCAGTATCGGGCCATATGTTGTAACATTGGGGGGAACGATGCTTTGATGCTGAGACTGTTTGTCAGCAGTTTAGGGGGAGTGGCATTTGAGTGGTATGCCGATCTCCCTAACGATTCAGTTCGCACTTTTGCTGAGATGGAGCAGCTATTTGTTCAGAGGTTCATTAGTACAGAGCATAGAGTGACTGTTGGTGAGTTGGTAGTGACCAGACAGCGCCCCCACGAGTCTCTACTTAACTACATTGTTAGGTGGAGAAACCTTAGTCTTCAGTGTGAACCTCAACTGCAAGAGCAGCATGCAGTTGAGATTCTGTTGAAGAACATAGATGGTCCTATCGCTCCATACCTGAAGGGTTTCAGCATTCGAACCTTTCAGAAGTTGTTAACCAAAGTCACTAGCTTGCAGGACAGCATACCCAATGCAGTCCCTCCTAAGGCCGAGAGTCAACCCATCCATATACCTCAACGTTTAGAGTTTTCTGGGGCACCACCTCCTAGGAAGGGGGAAGTGCATAGTACTTCTGATGCTCATGATAAGGGCAAGAGGCCCATGGTTGGTTCAGACCACAGCGCCCACCACCACCACGACCTCAGTTTCAGCCCCGACCTCAGTTACCACCACCAGTACAGCCACCTGTTCAGTTTCAGCCACGACCACAGAGTCAGCAGCTTAGACCCTCCTATAGGACTCCAGAGAGTCAGCAGTTCCTACAGGAGAAGCTTAACAAGGAATATCCCTTTAAAAGGGAGAGTATAAAAAAGATTTTTAAATTCCTTGTTAAGAAAGATATTTTGAGATTCCCATTCAATAAGAAGCCAGGAGAAGAAGGGCAAACAGATCATCCACTTTATTATCCTTTTCATCGCCATATTGGACATGTTCTTGAAGATTGCTATGTATTCAAAGACAAGGTAGAAAGTCTTATGGCAAATAGTGAGATTCACTTGCAGGAAAGTGATTTGGTACATCCTCAAGGAAAGGTGGCCCAGATAGTTCAGATGATTACTAGCTCCGGTCAGAGTGACAGTCAGTGTGGTGTTCAGAGCAGTGACAGTGGAATACCTCTTAGTTCTGGGGGAGAATGGCAGCTTTCACTTTCTCGCAAGACAAGAGGTATGATCAGACGAGCAGTTCAGAGTTCAGAGGCAGTTGAGAGGAGGCCTCCACAGGCCAAGTCGACAGTTGCCAGCCCAGTTGTTTTGCCAGTTTCTTTTTCTACTTCTGCTGTTGTAGTGCCTACTGAGCACATTTCTTCTACTTCTCCTTGTATTAGAAAGATGTATGAAAGAGAGAAATTTGTTGTAACTTCTGAGGGGAAGATAGGATCTCTTCCAGCACTTATGCTGAAGGATTTTATTCTCCCTTCAACTGATGATGAATTAATGGAAGAAAATGATTCTGGCTATTTCTGGTGTCTTGCTCCTTCTAGCCTTACTTTTCCTAGCACTTGTTCTTCTCATGTTTTATTTATTTCTAAAAATAATGATGGTCCCACTTTTGGAGAAGAGTTTGAGTGCGAGGAAGAGCCTGTGTTTGCTATTCCTAAAGGAGGTTGTTACATGGATTCAGAAGATGAATCCGAGAACACTCCTCAGTCACTTCTTAATGAACCAACACAAGCCATGTCGCCTGAACCAAATGAGTTCTCTATTGAATCTGATTCAATACGAGAGATACAGTTGCGTTCAGGTAAAGTCCTACCACCTAAAATGGCTAAGAATAATAAAGAAAAAGATAGAAATATCATTACCCAACAGGATGATCCTATCCCTCCTCCTCAAGCACCTGCTAGGGAGAAGGAAAAAGGCCCTCAGTTGGATGTTGATTACAATGTGTTGGCTCATTTGAAAAAGATTCATTCTCTCCTTAGTGTTTACGATGCACTTATGATGTCTTCCGACTTGAGAGAGACTTTGGTGAAGGCTTTGCTTGAACCAGAGTCTTATCAAGCATTCTTTGCCACTGAGTCAGTTAAGGATGCATGCTATTTGAGAGAGATGCCATGCATTACCTTTTCAGACCAGGATCTTCTTTTAGGGACTCCTGATCACAACCGTCCCTTGTACATCACCACTGAAGTAAATGGTTATGAGTTGAACAGGGTCCTCATTGACCAAGGAGCTTCAGTTAATATCCTTAATCATGCCACCCTGCAGAGTCTCTCTCTTGGACATTTGAAACTAACTTCAGACAAGATTATGCTGAAGGGTTTCAATGATCAAGGTCAGCGAGCTCTAGGTTCCATCACTTTGCCTTTGCGTTTTGGAGATCTTTTGACTGAGGCAAAATTTCATGTTATTGAGGCAGATACCTCATACAAGGCTCTCTTAGGAAGGCCTTGGATACATGAATATGGAATAGTGCCTTCTACACTGCACCAGTGCATGAAGTATATGAGGAATGATGTAGAGTTTTCCATTCCTGGAGATACTCAACCCTTTGCCGTGCACGAGGTCTCTGTCTACGATGATGCCGAGCACTACATGCCTCGAAAAGCTCGTAGACCTCCCCCTGCCCAGTCACCAGTGATACCCACCAGTATTGTACAGGGTCCTATGCAGCCACTTGCACAGGGTCCTATACAGCCACTAGCACAGGGTCCATCATAGGTTAGGATTGGGGCAGATGTTTCCACTGAAGACCTTGATGAATCTTTACGGTTTGTACTCAGGCGCGATGTTCCCCCTAGTAGGGGTAGGAGATTGCATGGTAGAGGTCGAGGTAGAGAGTCAGTTCGCCCTCCGAGGAACTTTGATACTCGAATCCCTCCTCCTTCGCACTTGTACACTTCCCCTTTGATTGTTGAGTCTGACTCTGATGATGAGATGATTGATGTTTCTCGTCATTCAGTCCCTTTGCCCGCCTTTAGTGTTGATCACAATTCCCATCCCACTTTCCATAGGAGTTTGATTCCTCAGGGTGGTTTAGTTGTTGATAGTGATTCAGATGACGACGGAGATGTCGGACGTCAGACTACTAGTCAACAATCCCTTTCTCGCCAGATGTACGAGATGAGAATTGAGGAATCCCCTCCTCAACCTTCCCCTACACCTTCTGCCAGTGTTCGTGGTGCACAACCCTTAGATAGGCGCTCTGTACAAGAGCTGCACACTCTCTATGTGCCACCACAATCTGCTTGGCATGCATCGTTGTTCCATAGTGTAGGTGTCCCATAGAGTACTGACATACATGGTCCTGTGGAATCCACTATGGATGATGAGAGCATGCCAGTTCCCCGGTACTTTTCCCCTGCTGTTGATAACTTTGTTGAGCGAGGTCTTGTCCCTTCGACTTGGTCAGGTAGACAGGCCCAACAGCAAGCCCGTATTTGGCGAACTGATTTTCCTCGAACTGGGCAGGGTATAGGCTATTCTCAAGAAGATTAGTCCCCTTTCGCCAGCATTCGGGTTGTCTCTCATTCTTATCCGGTTGTTTCCATCTCTGATGATGAAGACCCGGAGGAGAATGAGGACAGGGTCCTTGAAGCCCCACGTGAATTCGAAGATGGCGCCAGTTCTGCCATGGACGAATTGTGCGAGATCAATTTGGGCACTGAATCAGATCCTCGGCCTATCTTTCATAGTGCTTTGTTATCCAAATCAGAGGCTCAAGAGTATGTTGCACTCATTTCTGAGTTTAAGGATTGCTTTGCTTGGAACTATACGGAGATGCCTGGTTTGGATCCGGAAGTAGCAGTCCATAAGTTAGCTATTAGTCCTGATGCAGTCCCTGTTAAGCAGTCACCTCGCCGGATGAGGTTAGAGATTGAACAATAGGTGATCGCCGAGACTAAGAAGCTTATAGAAGCTGGTTTCGTTCGTGAAGAGAAGTATCCCACTTGGCTTGCCAATGTTGTTCCAGTCCGGAAGAAGAATGGTCAGATTCGTGTCTGTATAGACTTCCGTGATTTGAATAAGGCGTGTCCTAAGGATGATTTTCCTCTTCCTATCCCTGAACTCATGGTTGATATTGCTTCATCCCATAGCATTTTCTCCTTTATGGATGGTTCATCTAGTTACAATCAGATTAAGATGGCCCCTGAAGATGAGAAATTCACTGCTTTTCGCACCCCCATAGGTGTGTTTTGTTACAAGGTGATGCCCTTCAGCCTTAAGAATGCTGGGGCCACCTATCAGCGTGCCATGACAGTCATTTTTGATGAGCTGATTCATGAGCAAGTTGAATGCTATGTGGATGATTTAGTGGTCAAAAGCAAGGTCCGTAGTGATCACCTCCGAGACCTATGAATCGTTTTTGAACACTTGAGAAAGCATGATCTGAAGATGAATCCCCTAAAGTGTGCATTTAGAGTTAGTGCGGGGAAGTTTCTGGGTTTTATTGTCCGCTATCGTGGCATTGAGATTGATCCCTCCATGATCAAGGCCATAGTGGACTTGAAACCTCCTAGGAGTCTTACCCAGTTGAGGTCTTTCCAGGGTAAGCTTGCTTTCTTGCGGAGATTTATCTCCAATTTAGCAGGTAGATGCCATCGTTTTGCTGCTCTAGCAAAGAAGGATGCCCGCTTCCATTGGGATAAGAATTGTCAGGAGGCCTTTGAGAGCATAAAGCGCTACTTGACGAATCCCCTAGTGTTAGCTGCACCCATCCCTGGAAAACCATTGATTCTTTACACTACTGCCTTGGATGAGTCACTTGGTGCACTTTTAGCTCAAGAAAATGATGAAGGTAAAGAGAATGAGTTGTGTTACCTTAGCAGACGCTTGATTCCTGCAGAGCTAAAATACCCAGCAATGGAAAAGCAGTGTTTGGCTTTGATCTTTGCTGTGCAGAAGCTTAGACACTATATGCTCTCACACAAGATCAGTTTGATTTCTCGAGTCAACCCTTTGCAATATCTGATGACCCGTCCGACTTTGTCAGGTTGTCTAGCACGTTGGTCCATGATTTTATTGCAGTTTGACATTACATATGTCCCTCAGCGGGCCGTCAAAGGACAGGCTCTAGCTGATTTTCTTGCTTCTCACCCGATCCCTGCAGATTCTCCACTTAATGACGATTTGCCCGACGAATTAGTCATGAGTGTAGAAGAGCAGGAGTCCCCTACTTGGGAGTTTTACTTTGATGGAGCCTCTTCCATCAAATCACTACGTCCTTATGAAACTCCCGTGGTTAGGGTAGGTTTGGGGCTTGTTTTTGTGTCTCCTGAAGGCCATACCCTTCGTTACTCCTACAGTCTTTCAGAACCTCGTACCAATAATGAAGCTGAGTACGAAGCCCTAATTGTAGGACTTGAGTTGGCTATTCAGATGAGCATTGTGCAGGTAAAAATCTTTGGAGATTCCCAACTAATCATTAATCAAGTGGCTGGAATTTTCAAAGTTCTCAAACCTGAGCTCTTGCCTTATCACGATAGGGCAATGGAGCTCTTGTGCCTGATCCCTGAAGTGACTTTAGTTAGGATCCCTCGATCTGAGAATGGTAGAGCGGATGCACTAGCTAAACTTGCTAAGGAGTTGGCTGACCCGAATGGAAATCCGGTGTCGATTGTCGTCCAGTATCGACAAGCCTTGTGTCCCGCGGATTTGTCTTCTCCCGATCAGACCCTCGCAGTGCTCGCTGTTGAGGAAGAGTCAGATTGGAGAATCCCCTTCATCGAGTATTTGAAGCGTGGTAGACTTCCGAATGACCGCTCTCTTGCCACTCAGATTAGAAAGAGAGCTTTGTCATTTTCCTATGTGAATGAAACCTTATACCGACGCTCTTTTGACCAGATGTGGTTGCGTTGCCTCAACAACGAGGAGGCTCGTAAGGTCATAAGCGAAGTACATGAGGGACTTTATGGTGCTCATCAATCCGGACCTAAGATGAAGGTCAGAATTAAATGCCTCGGTTATTATTGGCCGACTATGATCCGTGATTGCATGGAGCACGCTAGGAGGTGCCACCAATGCCAGATTCATAATACTGTTATTCACCAACCTCCTAATCCGTTGCACCCCACTGTGTCTTCTTGGCCTTTCGAGAGTTGGGGTACGGATGTAGTGGGTCCTATTGACCCTCCTTCCTCTAAGGGTCATAGGTTTATTCTGGCTGCTACTGATTACTTCTCTAAGTGGGCAGAAGCTATCCCGCTTAAGGAAGTCAAATCAGAAGATGTGATGCGCTTCTTCCGCGATCATGTTGTCTACCGTTTTGGTGTTCCGCGCCGTATAATTTCGGATAACGGCCCTTCTTTTAGAAACACCAAGATTGCTAGATTTGCTCGCCGCCATAACATAAATTGGCTATATTCCTCGATTTATTATCCTAGGGCTAATGGTTTGGCTGAAGCATTCAATAAGACCTTAGTCCAGTTGATAAGAAAGATTCTTGTGGCAAATAAAAGAGAATGGCACGATAAATTTCCTGAAGCATTATGGGCCTACAGGACTACATACCGTACTTCTACTCAGTGTACACCATATGCTTTAGCTTTTGGGGTTGAAGCTGTCCTCCCACTAGAGGTTGAGCTCCCTTCGTTGCGTGTAGCAATTAGCCACAATCTTTCTCATGAGGATAATGCCTGACTCCGGTTGGAAGAACTTGATGGTTTAGAAGAGCTTCGTTTACAAGCCTATCAGAACCTTAAGTTGTATCAGGCCCGTATGGCCCAGGCACATGATCGCCTTGTTCGACCCCGTGCTTTTCAGGTTGGAGAATTGGTCCTTGTTTTGCGTAGGCCTATCATCTCGCGTCGTCATCGAGGTGGTAAGTTTGAACCCATTTGGGAAGGCCCATTCATTGTAGAACAAGTATACGATGGTGGATCTTATTTGCTAGTTGATGCGAATGGTGTTCATCCCATGCCTGTTATTAATGGGCAGTATTTGAGAAAGTACTATGCTTGAGCTCGCACATCACAAGGGGCATCTCCCGTCACTTGTAAATATTCCTCTGTATAGATATGACTCTAAAGGATTTCCTGTACTTTTCGGCAGTCCGTGGCCACGACGATTTGTCCTCTACCACGTGATGTTCGTCATGCAAAGTATGAGATTCTCCTTAGGGGTTGTGTGTAAATACGCCGTAGGGATATTTTATACTTACTTTCACATTTACTAATCACTTTGATGTTGTTGCACAAACCTTCTTTCTAGTCCCCTTTTAAAGGTTGACTTCCCCAGTTCCACTTGTTACCTTCAAGTGTGGTCTGGGATAACAAAACTACTAACTTGAACTTCTATGGAATATGATACTGGGTCCATCCTTGATCTATACTAGTCAAATCTAGCGATGTTGACCCATTGTCATCATATGAATTTCTCTACAAATTTTATTGTAGCATCTGTTCACCCCAGTTCATTCATCTGAGTTGAATGTGGCATGGGTTACCAAAGCCAATGTTTAGTTCCTTTGTAGATCCTGTATAAAATTTTTATCTCTCCCCAGTTTTACTCATGTGGCGAGTATGACCTGGGTTATCAAAGCCAACAATTTCCTCCTTTCTTCATTAATAAAAATAAAAAAAAGGGAAGCTCTTAGTTGAGTAAAAAAATCGGTTGCCCTTGTCACAGGTGGAACCCGGTTCTACACTATAAGAGCCCAAAGTCCCTTAAAATTCTCTTCTTGCGAGAGGGAAGCTCTTAGTTGAGTAAAATCGGTTGCCCTTGTCACAGGTGGAACCCGGTTTTACACTCCAAGAGCCCAAGGTCCTTCCAAAATTCTCTTCTTTTTCTCTCCTTAAAGCATTTTGTTGATTGCTTAGAAGATGACTATGTGTTCATTTATTCTATTATAATTGGTCACTTATAATGGGATGTTGTTCTCCCTTACTTTTGATGTGGCACATCTTGCTCTAAATGTGAACTTCTCTTCTTAGTGGATTTTGATCTTCTAGTAGAAAGTCAATCCATTACTTCTTTCAGTGATACATTTTCTCATTGAGATCTTGCTTTTAGCTGCAAGAGCAGTCTCTTTGGATGCATAGATGTTGCTTGCACTTCTCATAGGGTCCCATCAGTTAGTATGGGTGTTACCACTGTGATTTCTTTTAATAATCATCGATCCTTAATATGATGATTGTTTTTAGTGGCAAGTGTGTCCCCTTGCCACTCTTACTGCTCTTTCCTTTAGTATGGGATTATTCTTTCTGCTCGGCTGTTGGTATGTTTCTCTTTTTAGGGAGACATATATCAGTCGGTTGCTTCATGTTGAATAGGATTTCAATTTTACCTAAAGAAGTCCCGCTTATGTTTTGATTACTCATGGCCATGACGATTTGTCCTCTACCATGTGGTAACTAAAATATGAGCTTGAGGTTTCTTAGATGACGAATTTCTTACCTCTTCATTCCCCCTGTTTTCTTTTCCTGTTAGGGGGTTGTTGAGTTTTCGCTTTATCTTACCGACAGACCTATGGTCGGGTAGGAACCTTGCTGTTTCGGGGCCGATGGCCGAGCGAGGGTGCTCTCTTTCTTCACCGACAGACCTATGGTCGGGTGACTGGTTGTTTTTGCTTTATCTTATCGGCAGACCTATGGTCGGGTAGGAACCTTGCTGTTTCAGGGCCGATGGCCGAGCGAGGGTGCTCTCTTTCTTCATCGATAGACCCATGGTCGGGTGATTGTTTTGTTTATGCTTTGTCTTACCGGCAGACCTATGGTCGGGTAGGGACTTTGCTGTTTTGGGGCCGATGGCCGAGCGAAGTTGCTTTCTTTCCTTCCCTTCACCGACGGACCTGTGGTCGGGTGATTGTTGAGCTTACCTTTATTCTACCGACGGACCTATGATCGGGTAGAGACTTTGCTGTTTTGAGGCCTATGGCCGAGCAAAGGTGGGTCTTTTCTCTTCATTCTATCGACAGACCTATAGTCGGATAGATGTTGAGCTTCCTGTTTTGTCTCACCGGCAGACCTATGGTTGGGTGGACATCGGGCCTTTTGGTTGGGTGCCCGACAGAGTCCCTGGGAGGCATACTTCACCACCTCTTCATTCCCCCTGTTTTCTTTTCCTGTTAGGGGGTTGTTGAGTTTTCGCTTTATCTTACCGACAGACCTATGGTCGGGTAGGAACCTTGCTGTTTCGGGGCCGATGGCCGAGCGAGGGTGCTCTCTTTCTTCACCGACAGACCTATGGTCGGGTGACTGGTTGTTTTTGCTTTATCTTACCGGCAGACCTATGGTCGGGTAGGAACCTTGCTGTTTCGGGGCCGATGGCCGAGCGAGGGTGCTCTCTTTCTTCACCGACAGACTTATGGTCGGGTGACTGTTTGTTTTTGCTTTACCTTACCGGCAGACCTATGATCGGGTAGGGACCTCGCTGTTTCGGGGCCTATGGCGAGCGAGGGTACTTCCTTTCTTTTTCACCGGCGGACCGATGGTCGAGTGACTGTTCTTCTACTGGCAGACCTATGGTCGGGTAGAGATCTTGATGTTTCGGGGCTTATGGCCGAGCGAGAGTCCTCTCTTTCTTCGCCGACAGACTTATGGTCAGGTGACTGTTCCTTTTCCCCTTTATCCTACCGACAGACCTATGGTCGGGTAGGAACTTCGCTGTTTCGGGGCCTATGGTCGAGCGAAGATGCTTTCTTTGTCTCTTTCGTATCACCGCGGGACCGATGGTCGGGTGATCGCTGATCTTCTTTTCTCTCCCCCCCTGACTTTCATTTAGATTGATTATGGACCCTCACTTTCTTCATTGCTTTGATATCCATTGATTGGTCTTAGAATTAATTGCATCTCCCCTTAGTGAATCCCGTTGTTTGACCCCAGGGTTGTATCTTCCTAGAGTTAGGAAGGTCAACGCCAACATATACGGTTCACTTGTTGTTCTCCGCATATGTTGGGGGTCCGTTTGTTGACCTCGTTTTTCGCTCGAGCGCCTTCGAGGGTCTTCGAACGATTTGAGCGAATCTCGTCGAGCCCAATTCGAACTCGAATCGACCCGACTCGAGCCGGATCAGACTCGAATGTGTTGAATTAGACTCAATTAGTTTGTTTTCGTCGCGTCGTACTTGATTTAATTTGAATTGATCTTTATTTTAGACCCGATTTTGTATGATTAATTTTATTGAGCCGACTCGAGCCCGAATTTTAATCTGATTCAGCTTAATTTAATTCCACTAAAATCCGTTTGACTTTCCAATGAGTTTGAATTCATTTCCTAAATCCAGTAACTGCGTCGACGGTTGCGATCAAAAGAAGTTTTCGGTTCAGCCAGAATCCCGCGTCTCAGTTGATTTTCTGTGGCTCGGGCAGATTTCGGGCAGCGACGAGAGCCGTTTAAAGAATTTTTGAAGGCTAGAGCAGCTGCGACGACGGACGAGAAAAGGTGGGCTTCCTCTTTCGACGAGAGTTTTGATTTAATCAAAAGGAAGGCTCCGAGCCCGGGAGGAGATCGCTCTTCCTATCCCTCTCTCTCACGCAACTTTTTTTTTCTTTCTCTGGATTTTTCGCCTCCCTTGCCCCCGAACTCCTCTGGTTCGTGAACCTCCAAACTCTCGGTTGGCAAGCCTGAAGGCTTTCTCCCTCTCCGACGCCTCCATTCTCGAGCTCTAGGAGAAACCCGACGCTGAGCCCGTCGCCTCCCTTGCCTTGCTCGACTGATCTCCCCCCAAGGCTGCAGGTACGCTTCGTCTCCTCTTTCCCCTTTTCTTCCTTCTTCTCCTTCTTCTTCTTCTTCTTTCTTTTCTTCTTCATTTTTTTTTCTCCAATCCTCCTCTTGTTCTTCTTTCCATATGAGTAAAAAAATCTGCACTTATTTGAAGTGCAGCTTCTTTAACTTATAAAGACTTTTCTCTATAAATATGAGTGGATAGCCTCATGGAGTGTAAATGAGCACTTTGACATGGTTTTTATGGTTTGAAATATAAACCTTGGTGTGTAAAAATCTGTATTCGTTGTTAGCTTACTCCTGCAATGTGTTTAGAACCTCATGCATTTGTGATAGAAATTGTAGCATCTTTTGCCAAGTGCATGGAAGGTGTTCGTAGTAATGCTCACTAAGAATGCTCATACATAAATTTCAATCAAATGAGAATATTGAGAGCACATATTGATATCTCATTATTCCTATATCTTTAAGAGGTCAGGAATTGTTTGTTTTTTTTAACGGGTGCTTGTTTTCTTACTTAGTGCTTTACTTGAGAGGGTAGGGAGAAAGATCTATTTCTTTCGCTGTGATAAATTTTGAAAGTTTCTCCGGCTTCTGTTGCTTGAAGTTCTGTGCAAAATAATGGAAATGTTGCTTATTTTTATTTTGAGACAAATTTTCTTCGGGTATCATCTCTCTTTATCTAATTAGATCATACACATGTAAATTTACTTTATCGAATTTACTAGTAAAAAAAAAAAAATCTTTTAAATCTCTTTCGTGAAGGTAAAAGTTTTGTTTTGTTTTGTTTTTTTTGTTTGTTTTTGTTTTTTGAGTCTATAGATAGAAATCCGATAATTTGCTTTAACTTTTCGAATAGAAGCAATTTGAGTCTAATCGTATGCTTATATGAAATCCGGTTTGATGGTGGACGTTAACCATCACCAAGCTTCTTTGGCAAAATTCTGTGTCTTATGGTAATGGTATGTCAACTTGGAGATGGCCGATAACTTCTAAACAACTGCAGTTGCTACTACTTTTAAGTATTTAAGCATAATAATCTTTAGGACCAAAGTTCTTCTGTCACTCCTTAGTACTCAAGCTCCCAAGATTTTTTTTTAAATTATAGTGTTACTGTGCGTGAAAGCCTTTCACCTCAAGCTTTGATTGGATGTATTCAATTATGGAAATTTTGCTGGGATATGATTAATGATAAAACATTGTTGAATTCATTGCAATCATGCCTCTTCTCTACTATGCAATAGAGGTAGGACATAGAAGGACACATTTACCAAGATTCGTATTATTCTGTGCATGCAGTAGTATGATATCGTATCTTTTGAATAAGAATTTGTGCGGTAAATTACTCTTAGTACTCATTGTCTCATAATTAATTCACTTAGCAAATGTCCAGAGTTTTTCTTACATCCGAGTTTTGTTTTGCTGAATATGTGTGTATTGAGACTTTGTGCAAAGCAATAATTTACAAAGTTATGTGAGAAAAATATCTATTAGAAGATTGTTTTTTTACTGATAAAATTGGTGGTTATTTCTCTTGAAACAAATCCCTTATAGAAATAATCGAATTAGTTTTCTTGGAGGAATATTTCAAATTGTACTAGAAGTATTTGATTGATATTATTTTCCTATGGAACTATTCGAATCAATAAAAAGAAGGTTTAAGAGATATGTGTGTTATGCTTGAGAGAAGAAATGCATTTACCTTTTCTTTGTTTCTGATGTAGTATTCTGTTAATGGTTGTTACATGTTGATAATGAATTTAAGCTTGAGCAAGTTGTAGTCATGTCTGGGCTAGTCCATCTCCTATCAAACTATAGTATGTAAGGTAAATAAATTTAAAGTAAAGTTAGCCAATCGTTTTATTTATATCGTCAAGTATATTCTTTGACGGCCTCAAAGCTTGACAATCATATCTGATGCCTTATGCTTATAGTTGCTAGCATCCTACTTTTTATGTATAACCAGTAGTTTACATTAATATAGAACCTAAAAGAATTTGCATTGCATTCAATATAAATTTGGTGGCTACGTGAGAAGTCACTTGGTAAAATAGCTTTTGGATTTGTTTGAGCATTGTTCTCCTTTAAAAAAAAAAAATGCGAAAGCTCTCTCTTTATCTTAGCGAACTATTGTTGGCAAGCGTTGTTTCTTTGTAGAATTTCTACAGTTGTTTTTTTTTTATATGTAAAGTCGCTTTCACTGTTTTTATGGGAAACGAGTGCAGATTTTTATCGTTTTCATGTGCCGAATTGCTTTGGGAGCGAGTCGAGTGCAGTTTTTTATCGTTTTCATGTGACGAATTGCTTTGAGAACGAGTCGAGTGCAGTTTTTTTCACTGTTTTCATGCGCCAGATTGTTTTAGGAAGCAAACTAAGTGCAGTTTCTTTTTTTTTTTTAATTATTTTATGCAACAAATTGATTTGGAGAAGAATCAAATGCATATTTTATGTATTTCTTTAACTATGAATTGGTTAGGATAAGTTTGAGAGCTCTTATAAAATTTATTATATGCATTCATGGTTCTGTTAAATGAAGGTTTATATAAAATAATTTATACTGTTAGATAATACCCTTTTTCTTTGTGAGTTTTTTTTTTAATATGAGAGGTCGGAAGATCAAATTAGTTGGATCATTGTTGGTGAGCGAAACGCATGAGGGCTTTCATTAGTTCATGTGTTGAGAGGATTTCTAAATCGGTTTATATTAAAAAAATGTTAGGATTTGTTTTGTACTAAAAATTTTCGAGTTTCTTATAATTTGCTCCCATTATTTCTTTGTGAGTCTTTACATGTATTGAAAAGTTTTTTGTGAAGGTTTTGTGAGTTGCTTTCGTATCGAGAAGTTTTATGATTGGTTTTTTTTCAAATCGTTTTATGATGAGAATTTTATTTCTTTTTATTTTGTAATGTGTTTTCGTCTTGTGAATGTTTCTTGATGGAGGGCTTCATAGTACCTAATCATTAAGAAAACTTCCACAAGTTCACCCCACTCCAAATGAAAGGAAAAGTACTTGGTCGTGGGTTGTTTTGGGTAGAGTTTGGTGTCAAAAAAAAAAAAGAGAGATTTAGGTAGATTGTCTCCTTGTAGAATTTTGTAATAGCCTATTTGGAAGGTATGCGCAAGTCATTTTGAGAAGTATAATTTGATGATTAGATTTATTTAGTAGGATCCTTTTAGTGTCTTTTGGGAAGTGAGCGGGGCTTTCTCATTTGGGTTAGGTTCTTTTAGTAGTCCTTTCCAAAAAAGGGTGAGTTTTTGGAGAGTTGAAGCTTTGAGCGAGCTTTATGTTTGTAGGTGCTTAGTGTCTTTTCTTTTTGGGAGCAAGATGGGACTGCCTCTCCTTTATGCTAGCTTATAAGGATAAAGAGAATGTTGGATGGGTTCAAAGCAAGGTGAATTTAGTTGTAAGTCTAGTTTTAGAGGTCTTTCTCCCTTAGTCGTTATAAGGGTTTGGTTTAGAGTGTTATGGGTAGATATGTCAAACGTATCAAGTGCCTCATTTGGAGTGGGAGCAGCAAAGGGCATTGTTGATATTATAGGATGCACTTGATTTCTACGAAGTGTGTCCAATAACAACAATGCCTACACCCCTTTTTGTATCGGATTTCTGTTCTCTTTTCTTTTTATTGCATTTAGTTGTATTTTATTTTGTTCGTTAGTTCTCTTCGCTATTTCTTCTATGTCTTGGTAATACACACCTACAAGTTGAGGGGAACCCAAAGCACAAACGACTCGACATGTAACAAAAGGTACGTTCTAGTTTTTTTTATTGCATTTTCTTCATTTCCTTACACTGTCACTTATAGAACTGCTCTGATGCCTATTTTCTTTTATGTTGCGAGGTACTCTTTTGGAAAGCAATGGATAAGGAACACTTGGAGCTGGAGCTAGGACAATCGGATCCAAGCATCAGTCGTCCCTACCCATCTGGTAGGGGCGCTACGGGCGGAACCACCGGGTCGTAGCCCCCGGTGCTGTAAGCTTTCTAAAACTTAGAAAAACCTTTAGGGGCCTAGTTGATTGTACGCCTCCCACCCTTAGGGTCTTGTAGAAACTTCAATTATACTTAGAATTGCTTTTATTTTATTTTTATTAGAACCCTAAAACCCTGCGACATCCGTATAGAAGTCTTAGGAATTAGAAAACACTTTTTAACCCTACAACACTAGTGACATATAAGGACAAAAATTAAGGACCGAGTCTTAGAAAACATAGACTTAGGATGCATGCTCCTTATAGGGTAGAGACATTTAAAATCAAAACTTAGTGACACGTTTTCCTAGATTTTGATTTCTTTTAATTTACTAATAATCAACCAATCAACTCTAACTTAATTCTTAAAATATTCTAAAACACCCAATCCTTAATCAAATTATAATTAAATATTCTTATACTTATTAAATCTTAAATCTAAGATATAAACCTAAATATAATTCAATTGATTTAATAATTGACTTTTAACCAACCTAAAACCTAAAAGATGTAGATTTAATTAGGGAATCAAATTCTGATTTAAAATTCATCAGGATAATACACTTCTAAATATCAAACTTTAGAACAAACTCTAAAATCAACCAACAAATTTGACTAATAAAATATTTAATCTACCTTTTTCTTTTCTTTTCATAACCAATTGCAATAATTCAACAAAGTTAATTATCACTGGGTAACCCAGGCCTACGAGGCTATTAAGTTAGCCCCAAGGAGGGTGAAATAAACCTCACGGCCTCGGTGTGAAACAAAGGTGATGATTAATCAAATAATAAAAATAAAATATTCCTAAAATCAACCCTAAAATACTAAGATTTGAATTTTAACTAACTAAAATTTCCTTAACCTCTTTCAACAAATAAAATACAAACAACTTTAACTAAATCATCCTATATAGGACCTACCAAAACCACACAGCCGACACACACATAGATGAGTTTGCTAGGACACGACTATTAGCTTTAGGTTAGGCTGTTGTTCTGCTTTACTTTTCTGTACTTTGTTGTGACGCTCTGCATGTGACTCGTGTGCTGGTTGTTGTTTTTGCTACCTGTTGTAGCTTTTCTGCTGTGTCGTTTTTGTACTGCTTTCTTTTAGCTTTTTTTTCTGCACTGTGGTTGTGACGTTAGAATACCCATAGGTTAGGCACGCTCTTTCATACTAATGCTGTTTTCCTGCAGGTGGCCGTGCTCATATAATGCTGCTAAAAGGGGGCTAAAAATTAATAATCATTTATAACTGCTTTAGGTATCCGCTTCAGCTGCTTAGCCCCCAATAATCAAAGCACGGCCAAGTAATTGATGTGCGCATTTTAATTTACATATATAACTGCTTGGGTGAAATTTTTATTATAACTGCTTAGGATAACCCCTGCAGGAGAGTCTAGAATTTTCTCTTTTTCTGATGTGATGTATTTGAGATGTAGTAAATTATGAAAATCATTAAAATAAGGCATTCTAAAGATGTAGGAGTCCAAAGGGAAAAGTAAACCCCTACAGGGGGTTTCCTTTTTCATTTGAGCATCCTTTTTGGAGCATTCAATACGAGGAGCCAGAAGGGAGATTGAAGATGATCCAAAGGCGAATAAAGGAAGTGAAGAAGAAGATCGAAGCGGTAAAAATGCCTTATTTTAAGATTTGCGTCGTTCCCGGGTTGTTGTCGGTGGAGCCCGGCCACCATTACTTTACTGTATTCTGTGATGTAATATTGTATGGCACTTGCCATGGACACTCTTTTTCGTGGGATTTTGTTTCTGTGTTGTGATTTACTTACCTTGTTTGCGCAGTAGAAATGGCATGCTTTTCATAGGTTTCTTTCTTGCATGTGCTTGTGTTTGATCGCTAGGCTCTTTAGGGATAAAAATCTTATACTCGTAATTATTAAATAAAATTTTAAGATTAACTCACATAGAAACATAACGACTCTAGGGAATAGCCGGAATCATCCGGGGGAGCATGCACGCATTCTCTCTTCTTTTAGACAAACTTCCCCGCCTGCGGGTAGAGTCCGGATAATCTGGCCTATGAGGATGAAGTGCCGGATCTGGGGAAGTTTAGTCATTCAAAAATTATTTTCTATAAGCTTTTTTAAAATTACATACATCATTGATTTGGAGACTTTAACCAGCATAAATCGCATTAGTAACTAATTAAAATTAAGATTTAATTGCATTAGTTTTAGAAGCATTGTATCACTCATAAGTGTGGGATCACTTTGAAATTTCTCTAGTTTGTCGATCCCAAATTCAGTGTCTAAACTACCCACCCTTCTTCATACAGACTGGACAGCATGGATTTTATACGATTAGGTGGATTTAGCTGGCTTCCTTTGTCAGACAAGGAATAAGTCCAGATTGCATTAGCTAGGTCGTAGATGTTAGTGTTGTGCGTGCAACACTACCTCTTTTATAGATTTAGGATCTAAAGGTGAAGGGTACGAGTGTATCCCTACACACCTTAATGGTGGGTGAGTTTTCCATTCTTTCGGAGACTATAAATCCTACCCATCCGCGTCACATAGATGACGCCACCTCCTTCTCTCCCTCGTGTATGTCTGAATGCGTTGTCCTTCCTTTTTTTTCTTCAGTTTACTCTTCTTCAGACCGGCCGAATTTTGATTGAACCTCGTGTGATTGATTAAGCCAAGTTGGGACCTTCTTCCTCTTTGATTAAGAAAGCCTAAAATTTTCCCTCGCACTAAACTCACTTTAGAGAAGATAATTTAACGTCCTTAATCGAGAGTTTTCTTAGATCAAGGTCTAAGATGTAATTAACTACGGGGGCTTGCGCCCGTAGGAAATCGATCCCCACAATCAAATAAACCCCATTTTGAGCTGATGTATCGAATGGGGGAAATCTCGTGAATTTAGGGTTATAGATATTATTATCCATCGAGGTGTGTAGGTGAAAGCCGCTATCCTCCATGGCTAATCGTATCTATAACTCCATCTGCTCTTCCATCGGCCTGCTTGTGCCGATTGTAAAGGTCTACGACCATTTTGTCCTACGGGATAGTGTGGTCGTACCCTTTGCATTCGAACCCCACGAGCGGAATCCTTTCGGAGACCCATAGATCAATAAATCAATTCAATATCAGTAAATCCATTCAAAATCCATAAATCAATTCTATATCAATAAATTAGTCAATATCGATAAATTAGTAAATCCATAATGAGATCATAAGAACAATAATTTACACATGTATTCCAGTACAGTAATCTTACTCGACAAGTACAATCATTGGATATTAAGGCGATTTTCAAGGTTAGTTTGTTAGTAATCCGTTGGCTATAATAGAGTCGTCACCCTTTCCTGTCGGCATAAACTCCTTATGACTCCCAATCGTTGTATCACGTGATCAATAGAGGATAACACCAAACCCTTTTTAAAAGAAAGCCCGTCGGCCCACCATCCTGACAGGTCAATCTTCAATAAAAGGTTCAACCAACCTTTACTCAAAAAGTAAAAGATATGGCTATTACGGCATTTTTCAATCTTGGAATATCGATGTATCGTTGTATCCGTTGGCTCAATAAGAGTTGTCACTCTTGCCCGTCAGCAGAATAATCTTCTTATGACTCCCAATTATTGTATCAATGATCAATAGAGGATAACACCAAACTCTTTTTAAAGAAAAGCCCGTCGGCCCACCATCCTGTCAGGTCTATCAATCTCCAACCAACGGTTCAACCAGTCTTTACTTGCATTTTAATAATATAACAAAAATTTTAATCATATATCCACATTCATGTACATCTCATTAATGCATTGCAATCAATAAACACATTTAACTCAATCAAAGAAAATCCTTAAAATATCGTATAGTCGACAGAAATCCCAAACAAAGACAAAATACATAGTTTCAAAAAACTACAAAATTACCAAAAATCGAATAAAACATTATTACAAAGCTTTACTTGTACTGAAGTAATATTTTCTAATGTCCAGATAATTTTCTATTCGATAAAAATCACACACAACTCAAAATATCTAATGAAAACTTTCCAGAAAATACTCAAATCGTACAAAAATATCAGTTCAATAACATACCAAAAGTTACGCGGTAAAAGTTTCATCAATACAAAGATATGCACGTTTTTCGATAACGGAAACACAAAAATGAGTAGAAAATACCAAAACACGAAATCTTCAAAATCAGAAATAGGATTTGGATTCTTTACTGCGAGATAAACAATTCTTCTAAAAGGGGCGTCGGACGAAAATTGCTCTGCGGCCTCCAAAACCAAGCTTTTTTCCTTCTCTTTCTCTCTCCTACTTTTTTCTCTTCAAAATGATCCAAAATATCTCAATTCCAATACTTATCAAACAGGATCGACCCGGACGATTCCTATTCGTCCTGGGACGATTTGCTGTCTGGACAAATCTCATCCAGATGAAGTGTATTCGTTCCTGGACGATTTGCTCTCTTGACAAATTTCGTCCCGACGGTTCGTCCAGGCTCATACAGGTTCGTACAGACGAACCATACATATTCTTCGTAATTTTTTTCAGTTCGTCCCGTACTAAAGTCAGTTCGTACGGGCTAACTGCACTAAAAAAATGCACTTCGGAGGGGTTTTACAATCTACCCACCTTAAAAAAAATGTCGTCCCCGACATTTCCCTTAAGGGTATGAACAAAATCGATACAAAACAAATCCATCCAATCAAAACTCAAATCAAATCGAATCGAATCAAATTAAAACTCGTCGAAAATCATACATATAGTCATACAGTTCATTCTATTACATGGCATTCAACTATGTATGCATAATAATGCACTTGAAACTATCCATTCTACCAAACTATCAATTAAATCCTTTCACTACACTTGCTCCGATACCAATTGTGACATCCCAGGCATCCATAGTGAAAGGATTCATCGACAGTCTTGATCAACGATCACTTCCTGCTCCCTTGCTCTGACCTGAAATTGTTAACCACATATAATGAGCTTCAAAAAGCCCATCAAGTCACCAAAAACCTACAACTGAAATCAAAGCACGATACTAAAACAATATGCATGTCAATCAGTCAATCAATAATAGTCACTTGCACATGATCATTGAATCTATGGAGATACAAAATCAATAATCAATGCATAACGGAAATCAATAATCAATGCATACATAATAGAATCCAAAATCATCAATGATAGAATCAGTGAACAGTAAAAAATCCATAATGCTCAATAAATCAATATATACGTCAATTCGATCATATCTTCAAACATCGGTTAGATTCATAAAGAAAAACCATCGTATCAATAATATTAATCAAATTAATACTCCGGTCAATAGTATCAATCGATATAAAATATATAAAACAATCAAATTAATACATCGTTAAAAAGAGTTGAAATCAAATCAATAAATCAATAATAACAATGAACATAATCAACGCAGTAAAATTATATCAATATAATAAAATCATATTCAAGATCACGTGCTCGGTAAATCGTAAATCACATGAAATTCAATTAATATATATATCACTTGTTCGGTGTATCACATGCTATAAGATCAGTACAATGAATCAGTAGTATCAGTGAATCAGTAATATCGGTAGCGATAGTATCAATGAATCAATAGTATCAGTGAATTAATGCAATATCAATATCCATATCAGTATGTGTATTCAGTGACATGTACAGTATGCAGTATCAATAAAATCGTACAGTAACAGTAAACCTGTAAATCCGTCAGTAAATCCATTCAATATCAATAAATCAATTCAATATTAGTAAATCCATTCAAAATCCATAAATCAATTTCATATCAATAAATCAGTCAATATCGATAAATCAGTAAATCCATAATGAGATCATAAGAACAATACTTTACACATGCATTCCAGTACAGTAGTCTTACTCGACAAGTACAATCACTGGATATTAAGGCATTTTTAAGGTTAGTATATTAGTAATCCGTTGACTATAATAGAGTCGTTACCCTTGCCCATCGGCATAAACTCCTTATGACTCCCAATCGTTGTATCACGTGATCAATAGAGGATAACATCAAACCCTTTTTAAAGGAAAGCCCATCGGCCCACCATCCTAACAGGTCAATCTTCAACCAACGGTTCAACCAGCCTTTACTCAACAAGTAAAAGACATGGCTATTACGGTGTTTTTTAATCTTGGAATATCGATATATCGTTGTATCCGTTGGCTCAATAAGAGTCGTCACTCTTGCTCGTCGGCAGAATAATCTCCTTATGACTCCCAATTATTGTATCAATGATCAATAGAGGATAACACCAAACCCTTTTTAAAGGAAAGCCGTCGGCGCACCATCCTATCAGGTCTATCAATCTCCAACCAATGGTTCAACCAGTCTTTATTTGCCTTTCAGTAATATAATAATAATTTCAATCATATATCCATATTCATGTACATCTCATTAATGCATTGCAATCAATAAACACAATTTAACTCAATCAAAGAAAATCCTTAAAATATCGTACAGTCGACAGAAATCTCAAACAGAGACAAAATACACAGTTTCCGAAAACTACCAAATTACAAAAAATCGAATAAGACATCATTACAAAGCTTTACTTATACTGAAGCAATAATTTTCAATGTCCAGATAATTTTCTATTCGATAAAAATCACACATAACTCAAAATATCCGGTGAAAACTTTCCAAAAAATACTCAAATCGTACAAAAACATCAGTTCAATAACATACCAAAAGTTACGCGGTAAAAGTTTCATCAATACAAAGATATGCACATTTTTCGGTAACAGAAACACAAAACTGAGCAGAAAAATACCAAAACACAAAATGTTCGAAATCAGAAATAGGATTCGAATTCCTTACTGCGAGATAAACAATTCTTCTAACAGCGGCATCGGACAAAAATCGCTCTGCGGCCTCCAAAACCAAGCTTTTTCCTTCTCTTTCTCTCTCCTACTTTTTCTCTCTCTTCAAAATGATCCAAAATATCTCAATTCCAATACTTATCAAACAGGATCGTCTCGGATGATTCCTATTCATCCCGGGACGATTTGCCCTCTGGACTAATCTCGTCCAGAAGAAGTTTATTCGTTCCTGGACGATTTGCTCTCTGGACAAATTTCGTCCCGACGGTTCGTCAATGCTCGTACAGGTTCGTACAGACGAACCATATAGATTCTTCATAATTTTTTTCAAGTCCCGTACTAAAGTCAGTTCGTACGGGCTAACTACACTATAAAAAATGCACTTCGGAGGGGTTTTACAATTTTCATCCATCATATTCTGATATAATTGTATTCATGGTCTTCTCGATCATCTCTTATAGTTTAGTGTTTGGAGAGAGTTTAACCGAAAGGCAGGATCATGAGAAAGCAAATTCTCTCTATTAGGAATTACATGAAATTGATCTGTGTTAGTCTTAAGTTTTTTAAATTATAATACTCTAAAGCATACTACATATGACTTTGCCTAAATATGGCAACACAAGCAGTCACATGTGCACAAGGCATGTAGTAAATAATTATTTTTCAACAACTGCATACACATGTTTCCGTCAAACCCCAAGTCCATCCTGTAGGATCTTGAAGTCATATCACATACCTGAAATTTATTCCTACTGATCTTGGTTGGCTCAGCTAAACTCCTTGCCTCCATTTCAAATTTATGAACTTTAGCTTTTTCTTTAGGGGCTAAGTGGGCCTCAGATCCCCCTGTTCACTAATGTTCATTATGTTATAATGATGAATGAACAAACCCATAATGTTGTAATAAATTGATGTAATTAACACATGAATTGGGAGGCCCCATTCTCTCTTTAGTACTCCATTGAAGGATTCTAAAGCATTAGTAGTCATCACTCTATATTTATATCCACAATCATATGGCAATGCCACTTCTTCACATCCTTGTGAGCTAAACATTGATGTAGTTCAGGTTTTATGTTGATGATATAAACTATGCATTGCATGAATAGGAATGGATCATCTGTGTTACCAGCCACATACATCTTCTAGCATACAAAGTCGACATCTGAAACCCCGACTTGACGAACATTTTTCTTAAAATTCTCACACAACGCAAACAATGATGGTGCATAACATTTGGGAATATTTCGCTACACCCACGTACTAGGCTAACATGCCAATCTGAGATGATACATATGTATAATCTACTCCCAATTAATGGGAGTAGCTCATTTAGAGTTGTACCATATAAAGGATTCAATACACTCTGACTCAACTATAGAAAATGTTAATGGCAAAAGGCTATTATTAGCATCTAGACCAACTGCAATCAACAATGTTCCTCTGTACTTACCAAGCAAAAATGTGCCATCAAGACTGAGTACATATCGACAAAATCTCCAACCATATATGCAAGGTCTAAATGCCCAAAACACACGCTGAAACCTATGTCAATAAGATGATTGGATCTTGTAAACTGAATTAGACATTGCTACAACAATAGCTTCCATGAACAAATTAACTTTTTTATATGACTCCTCCCAACTGCCAAATAAAACCTTAATAGATTTTCTCATTGAATCCCAGGCTTTCATATAAGATACTTTTATGTTAAATTTTCTTCAATTCTCCATGTAATCTCCCTTGGTTTTATGTCCATCTGCTTTAAGATGGTAGGCAACAAGAGAAAACTAATAAGTTAGAAGTTACACTACTTATGCCTAGACACAAGAATAGGATTACTGCATGCATGTCGTAGCCTAATTGATGAAATCTTCCAGGAACAGGTTCCCATGAGTAATACATAAGGAAAACACCGCTCAACCTCTTGCTCAGCATGCATGCAAACTCCAAGGATAAGGCGCAGTTGGGTTATCGTGTTGTAGGAAAGCAATTGTAAATACATGTCTATTTGATGCAATAACAACACATTCAACATTATTCATGATTGGCCGCCTCTGTACAACAAAATGAAGATCACATTTTCTTCTATAGCACATACCTTCAACAAAATCAATTGGAGTAAAATATTCCTGGCTTGATGGTTTAAACACATTATCATTATTAGAAATAATCTTAGCATTCCAGTGATGAGTATTCTTACAGGTTTCTTTGTAATCATTGTTCGCAACCATATTCACATATGCATTAGCTGTTCTGATGTAGTAACCACGATTAACTTCATTAATGTCATTATTCTTGAGTACAGTTTCACAATTTGGATCACCTTCCCCAACATCCAAATTTTCAGAACTGTCCTTGTTAGAATCACTACTCATTATCACGTACCCTACATCAATAACAAGATCATAACCTCCATACTAGTTTTCATCAGAATAACAAGCTGACTGCGGATGCGTAGATGGACCAGATACAACAATTACACATGCTCTTTCTACATATCAACATCATACTGATAAATATTTAGTAAAAATACAAAAATGTAATTTAATTATAAATCACCTTGCTATGAATGTGTTCAATGTTGAACTTACTGAGTGATTGTTTCTTTTCTTGGCCATAAACACCACCCTGTATCTCACCACCAAGACAAGGACTGATATAATCATGAATTGGAGATGAAACTATTTCATCACAGTTATTAACCACTGGAATTGCCTCAACTTCCACTTAAAGAATCATAAATTATCCAATAGCAAGGGATCAAAAAACTTCGCATGCTTTATCATCCTCAACTGGCGAAGCGATAAATTCATTGCCAACTGGAAAATGTCCCACAACATTGATTGTGAACCTTGATGTATCACACTTTAGTGCTCTAAGAACTCGTGTCTTAAGCTGTTGTAAATTTGACCATGTCGGAACTTACAAGAGATGGGTTTTACCTCCAATATATGTTGGGGAAAATTTATCATCAAGAGATAATTTCCCATCATACAAGATTATAAATGATGGTGCTCGTCCACTCATCTCGAAAACCTGTTACCTTAAATTTAAAAATTTGAAGACAAAATTTATACTATAAAATTAATTTTAGAAAAATGATATAATTCTTAAAACAACTCAACATATATAATCATAAACATGTCAAATCTTGCCAAACAATGATATATAAAATAGTCGCCAAACAATGATTTGTTAGCCAAATCTCTCCAGTGATATCTTCAACATGCCAAATCTTGACAAACAACTCAACATGCCAAATTTAATGGTGATATTTTTGCCAAACAAACAAATCATTTAAACTTCTAGCATAACTTAAAATAGTATGGCTTAGCGAAACTCAAACCTAACCAAAAATTACATTAAAAAACCTAAAACAAAAAAGAGCTCCTACAATCACTTCCAAACCATAACAAATAATAAAACTATACAATTTAAGCAACACAACACCACCAAAAGCCTAATACTATAAGAAATTAAAAAAAAAAAAAAAACTCACCTTGAGCTTCCTACAAAAATCGCCAGCAAAATGCAACTGTAGCAAATGGGGATGGGGAAGAGGAAAGGGAAAGTTAGGAAATAGGAAAACTTCTTTTAACAAAAAAATCACCTAAATCGCCTCTTATTTGAGCGACTTACGTAAGTCGCTTATTGGTTAGGCGACTTATTTATGCCACGTAAATCACTGGTTTTCGATCTACTTATTGTCCAGGTGGCGTTGGCTAATCAAAAAATCGACATAGTTGCCTGTTCAACAAGTGACTCTAATTATTTTTAAATGTATTTAATTTACTAATTAGTTATTAAACTGTGATTAGTTTAGAATTTTGCATTGCCCTCTTGTAGTGTACACACCCCTCACTTTATTAGCGTTTTCACGTTCTTCTCTAAACAGAGTGTCGCTTCCATTTCAAAACACTGCCTACCATGGTTCATGTGATTAGAGATTAGCTCAAGCCAAGCCAATTTTGGCTTATTTAATATGCACAGAATAAAGTTAGTTATAGATTTGCTTGACATGTGATTAATACGCCAACTTGGGTGTTTTTTGGAAATTAGTCAAATTGAACTGAATAATAGTCCTATTTAACTTTTTATTGGTGATTTTGATTTGTATTACATGTAATGATTTGGGTTGGATTGAAATGTAATTTTTATGATCCCAATACTTACATATGATAAATTAATCTAGGCTTTTGTGTCAGCTTAACATTTTCTTTTTCTGTCTTTCTCTTTCAAGACTCCTATCTTGGCAATTGTTTAAAAAAGTTTTTTCAAAATATTTTCTTATGAAAAAACTTTAAGCTTCTTTGGAACAATTTTATAAATATTTCCTAAAATAATTTTCTAGTATAAAAATTTCTAATTCAAAAAAATTTTGGACTAAAAAAATAATTTTGAAAGCATTAAAATGATGTCCCTATGTTTTATTTGGGCAGCTTCCTTACTATTTAATTTCAAAAGCATTAAAAAGATGTCTCAAATGAAACTTAGTTATATGATTCATGAATAAAACTAAATAGATAAATATTTAGCTTAATTTAAAATAATTAAGACATAACAAATTAAATAAATAGTTTGTAAATAATATCTAAAAATAATATATAAATTTTTAAAATTCTAAACAGATCAAATAGGGAATTTTTTTAATTGAATAAAGCATATAGTTTCGTACGAAATCTCATCCTAATGAAAATCAAAATTATCCAAAAATGAAATCAACGATTAAGATCAAACTGTATAACATAATCCAAATGATTAAATCATTGAGTTCACCCTAAAAATTTACATGAAAAGAAATTTCATACTCATAACAAAAAATTATATCAAATAATCATTTAATGAGATGAATTAATAGTTTCCTCTATTATAACACTCTCCAAATTTAATTCACAACCTATAAAAATGATATTTGATATATTATCAAAAAATTATCTTGATTGGGCACCAATCTCGGAGCAAAATCAAATTGAAAACTTCAAAAATTAAATTCGAGGTCATCTGAACTTTGATTTCAGGTTCACCAAACTTATAGTCGAACTGAACGTCTTGAAAATACAAATCCAACGACACCAAATTCGACTCAATCTGAGCCCAAATGAGTCCAAATCAAAGACCAGAAGCACATTTGAAAGGTTCAAAGCATAATTTGTATTACCAAGCGGTTTCCAAATGTGACATGCTTATAATCGAATCGAGCAGCTCGACGAGATGAATCCAATGACCTCAAGATCGCCAAATTCTAATATCATTAAGACATTCAAATGCCCATTAAATGGTCCATGATCAAGAGATTCAACATTGGCTGTCCATTCAAACCACTCTAAATTTACCCTTGTTCTTCCTTCGATTTACTGGTCATGTCATTCTTAAAAAACTATAAATAAACCTCTCAATTCTCATTAGAGAGAGAGGGGGGGGGGGAGGGAGTGTTGCTACTTAGGAATCCATATTGAGAATGGGATTTTTTGATGATAACAAAATATTATTGTTTTGTTAATTTTATTATTTCTTCAAGCATGTACTGAACATTTTCTAGTTGTTGTTTGTGTGTACTAATATTTTAGGTAAATCATACTACAGACTAGTGAAGACTTCAAGATAGAGTAGATTAGAATTTCATGTAATGAAGTCTGTAAAATATTTATTTTTTTGAGTCTGAGAGTGTGTGATTGTAATTGGGTGACCATGCACACACATAGGGGGAGAGAGTCATATTTTAAACTTTTAAAACTAATCGTACTGTACAGACCTCCAATTGTACTATCCAGCTACCGACGAAAGCCAGATTTTTGCCTAGCCACCAACCGATGGCAGAATTCTGCCCGGCCACTAACTGATGCCAGATTTTTTTCCTGGCCACCAACCAATGCAGGATTTCTACCTAGCTACCAATTGACGCCTGACTTCTGCTCGGCCACCGATAGACACTGGACTTACACTCGGTCACTGACTAACGTCGGTCTTCCACCTGGCTTCCAATTATTCTTGGACTTCTACCCAACAACTATCCTTCCAACCTCCATCCTCGTCGACTACGATCCTTCCATCCTTCGTTGCCTACCGATTATGATCCTTCCGACCTTCATCGCCGACTACATTCTTTTTTATCGTCGTCGCCATACAATGGTATTTTTACCTCCATCGTCCGTTGACTACCGTTCTTCCAACCTTCATTGCATGCTGATTACAATCCTTCTGACATCCGTCACATGCCGATTGCGGTCGTTCCGACCTACGTCATCGACTACACTCTTTCCGACCTCCGTCACCATACAACAGTCTTTCCGACCTCCGTCTCCCGCCGACTATGATTCTTTTGACTAGTAGTGTCACCCGATTACAATTTTTCCAACCTCCGTCATCCACCGACTATGATCCTTTCGATCAAACGGACACGTCAATAGTGATTCTTCCTATTCTCACATGTAATGCCCTCCATATAATATATATTTTTTACCTAAAGCTAAGGTCTTCCCCCCATGGAAGGGCCTCATTTGTAATCAACTGCAAAAACTAGTGGATTCATTCAAACTGGGCCAGGCCTCGTGGTTTTTCCCCTATTCAGGGTTTTCCAAGTAAAAATATTGGTGTCTCTTTAAATACACCATCTCTCTTATCTGATTGTGTGTTGAATCTTTGTACAAAGTTAAGACGTTAAATTATATGTTTATCTATCTCCGCAAATATTCTAAAACTCAATAATATTAAATATTACTCTTAAATAAAATATTAAAAATTAAAAAAATGATGCCCTGCATTGTTTCAAAAAAAAAAACTTTTGGTTTCACTCATTCATATATATATATTGGGGTGTAAGTGGGCTAAATCAACTCGTGAGTAGGCTCGAAGTTGACTCGCCAATGAGCTTGTGAGTCAAGCATATTGAGCAACAAGTACATATTTAAATTCGAGCTCATATATTATACAAACTTGGCCTAGCCTAACTCATTGACTTGTCAATCCGACTTGCCTGCTCAATTAATATTATTCAATAAATCAATATTTATATTGGCCAAACAAATTATTTTTGTTCATATTCAAAATTAGACTCCAAAGTCCAAACTCCAAAATGCATCAAGTTCGAGTACTCTAATCGGCTTATAGTCTTAATACGGCCAAGGGAAGAGAGAGAAGCTACACAAATCAAGGAAGGATTTGGAAAGAGAATTTGAAGATTTTGGGTGCAAAGATTGGAGATGGAAGAAGGTGGCCGATCATCTATGGATGACCGGAACACCAAATCCTTTTTATCTACCGCGAATCCAATTATGTTGGATTCAAAAGGTTCCAAAAGACAACTTGAAGAAATGGCTGGATTCAAGGAAGGAGATGAAGGGGCGGTTAACCAGGATTTGAATTTCAAATTGGACCAGCAAGCTTCTCGGAATTCAGTTGGTGTATCTAATTCATTTAATGCATTAGCTGATGTGGATAAGGTGATGGCTGATGTGTTAAATGAAACCAGTAAAATAGAAAATGTAGTTTCTGAAAATTTGGACTTTCAAATTTCAGATTTTGAAAGTTCAAAAAATCTGTATCAACCAGAAATTTCGGTTTCCTGAAATGCTGTTCAAATTACAAATGATAATTTGATTGATCCAAAGGTGGTTGAGACTCTAGTTCCGGCTTTCTCTCCAACGTTCTCAGCAATCAAATTCAAAATTCCACAAACTTTGGAGGAGGAAAAGGAGGCTGAATCGGCTTTGACTACTCAAGGAGCTGAAGTTTCTCCCTCAACAGCTTTGACGGCTGCTACTCATTTTAATAATGCTGAAGTTTTGGGGACTCACAAAACAGAATCATCTACAAATTTGGCGGCTGATGTTAATTCTCCTCCATCAGCTATTAATTTAAATTTCAATAAAACTATTCTTAAAAAGGATAAAAACTTTTTTAAGAAAAACGTTTTCTTCGGTTCAAAGCATGTCTTATTCAAAGAACTTCAAGCATTGAGACCATTGAAAGAACTACCTAGAAGGAAGATGGTTGAACACAAAGAGAAGAATGGTTTGAAAGGTTCGTCTTCCTTTTTATCTCACTAATATGAAGAAGGATTCTCCCGTGGATAGCAACAAAACAAAGATTTTTTTGAAGATAGAGCACCTGATCATAAAGTTTGGCATAGTTTTACCAAACTTTTGGAATTTATTATTGAATTGTAATTTTAGCTTTCATTTCCATTTCCTTAGTTTAATTTGTTATCTTAAACTTTGCCTAATTGTTAATGAGATCTTTACTAATTCTTATTCTCTAACTGGATGGGAACTCTGGGATACTAATCAACCCTCGGGTTGTCTTAATCTTTGGTATCCCCTGCATCTCAACAGTTTCAAAATGAGAGATAATGGATTTCATTACATTTATAAGAAGTTTAAATTAACAAATTTATTTTTAATAAGTTCCTTTTTTCTTGTTAAAAAAGGAATCATTAGCTTCTTTTTCCTAATTTGTATTAGGTTATCTTCGTTTTCATTTTAATGCAATTTATGCATTCTCTCTAAAAAAAAAAAATAATCGGCTTATATTGTCTTTAGAAATATTTATTTATTAAAATAAAATTGTTATTAAAAATTTTTCATCGTTTACTTTTTAAATTTTAAAAATGAAAATATATATTTGTTGAGTCCAGTAATTAGGTTGTTAAGCCTAAGTAAGTGTCCCAAGGCTACCAAGAGGGGGGTGAATTGGTAGTTTTTAAAATTTTAAACCCTCTTAAAAATAAAGTTGAACCGAAATAAAATTTTCTTTTTTTTTAAAGTTAGTAGAAAAATATTTTTCAACCACAGAGTTGTTAAAACTGAATTTTAAAAGTGCGGAAACGTAAAAGCTATAAAGTAAATGACACCAGATTTATAGTGGTTCGGTCTATAACCAGACCTACATCCACTCCTCAGAGGCACCCTCTGAGTATTGCACTAATACCAATAGTGACTCTCCTTTTGCACCCACAGCAAGGCGGAGAAGCCCTTACAACACACTCTTTTCACCACTCCCAGGTGCGGTAGAGAACCGTCCGTCCTTTTACACAAAACCCAGTGTCGGCAGAGAACCGTCGTCCTTTCACACCCTCCAAGTGTAGGCAGAGAACCCTTCGTCCTTTCACACTCTCCTAGTGTGGGCAGAGAACCCTTCGTCCTTTCACACTCTCCTAGTGTGGGCAGAGAACCCTTCGTCCTTTCACACTCTCCTAGTGTGGGCAGAGAACCCTTCGTCCTTTCACACTCTCCTAGTGTGGGCAGAGAACCCTTCGTCCTTTCACACTCTCCTAGTGTGGGCAGAGAACCCTTCGTCTGTTCACACTCTCCAAGTGTCGGCAGAGAACCGGACCTTCTTGAATGATCTTCTCACAAGAATCTAGAAGGAAGAAAGAAAAAGAGTGAAGAAATCCAATTTCACAAGTAGAGACTCTTACCTTAGCAATCCAAGTGAAGCCTTCTAGCTCCAGTGGTAGGAATCCTCCTTTGAATGCTCTCTTCCACTCTCTCCTTGGCTATTCTCTCAAAAGGCACGAAGATCAAATGACAAAAAGATTGGGTGGCAGTCTAATTTGGACTATTTATATAAAAGACAAGTGAAACCGCCCAAAAACTGCAAATTTTCAATTCTGTACGCAGTGGATCGTCCTGTACGATTCTGGATCGTCCTGGACGATTTTACTTAAACGATCTGAAACGACCCAATTTATATATGTGTACGAACTGACTTCGTACATCTGATCGTCCTGTACGAACTTGGTTCGTCCAGTACGAACGGTTATTACAAGGTCGGTTCTAGAAACTGCTGAAAACTGTTCTAAGTCGGTTTGTCGTTTGAACGAAAATGTGGTCGTCTGGACGAAAATTTTCCAGAGAGCCGATCGTCCTGGACGATTATTTATTTCGTCTGGACGAAAATTTTCCAGAGAACCTATCGCCGCGGACGATAACTTGTTTTCGTCTGTACGAAAAAAGTTCCAGAGAGCTGATCGTCCTGTACGATATTTATTTTCGTCGGGACGAAAATTTTCCAGAGGACTGGTCGCCTCGTACGATGGTAACATTCGTCTGGACGAAAATTTTGCAGAGAACCCATCGCCTGGGACGATTATAAATTTCGTCCTGGACGAATAGGACTTAGAAAATTTTTCAAGGCAAGTTCCTATTCGTTCCAAGTGCTCTATAGGAGATAACTGACAGATCGTCCAGTACGATAAATATCGTCCTGTACGATCAGTATAGAATTTCAAGATCTCCTTATTTGTGTGTGTGTGTGAGATTTTATTCACTCAATTACAATCACTCCCTTTCAAAGTTAATTCAAAGAAAAGATAAACATCAATTATACATAATATCTCATGTTGAATTTGAATTGAAGTTTTCGTAGTCTGGAGTCTGATTTTCCTGAAATGTTAGTACACACAAGAGCAAGTGCAAATCTTCTGAAATTGTTAGGAGATAACTATACATTTGAACAATAATGTTTGGAATCATCAAAACTACATAAGTTGCATAAATATAACTCATTCAAATAGCAACTATTCAAACAATCTCCCCCTTTTTGATGATGGCAAAACAATTATTATTAGTATGGTTTCAAGTTAAAACACATTTTTTATCTCCTAAACTCCCCCTGAATTTATGAGTACATTAAAATAAGGAGGCATTAAAGAACAATTTTTTTTTTTTTTTTTTATTTTAAAAAAAAATTGCAAACAGAACCACTAAAAAAAGATAAAACACAAACATACACAAACTAATAATTTCTCCCCCTTTTTGACAGCAACAAAAAGTGAAGAAGAAAAAGACCAGAAATGTAAATAATTATATGAAATTCATTGTTAAAATTTAATCTAAATGGTGATTGACATAGGGTATGCAATTTTAAACTAAAAACATTAGGTCAATCATAGAAATTCAGGAGATTTAAAAAGTGATATAACATTGTAAGTAAGAAGAATTTAGCAAAGACATGATTCAATTTAGACATTTGAATATAGAAAATCATTACAAGAGAGATGAAGAAAAAATTCTATATTTCAAAATTCAATAGAATATAAATGAACATAAGATCAATTTGAATTAAGAGATTGAAAGAATTTGGAAAGAAGAGAATTACCACATGTGGCGCTTTGCGCATCTTTTTCAACTTTTTGAGCACATTTTTGTGCATCTATTGATATTGAGGTGATTTTGTGCCTCTTTTTCATATTTGCGAACCATTGCGCATTTCTTTTGATTTTTTGTACTTTTTGTACAATTTTCAAGAGTACTTTACACCAATTCTTTCCAAAATCAATAATCTAAAATTTCAAATATTTCAAAGTACATAAATATTATTTGAACAAAGAAATACAAAATAAGTAAACATCTAAATTGCAATAATAATTTTAAATTTTATGTAGTCTAAATGAATAGACATGAATTTAAAAATTCTAATTACAACAAGTTATAAACAACTTTTAAATTTTGAAAGACTAGATTTTCTAATGTAGATAATCTCCAATTACAATCTAATTTAAGCACTATGAAGATTAAATAATACTAATGAAATTCATAAAAAATTAACCACATTTCAATAACAAATCAATACTGAAACAAGTGTGAAATGCATTGATTTATATGAAAAGATTACATTTCACAAAAGCTAAACACAACATAAAATAAAAGACAAATACCTACATTTAACAAAAAACATTAACATAACAAAAAAAATGAGTAACAATCACAACAACACAACAAAAAATACAACACAAGTACTACAAAAACACATAAAATCATCTCTACTGTTCTGGAGGAGGAGGAGGAGGAATGCCACCGAAAAGGTTAAAGTAGGAGGCCATCAACATTACATTGGTATTGATATCATGTACTTCATTTCTAATAACACCAATGTCATGTTGTTGCTGCACAAGTTGAGCATCAAATTGATCAAATCTTTGATCAATATGAGTCTCTAAACGATCAAATCTCTCAATCAGATTCTGATAATCTGACTGAGGTGCAGAGGTATGCTCTCCTTCTTCTCTTTCTTCTTCTTCTGAAGCACTGTCATGTGCTTTCCCTTTTTCTTTTTCTTCCTTGAAGAGCAGTCTGAATGATGTATTGTTATAGTAAACTGGCTCTTCATATTCTTCATCAGGATGCACTATATTGTATTTCTTCTCCAAAATATAGGTAATTAAGTGCCCTAATGAAATGTTTTTCTTTTTCTTCTGATCAGCATGTCCTATTTCTGAAAGCCTATAGATATGATCTATGATGAGTTGGGCTTCATCAATAGGATGTCTTGACATGATTAAAAAGGTTAGACAAGAAAGGAGAGGAGTGATGTTAATCCTATCACCAGCTTTAGGAATAATTGAGGATCTAAGGATATGCTGGATGATTCGGGCATCTTGGGTCATACCTGAGACTCTAGCAACATGATTGTCAATTGCATTTCCTCTAATTACCCTATTTATTTCAAACCATTTGAAGGAGTTTTCTGACATTAGGGTGTGGGCTCTATATCCCTCAGTTCTTAAGTTTAAAAATGCACCAAGATCGTGCTTGGTGATCTCAACTTTTTTCTTAAAAACAAAAGAACTAATGATAGAGTGGTCAGAATTGAAACTCATGTTGGCAAGGAAGTAATGGTAGGTTTGTTTGTTGTAGAGGTAAACGAGAGAAAGAATGAACTGAAATTGGGTTGAGGCGAAGAGGTGCATTACCCGATATTTCAACTCTGCAGGGATAAGAATGCGAGACGGAGTGATTTTTGCTGAAGCAAAACGAGGAAAAGATTCCTCATTTTCCTTAGAAAGAAAGTTGTCTGGGGCATTCCTGTTTGGTTTCTTCACCAAAACCTTTTGTCTTTTGCTAGAGGAGGCCATTGTTGATTTGAAGTTGAAGGGGATTGAAAAAGAAATTTGAAAGTGTGATTTTCAAGTTTGAAAAGCCTTCATATTTAAAGGAAAAACGATACTTTCGTCCTGGACGAAAATATTCGTCCTGGACGAACATAATAATTCGTCTGGACGAAACATGTTCGTACAGACGATCCAATTCGTCCAAAATGTAACGGCTTTTCGTATTCAACACAACTTACGATGCGTCCCTTCGTACAGGCTTTTTGACTTGACCGATCGTACAGACGAAAACAATTTCGTACAGACGATCGAAAAGTATTTCGTTTTAATGACTCTTGAAAACCGTCCCCTACAATGAAACGACACATGTTCGTCTGGACGAACGAAAATTTCGTACAGACGAAGTTCGTATTAAAAACTATCTTATCCACTCAACCGCTGCATTCAATCGTCCCGACGTTTGAGAGAAAAAAAATTTCGTCCTGGACGATCACAGATCGTACAGACGATCCAATAAAAAACTGCTCTAAAACGGTTTAAATTTTCGCAAACTGTTCCTTTACACATCGTCCCGTACGAAAATATTTCGTCCTGGACGATTTCCTCCAAAAATTAATTTTGATTTTTTAAATTTTTAAATTAACAAAATCAACAAAAATAATCAGAAACACAGAAAACATAAAACAAAATCATAAATCCAAAAACAATTCATTAAAAAAAAACACACAAAATTCACAAAATTTCAAAAACAAAACATAACAAGTATCAATGTTTGCAAAGACATTTGAGTTAAGCATTCAAATCAATAACACCAAGCCTTGTTCTTAAAGTACTGAAGGTATCAAAGGCTAAAGGTTTTGTAAAAATGTCTGCAAGTTGATTTTCAGTTGAAACATGTATGAGTTCAATTTCTCCTTTGGATACGTGATCCCTTATGAAATGATGCCTTATATCGATGTGTTTGGTTCTAGAATGTTGAATAGGATTTTTTGAAATACAAATAGCACTAGTATTGTCACAATAAATTGGAATAGTGCCTATAGTTAATCCTAAGTCAATCAACTGTTGTTTTAACCAAAGTACTTGTGCCACACAACTTCCTAATGCAATGTATTCTGCTTCTGCAGTAGATAGTGCCACTGAATTTTGTTTTCTACTAGACCATGAAACTAATGAATTTCCAATGAATTGACATGTTCCAGAAGTGCTTTTCCTATCCACTCTACAGCCTGCAAAGTCAGAATCTGAGTAACCAATAATTTCAAATGAAGAGCTAAACTTAGGATACCAAATTCCTAAGTTTTGAGTTCCTAGTAGATATCTTAAAATCCTTTTTACTGCTGTCAAATGTGATTCTTTTGGATCTGATTGAAATCTAGCACATAGGCAAACACTAAACATAATATCTGGTCGGCTAGCAGTCAAGTAAAGTAAAGATCCAATTATCCCTCTAAATTTCTTTTGATCAACAGATTTTCCCTTAAGGTCCTTATCCAACTGAACTGAAGAACTCATTGGTGTACTAACAGGTTTAGCATTGTCCATTTCATATTTTTTGAGGATGTCCTTAATATATTTGTTTTGACTAAGAAAAGTACCTTCCTCAAGTTGCTTAATGCTAAATCCTAGAAAGTAATTTAAATCTCCCATTAGACTCATTTCGAATTCATTACTCATTGTTTTAGAAAAATCATCACAAAGATGTTTATTTGAAGATCCAAAGATGATGTCATCCACATAAATTTGAACAATAAGTATATCCTTTCCAATTTTTCTTAAAAAGAGAGTTGTATCCACACTTCCTTTTTCAAAAGATCTTTCAAGTAGGAAGGTGCTTAACCTCTCATACCAAGCCCTAGGTGCCTGTTTCAATCCATATAATGCCTTTTTTAATTTGAAAACATGATTTGGAAATTTTGAATTTTCAAAACCTGGAGGTTGTTCTACAAAAACATCTTCTTCAATTACTCCATTTAAAAAGGCACTTTTAACATCCATTTGAAACAATTTAAAACCTTTAAAACAGGCAAAGGCTAGTAAAACCCTAATTGCTTCAAGTCTAGCTACAGGGGCAAAAGTTTCCTCAAAATCAATTCCTTCAATTTGATTATACCCCTTAGCTACTAATCTAGCCTTATTTCTAATGACTACTCCTGAGTCATTCATTTTATTTTTGAACACCCACTTGGTTCCAACAACACTTTGATCTTTTGGCCTTGTAGTTAGTTCCCAAACTTTATTTCTTACAAATTGATTTAACTCTTCTTGCATGGCCAATATCCAAAATTCATCTGAAAGTGCTTGATCAATGTTAGTGGGTTCAATAGTTGAAATGAAGGCTGAATGATTGACTTCCTTGTTTAATCCACGCCTAGTTCTAACACCCTCACTTGGTTCACCTATAATTAATTCCTTTGGGTGATTTTTAGAGAATCTCAAATCTCTAGGCAAAGGGTCTTCTCTTTCTATATTTTCTTCCACATTTTCTTCCAAATTTAATCTATCAATCTTTTGGGAGTTTTCTTCAATTTCTTCTTCAACAACTTTTGGCTCTTCTATGTTTCCATTTTCATCAAAAACAACATGTGTGGTTTCTTCAATGACTAAAGTTCTTTTGTTGAATACTCTATAAGATTTTCCAACACTTGAATATCCAACAAAAATTCCTTCATCTGATTTTGGATCAAATTTTCCTAAGGCAGATTTTCCATTATTATGTATGAACACCTTGCAACCAAATACATGTAAATGAGACAAATTTGGTGTTCTACCTTTTACCAATTCATAGGGTGTTTTATTCAAATTTGATCTCACATTTACCCTATTCAGAACATAGCATGCAGTGCTAACCGCCTCAGCCCAAAAATATCTAGGAAGAGAGTATTCTGCTAACATTGCTCGGGCGGCTTCTATTAATGTTCTGTTCTTTCTTTCAACTACTCCATTTTGTTGAGGAGTTCTAGGTGCAGAAAAGTTGTGATCAATCCCCTTTTCTTTACAGAAATCTTCAAATCTTTCATTTTCAAATTCTCCTCCATGATCACTTTGTATAGAAATTATTTCACATCCTAGTTTTCTTTGTATCCAAGTTGAAAAATTTCTGAATTCCTCAAATGATTCACTCTTATGAAAAAGAAATTTAACCCAGGTGAATCTTGAAAAATCATCTACTATTACAAATCCATATACCTTTCCTCCTAGACTAACCGTGCTTACAGGTCCAAAAAGATCCATGTGAAGAATTTCTAAAGGTTTACTGGTCCTAAGATCTTTATTGGATTTAAAAGAGGACTTCACTTGTTTTCCTAATTGACATGCATCACATAAGTGGTTCTTAGTAAAGTCTAGTTTAGGTATTCCTCTAACCAAATTCTTTTGGGTAATTCTTCTAAGATTTTTCATACTAGAATGACAAAGTCTCCTATGCCAAAGCCATGATTCATCAGAAACAGTTTTCAAACAAAAAGCAGTAGGAGATTGAATACAATTTAAATCTAGCATGTAGACATTGTTCACCCTTTTTCCATTTAAAACAATTTTCCCATTTAGGCTAATTATGCAGCTAGTAGGTAAAAATTTTACATTATAGCCCTTATCACATAGCTGACTTATGCTAAGCAAATTATGTTTTAAGCCTTCAACTAATAAAACATTATCTATGAAAAAGTTTTTCAAATTTCCAATCATACCTGATCCAACCACTTTCTTTGTGGTATTATCTCCAAGTGTAACCTTGCCTCCACTCCTGGCTTCCAGCGTTATGAATTGAGCAGTATCTCCAGTCATGTGCTTAGAACATCCGCTGTCCAGGTACCATATACTCTCACGAGGTCTTGTGTGAGAGTATTCCTGCAAAATTCTCAATTGTTAGACCTGGGAACCCAAACTAGTTTGGGTTCACCTTTATGAAATTTATAATCAGATGCATGTGTGATATGTCTAGGTTTATGCATCTTAGTTCTCCACACCAAATTAGGTTTCATCTTTAAAGTGCAGGTGTGAGATATATGTCCCAAAAATCCACAATTGTTACATTTAACATTAGGAAAAATATTCCTATGTTTTCTTTCATATGATTGTCTTCTAAGGGATTTCATGAATTTAGGATAATATTTAGGATTTGTAAAATCTTCAAGTTTAGGGGGGTTCCTATTATCCTCGAGAGCTCTTATAGTAAGTTTGTAAAATGAATTCATATCCTCCAAGATTCGATTTGTATAATTGATTCTATATGTCTTGTGCTCAGATTCATCCTTAAATTTCTTAAATTCTTTTTCAAGTTCAGCATAGGATGATTTTAAATTTTCAAAATTTTTATTCAAGTCATCATATTCATCAAGTAGTTTCATGTGGTTGCTATCAATTAAAGCATGATCTTTCCTAAGGATTTCGTGTTCCTTATTAAGCTCTTCCAATTCTAAAACTAAACTAGAATGCATCTTTTTAGTTTTCCTATATGCATCATGCATGTGTTCAGAAACTTCAAACAGTTCATCATATGTTAAATCACATACCTCTTCTTGATCTGATTGTTCAGCTTTATCTGCCATCAAGCAAAGGTTGGTGACTTCTTCTTCGTTTTCAGTCTCAGATGAGTCTGAAGCTGAGTCCGCCCAAAAAGCCTTTTGAAACTTCTTCTTGCCCTTTTTTACCATTGGTTTCTCCTCTACCTTCTCCTTGCTAGGAGTGGCTTTAAGTTTTGGACAATCAGTTTTTATATGACCTGGTTTCCTGCATTCATAACAAATCAATTCATTAGAAACCCTGCCATTTTTGTTATACTTACCTCTATTCCATTGCTGGCGTCTCTTCTGCTTCCTCTTTAAAAAGCTTCTGAATTGTCTAGTCATCAGTGCTATATCGTCTTCATCCTCAGGTTGTGAGTGTTCACTTTCTGACTCTTCCACATTTAATGCAAGATTCTTGTCCTTTCTTGGTTCACCTGCATCAATCTTTCTTTGACTTACTCCTTGCTCGTAAGCAATGAGTGAACCAAGAAGATTGTCAATAGAATAAATGTTCAGATCTTTTGACTCTGTAATTGCAGTAATTTTAGCATCGTATGTAGTAGGTAAACAACGAAGAATCTTATTTACCATTTCAGCATTAGTTAATTCCCTACCAAGTGCATGCAAAGAGGTGACAATTTGAGTGAATCTTGTGTACATGTCAGATATAGATTCATTAGGTTTCATGCGAAACAGTTCGTAGTCATGTAACAAGATATTGAGTCTTGATTGCTTAACCTCATTTGTCCCTTCATAAGTAATACAAAGTCTATCCCATATGTCTTTTCCGCTTTTACAAGTGGAAACTCGCATGTAGTCTTCAGATTTTAAAGCACAAAAGAAACTATTTAAACATTTCGCATTTAATTGTGCTAAGTCACGTTCTTCTATAGTCCAATCTGCATAGGGTGTATCTACCCTAATTCCATCAACTAATCTAGTTGGTTTTGTGTAACCTTCCTGGACTAGCATCCACATGCGATAATCAAGTGACTGTAAGAAAGTAGACATGCGTGTTTTCCAAAAATCAAAAGGAATATTATCAAACAGTGGAGGTCTAGTGATAGAGTAACCCTCAGGTGTGTTTCGGTTTCCAAATGTAGCCATCTACGTTAATCAAAAAGTAGTTCAAACTTATGATTTTGAAACTCTGCTCTGATACCACTTGTTGAGTCCAGTAATTAGGTTGTTAAGCCTAAGTAAGTGTCCCAAGGCTACCAAGAGGGGGGTGAATTGGTAGTTTTTAAAATTTTAAACCCTCTTAAAAATAAAGTTGAACCGAAATAAAATTTTCTTTTTTTTTAAAGTTAGTAGAAAAATATTTTTCAACCACAGAGTTGTTAAAACTGAATTTTAAAAGTGCGGAAACGTAAAAGCTATAAAGTAAATGACACCAGATTTATAGTGGTTCGGTCTATAACCAGACCTACATCCACTCCTCAGAGGCACCCTCTGAGTATTGCACTAATACCAATAGTGACTCTCCTTTTGCACCCACAGCAAGGCGGAGAAGCCCTTACAACACACTCTTTTCACCACTCCCAGGTGCGGTAGAGAACCGTCCGTCCTTTTACACAAAACCCAGTGTCGGCAGAGAACCGTCGTCCTTTCACACCCTCCAAGTGTAGGCAGAGAACCCTTCGTCCTTTCACACTCTCCTAGTGTGGGCAGAGAACCCTTCGTCCTTTCACACTCTCCTAGTGTGGGCAGAGAACCCTTCGTCCTTTCACACTCTCCTAGTGTGGGCAGAGAACCCTTCGTCCTTTCACACTCTCCTAGTGTGGGCAGAGAACCCTTCGTCCTTTCACACTCTCCTAGTGTGGGCAGAGAACCCTTCGTCTGTTCACACTCTCCAAGTGTCGGCAGAGAACCGGACCTTCTTGAATGATCTTCTCACAAGAATCTAGAAGGAAGAAAGAAAAAGAGTGAAGAAATCCAATTTCACAAGTAGAGACTCTTACCTTAGCAATCCAAGTGAAGCCTTCTAGCTCCAGTGGTAGGAATCCTCCTTTGAATGCTCTCTTCCACTCTCTCCTTGGCTATTCTCTCAAAAGGCACGAAGATCAAATGACAAAAAGATTGGGTGGCAGTCTAATTTGGACTATTTATATAAAAGACAAGTGAAACCGCCCAAAAACTGCAAATTTTCAATTCTGTACGCAGTGGATCGTCCTGTACGATTCTGGATCGTCCTGGACGATTTTACTTAAACGATCTGAAACGACCCAATTTATATATGTGTACGAACTGACTTCGTACATCTGATCGTCCTGTACGAACTTGGTTCGTCCAGTACGAACGGTTATTACAAGGTCGGTTCTAGAAACTGCTGAAAACTGTTCTAAGTCGGTTTGTCGTTTGAACGAAAATGTGGTCGTCTGGACGAAAATTTTCCAGAGAGCCGATCGTCCTGGACGATTATTTATTTCGTCTGGACGAAAATTTTCCAGAGAACCTATCGCCGCGGACGATAACTTGTTTTCGTCTGTACGAAAAAAGTTCCAGAGAGCTGATCGTCCTGTACGATATTTATTTTCGTCGGGACGAAAATTTTCCAGAGGACTGGTCGCCTCGTACGATGGTAACATTCGTCTGGACGAAAATTTTGCAGAGAACCCATCGCCTGGGACGATTATAAATTTCGTCCTGGACGAATAGGACTTAGAAAATTTTTCAAGGCAAGTTCCTATTCGTTCCAAGTGCTCTATAGGAGATAACTGACAGATCGTCCAGTACGATAAATATCGTCCTGTACGATCAGTATAGAATTTCAAGATCTCCTTATTTGTGTGTGTGTGTGAGATTTTATTCACTCAATTACAATCACTCCCTTTCAAAGTTAATTCAAAGAAAAGATAAACATCAATTATACATAATATCTCATGTTGAATTTGAATTGAAGTTTTCGTAGTCTGGAGTCTGATTTTCCTGAAATGTTAGTACACACAAGAGCAAGTGCAAATCTTCTGAAATTGTTAGGAGATAACTATACATTTGAACAATAATGTTTGGAATCATCAAAACTACATAAGTTGCATAAATATAACTCATTCAAATAGCAACTATTCAAACAATTATATTGCGAATCTCGAAATTATATAAAATTTAATTAATGTATCATATTTTATACCATTTTCTTAAATATTCATATTTTAAATTTCAGAAACAAAAACAAATATTAATAACAGTGAGTCTCGATATTATACATTTATTTTGAAATGATTATAATAAAGAATATAAGTAATATACGTATTTTATACCCTTTCCTAAAATAAATCAGTTGTTTTAATAACCGATAATCTATTACTAAAAATATCCCTAAAAAAATTCGTAATATATAAAATATCACAAAATCTTTTAATATCCGTTCCGTGTTTTGCAGATTCTCGAAGCATCTATAAATATCCCTCTCTTTCTGACGAACTTGGCTTTTTATATTTATCGTGAAGAAGAGTTCTTAAATTTCTCGAGTTCTTCTTGCTCTGTTAACGTTCCTTGGAGCCGAAGTAACAGAGTAAAACCCTAGAGACTAAGTAAGGTAGAGAAGAAGCAGCAGCGGAGGTTCTGTACGCACACTCTGATGGCGGAGCCCGAAAGGTAATATGCTCTCTCACTCACTTTTACTTGATTGGATTCTGTTCCCAATTCAGTTCGTTCGATTGTTAACATATGGGGGTTTATGTTGGCTTTTGTTTTTGAATTTACGGTTGATTGATGTTAGAATGACCCAATCTTTATGGTTTTTATTAACCTAACACCAGGATGGAAGGATTGCCGTCGTCTGGTCTGGTATTCTTCATCATGAAGGAGTAAAATTATAGGGATTTCTTCTGCAGAAATGGGAAATCCCGCTTTTGTTTGACCTGTTTTACAGGTTCTAATAATTCTGTTCCTCTCTGCCATTCCATTGCACTAGTGATTTGTGTTAAGCTTGAACTAGTTCTAGTGAGCCTCATCTATCCCAGCATGTCTAGGAGGTGGCTTGAAAAAAAGAATAGAAAATCCTTCTTTTTTTCTCCTGCATTTACAGGTTCAAGTAGTTCTGTTCATATCTGTCATTCTATAGCAATAAGTCTATTTTGATAAGCTTAAACTAGTTCTATTCATCTTCCTTCATCCTTCAGATGATAGTGTATAGGGTAAGATTGAACTCATTCTCATTCTCTATTTTACTAATTGTTATTTTGCACTTTTAGTTTTTTTTTCCCTCTTTTCTATGACGCTTCTTGATGATGTTCTTTGGAGTGACTAGTGAATTTTTTTTTGGTCTGAAGAGTTTTATTTGTCCATTGCCATTCCACTGTCTTGGTTCTTATGCATTCGACTTCTCTTATTGTATGTTTTACTTCTGCATATAGAACTTGGTGGGATAAAAGGACAAGTTCGTTATTGGTGACTTATTGATTTTCTTAATGTTGCAGGTGAATTGCTATTCTCGTCTTTTTTAAAAAGAAAAAATCTACCACTTTATATAATTATTATACTCAAGATAACACTGTCGATTGTGATATGCAATATGAAAATTAATTGTGGTTCAAGTTTCGTCAAATTTCATACCAAGTTAACCGGTCATGAAGCTTGTGAAAAGAATGAAAAATTTTATATACTTGGCTCGAATCAACTCAAATATCTAATTGAAATTGGTCATTTTAACTTGACTCAAACATAAATCAACTCATAATTGGAAATTTCAATTTCTGCTTGAGATCAACTTGCTTGAACCTGACTCAATACCACTCATAATTTCATGTTATATTGTTAGACAAAATAGAACTCTTGATCTCCGTGCATGAAATTTCTTTTTCAATTATATTAATTAGAGATAATGAAAATAATAACGATAATGCATTAATAAAACCATAGAATGTATGGCCTCCATTTGAGGTGTAGTCTTAACTGAGTATAACTATTGTAATTCATTGATGGAATGATGTAATTGATGCAGGTTCAAGAGATTCCCTTCCAATGGAGGTCTAGTTTGATCAAGTATGATATTATAATGCCAAAGATTTTTGATCATAGGTTATGAGGTCACTTGATTTAAGATAGTTGATATTCTTTTTGCATGATGTATGATCATGTAAAAATCTATGTAGAGGCCATGGAAGAAGAACTGATTTTCCATTGTGTTGGTTTAAAATTTAATACATTAATATGGTGTATGCTTAATTTGGGGTTTCAAGGAATTTGTATAATAGTGTACTTCTGACTTCCTTATATGCTTTAATAATCATCTTAATCTTCATTTAAGTTGCCCAGTGGTTATTTTTCTGATAAAGTGCAGTTTTCACACCATGTTTGAATTGTTTTTAGAAATTCTTATTCTTGAATCATGTTTATTTGTTACTTTTGCTATGTTAAGTTCGATATTATTTCTTGCTTTCTTCTTCAAGTGTAGTTTCCTTGCTTAAACATATATCATTTTATGTACCTGCAGGAAACGAAGGAGGAGGAGGAGGAGGGACGGACCAGATTCCCTGGCAGAAACCCTTAAAAAATGGAGAGAACTCAATAAAGATTTTGATTCATCTGACAGTGAACGGACCCGTAAGGCTCCTGCCAAGGGCTCAAGAAAAGGATGCATGAGAGGCAAAGGAGGTCCAGAGAACTCTAATTTCAGCTATCGCGGTGTTAGGCAGCGCACTTGGGGCAAGTGGGTTTCTGAGATTAGAGAACCAAATAGAGGAAATAGACTGTGGCTGGGTACCTTCCCCACTGCCCTTGAGGCAGCTATTGCTTATGACCAGGCAGCAAGAGCAATGTATGGTGCTGGTGCTCGTGTCAACTTCCCCGGTGATCATATTGACTCCCCGAATGAATCAAGAATCACAGCTTCCAAATTATATGGCTTGACCGCCACTACAGCTAATTGTTCGAACGTGTCGGTTGATTTGATTGCAGCTAATTGTTCAATTGTGTCGGAGGATTTGATTGAGAGAAGAAGCAAGGAAGCTGCTTCTGATTGCACTCCCGCTGAACCTTCTCATGTTGGATCTTCTGCTATGACTGAGGAAATTGGAGACATGACAAATGCAGAATCGTTCGATTGGCAAGATATCTCCTTGGAAAATTTTGATGTAGATGAGATGCTGAGGATGATGGATGCTGATCCAGGGAACACTGGAATAAGTGCAGAACCAGAAACTGTGGCCGGTTTAACTGAAGAAACAGATACTGATGCAGTTGGGCGTTGTACCAGGACTCCTTCGGCAGCAGATAAGCTTGGAAGTTTGGGTCAAATGGAGAATGAAACAAACGATATTGGTTTCATCTATGAATTAATTAAACAATTGAATTACTGGCCTGCTGGAGACCCAGCATCATTCAGTCTTGGGTTCAACGATGGAGCAGAAATGAATGCTGGTCGGCATTGTAGCAGCCCATGCCCTGTGGGGATGCAGGGAACTTCGAGTCATATGGAGAATGAAACAGATGATACTGGTTTCATCTATGACTTCCTCAGACAATCGAGGCAAGAGCCTGATTACTGGCCTGCTGGAGACCAGGAATTATTCAGCATGGGATTCAACGATGGAGGCCGTTTGATGAATTCTGCATCAGATTGTATTAATTAGTTGTGTTCAATTTGTCGATTGTTTCATTTAGTTCATAGTTGATGCATTGTAATCAAGGATATCAAGGCATAGTGGTTCTCTTCTAATTCGGTGGCTTCTCTGCTTTCTCAACATTTGAAAAAAATTACATATTTCAATTTTATTTTCACTAAAATTTGATTTGAATTTTTAATTTATTTTTTTCTTATTAAATTATAGTATTGAAGAATAAACGAGCGGCATTTTAGGCGTGTTAATATTGAACTCAACATAAAAAATTCAAATTGAATATGACATAAAAAGTCTGAATTTGGGTAAATTTGTGTAAGATTTGGTTGGGTTGATATCAGATGTAGTTATTCAAAAAGGAAAAAGAAGCCTTGAGTTTGAATTTTTTTAGATTTTGGATTAACTCGAAAGTAATAATTTAATTTGAAATTTTAAATTAGATTAGACAAACTTGCTTACTTTAGATTGAGTTTTATTTGGGGGTGTTAAAAAAGGTTAATTGTTAGGTTGGGCACTAGCGAAGTCAGAAATTTTATTTAGGGAAGTCAGAAATTTTATTTAGGGGAAATCTAAATTAAAATAGTTTTATTTGTCGTCTTATTTAGAAGGTTAGAATATATTATAATAGTAATATTTGTTGTCTTACTATCGGAGCCAAGAGGAGTTGTAAGATCAAAATTTATAATGCAAATAAAATGATTCTCAGAACTTGGAAGTCATAAACATCTGCCACGGGTGGTCCTTATTTGGGGGCGAGGGAGGAGGAAAAGGAAAAATGAAAGTTGTGCTCGAAGTCATGAGCGTAAGTCGTGAGAGAGGAGCAAATGGAAAAAAGAATCATTTATGCTTTTAAAGTGTCCATAAAAAATGTTGGTGGCTTCTCTGGATTAATAAATAACTTTAAAAGGAAGAATTATAAAAAAATAGAGCAGGTTTACTTGCTGGGGATCTTGTTGCTCTGTTAAGCCACTAAAACAATCAACTTTAAGCCCCTTCTAAGTTTTTTTTTATCAGATGTAGTTATTCAAAACGGAAAAAAAAGGCTTGAGTTTGAATTTTTTTAGATTTTAGATTAACTCAAAAATAATAATTTAATTTGAAATTTAATATTAGATTAGACAAACTTGCTTACTTTAGAATGCGTTTTATTTGTGGTGTTAAAAAGAGTTAATTGTTAGGTTGGGTAGTGGCGGAGCCAGAAATTTTATTTAGGAGAGGCCTAAATTAAAATTGTTCTATTTGTAGTCTTGTTTAGAATGTTAGAATATTTTAAAACATTATTGTTTATTGTTTTACTACTGGAGCCAAGAAGAGTTGTAAGATTAAAATTAATAATGCAAATAAAATGACCATCGGAACTTAGAAGACATAAACATCTGCCATGGGCGGTTTTTATTTGGGGGCGAGAGAGGAGCGGAAGGAAAAAATGAAAATTGTGCTCGAGGTCATGAGCGCGAGTCGTGAGAGAGGAGCAAAGGGAAAAAAGAACCATTTATGCTTTTCATGTGTCCATAAAAAAAATTTGGTGGCTTCTCTACAACAACAACAAGAACATCAAGCTATTATCCCACTACGTGGGATCGGCTACATGAATCCTTTTTCTCCATTGTGTCATATTAAAAGTCAAATTCTCGTTTAAATCTAATAAAGAAAGGTCATTCCTAATATTTTCTAACCAAGTCTTTTTAGGTCTACCCCTACCTTTCTTAACACAAGTCAAATCTAATATCTCTACTCTCCTAACCGGGTCATCGGAAGGCCGCCTTTTTATGTGACTGGCTTCTCTGGATTAATAAATAACTTTAAAAGAAGGAATGATAAAAATTGTAGCAGTTTTACTCACTTGCAAACTTGTTGCTCTGTTAAGCCACTAAAACAATCAGCTTTAAGCCCCTTTAGACTTTCAATTTTATCTTTAGCAAAATCCTTTAAAGGAGAACTCTGCGTCAAAATCTCTTTTCATCATTATGTCCACAATGGAAAGTCATTCCTCCTTCACTATTTCAATATTTTACCCCATTAGTCTTTCTCTCTTTACAACTAAAGCATTGCATAGTCCGGGTAGATGGTTGATTGAAGACTTAAAATGGAAAAAGTCTATAATAAATAAAATGAAAGCTGACAAGGGATTGTATTGTATTGTTGGAGAGAGGAGCTAAATATTGCATGGCCGTAGCCTTTCCATGGATCGGGAAAAGTTCTATATGTGGGCTTATGCCACCCATTGCTCATTAATTTGTTGATAAGTTGTATATCCTCCTTCTAAATTTTTTTTAGGGAGGGGCACGTGCCCCCCTTCCCCCCATGAGGTTGGGGTTGGATTCTTAATTAATCCAATTAAAATCTAATCAATTAGATTTGATTAGTAATAGATGGGTCAAAAGATGGATTCAAACATTGCCGGCAACTTGAATAATTTAATTAAGATTGGATTACCCATTTTTATTTAAAATGTTATTTTTAACATTTTATTTAGTATAGTGTATATATTAGTGATAAAAAAAATCATAATCAATAAGCAAATGTTTTTAAGGAAAAAGATACTTATTGCGGGCTAGAATATATGCGGCAGTAGAGTTTGTAAATTTATGTCTGAGCGTTGTACGAATATTCAGCACACAAACATGAGATAAAAGAACACCAGGATTTTTACGTGGAAAATCCCAAAAAGGGAAAAAACTACGGGGTCGTGCCCAGTTGAAAAGTTACACTAGTGTTGCGTGAATTTACAAGAAGCTGATTCGTCCCACAAGTTAGGACGATCAGATTACAATCAGTTTCTTCTAAATTGAAACAAAGTTACAAAGTTCTGCAGAATTTCGGTGTTTCCCAAATATCCGGCAGAATCCCAGCGTATTCAGGTGGCGAAAAGAACTCCGGCGGTGATCGAGGAGGAGCTGATTCTCCTTCTCTTCCTCTCTTCTTCTTCTCTTCTTTTCTTCTCTCTCTTCTCACTTGAGTCCCCTTGTGAAGAATGAAGGCTTTATTTATAGTTTCTCTGGAGTGGCATAGCTCGTAAATAGGCGTGAGATCAGGGGCGAATAGGGAGTGGTCGAATGGACGGCCGATATTGAACCCATAGATCATGCATCGTTCATTGGACATTTGAAGGCCTTAGAGATGTCAGAATTTGGTGATCTTGGGATCGTTGGATTTGTCTCGTCGAGCTGCTCAATTCGCCTATAAGCTCATTAAAATTGGAGACCGCTTGGTAACTCAAATTGTGGTACAATCTTTCCAACAGCACTTCGAGTGCTTGATTTGGGCTCATTTGGGCTTGGATTGAGTTGAATTTGGTGTCATTGGGTTCGTATTTCCGAGAAGCTCAGTTTGAGTATAAGCTCGTTGAAATCGGAGTTTGGGAGCTTCTAAATTTAAATTTTAAAGTTTCTAGTTCAATTTTGCCTCGAGATTCGTGCTTCATTGAGATAAGTTTTTGAGAATATATCAGTTGCCCCCCTATTTTTGGACGTCATAGTTTCAGAAGTCCAAAAATATGCATCACAATTTTGGAGAATTTTTTTGAGTGAGTTAGAATTGATCTTGTGTGTAGGAGCCTTGAAAGGCTTTGAAAGTATCGAAATTGAGTCTGAAACATCGAAAAATGTACTTGGGGACCCCAAAAACGTGCGATTTGGCCTTTTCAGATAAAAAAAATGGACCCGAAATGAACTGGGCAGCCAAACCGGCCAGCCGACAGCCGACACCATCGGCGGCGGCGCGGAACCGCGGCCGGTCCGCACGTTGCGACCGCCCCTGCGCCGGTGCCTGGGCCGTCTGCACTCTCGCTGAGCCGTGCCTAGGCTGCCTGCGCTTGTGTTGGGCCATGCTTGGGCCGCCCACGCCGGGCCATGCTTGGGCCACCCGCGCCCGCGCCAGCGGGCACTCGTGCACTGCTGCCGCGCGCTGCTCGCGCGACGTGTAGCGCAGCGTGCGATCCGCACGGATCCGCTGGCTGTGCATGATCCGCGCATTGCGGATCGCGATCCACGTGCCGTGCGCGTCTTTTTGAGGACAGAGAAAGAGGTGGTTTGGCCCACCGCCACAAGTGGGCCCCACCTCGTGTAAAAAACTATTTTTTTATCCTTTTTGGGTCGAAAAAATTCCTAAAAAATTCCAAAAAATTCAGAAAAATTTTAAACAAATTGGGAATTTCAAAAATGATAGTAACTCCCCTCTTCTCTCTCAAAAACCTATAAATAGGCCTCCAAAGCTTTTAGAAAAATTGCACCTTTCTCTTCTTCTCCTTCTGGCTTTCTAGCAGTCGAGTTTATCCGCTGTTTTTGAGTGGAAAACCTTCCCTACTCAATCTAGCGCCCCTCTTCTTACGCAGAAGTTGGAGATCTCTTCTTTTCTTCTTCTTTATCCCCTCTGACTTTCTGGTAGTCAAGATTGTCCGCTGTTTTTAAGTGGAAAACTTTCCCTACTCAATCTAGCATCCCTCTTTAGTAAAGAAATTGAAATGGGTGATCACGCATCCACAAAAAATCTTTTCGCCAAAGAAAATAGTCTTAACGACCGATCTAAGGGTGCGAAGAAGACTCACAAGGCATCGAAGATTGACGATGTTATCTCTACCATCACAGATGATTCCTTCATTTCGTTTAGAAAAAAAATTCCATTTTCCTAATGATCTGGTGATGAGGGTGCCGGCGAGATCTGATCGCCCTTGCTTCCCTCCCCCGGGATACGTGACGGTGTATGAATTAAGTTGACGAGCAGGGCTGCGATTTTTGCCGGCTCCTGAATTGATTGACATTCTGACGATCTGCGGAGTGAGTTTGTCTCAATTTTCCTACCGGGCCATTTCGGTCGTAGTGGGCTTGATTGCACTTTTCAGAGACCGCGGAGTGTTGTTGTCTTCAGATTTTCTTGCTTGGATAGGGCGTCTCTTTACCGATACGCAGGGTCGTATCACCTTCAGATCCAAGTGGTTGGATATTCGCACCAGGGACCCATCGAAAGACTGGATTAGTGACTTCTTTTTTGTGCAGAATGATTGGGGCCTCCAAGAAAAATGGGGGAAGTTGAAGGAGTTTTCCATCTCCCTTCACATTGGAGCGGAAGACTTATTGAGGGTACTAAAGCTTCCTGATATTGATGCCCTCCGTTATGAGATGCGTTGTTTGGGCAGATACATAGACGAAGAATGCTTATTCAAGGTGGGATTATCTACTCAAGCAGGGAGATCGCACGCATAGATATTGAAGAAATCTGTGAAAGTTCAAGAGACCCAGAAAGGTCAATCCAAGCGATCAGAGGGTGAGGGAGATTTGCAGTCGCCAAAGAAAAAAAGGTCGGATGAAGTTTTGATAGTTGCCAGCAAAGGTCCTCGTTTCTCTCCGTCCAAGATATATATTCCAAAAGATGTTTTGAAACATAAGTGCGTTGGTCGTCGATGAACCGATGAGTTGGTGAGTCCACCCTCTCTCCTTTCCCCTTGTATATATATATATATACACACACACACACACACACACACATATTTTTAGGGATATATTTCTCACTTATTATTTTATCTAGAATAACAACTTGAGGCGAATAAAGCCTTGGATGACTGAAATGATGAATTCATGAAGGTTAAATACCTTCAGGGGGAATACAATAAGAGATTTAAAGGTAAAGCGAAGGAGATGAGGATGGTGGAGGATCAACTTGAACAGTATAGAACAGAATTGGCAAATAGGATTGCTTCAGCCTCTTCCCAGAATGAGCAGATGGGTCGGTTACACATATAGTTAGTGGAGGTAGAGGCGATGAACAACCAACATCTAAAAGATCAACAAACTCTTAAGGCTGAGAATAAGAAGCTCCTGAAGATGTTGTCAGAGAAGGATACTCGACTGTCACCATCTGCGGCCGTAGAAGAGTTCAAGAAATCTTATGCTGTCAAGATAATTGTTGAGGATCAAGTTCAGAAAGCTCGCGACCACATTTATGATGTCGAGGTGAAGGCTTTGAAGGCAGAGCTTATGGAAGATGGCTTCATCAAAGGTTTCATGAAAGGTGTTCGTACAACACAGTGTAAGAACGGAGGGGAGACTGAGGGGTCGACTCCCAGCCAAGCTTATGGTGATCCTTCTTCAAACTCTGATGGTGAAGAGTTGGAGAGTGAAATGCAGGAAATTTTTGCTTTGGAGGAGGACGAGGATGACGTTGAGATCCTGTAGAATTATTCTGAGATTATTTATATCACTTTTGTTTTCTTTGTGGTGATTATATGTGTAGTTTGTGTGTTGATGTTTTGAAATGATGTACTTGATTTTCGTGAGTTATATATATATATATATATATAAGGTATTTTTCTTTTTCACATATATTAACTCAAATGTTTTGGTAGTCTTTTTTGACTTGTACGAATGTGAGAGATATCTTTCTTAGATATCCTGACCAATCCGAGGTTATTTATTCAAAGCATTTGCTTGATGATTTTAACCTGTATGGAAGAGGTCGAACCAGATCCCCCTGGGATTGGTCGCCTAGTGACTGAGATACAATATTAGTTGTGTATTTCTCGAATCATAGGAAAAAAGTTCGAGGAGAGGAGATAGCATAGTGACAAAATGAACATCACATTACTATATTATATAAAATAGCAGGATAATTCCCTAGTAAACTTAGGGATACAAAAAGAAGTGTTCTTCTACAATCGACATACAAAGTGTGTACGAAAAACTTGAAATATACAAAGTATAGCTACTCAAGGGAACATAAAACAAGACAAATACTACGAACAATATCACATCAAATAGATAGTATTATCAACTTCTACTGATAGTACTTGCGAAGGTTTCCTACATTCCAAGTTCGGGGAAGCATCTTTCCACTAGTATCTTTTAGTTTGAAGGTTCCAAGTTTGATCATAGCCGCCACCAAATAAGGACCTTCCCATAAAGGGGAGAGCTTATTGTGCTGAGGGCCTTTTCTAGCAGCTTCGATGCTTCGCAGAACTAAGTCCCCAATGGAAATAGTCCGAGGTTTCACTCTTCGATTGTAGTGATGAGCGATCCGCTGGTGGTATGCTGCGGTTCTGAGTGAGGCTTCATCTCGCACTTCAGGGAGGAGATCTAGATTTGTTCTGAGCTTCTCCTCATTATTATTGAAGTCAAAGGTCTGAACTCTATTGCTCGAGACCCCAATATCTACCGGTATGACTGCTTCTGTGCCAAAGCAGAGGATAAATGGAGTCTCTTCTGTAGGAGTTCTGGCTGTAGTCCGGTAAGCCCAAAGGACATTTGAGAGTTCTTCAGCTCATTGCCCCCCAGCCTTCCCTAGGCATTTTTTAGCCCCTTCAGAATTGTTCGATTTGTAACCTCTGTTTGCCCATTTGCTTGAGGATGGGCGACGGCTGTATGGACGAGCTGAATATGAAAATCTTTATATAAAGATGTAAAGATCTTTCCAGTAAACTAAGTCCCGTTGTCGGTGATGACCTTTGCAGGAATACCGAAGCGAAAAACTATATTCTTCTATAAGAATTATTTGGCATTTGCTTCAGTAATTTTTGCCAAGGGTTCTGCTTCCACCCACTTCGTAAAGTAATCTACAGCTAGGATGATGAATTTTTGTTATCCTGCGGGTATAGGGAAGGGCCCCATTATGTCAATTTCCCACTGGGCAAAAGGCCAGGGGCTCTGAAGTGAAGCAAGTTCCAGAGCAGGTGTATGGGTGAGATTAGAATGCAACTGGCAGTTTTCACACTTTTGTGTAAACTCAAGCGCGTCCTACTTCATTGTAGGCCAATAAAATTCTTGTCTCATAATTTTATATGCTAATGCTCTCTGCATACTCCTAAATGAACTTTCCGGAGTGTATAATCAGCTTTTGAAGGTGGGAGACACTTCAGATATGGTCCGATGAAAATGCGCTTATGCAACTCACTACCAATGATGGTGAAATTTGCTGCTCGTCTTCGAAGTCTTGTTGCAGCCATGAGTTCTTCAGGCAGTACCCCATCTTGTAAAAAAGATAAGATGTGATTGATCGAAGACACCTCCATCGATTCATAGATTAATTGTATGACCTATGGACCTTGAATACTTGGAAAGTGGATCTCCTCAACACACTTTCTCTTGTAGATGTCTCCCGTCGTTGATGTTGCAAGTTTTGAAAGAGCATCTGCTTATGTATTTTTCTCTCAGAGAACATGCACGATCTGATATTCTCCTATTTGGGCCAAGAGTAATTTCACAATACTGCAATATTGGGCCAGTTGTGGATTGTGGATATCAAACTCTCCCTCCACCTGAGAGGCGACTAGTTATGAATCAGCGTGGACTACTAGATTCTGCACCTCACAGTCGATTGCTAGTCTCAATCTGATAATGAGGGCCTCGTATTTGCTGTGTTATTTGTTGCCGAAAATTTGAGACGGAGCCCATATTTAAGAGTAATCTTCTGAGGAGAATTCAATAAAATTCTGGCTCCAGTGCCAGAACTTCCAGAAGACCCATTGACATACAATGTCCAAGATGGAGGAGAAGGCAAAATACTTTGCTGAATGTCGGACATAGGGGCGGTGCATTCGACTACAAAATCTGTGAGCACTTGAGATTTGATGTCGGGCCTAGGTAAGTAGTGGATGTCGAATTCTCCCAGCTCCACAGACAACTTGACAAGCCTTCCTGATGCTTCTGGCTTCTGCAGAATATTTTTCAGTGGCAGATTTGTGTAAACTCCAATTGGGTGGGCTTGAAAGTAAGGGCGTAGTTTTCTGGTAGAATAAACTAATGCCAATGCCGTCTTATCCACTAAGGGATAACGTCCCTCCGTTTCAGATAGGATCTTACTAACATAGTAGATGGGGCGCTGCACAGTATTTTCTTCTCGTACCAAGACTAAACTGATGGCTTGGGCAGAAATAACTATGTATAAGTACAACTTCTCTCCAGGCGTTGATTTAGAAAGTAGCAGCGGAGATACCAAATACTTTCGTAGTTGTTTAAAGGCTTCTTGACATTCGTCTGTCCATTGGAACCTAGAATTGCGAGCACCTCTGAGTACTTTGAAGAAAGGTAGATACCTGTCTCCTGAGTGTGCCAGGAAATGAGACAACGCTGCAATTCTCCCATTTAGCCTCTGAAATTCTTTGATGTTCTTAGGTGGTACCATATCTCTTAATGCCTTGATCTTTTTGGGATTGACTTCGATTCCTCTGTGTGTTACCATAAAATCAAAAAAATTTTCAGAAGCGACTCCGAAGGCGTATTTGGCGGGGTTAAGCCGCATATTATAACGTCTCAACAAATGGAAGCACTGCTCCAAGTCAGAGATATGCTGAAATTTTTCGAGACTCTTTACTAACATGTCATCCACGTACACCTCCATATTACGTCCAATAAGGGTTTTGAAAACCTTTTTTATGAGGCGTTGATAAGTTGCTCCAGCATTCTTGAGCCCGAAGAGCATCACCCAATAATAATACAACCCTCTGTCTGTTTAAAATGCGGTCGCTTCTTCATCAGTTGTATTCATCTTGATTTGATTGTAACTAGAGTAGGTGTCTATGAAACTCAACATCTGATGCCCAGAGGTGGTATCGACTAACTGATCGTTACAAGGAAGCGGAAAGCTGTCTTTTGGGCAAGCTTTATTGAGATCTGTATAGTCTATGCACATCTTCCTTGCTCCTCTCTCCTTCCAAACCATGACAACATTTGACAGCCAATTAGGATAGTGAACTTATCGTATAAACCCGGCATCCAAGAGTTTATCCACTTCTTATTCGATCACTTGCTGACGATCAGGTGCAAAATTTCATTTCTTCTGGATAACTAGTTTGCATGTTGGATTGATTTTGAGGGAGTGTACAATCACTTTAGGGTCAATTCCGGGCATATCTGCTGGACTCCATGCAAAAATATCCTGATTTTCTCGTAGAAAATCTGTGAATACTTTCTTCTTGTCTTCTGAGAGAAGTTATCCAATTTGCACCATCTTTAAAGAATGTTCTTAAAAAATAGATACAGTAGTGAGTTCTTCTACCGGGGAAGCTCTCTGAGGTATGTCCTCGTTCCGGAGATCAAAATCCTCAATGCTTACAGTATCTGTCGAGCGTGATTTGACCTGCCTGAGATATCAAATTTGTGCTACTTGTTGGTCCTCGCATATCACACTAACTCCTGTCGGAGTATGAAACTTCAGCTTGAGGTGGGGGATAGAGGCAACAATTTCAAAATCGGACTGAAGCGGCCTCCCAAAGATAGCGTTATAAGCTGATTCAGACTTTACAATGATAAACTGAATAGAGTGTGTAGACTGCCAAGGGAATTCTCCAAGTATAATTAGGAGACTGATTATCCCTTCTACTCGTACAGATCGATTATAAAACCCATACAAAGGACCTGCAGCGGGTTGAAGCTTCTCTCTGGTGAGACTCATATTGAGGAAGGTTGAGTAGATCAGGACATCCACGGAGCTGTCATTATCCACAAGAATTCTCTTAACATTGTAACATGGATCACCTATCCCCGCATTAATCACAAGCGGATCTTGGTGGGAGGGGGGGGGGGGGGTTTACCCCCTCCAAGTCAGAATCATCTAAGGTGATGGAGAGATCTACACGAGCCTTCTTTGGAGTTGAAATTTTGTCTACAGCCAAAAAGAATTTATCCGATAGCAAAGGGCCTCCGGCTATTGTCTCTATTTCTCCAACTGTTATTCGGTTATTCACCGGTGGCCTCTGTTGTTGATCTTGCCCCACAGCGGGATAAGTTTCCTCTAGGGTAGGTGAATCCCGAATAAACTGTCAAAGATAGCCTTGACGGATAAGTCTTTCAATCTCCTCCTTGAGTTGTCTACAAGCTTTGGTAGTGTGGCCACGACTACGATGAAAATGGTGGTACTGCTCTTGATTTCTTGTGTTTAGCTTCAAAAGATGCAGCCATTTCACTGTATCCTAATCTCGAACAGCCATTAATATATTTGCTCGAGATGTATTGAGTGGAGTGTACTCCTTCTCTTGTCGAGGTTCTCGTCATGGCAATAGAGGCCTAGGGGGTAGATTGTTCTTCCCTTGCTTCTTTCGTTATGTGAATGAATTATCCGCCCTAGGTGCAACCTTGCGCTTCCCGTTAGCTTGCTCAAACTGCTTTCTATGAGCATTTATGGCCTCATCGGCAGAGATTTGCGCCTCTACATGATGGATCAAATTAGCATACGAGTGAACGGTGTCTTGCATGAGGGCCGAATAGAAGGGGCCAAGGCGAAGGCCTCCAAGGAAGACTCCTCTCAACATTTCAGGATCTACTCCTGGGATTTATGGAGCTTCAGTGGAAAATCGTTGAAAATACTCCCTCAATGATTCTCCTTCATTCTGACGGATTTCGGAGAGGTGGGAATATTCTTTGGCTATTTTTCGGTTGGCTATGAACTGCTCGACAAAAGCCTTGGCCAATTTTACAAATGAGGGGATCATTCTGGATGGAAGCGAATAGAACCACGTTCGAGCCTATCCTTTGAGGGTGGCAGGAAAGACCTGGCAGAGGAGGGCGTCTGAGGCTCGCTGAATGTGCATGATGGTTCTGTAGTGGTCGATATGCTCATATGGATCGGATGTCCCGTCGTAAGACTCGATGCTGGGTACTTTGAATCCAACCAGAATGGGATGCTGTAGTATGACCTCAGTTAGAGGTGATGACTCTTGGAAGTCTCTCTATCGAAGAGCTTATCTCACATCCATTTAGGGGAATTCTTCCCTTGCCAATCTTCGTAGCTAATGACGCAGGGCATTGTGAGGGAGTTTCGCAATGTGTGGTTGGGCGGAGTCTTCTGGGAGATCCAAGAGAATGCGAGGCTGCCGAGTCGAGGGTGAAGGATGTGTAAAACTTGCTGTATTGGCAAGTTTATTATCCTGTCGTGACTGAGGATGCCTTATAGGTGGAGGAAGATGAATCTCTGCTTGAAGATGTTCGAGTAAAACATCTTCAGCCCATGGTGGATCCCGAGGGAGAAGGAGCTCCTCCCGTTGTGCCAGTGCCGGCTGCCGATTCTCTCGCAGGAGTTGAAGGATTTCGTTCTGAGATTCTTTCATCTTCCAGATTCTTTCTTCTAAAGAAGGTCCTGAGGTTCCTTCTCCGGCAGCATTTTGCCCCCCATGATGAAAAGAGGCAGACATTGGACGTCTATGGTTAATAGACTGATTTCTAGACTGACGAGAGTTGGAGCGAGAAGTTCCAACGATAAGACTGCTGTGCCTGTTGACCATCGTAGTAGTAGTGGGATAGTGTTTCCCACAGATGGCGCCAAACTGTTGCGGGCTAGAATATACGCGGTAGTAGAGTTTGTAAATTTATGTCTGAGCGTTGTACGAATATTCAGCAAACAAACAGGAGATAAAAGAACACCAGGATTTTTACGTGGAAAATCCTGAAAAGGGAAAAAACCATGGGGCCGCACCCAGTTGAAAGTTCCACTAGTGTTGCGTGAATTTACAAGAAGCTGATTCGTCCCACAAGTTAGGACAATGAGATTACAATCAGGTTCTTCTAAATTGAAAAAAGTTACAAAGTTTTGCAGAATTCCGGCATTTCCTAAATATCCGGCAGAATCCCAGCGTATTCAGGCGGCGGAAAGAACTCCAGCGGTGGTCGAGGAGGAGCTGATTCTCCTTCTCTTCCTCTCTTCTTCTTCTCTTCCTCTCTTCTTCTTCTCTTCTTCTTCTCTTCTCTTCTTCTCTCTCTTCTCACTTGAGTCCCCTTGTGAAGAATAAGAGCTCTATTTATAGTTTTTCAGGAGTGGCATAGCTCGTAAATAGGCGTGAGATCAGGGGCGAATAGGGAGTGGTCGAATGGACGGCCGATATTGAACCCTTCGATCGTGTACTGTTCATTTGAAGGCCATAGTGATGTCGGAATTCAGCAATCTTGGGCTCGTTGGATTCGTCTCTTTGAGCCGCTCGGTTCGACTATAAGCTCGTTAAAAGCGGAGACCGTTTGGTAACTCAAATTGTGGTACAAGCTTTCCAATATCACTTCAGGTGCTTGATTTGGGCTCATTTTGGCTCGGTTTGAGTTGAATTTAGTGTCATTGGGTTTGTATTTCCGAGACGCTCCGTTTGAGTATAAGATCGTTGAAATCGGAGTTCGGGAGCTCCTAAATTTAAATTTTGAAGTTTCTGATTCAGTTTTGCCTCGAGATTCGTGCTTCATTGAGATAATTTTTTGCGAATATATCAATCCTAAATAAATAAGCTTCAATTTGATTAATTTATTAAATTGGTCGAATTTTAGACCTAAACTTGCATTTTTTATTCAAATTAACGAATTGAATTATTTATTGACACCTTTAAATTTTAGGACTTCTGGATTTGTATTTTGAAATTGGTATAACATATGATATTGAAGGGTCAAATCAATTTCAATATAATTGAAGAGTAATTAGGCATATTAATATACTTTGGTGTAATTTTTTTATTAAATTGTTATTTTTTTATTTTAAGTTACCATATTTAAATTGAAATGATTTAGTTGGTAAATATCTGGTTTAATAGAGTGGGATATGAATTATGAGTTTTAGTCTGTTTAATAAGTTGATTTGATACTAATTTACTATATTCAAGATTTAAGAAGAATATGAAAATATGACTAAAATATGAAGTTACAGGTGTTAGAATGTTTCTACGACCGGCGCGTGCCACACTTTATCCATACACGAATACTACACGTGTTTTAATTTTGGCGTGAAATGAGATTTATGATCAGATATAATAAATATAAAAATACTATTTAAAAAATATATACAGAAATATCTCGAAGCCGCTTTTGCTGGCTCTTTCTAAGTCACTTAGAGCTTATATATTACTCTAGCCCTTTTCTTTCACCTTATATCTCCCGACTTTCGTGGGCGAATCCCTAGAGGACTAAAAGATAGGTATTAGGTAATAAGCAGCAGCAGAAGGGGTTTATCTTCTATACGCGGCAATGGCGGAGCCCGAAAGGTATTTCCGGAGATTTCCCAATTGTTTTCTTTTCTCTTGATTGGACTCCATTTTCTTATAGGGTTCTTGTTTTGCTTCTGGTTTCGAATTTACAGTTGCTTGATGATATGCGTGAGACAATCTGCAAGTGTTTTACATTAACTAGCAGTAAGGTGGAACGAATACCGATGTTTGGTATGAAATTCTTGGTCATAATTAAGTGAATAGAATAATAGGGATTCTTATGCAATTTTTTGTCAGCGCACACTTTTCTATTGATATGAAGTTTGTGGATTGTTCTCTGCTACTGAAGGAATTCTTTAACGATGTGTAGATTTGAATTTCTCTGTGTGTGTGCGCGCGCGCGCGTGTTTGTGTCGCAGATAACCATCTAGATTTAAATTTCTGTGTGTCGTAGTCTGTCCACCGGGCATGGAAGCATGCTATATAAATCGAGTAGGATATGGTGAGTTGATAAATTGAAATAGCTCTAATGAATATCAACTTGTTCATTATGATAATTATGCATAAAAAATATGATATTATAGCTGCCGGATTCAATAATAATTACTAATTTAGTCACGAAATTGTAAATGAAAATTAATTGTTTCAGTAATTTTTCTAAGTAATAGACCTTCATTTAATAAATTAAATAATTTATAATCTTAATCAACTTCCCATGATAGCTAAAGCATAACTCTAGACACTCGGCTTTCAATGATGCATGATCAAAATGTGAAAACTATTAAAGATTAATTGGTTTCAGATTGCTCGGAATAAATTTAGTATGTGGTGCCTATTGGCTAAGACAAAAATGGCAAGATATAATGCATAAATATGATCAACGAAAGATGCATGAGTAATGATAGATATTATATCATAATAATTATAATAATTTTAAATATTATACCAATAGGTCCAACTAATGAGATGAAATTATCAATATTGGAACAATTCAATGATGCTTACTATGCAATAAAGTTCATGAAAAATTATGTGCAAATAACAATCAATGCATTCAAATTCCAAAACATACACTTTCATCTATGTGATACTTATACGTATGGTCATTTTCTTATAAACTTTGTGTGTGTGTGTGTGTCTCTCTTTCTCTCTTAAATAAAATGATGATTTTCACCTTCCTAGTGGAGTGAATGACTCCCAAAAGAATCATAATTCTATAGACCTAAGGTATACATTTACCCTTAGCTAATAAAGGTGGCTGATGTTGGCTACTAATAGCCCAATGCATTAGACATTACCAATCAAATCCACTTCGAAACATATTATTTCACACCTAAATTAAGATATCTCATGTCTTATATAAATTCAACACATTGAACATTATACATAAATAAACTGGATGAATGCAAACTTTCTAAATTGCAAAATTTCAGTTAATTAAGTAGTGACACATGTTTGTGATCTTACCACATATTAACAATAAGTTATATGCAATATTCATAACTAATGCTCAATGTCTCGATAAAATTCCCATATTCACATTAATTTAGCAACTTTTTTCATCCTTGCCTAATGGTTACTAGGCTTTCCTTGTGATTTTTAATATATTTAAAAATTCTGATATATTAAAATTATATCTTATACTTAATTCTATGGTTCAAATTTATTGACTTATTCTGGGGCCTCAAAGTTATATCCTCCAAAAAATTATCATAGATAAATTTATTTTTGTATATTTCTTAACTAAATAACCAATCAATCAAGATCATCATCCAAAACAAATAAATATCCAATCAACTTAATACTAAGAGTTTATATATATATCTCCAATTTCTTATATCTACAGCATTACAAATTTAAAATAATATAAATATTGAGTAGATGTCAATTTTTACACACAAAAAGGTCCTAGGAAGACTAAGCTTAACAAATTAGAAGTTATGCTCTAATACCACTTATCATAGCCCACTTTCGGGTGTGGAAAGATTTACCTGTATTATAGGAATGAGTTGAAAATTTTAGATGAATATACAACAACAACAACAACAACAACAACAAAATCAAGCCTATATTAAAATTTATCCACAATGATAATTATCCATAAAAAATAAAGGGATTTTTACATACATAACACTCAAAATATTTCAAATTACCTATATAACACCTAAACTATTAGATTTACATACATACCACTTAAAACCCTCTTTTACATCTTTTCTAACACTTCGTTAATAAAGCATTATTTTCCGTCTCCCCCATTTGTTCGTGTGCGACAGTGGCCGGAGTCTCCGCTTGTTCGCGCGCAAACAGTGATCCGTTCATCTTCGCTACTGCCGTCGCTAGTTCTGTTCTCACCAGTTTCAAACATTGTGATTTCCTGTGTTTCATTTATCGCTACTTCCGTCGCTACTTCTGTTCTCGCAAGTTTCATCCGTTGCGTATTCCTTTCGCCTTCTCTGGTAAGATGCCGACCTCTTTTCGAACTGATGCCGACCTCATTGCAAACTATTTTCACTATCTAATTTTTGCTTACGGACGTATTTTTTGCGTATGCAGAAATGGAATAGAGTAATTTTTACTTCATAGTCCTTAAATTTGGTGGATTTTGGAGTGAGGTGCGAGGTCAGAGTCGATTGAAGTATGTGGGTGGAAGTCAGAAAACGTTAAAGCTTTCGAGAGATGAAATCACTTTGTTGTTGCTAAAAGAACGAGTTGAAGCACTTTGTTATTGGCTTAGGGGTCAAGCTTTCGACTTACACTTTCATGTCAATGGAACATCACCTAAGCAGTACATGTTGGTTTCAATCGATACAGATTTAGTTAATATGCTTAGTAGTACTTGTGAAAGGAATAGAATTGAGATTGTCGTTGTAATGAAATATCACCAGGAAGATATATCTCAACCACCAAATAGTCAAACTGAAATAGAGAAGCAATTAACTGAAATGCGTCAAAGTGATATTATAGTTGATGTTCTGTGCAATGAGTTTTGTATACCCCAAACAGATGATGCAAATACTCTTTGTGTTGGTTCTCAATTTCAGGATTCTCAAAGTTTTAAACAAGCAGTTAGGTCTAATGCAATTTTATAGAATTTTGCTATCATGATAAAGGCTAGTGACAAATCTAGAGTAATTGCTACTTGCGCATACAGAAGTTGTCCATGGAGAGTACGTGCCTCATTGTGTCCTGATGGCCACACATTCGAAGTTAGAAAAATATATCCAACTCATTCATGCCTTGGGGTTAATAGAGCCCGTAACAAGCAAGCTACTATTAGTTGGGTAGCAAATGAAATCAAGGATATTGTGAAGAAAAATCCTGATATCACATCGAAGGACATTAGCAACAACTTCGAGACCACTTACGGATTATCATTGCCTTATATGCAAATTTGTCGTTCTAGAGAGTTAGCAAGAGATATAAAGTTCGAGTCTGTGGATGAGAACTATATGTGGGTGCCTACTCTTAGGTTAGAGTTACTAAACAGGAATCCAGGCTCTCATATTACATACATGTGTGACAACAAAAGCAATGCATTTAAGCGAATCTTTGTTAGCTTCAAAGTTTGTATTGAAGGATTCATTGTTGGATGTAGATATTTGATAGGGGTTGACGCTTGTCACCTAAAGTCTAAGTACCTTGGTGTACTGCTATCTGCCAATTGTTTGGATGCTAATAATGGTCTCTACACAATAGCTTATGCCGTTGCTGAAGTTGAATCTAAGAAATCGTGGGAGTGGTTCATGAGGAACTTGTTAGAAAGCTTAGGTTGTGAAGTGTCACATTTAGCGTTCATTTCTAAAGGGCTTTGGTGAAGCCATCAAGCTTATTTTTCCAAATGTCGAGCACAAAGTGTGTATGAGACACCTGTGGAAGAATATCAAAAAACTTTTTTGATGTGAAGATGGCCACATTCTACGAAATTTAGTTTGGACTGCCGCAAACACTTACGAGCTTAATGATTTGCATATGAAAATAGAGGAGATCTACAAAATAAACCCCCAAATTTACAATTACTTGTAAAAATCCATTGAATGTGGAAGGTGAACGAGTACCTTCATCATCCAATAGTCGTGAAAAAATGAGTATACGTCGTCCTAGTACGGGGTCATTCGAATAGATCAATGCCTGTTAATTTTTTGTTAGGATGCTAGCAGATTTATGATACTACTGCCATATTATGCATGCTAGCAGATTTTTTGTTGGGATACTAGCAGATTTTTTATTGTATTGCCGTATTATGAGTGTTAGCTAATATTTATAGTAATGCCATATATTATGAATGCTATCATATTTTTGATTACAGAACTTTTTAGATTGTATGTGATGATTGAAGTACAGCTTTCCGGGTTACGCCATTCCTCTGTTACGGCATCTAAAAAATTCTGGAGTCCTTCCAGGTATTCACAAAACATAAGCAATCACATTAAAGCAATCAATATTACATTAAAGCAATTACATAACTTCTCAATTATAACGAGACATCAGCCATTCACAAAACATCAAGCTATAACAGCCATTTACTATTAATGAACTACAACCAAGGTTACAGTAATTGCCTGAAAGTTACATTTAGTCACTGATCTAATTACAGTTACATTTGTTCACGGTGATTGCTACAATGAAATTTAGGATAAGAACTATGACCAATATAATTTTTATTTGTACAAGCTCGGCTAACGGAGACAACATGAGTAATGCTTGTTTCGGCAACATTTGACCTTCTTCCGTCATTCATATCATGCGCCGACTCTTCATGTTCATCACACTACCGAAAAAAATGACAATCATCTTCTGATCTATTCCGGGAGCATCTGTAAAATTTTCGTCCATTACTACATGATTTGTGTGACGTATATATTGTACATTGCAAATTGCAATGGCAATATATTTGATTACTTGGGTTTCTGAATGTCATTGCCGAGGAACTCGTACTCATTGAAAAATGGATTTATGATTTGAGATGCAATAACAGTACACCTTCAAAATGAAGAAAGAAAAGGAGCTCATTAGTTAATCAAAAAATAACAGAACATTACAGAATCTCGTAGCTGAATTAATATAAACGGTTCAGATTTAACACCAAGCTACATACAATCTCAAATTAATAATGCAGCAGTTATCTCATGGACTTCTAAACCAACTTGAGGTGCAGGTATTCTAAAACATAATGTCTGCACATTGATCTAGAGTAGGTATCAAGGAAGCCAATTTAAAAATCACAACAAACAACATTCCATTGATTCAAACATTAAATTTATGCTCAAGTATTAGAGCATATTGCCCTTGTTAGCATTTGACCGAACAACTTACTTGCATCAAAAGCACATAACTAAGTCAGAGCTTGCTAAACGAAAAACAAAACGTGAAAATGACAACGAAGATAAAACGAGACAGCAAGATAGGACGAAGATAAATCCCGAGCGAACGAAAAATCGAATGTAAGTCAAAGCTACCTAAACCCTAAACAACCTTTCTAACAAAGAAATGGAGCAGACAACCAAAGAGAAGATGCTCCTGACCAAAGGTAGGTCTCGAGCAGCCGACCTCATTTTGAGCGACAACGTGATGGAGAAAATGCAAAACCAAACCTTTCCTACCAAAGGTAGGTCTCGAGCAGCCGAGCGAAGAGAAGATGCGAGGCGACTGCGGAGATGACTATTTTGGGGGTGTGGCTTTAACGGGATATAACGGAGTGTTAGAAAAGATGTAAAAAAGAGTTTTAAGTTGTATGTATGTAAATCTAATAGTTTAGGTGTTAGATAGGTAATTTAAAATGTTTTTGAGTGTTATGTATGTAAAAATCCCAAAAATAAAATGCAAGAACAGTTACATCCAATAACATCTAGTAATTTAACCACAAAAGCGTGAATGCAATAACTAGTTTCAGTAATAAATTGTCATTACATTCATTAAACGATTTGCAATATTTCACCTTCACATGATACCTAAAGCTTAAGTCTTGAGACCGTTTTCAATAATGTACATGCAATACTAAAAAGAAAATTATAAAAATTTATAGGTGTGAGTTTGCCAGAAATAAATTTAGAAGGTGAAATCTATCTTTTAAGGTATAAACGACAAGTTATAAGGCATAAATATAATCAACCAAAGAGGCATGAATAATGATAGGTATAGTGTCATAACAATCATAAATATTATACCAATGTGGTATAGCTTACAAGATTAAAAAAATGGTATATCACGTGAAATATTAATTTATGAGAAAAAGGTAGGTATAGGGTTATTATCTTCCTTAAGCGAAAGATGAGAATGAAGAAGTAACATCTATGAGCTCTCATCCCTTACTATTCTCCTGATTCGCCAAACCATTGATACTTTCATAGCCATTCTTGCTTATTCTAACAGTCTTGATATTAGTAAGCTATCAACCTCCTCCTCCTTTTTCTTCCTCCTCACAACTCCAGCCATCTCAGTCCACCAGTTACAGAAGGTGGGGCTGGTGGCCACCAACTGTAGCCAAAGGAAAAAAATGAGAGGCAGGAAGAAGAAAAGGAATGAGCAGCTAAGGCAACAAATCTGTCTTTATTGAACCCCTCGTGGCTTTGTTGGGGACCTCCATGCTGCTCTCTTCCTTGGTCTCCAAGTCTCGTTCTCTTCCTGTTTTGCTCTCGCTGTGGCACAATCAGACTTGGAGGATCAAGTTTGAGAAGCTGTCTTTATTGAACAAGGTTACGAACCTGTGAGGTTCGGTTTGCCAGAAGGCAAAAATTTTGTTTGATGTAATGTGTTTGAAATTTTAGCAGCGCGCCACACTTGTTTTACTAAATGTTTGTTTAAAATAAGAATAGGAAATCCCTCTTTGAACTTTTTGTTAGTTCAGTGCAGTTATTTGTTTTCTAATTCACATGAATCTCTATAGTTATAAACCATTCTGAAACATTTCTCATTATTTGAACCAGGAAACAAAGAACGAGAAGAAGGCGGGTAGGACCAGAGTCCTTGGCAGAAACTCTTGAAAAATGGAAAGAGCTCAACAAGAAGCTTGATTCATGTGATGGCAAGCGGATCCGCAAGGCTCCTGCCAAGGGTTCAAGAAAAGGATGCATGAGAGGGAAAGGAGGTCCAGAGAACTCCAAATGCAGCTATCGTGGTGTTAGGCAACGTACTTGGGGCAAATGGGTTGCTGAGATTAGAGAACCAAATAGAGGAAATAGACTTTGGCTGGGTACTTTCCCCACAGCCCTTAAGGCAGCTTATGCTTATGATCTGGCAGCAAGAGCAATGTATGGTCCTGATGCTCGTCTCAACTTTTCCGTAGATCAAATTCCCTCCGCTTCAGAATCATATAGTTCAACTATCACAACTAGAGAGGAAACCAGAGAGGAGGCAAATACGGAGCTGAATGACTGGTTAAATCTTACAGAAGATCTCTCGTGTGAAAATTTTGATGTAGATGAAATGCTGAGGATGATGGATGCTGATCCAGGAAACACTGGAATAACTACAGAACCAGATACCGAAGATATAACGCATTGCTGCAGCCCATGTCATATGACGAGCCCTTCTACATTGTCATTCCAGTTGCAGAATCCGGACGCCAAATTGCTGGGAGCATTGGATCATATGGAGAATGAAACTAGTGACACTGATTTCAGCTATGACTTCATTAGACCAATGAGGCAAGAGTTTGATTACTGGCCTCCTGGAAACCAGGAATTATTCGACCTTGGGTTCACTGATGGAGGTGGCCTTTTCTGAACTCTCAATCATATCGTATTAATTATAGCTGTGTTTGATTTGTTCATTTTTTTGGGTGAGGATACGCCTATTGCTGCATTGGCCGCATGGCAGCAAAGGTTATGAAGGCAAAGTTGGTTCTCTTGTTTTTTTTTTCTTTCCGGGAGGATGGTAAACTCTGCTTTCTCAATGTACCTATATCAGGGATAATTATGCTGCACAAGTGTGCTCTAATAATGTATATGACCTGCGCAGAAGCGCTAATAAAAGGTTTCGCCAGTTTTTGTTTTTTTTTTCTCCTTACGTAGCAATTGATACCAAATATTTGCAGAAACTTTCCATTTAGTTCTACATGCGTACATGTGTGATTTCTTCTGTTGATGTGGTGTCGTGGTATCGATGATCTTTCTCGCATGGCATTAAAATCTTCTTTGCAAAGCAGGCATCAAAAAGAACTTTTTTTTCTTATATAAGCGTAAGGAAAAAGTTGTACTTTGCAGTTTTTTTTTTCCTCTCCTGCTTTCATTTGTACCAGGTCAATAAATTATTAATAATAATGCCTAAGTGATTGCTTCCTTCCAACAAAAGCTGACTTACATAGGATCTTGATCTCTATGATTGTTCTTAGAAAAATTTATGTTTTTGTAACCTATGTTTTTTACTTGACGCGTATAATCTGATAAGTAAATAGAATGAAGGGATTAACTTTTTTAAGTAGAATGAGTAGGGGAAAAAATTATTATTGGTGTAAAAAAAAGTATTTACATCAATAGTTGATATGATTTGTTATGCAAACACAGTGGAAAATTAAATTATAAATCCCGCAACCAAAAGAAAAAAATATAGTGATTTGTGTTGTTCGGCAAAGATGTCTACGTCCACGGGAAGGGGAAAATGATTTCACTACATTGGAGAAAAGAAGGATTACAATTTGGTTCTCTTTAACTCTCATGAATCTACAATAACTCTTGCCCCTCAATTTATAGATTTGAGGTGAAAAACATAAAGAAAAAACTTCCTAATCCAACTCTAAATAAAATTTCTAATAAAATCACTTAATTAGGGAAATAATTAGATCATTAATTAATAGCCATCAAAGCCTTACTAATCATGATTGATTTGGATTTGGAAAGATTTTCAAATCAACAATTTTCACCTCATCTTTCGTTTTAAAAAGTGTAAGATGATAAATTAGGCTCATATATTAGAATGATTGTACTCAGATTGCTACCTATGAATTGTAATAGCCCTATTTTAATCTAGTAAATTAATTTTTTTCAGGTCTTATCCAAATCACACTCTCTCATCCCCATAACATAGATATTGTAATGATTTAATTACATCATTTTTTCGTAACTTCTTGTTACTGGTGTTAGTCCTTAAGGAATTGACACGTGTGGTAAAAGTAAGAATTTTGAGACCGTTGAGTGTTCATTTTACAAATCGATTTTATTAAAATTTTTTAAACAAAATGAGCTATTTTATGGATATTTTTCTATAATTTTATAAGCGCCTAAAATATTGAGCTATTTTATATTTATATTATATTATTATTTTATTATAAATATCATACATCATTTACTTATTTCTTAAATCTCATTTCTCTTTATTCAAATCAGCTAAAATATAGCATTTAGGGAATATTAGAGAGAAAATATAGGAGAGAAAAGAAAACTTAGGAGTTGGAGGCCGTTTAGCAATTTTTACCACTCGGTCCTATTAGAAATTTATTTGTCTCACAATAAGGAACTATTATTGTATTTCTTGTTTCAATAATTTGATGATCTTGAAAATTTTTAATCAAATTTGTATTTTGTTATGGAAAAATGAGAATAATTTTGTATTGATAAAATTTTCACCACATAATTTTTTATATGTTAAAGAGATTGAGATAATAAACATTTTGAGTATTTATTTGAGATTTTTTTCCCATTCAAAAATTTATTTTGACATCTAAAATAGTATTTTAGTTCAATTAAAGCTTCAAAATATTGTTATATAAGATTTCAGATAATTTGGTTAATTTCTAAAAATGTGAATTTTTGCTCAATAATTTTTTGTTGTCTACCATTAGAACATTTTAACACTTTTTAAACTAATCTTGATTATTCTTATTTACTATAATGCATTAAAAATGAGTATGATTTTGTGGCTGAGTAATAGTTGGTTGTTATTACCATTATAATATAGTAATAATAATGTGTGTAAGAGAAAAATAAGTAAAGACTGATTAATCACTAATGTTTGCAAGAGATTAATTGACATGTATAGAATGGTGGGCTAACAAGTTTTCTTTTAAATATATGATTTGATTTTATCATCTACTGATTCATGTGATATATTGATTGAGAGTTACAATGAGATTATTATTGTGCTAAGAAACAAAGAGTAATGCTCTATTTACTAAGCAAATGATTTACTAATACATATATGATACTAGAAAAATATGGCTTAAATCATGACTTCTTACTTGTTTAGTGTGACTACTAAAATATATATTACATATTCATTGTTATTGTAAGGCTTTAGTGATACTATATTGATTTACTGTTAATGCATTATTTTACTACTCCATCAACTGGACTATTACTGTTATCGATATAAATATCAATACTATTTAATACTACTGATTCACTGTATTGATACTAAGTATGTGACATACTAAGAACATAATATACTTATTTGATACTGATATATAATACCTAAATAGTTTTTCTTTATACCTAAATAGTATGTGTACACTCTTATATAATTTTACTATATTGATGTAATTTTGGCAATCTTTATCGATGCTTTAATTTTTATCATTTTATATGATTGCTTTATTGATTGATATTTATTAATACGATGACTTCTTTATCAATTCAACACCTATGTTAATTTACCGGTTTCCCCACTATATTATTTTGCTAGCTTTCGTGCCATATAATTTTACTACTTTGTAGACTTTGTCACTATTACATGTGAGTTTTACTATTTTTGTACTGATTTAATAATCATATGAATGCTACTTCTATAATTTGATTGTTGACATGCATATTGATCATTTAATATGCTTTGAGTTCAATTGTAAGTTTTGGTGACCCGATAGACTTTTTAGCTCATTATATGTGACATAAATGTTTTCATGTCATGGTAGAGGATTAGGAGTATGAGAATGAGCAGGAATCTTCAGGTTTATCATTAGCTTATTTCTATTTGCAGTAACTATTCTTTTGTAGTCAGGGTTAGATAGATATATTATGATTGTATAGATCCTAAACAATGTGTATAATTTTTTAGAAAGAAATATAGATGTATATATTGATATTTTGATTGATAATTTTATTTTTACTGATATTTTTATTAATAAAAAATTAGGTAGTTCTAGTTTTGTAAATTAAAAGATAAAATAATATATATTTTTTTAAACTAGATTGTGGGCATGCCAATTAGTGTCAGAGCATAGCTTTTGAAAGAATTGATTTGTTACCAAAGTTATAAGAATTGATTAAGAGTTGGGTAGATTAAGGTGCATTATTTTACACATAATTTATTGCAAGTATGAATTATTCAGATCATATATAATCTTACTAAAGTGAACAACTATAATGGATCTTCTAGAGAAAGATGTACCAAATGAGCAACACAGTGTAGCTCTAATGTCATCAAATAGTGTTACACACTTGGCCATTATTATGGCATCAATAATGTGGGATGCACATAGTAGGTCAAATAGAAGTAAAGAAGATGAGGGAGACAAATACAAACAGATATTCTATAAGTTGAAGCCTATATTGTTCAAAAGAGCTTGTTGACCTCATTTTTGTATGAGGTCACTAGGGCCTACTTAGGCTTCTTACTGATGACCTAATGATTAGATGATGTCCACTTCTCAGCCATATAGGCCCTAGTCAAAAACAAATTCAAGTTTAATCAAATCCAATTCCACCATTCAATTTAATTTCCAGACCAACATTCAACCAACATTCAATTAACTTTCAAATCATATCCAATCAATCTCAATCATTCATTTAATTTTCATTGATGTGGATAATCCAAAATAAACCAATCAACTCCAAAACCCAATCCAAATCTAACATTCCAAACCAAATACCAGTGTTAAGGGCCTTGGTCCTTAAACTCTTTATGGGTGAGTTTTCTATCTCGTGGAAGCCCAATAAAATAATCTTTGATTTCAATTCTTTTAATTCCTTCTTACTTAAATATGTTTATAAGATCAAACCACCAAATTTGAACTCATTATGAGGTCCCCAACCCCAGAAACTAGATTGATTCCCAAAGGCTACAAAACTTCAAATATTTATAGTCTATGCCACTGAACTTGCCATTTAGTGGAATTTGACCTTAGGACTCTTTCCAAACCCCCAAACCACACTCATAACCTTTTTCATGACTTGTTGATCAGCAACCTACACTTTTTTGGACCCAGTTTGACCCATGGATGATTTGGAATCAAAATGACCAAAATGTCCTTTAAAGTGGTTTTTGGTCTTTTTTCTAAAATTTAACATGACCTTGAGTGGCGTGGTTAGCCACCATAGGGAGATCCACTTGGTACCAAATTTAGGGGGCTCCATCATGGTCCAAATTTCATTGTATTTGGTGCCTATTTGATCCACCAATTTGGAACCCACATTTCCCCCTTAGACTTGGCCTAGAACCTTAATTAATTCATTAAAAATTCATATTGAATCTAAAAAATTCATATAAGGACTCTAATTTACCCTAATTGAATCCTTAACTTATAAAAAATAAAAGCCCTATCAGATAACCTTTAATTTAATCTTAATTTAATTTTTAAGGAAAATAATAATTAGTTCAATTAATTAATTAAAAATATAAAAAAATAAAAAATACTTGGAAATATCTCCTTAGGAAATTCATAATCTTCTGAGATAATTCTAAGAGGTTTGGGATTGATTTGAATTAAAAACTAAAAATTCTCTTAATTAGGCAATTTTAAAAAAATTCTAAAAATAGCTAAACTTTAGAAAATCACCAATAATTCCAAAAAATCTAATTTAATCAAAATCAAAGTCATTCAACTATAATTAAAATCTAATATTTTTTAAAATATCAAACCCCCAAAATTAAGTCAAAGTCAAAAAGTTAATTTTCCACCTAATCGTACTTCAAAACTTGGTTCAAACTTTAGAAGTTCATAACTTTATGTAGAAAAATGCAAATCCAACAAACTAATAGTCAAATTGCTCATCTTACAGTTTACTATTTGTTAAAAAACAGAAACTTATAAAATTAACTTTAATTTAAGATGCCAACTTTGAACCCCCTTAGTTAAAATATTTAAAAAATTCCAAAAATATTTAAAATTTAATAATTAACTTAAATTCCAGAAACCTTAATCCAATTGTTAAAATCTAACAGCCGACACATAACAAACACTCCTAAGATGAGGTTTCTAGGATGGACAATCTTAGGCTGCAGGGCTAGGTGTCTTAAGGAGGCCTCGTCCTCGAGCATGATGCTATAATATCATAAATGAATTAAATGAATTATAAAACTTTAAAATTAATTGATTATTAACAATATAACCAAATTAAAATTCTTAATTCAACTACACCAACTAGGTTTTTAGGAAGGAATACCTCGGGCTATGGGTCTGTGTCTTAAGGAAGCCTCGTCCTTGAGCTTGATGCTACAATGTTATGAACCGATTGATGAAAAATTAATTTAATCTTTAAAATAAATAATCAATCAATTTAATTAAAATCTATCAAACCTTAATTTTCAACCAATTAAACCATTTAACCATTACAATTTACCTAAAATAAGCCTTAATATATTAATATTTAAACTTAAACATAAATATATTCTTTTGACCTTTAACAAACCTAAATATTACACAACTTTAATAAACTACCCAGTTTAAGGTCAATCATAGCCACACAGCCTTTAACACACACTTTAGATGATTTGCTATGACAACTAACTCTAGTCTAGGCTAGACTTGCATTTACTTTTACTGTTGTTTGCCGAGTTTTTTAAGTTTTTCTTGCATGTTGTAATTAAAAATTAATTGACATATATGTTTACATTTACTGTACTGTATGAATTGATGTGATGGACGATAGCATACCTTTAGGTTAGGAATGTGTTGAAACTTATTATTTCTAGAATAGGTTGTTAGACCTAAACTAATGTCCCAAGGCTAATCAAGAGGCGGGGGGGGGGGGGGGGGGGGTGAATTGGTAATTTAAAAACTTAAACCCTTTCTTGGATTTTAAATTATGAAACAGATTAATAAACTTGAGCAATTTGATTTTAGATTTTCAAAAAGGAATTTTCAACCACAGAAAAATTAACTTGTAGTAAAGTAAATAAGCAGTGGAAATAAAAAGACACAAATGTTTATAGTGGTTCGATCAAATACGACCTACACCCACTCTCTAAAGTCTCCCACTTCAGTTATTGCACTATTATCAAAGTGACTCTCCTTTAGCCCCCACTGCAAGGCGGAGAAGCCTTTATAAAACTCTCTTCTACCAATCCTCGGTGTGGTAGAGAACTGTCGTCCTTTCACACCCTCCAAGTGTAGGCAGAGAACCTTCATCCTTTCACATCCTCCAAGTATAGGCAGTGTACCTTCGTCTGTTCACACTATCCAAGTGTAGGTAGAGAACCTTCGGCTGTTTACACTCTTCAAGTGTAGGCAGAGAACCTTCATCTGCTCACACTATCCAATTGTTGGCAGAGAATTGGATCTTCTTGAAAGATCTTCACATGAGCAATCTAGAAAGACGAGAGAAAGAGTGAAGAAACATAAATCATATACAGAGATTCTTACCTTTGAGTAACTTATGAACCCTTCACGCTCCATGAAGAAGAAATCTCTCTCAAACACTCTGTCACACTCTCTCCTTTAATTTCCCTTTACCAATCATGAAGACAAAGTGACAAAAAGATTAAGTGATAGTTTTTAGTGGACCTTTTATAGAAAAGACACGAAAAATCATATAGAAAAACTAAAATTTTCAAGTTTGGCGTCCTTGATCATCTCATGTGATCATATTTTTATACATACGAACAGTACAAATACTGTTGCGTATGAACCATTATGAATTTATACAAAACCATTTTGTACCTGATCATCGTCCGGTAAGAACAGAAGAATTTTCAAAAAATGTCTGTACGATCTATACTTAAAAAAAAAATTGGGTCATTTATGTTCGCTCCATTGCTCGTTAGGAAAAATAACTAACCAAATTGTCCCGTACGAATAAGGTACATACTGTACGATCAGTTAAAAAATATGAATTTTAAGACTCTCCCCCTGGTGTGTGTACTTAATCACTCAATTACAATCACACTCTCTTATACTCAATAAAATAAAAAATACAGACTTCGATTTACAATACACTCTAAACTAATCTTGATTTGAAGTCTTCAACAATTTGGAGTATGATTTTTCTGAAATGTTAGTACACACAAGAGCAAAAATAATTCTTCCAAAAATATGTTAGGAGAAAAATAATCAAAGCAATAATATTTTGAATCATAAAAAACATACAAGTTACAAGAATATCAAACATGCAAAAGTAAATTATAACTATCTCAACAATCTCCCCCTTTTTGATGATGGCAAAACTATTATTATTTTGAATAAACCCTTAATCATAAATTTCTCCTTAATTCCCCCAAAATGAATAAGCATGTGAATATTAAGGAATTTATATTATGAACAAATTAATTTTTTAATTTTTAAGTTTTTAACACACAAAAATGATACTAAAATGAGAAACAAAACATAAAACAAAAACACAAACAAAACACTCAAATACGTATATAATATTTAGAAGTCAAATAATATTTCTTCTCCTTTTTGACAACAGCAAAAAGAGAAGAAGAAACACAAAAGAAATGCAAGAAGTTTTATGAGAAACCTTTGATAATTAATCCTGAAAGAGATTGAGTTATAATTATAATAATAAGATTAATGTTTATAGAGAAAAATAAAGATTCATAACATTTAAATTAAGATATAATAAAGTCAAGATAAATGTATCAAGGCCATGAAATAATCTAGACAATTTGATAAGAAAAATTATTGCAAAGGTGACGAAATGGAGATTAATTTAAGTCAAATTCCAATACAAGATATATTTGAATATCAAATTGATTTGAAATAAAAGATTAAAAGATAGAGGAAAGAACATATACTTGTTTGGCGATATTACTCATCTTTTCAATTTTCATGACACACTTTATGCATCTTTTTGTATTGGGCTAATTTTATGCCTCTTTTCAATTTGAAAACCATTGCGCATTCTTTAAATTTTTGTACATTTGTACTTTTTTCCAATTTGAATTGATCTTTCCAAAATCAATAATCTAAAAGCTCAAATTTTTCTATGTATAAGGATACTTATATTGAAAAGAGAAATAAAAAATAATAGGATATTAAAATTGCAATAATAATATTAAAATTTTTGTATGTCTAAAAAGACTATGAGATTGATAACTTTAACTTGATCGAGTTATAAGCTAACTTAAATTTTTGAAAAATTAGATTTTCTAATGAATATTAATTTTTGAATTGCTTTCCAAATTATACTACTTTTTAAATAAGACATGTTTTATTGATATCAAAATAAAGGATAATATATTGGAGCTCAGTTGATATCAATACACAACGGATCATTAAACATAAAAACTAAAACTAAAGACGGTCATAAAAACCATAGAAGTCATCACATTTTATCAGAAGTACTGGCAAAGACATTCACAGAGAAGTATATCTATCACTCTGAGGGGCCTTAGTTTGGAGGAGGTGGCTGGTTGAAGAGATTATAGTAGCTATTCATCATAGCCATGTTGGTGTTGACCGAATCGAACTGACCTTATATCCAACCAATATCCTGTTGGTGTTGTGCGTCCTGCTGGTGTAGTGAATCTGAATTTGATCAAAGATCTAATATAAATGACTTTCAAGATGGTCAAAGCGCTAGACCATATCTTAAAAGGCTAGTCCACGAGCAGGCGCAGGCGCAGGTACATGTGCTCCCCCTTCTCCCTCGGAATCCTCACCTTCATTACCTCTCCTAAAAATTGCTCAGAATGAAGCATCAATATAGTTGATAGGAGTTTCTAGATGAGGATCAAGTGGCATTACTTGAAAAATAATATTCTCTTGCAAAAGAACTCTAGAAGGAGTGATTTTTGCAGAAACAAACATAGGAAAAGATTCTTCATTTATTTTGGACAGCAAGTTTTCTTCATCATTCCTAGATGATGGACCCTTAGCCAATCTACCCCTTTTGCTAGAGCTAGCCATTGAAAGATTTTGAAAGATGAGAGGGTTTTGGAAAGGCTTTTGAAGAGAATGAGATTTGAGTTCTAAACCCCCTCTATTTAAAGAAAAATAATCTTTCATACATACAAAAATGGGTTCATACCATACAATGATTGAGTTCGTACGTACGAAATAAAATTTTGTACGTATGAATGAATGCGTTTAAAACGAATTGGTTTTTCATAATCACACGAGTTATGAGGCATCCTTTCGTACAGACTTTTTGACCATATGAATGAATCCGAGATGATCGGTTATTTAAGATCATTTTAATGATGGTTTGAATTGTCTCCCACATGATATGCCACGTGTTCATATGTATGAACTCCAGGTTCGTGCGTACGATCAGAAAATAAAAATGGCTCTGCCCATTTAACCGTTTATATGCGTACATACGAATGAATACTCATCGTCTAGACGATCTGGGGATCGTACAGATGAACTATATTAGAAACAAAAATGTTATGCAATCTGTTCTTCCCAACAATCGAAATGCTACAGAATTTGTCCAGTATGAAATAAATTTTGTACAGTATGAATAGAACACTTAGGAAATTTTGCACGATCGATAAAAAACATGAAATTTGATGTAAAAATATTTTGAAGTCTTGCAAAACACAAAAACACTGAAATAAACATAAAAACATAAATAAAACTCAAAAATAAAAAATACACAAAACACACATATCAAGTTTACAAAAATTTTTTATTAAGCATTCTAGTCAATCACATATAGCCTTGCTCTTAACATACTAAAAGTATCAAAGGCTAATAGTTTTATAAAAATATATGCAAGTTGATTTTCAGTTGAAACATGATTTAGTTCAATTTCCCCTTTGAATACATGATCCCTTATGAAATGATGCCTTATGTCAATATGTTTGGTTCTTGAATGTTAAATAGGATTTTTTGAAATGCATATGACACTAGTGTTATTACAATAAATTTGAATAGTGTATAATATTAATTATAAATCAATAAACTATTATTTCAACTAAAGAACTTGTACTACACAACTTTCTAAGGCAATGTATTCATCTTCAGCAGTAGATAGGGCTACGGAATTCTATTTTCTATTGAACTAAGAAACTAAAATTTTTTTAATAAATTGACAAGTTCTAGAAGTTCTCTTTCTATCAACCCTACAACTTGCAAAGTTTGAATCTGAATATCTAATTATTTCAAATAAAGAGCTGAACTTAGGATACCAAATCTCTAAGTTCTAAGTTCCTAAGAGATATCTCAAAATTCTTTTCACTGCTGTTAAATATGATTCTTTTGGATCTGGTTGAAATCTAGCACACAAATAAACACTAAACATAATATCGAATCTGCTAGCAGTCAAGTAAAGTAAAGATCTAATAATCCCTCCAAATTTCTTTTGATTAATAGATTTTCCCTTTAGGTCCTTATCCAACTGAATTGATGATCTCATAGGTGTACTAACAAGTCTAGCAATATCCATTTCATACTTTTTAAGGATGTCCTTCACATACTTCGACTGACTAAGAAATATTCCCTCATCAATTTGCTTAATACTAAAGCCTAAAAAGTAACTTAAATCTCCCATTAGACTCATTTTAAATTCACTACTCATTATTTTAAAAAAAATTATCACAAAGATTTTTATTTATAGATCTAAAGATGATATCATCAACATAAATTTGTACAATTAGTATATCATCTCCTAATTTCTTCAAAAAGAGAGTTGTGTCCACACTTCCTTTTCAAAAGATCTCTCAGGAAGGAAAGTGCTCAACCTCTAATACCAAGCCCTAGGTGCCTGTTTCAATCCATATAATGCCTTTTTCAATTTAAAAACATGATTTGGGTATTTTAAATTTTCAAAACCTTGAGGTTGTTCAACATAAACATCCTGTTAAATCACCCCATTTAAAAAGATACTTTTAACATCCATTTGATATAATTTTAATCGTGTAAAATAGACAGAGGCTAACAAAACCCTAATTACTTTAAGTCTCGCTACAGAGGCAAAAGTCTCCTCAAAATTAATCCCTTTAATCTGATTATACCCCTTAGCCACCAATCTAGTCTTATTTAATCTGAGTCATTTATTTTGTTCTTAAAACCCACTTAGTCCCAACAATACTTTGATCATTTGGCCTTGCAATTAATTTCCAAACTTTATTTGTTACAAATTGATTCAATTCTTCTTGCATTGTCAAAATTCAAAATTCATCCAAACGTGCTTGATCAATACTTGTGGGTTTAATTATAGAAATAAATGATGAATGATTGACTTCTTTGCTTAATCTATACCTAATTCTAACACCCTCACTAGGTTCACCTAAAATCAATTCCTTTGGGTGATTTTTAAAAAATCTCAAATCTCTAGGCAAAGGGTTTTCTATCTTCTGTTTTTCATCCAAATCAATCTTCTCAATCTTTTGGGAGTTATTTTCTATCTCATCATCTTCAACATTCGACTCTTCTAAAATACCAGATTCATCAAATGCAATATGTGTGGTATTCTTAATTACCAAAGTTATTTTATTGAATATTCTATAAGAATTTCCAACACTAAAGTATCCTAGAAAAATTTCTTCATCTGATTTTAGATCAAATTTTTCTAAGGCAGATTTTCATTTATTATGTATGAACACCTTACATCTAAAAATATATAAATATGACAAATTAGGTGTTCTCCTTTTTAAGTAACTCACTGGGTGTTTTATTCAAGTTCGATCTGATGTTCACCCTATTCAGAATATAACATGCCGTACTAACCGCTTCAACCCAAAAATATTTAGGAAGTGAATATTCTGCCAACATGGCTTGAGCGGCTTCTCTTAATGTTATGTTCTTCATTTCGACTACCCCATTCTGTTGAGGGGTTCTATGTGCAAAAAAATTGTGATCAATCCCTTTTTTTTTACAAAATTCTTCAAATTTCTCATTTTCAAATTCTCCATGATCACTTTAGATTGTTAAAATTTCACATCCTAGTTTCCTCTGAATCCAAGTCAAAAAATCTTTAAACTCATCAAATGATTCACTCTTATAAAATAAGAATTTAACCCATGTGAATATAGAAAAATCATAAATTATAACAAATTCATATACCTTCCCTCATAGACTTACAATTCCAACTGATCCAAAAAGATTCATATACAAAATCTCCAATGATTTACTAGTTCTAAGATTCTTATTGGACTGAAAAGAGGGCTTCACCTATTTTTCTAATTGACATGCATCACAAAGGTGATCCTTAGTAAATTCTAATTTTGGTATACCTCTCATTAAGTTCTTTTGGGTAATCCTCCTAAGATTTTTCATGCTAGAGTGACAAAGTTTCCTATGCCATAGCCATGACTCATCAGAAATAGTTTAAAAAAAAAGTAGTAGAAGTTTTGATATAATTTAAATTTAGCATATAAACATTATTTACCCGTATACCATGTAAAATATCATTACCGTTCAGGCTTAATATGCAGCTAGTAAGAAAAAAATTAACATTATAACCTTTATCACATAGCTGGCTTATACTCAAAAGATTATGCTTCAAGCCTTCAACTAGTAACACATTTTCAATAAAAAAGTGTTGACCTTATTTTCCCCCAGACCTAGGTCAAATAGTGGACCTAGTCGAATTAGACCAAGCTAGACCCTTCCTAATGGATTCAGGGAGTCAAGCCAACTGAGCCTAAACCAAAGTCCTGGATCAACCTGGTTAACCAGGTCAACCAGGGTTGACCCAAATTGACCCAAACCCCTTTTATTTGATTTTAAATCCAATTCAGAGTTTTATGACTCAATATCTTACCTCCCTTGGGTCCCATGGGTCAGACCCAATTTCTTGAGCTTAAACCCATGCCCTGGGTCAACCTGGTTGACCCAATTGGCTCTAATGGGTCTATTTAAGTCCAAATCAATTTTAAATTAATCCCAAACTTCCTTGGCTCTACCCCGCCTATCTTGGACATATTTGACTAAGTTGACCAAGTCAATCATTGACTTGGTCAACCCAAGTCTTAAATACATCAAAATGACCTATTAGGAGCCATTAATTACATTTAAAGCCTCCCTAATGATTTTAAATTCAAAACCACAACTCAAATACTCTGATTTCCCTCCTAATTAAAGAAAGATCTAATCTAGTCCGTTGATTTAAAATCCATAAGCTTTAAATATTCTTTTTAGGGTTCTAAATAGGGGATCTTATTATCTTTCTCTTCCCAAGCAACCTCAGCCCCTAAGATCTTGGGTGAGAGCTCTCCTTACCTCCCACGACCTTTTCCAACCCAATCCCATCGAGAAACCCTCGCCGGTGGTGAGATCCATGGCCAACTGAACCTAAAACCCTTCTAAAGCATTTTGTGTTCAATCTAGGCATAAAGAGCTCACAATTTCTTCTACAAAAAGGAGTATGGATAGTCTACAATTGCAACAAGCCATTAAGCGGTCAAATTCGTCCATAAACTGAGGTGAAATCTCAAATGCTAGCTAGAGCACGTAGAATTAAATAGATTTTGAAAAGCGCTTTCTAAGCCAAATAAATGATACCCCATGAATGCTCTTCATGAATAGACCCTGTATTTAAAATTTCAAGTCATTTGGTTCATTATATTGTGAGAACAAAGCTAAAACCCTCTTAGGGTTTGGGTTACGCATACATATGCTGGGGAGAGATCGTGACCGTTGATCTCTTGATCAATGGCTATGATCTGGTCAGTCCATGGTCTGGATCGACCGTGGATCCTTATCTAGCTATTATGCTCGTCGTATGGCAAGATCCGGTTCGTTCGTTCTGAATGGCGGGGCATCAAACGACCCACGCTGTGGGCTGACGGGATAAGTAAATCGCGCCCGCGGCTCACTGATTGCCCCAATCATTACTGGCAGTACAATGATTGCACTTTCCGGCAATGATTGCCTTTGCAGTTTAAGGGACGAATCCGAGAGGAGCACGTGGCTTCCTGTGGCTTTTTTTTTGTTTTTATTTATTTTAAACAGCTTAAAGCCATATTAACTTATTTAAATCATAGTAAAATCATTTTTTATCCAAAAATTATGTATACTATATCAAATTATTCGTATTTTCATTATCTTTATTTTAAAATTAATTTCACTTAAAAATAGTATAATTTATATTTTAATTATTACCATTATTTTTATTTATTATTTACAATTATTATTATCATTATGATTTTAGTATTATAATTATTATTATTTGTTATTATTATTATTATTAGTATTATTTTAAAACTATTTTTATTTATTTAATTTTACCATTATTATTAGTATTATTTTAAGTATTATTTTAATGTTATTTTATTATTATTATTATCATCATTATTTTTGTTAATCATTATTTATTATTATTTATTTTTATTTACATTATTACTTTCTTTTAAGTTATTGTAAAATCCTTATTATTGTTATGGTCATTGTTATTTTGTTATTATTATTATTATTTTAATTATTTTGATTACTATATTATTATTATTATTATTTTAAATTACTTTAAATAATAATAATATTATTATTTTAATAAATAATATTAAAGTTTAGTAACTTTAAGATTTATTTTCATTTAATTTAATGATTATTTTTAAATATTTATTATTTTAAATTATTTTAAAATTACTTTTCAATGCATGGAACTTTAAAAATTCACTATAATTTTATTTTAAATCTGATTTATGCTTATAATACCTCATTATTTTCAAAAAAAATGTGTTTTCATTTAAAATTATTTTTTGTAATTAAAAATTTATTTTTTTTGGATTATTTTCTTGATATTGGAATTTTTCTATTATTCAACTATTATTTAAAAAATTAATATAATAGTTATTTTGAAACTAAAAATTATTTTCAAGTCATTTTGAGGCGTCATTCAGGTGACCAGTGGAGTTCCCCTACATTTATTTATTACAAATTGAATTATTTTTAATTACATTATTTTCCAAGATTTATATATATTTATAAGTACTTCAAATTATTTTCAAACTACTTATATTCTAAATCCTGAACTTTGGGAGTTTCACATTCATGAAATTTTAAACATATATTCTACATGTGAATGACATTCATGGGGGATGTGGATTAGTGGGTGTTTGAGTCTCAATCATTCACTAATCTCACTAATAAGCGTGCTCCTTTTTCTTTTATCACCTTTTGCATGTGTAGGATGCACGAGCGTTTAATTTAAACTCTCTTAGATCTAAGGACTTGGCTTATTTACTGTTTGTGTATATCCTCTACATTGTTACCTCAAGGGTTAGTCCAAGACTTTATTTTGAATCCCTCTAACGTAGTGACACCCTAAGGATAATAATTAAGGACCTGTTTAGCGAACTTAGAAAAATTCTAGGAGATAGGATAAATCCCTGATTGACATGAAAACTTCAACATTTAAACTTAGAGACATCCTAAATCTCTTAGAATTTTCTAAGAATTTTTAGGACTTTTTAGACCCCTTAATTAACCAACCCCAATTTAACCCATTAATTAGGGCCCCGCTCCTTCTAAAAATTCTAATAAATCTATTTCAACTCAAAAAATTACCCATAATAGCTTGAATTATTAAAAATTTAATCCTTAACTCTAGATAATTAGGGCTCCTTAGTTGGACCTTAATCTGACCTTTAATTTAACTTTAATAAAAAAAATTCCTTTTTACCCTTTTTTAGATAATTAGAAATTATTAAAAATTCAAAATCTTCCTCAAACACTTGGGAACACCTTCTTAGGTTATTTCTGACCTTTAGGGGTGATTCTAAATAGTTTGGAGCTGATTTGGATCAAACCTGTAAAATCACCCCTAATTAGGCAGTTTTAATAATTCCCTTATTTGCCCAAAACTTCTAAAATTTATATATTTGCATAGGAAACTCCAAATCAAACAAACAAAGCCTAACTACTCACCTTAAGGCCTATTATTTGCCTGAAATGCTAGATCCCCAAAATCTAGCTCATTTCCTATAGTGACCTTTGGGACCCCCTCAACCTAGTACCTAAGAGAACCTGAGACTTTCCAAAATTGGCTAATACAACTTAAACTTTAATTACCACTTCCCTAAGAATTAAAAGTGAATCAATAAACTAAATTAACTAAAATGGATCCTAATTCATTGATATTTAAATTTTAAATAAAGTTTCATTTTCAGACCTACAACAAACCTAAACTTTTGGCAACCTTAACTAACTACACAGCTTAGGATCTATCCCAGCCACACAAGACTTTACACACATGTAGCATTGTTTACTAGGGCACCACTTCTAGACTTAGGCTAGACTGGTGTTTACTTTTCTATTGTGTGTCGGGTTTTTCAAGATTTTATTGCATGTTGTGATTAAAATTAACTATTGTATTTGCTTACTTTTACTGTACTATGTGAATTGATGTGATGAGCGATAGATTTATCCATAGGTTAGGATCAATATTTTTATACTAATGATATTTTCTACAAGTGTCCATGCTCATGTAGTGTTAAATAAAAGGGGGACAATTATCATGATTTCAATACTAATAATATTTTATGTAGACGCTTCAAAAATTGTGCAGACCCCCTAAATAAATGGGGCTAAATTAAAATCATAATAATAATTGCTACAGGTGCTCTAGAGACTGCTTAGATCGCATAAATAATTAAGAGCATTTCCAAGTGTATTGTGATGAGTACTTTTCTTTTCATATAAACTGCTTGGGATGATATATTAACTGCTTGGAATTTTAATAAAAATAACCTTGCAGGAGAGTCTAGAGTTTATTATTTTTTATTAATATAACTATTTTAATATTACTGAGAGTTGTAAAAGTGTCTTTGAGTTGGGATATCTTTATCCAACTCGAACCAAAAGAAGAAGGCATCCTCAAGAGGGAGAGTCTTCTTCCATTTGAAAGATCAAGTTTATATGGCTTTTAGATATCCAAAGAAAAAAGGAAATACCCCTCTAAGGGGGATTATCTCTTCGTTTGAATATTCAAGCTACGATGAATCTAAGGAGTCTAAGGAGGAGAGATCCAAGGAGTCCAAGGAGAAGAAATCCAAGAAGAGAAGACTAAAGAGTTGAAGATCCAATATCCCACTCAAAGTCATTTACGTCAGTCATAGGATTAGAAATTTAGGTTATTAGTAGTGATGCCCAGCCCCTTTATTTTTTGCAGACCCTGGTTTGTAATTGGGCAGTTAGCCTATGAACATTTATTAATCAGTTTAATTATTTTGATGTGTTTTATTTGTAATGTGTGCCTCTAGGGTTGCTTGTTTTTTTAGTTTATTGGCGACTTGCATGCTATTTTTATTTTTGTTAGGTTTTCTAAGGACTAAAAACTCCTTCTACTTATAACTAAAGTTTAATATTTAAGGTTTAAATAATTTAGAAACCTAACGATCTAAAGAACTATTGGAATTATCTGGGGTCACATGCATAATGCTGAATTCCTCTCTCTCCTTCTAATAAGACACCTCCCCGCCTATGGGTAGAGTCCAGATAATCTGGCCTATGAGGATGAAGTGCCAGACTTGGGATGCCTAGTCTTTTTTTAAAAAAATATTTTTTATAAGGCTGCTTTTAAAGTCTTAAGTATATATGATTTGGATACTTCAACTAGCATGCATTGTATTAGAAACTAACTAAATTAAAATTTTAATTGCATTAGCTCTAGAAGAATTCACCTTACATAAGTATAAAGCCACTTAAGAGCTCTTTAGACATCGGCCTTAACTTTCGAAAACTAATCCACCCGTCTATCTTTCATAGATGACTGGAGAATATGGTTTTAAATCGATTAGGGGGTTAGTTAGCTCCCCAATCCAGGCCGAGGTAAGTCTAGTTTTCGCACTGCATTAGTTAGGTCACAGATGTTAGTATTGTTTGTAGAACACTAAACCCAAGTTAAATTTAGGATTTAAGGCTACTACATTTTATCTCATAGCATGCCTAAATAGTGGGTAAGTCCCTTCTCTTCATGGACTATAAATCCTACTTATCTGCATCACATGGATGACGCCACCTCCATCATTCTCTCATGTATGTGTTGAGTGTTTGATTTTCTTTTCTTCAGTCTTCTCCTTAGTACCTTAGTTTCATCAAATGCTGTTATGAACCATACATGTTGACTAAGCTAATTAGACATTTCTTCCTTTTGAGTAGAATTTTCTAGTCTCCACCCTTGTGCTAATCACATCTGAAAGGATAATATATGATCCTTAATCAAGAATTTTCTTGGGCTCTGACCTGAGATGTAATTAACCAAGAGGGCTTGTGCCCGTGGGAAACTAAATTCCATGTCTAATAAACCTCATTCAAGCTGATGTATCCGGTGAGGGAAACTCGTTATTTTGATGAGGTCGTGTATATTACTACCCATCAGGGTGTGCTAATGAGAGTCGCTATCCTCAATGGTGAGTTATATGCATGATCTAATCTTCCCTCCCATTAACCCATTTGCGAGGAGCACAGAGGCCTACAATCATCTCTATCCCTCAGGATAGGTGCGGTCATGTACCCCTCTAACATCCTACAGTCATAGTGGTGTCCTTTTAAAGGTCAATAAGTTTTTGACAACCACGATGGGACCAATTTCTCTCTCCATATTTGGATCATATATTATCCTTTCTTGTATGTACTCTAGGATTGGTACTCCTTAGATTAGATCTATCCCACTCTTAGATAAGGTCTTTCCTTAGTTAGGATTCCTTCCTCTTAGCTAGGGTTTCTCCCTATTTTACTTCTTTCCAACCTTGCAGGTTATTCCATTCCTTATACATCTTCATTCTTTCCTTCTTTTGTAATTTTAATTCTAACTAATTTTTCAAATTTTATTTTTTGGCAGCAGTGTCATGTCTTCGTTCATACCTTCTATTACTTTCAGCTTTGTCTCGGACGTATAGGTGACTCTTCCTGAGTCCCTGATTGCTAGTCCCCCCACTGGAGGAATCATTTTTGGTTCCTTCTCTGACTCGGCATTAGTCACCCTTGGCGGACCCACCCCTGCTGAGGTTGTTGCATTCTCTCCTCCCTATAGGGATGTGTAGCCATGCGTCCCTTCGGACATCCAATTTCTCAGCAAACAACCCGGACATCTACTAGCCCCGTTCACATTCCTACATAGCCAGTATGCCCTATAGTGAGGGGACCAATGCCTAGACCACTCCTTGTTCCCACGTTCATCCTGCGACTAGGCGGCTAGTGTCTACCACATCTGTTGAACAGGTTGCTTCTGCCCCTCAGCATCGACAGCCTGCTATTGTTACCCCTACTGTTCTGACTGAGGTACCTCCAGTTCAGGTTCTCCCTTCCAGTTCTACTAGGAAGAGGGGGGCCCAAACCAAGGATCCTTCATCTTCTTCTCATCGGGTTTCTATTTTTGCTCGGCTCTCTCACTCTGACACCACTGGGCAGACCTCGACCCTTCCTATTGTTCCTATTCCCCCTGCCACCCAAGTAGTGGGTTCAGATGTTCCTTCCTCCTCTAGCTCTGGCCTTAGGAGAAGGGCCAGGAGGAACAGAACTAGGATAATTCATTTAGTTGCTTCTGAGGAAGATAAGCAGCAGATAACAGAGGCAGTGGCTCACCAAAAGTCCGTCCAAAGGAGAGTGGCTCCTAGGTAGCAGAGACTACGACCATCTGTAATTACACATACCCTTGAGGTAGTAGTTGCACTTGAGATAGAGGCGATCTAGGGAGGACGCTTCTCTCCACTAACACATAATGGGGATGAGGAGGACATTGCCCCCATTGCGGCGGCCCCTCCTGTCACCATTAATCTACCCCAAGCTAGGTCCCTAGGGATGGTGGTATTCGAGCCCTCTCAGAAGTTTCAGAGTATCGTCCGCCTAGCGCATGGTAGAGGGCCTATTAGTTGAGAGAGATTACTTTGGTAGATTTCTCAGACTACTCTTCAGTTATAGAGACATACTATAAGATATAGGTATAGGTGACATAGAGGACAACCACCTCAATAATCAATGGATACAGCTCCATTTGCTAAATCGTCGGCAGTTACTCTAGTTGTCGGATGACGCCCATGTCGTCACGGACATAGATAGAAGCAGGATCCTGCTCGACCATAGATTAATTCATTTGCAGTAGCCCCTCAATAGTTGGTTACTCGTACGGAGCCCCCCCATAGTAAGTGGGTTTGGAGATGTCGACAGGCGGGCACCCCTGTCGAGCTAGTACAGCCAATGGAGACAGTATGACCAATTGAGGCAGTACAGTTGGCAGAGGTAGTTCAGCCAATAGATGCAGTAGATCATATAGTTGTTATAGTTCCTTATGGGTCCAAGGTGGTGCCGTTGACTTGTTATGAGGATATAGTAGCTACTCCTGATGGATCACTAGACCAAGTTGAGACAGCTTTAGCTCCCAGCCCCTATAGGATCATTTCCCCTATGAGTCTATATATAGAGGCACTTCACTGCGCCTTTTCTTAGGATGACACACTGAGAGATGAGTCAGACAAGGACATACCAATATATCGGGTCTGTGTGATTACATATTGAGGTCACTCGGACAAATAGAGAGAGCCCGAGGACCAGGATGAGCAAGGGGGCCTTGAGGTGGGACTATCTTTGAGATCAGTAGCTACGGATGCCATAATCTTGCACTTACAGACTCAGATGGCCTAGATGGCCAAGGCCATGGCAGTGATAACTGTCAAGTTGATAGCCTTGGGGGCTACACCACAAATGATGGGTGTAGGTACCCCTACCATATCCAAAGATGAGCTAGTGGTACCCCCATAGTACTAAATCCTGTGATAACGGACAGGGTCCAGAGGACAATTCCTATAACACTTATAATAGTCTAGAGTCAGCCAGCATAGTTGTTAATCAGTCAAATTTAGGATTTAATACCTCAGAAGATAGAGTAGGTGATTTCCTCCAAAAAGATTAGAGAGGTTGTTAATAGAGGGCATCCTTACCCTATTAAGTACGAGCATGAGCCCTACCCCTAACTTCATTCCCCCAAGATTTAGAGTTTTTTACGGGCTTGGGAACTTGAGGCAACATGTGGCTTAGTATCGGGCCATATGTTGCAACATAGGAGGGAATAATGTCTTGATATTGAGGCTGTTTATCAGTAGTTTGGTTAGGGTGGTGTTTACTTGGTACACCGACCTCCCCAATAACTCAGTTCAGACCTCTGCAGAGTTAGAGCAGATATTTATACATAGGTTTGTCAATGTAGAACACCAGGTCATAATAGGAGAGTTAGTGGTTACTAGACAGCATCCTTAAGAGTCACTATAGGATTATATAGTCAGATGAAGAAATCTCAGCCTATAATGTGATCCCCAATTATAGGAGCAGCATGTAGCAGAGATTTTATTGAAGTATATAGATGGTCCGTTAGCACTCTACCTCAAGGGATTTAGTATACGAACCTTCTAGAAGTTACTCACGAAGGTAGTCAGCTTGGAGTACAGTATACCCGATACAATCCCTCCTAAGATTGATAGTCAACCTCAGTGTTAGGAGTTTTCAGGGGCACCTCTACCTAGGAGAGGGGAGGTACATAGTACCCAGGGACCACCATATAAGGGCAAGAGACCCTTAGTCAGTTTAGCACCGCCACAACCATTTTATAAACTAGGTCAGTTAGTAGCACAGCCCAGATCCTCCCGTAGGACTTTAGAGAGTCAGCAATACCTAAAGGAGAAGCTTAGTAAGGAATATCCATTTAAAAGAGAAAGTGTAAGAAAAATCTTTAAATTCCTTACTAAGAAAAATATCTTGACATTCTCGAATAATAATAGAGTGGAGGAGGAGGGGCAGACTGAGCACCCACTCTATTATCCCTACCATAGACATATCAGGCATATTTTGAAGTATTCCTATGTGTTCAAGGATAAGGTTAAGAGGCTCATGGCTAGTGGGAAGATCCATCTATAGGATAGTGAGTTGGTATATCCTCAGGGCAAGGCTACTTAAACAGTTCAGATGATCTCCAGTCCCAACCATAATTCTAGCCATAGTGACAATCAGGGCAATAGTAGTAGGTCACCCCATAGTTTTGAGGGAGAGTGGCAGTTAGCACTCTCCAAGAAGACCAAGCAGATGATTAAGCAAGCTATACAAAGTTTAAAGGAAGTTGAGAGGATGCCTCCCCAGGTCAAGTTGATAGTTGCCACTCTAGTTACTTTGCCAGTACTATTTTCTTCTTTTCCTTCTTTTGTTGTAGTGCCTGATGAGCACATTTCTTTTTTTGATTCTTCTACTTTATGTAATAAGAAAATATATGAAAGAGAAAAGACTATTGTAACCTTAGAAGGGAAGATAAGCTCCCTTCTAGCAGTTACGCTGAAGGACTTTATTCTCTCTTCTATTGATGATGCAATAATAGAAGAAGATGATTTTGGCTACTTTTGGTCTTCTATACCTTTTACTTCTATTTTAATTTCTTCCAGTACTCGTTCTTCTCATGTCTTACATATCTCCTGTAATGTAAATGACTCTGTGTGTACTGATGAGTCTGACTATAATGAAGAACATGTATTCACTATTCCAAAGGGTGGTTATTATATGGATTTGAGCGATGAATCCAAGAACTCACTCCAATCACTTTCCTTAGAGCCAGCATAAGCCACAACCACTGAACTAAATAAATCTCCTATTGAGGATGACTCAATATAAGAAGTTTATTTGCATTCAGGGAAGGTCCTTCCACCTCGAATGGCTAAAAATGCAAAAGAAAAAGATAAAAATATTATTACCTAGTAGGACGATCCTATCCCTTCCTCCCAAGAGCAGTCAAAGGAGAAAGGGAAAAGCCCTCAGCTGGAAGTTGATTACAATGTGTTGGCTCACTTAAGGAAAATTCCTTCCCTTTTTAGTATCTATGATGCTCTGATTGAAAGTTCGTTAGGGATGTTAAGCCCTATGAACTTAGTCCCAAGCTAACCAAGAGGGGGGTGAATTGGTATTTTAAAAACTCTTTTCACAAAGAAAGAAAATTGCATAAACCAAATCACATCACAGAAATAAATGCGGAATTTAAAAATGCGGAAGCAAGAAAAAGAATACAGAAATTTATAGTGGTTCGGTCGACTCGACCTACGTCCACTCCTTGGAGGCACCCTCCAAGTATTGCACTACAAAACGTGACTCTCCTTTAGCCCCCACGGCTAGGCGGAGAAGCCCTTACAAGAACCTCTTTTTTGCCACCCCGGCAAGGCAGAGAACCTACCTCCTTTTGCTTCCTCCTGAAGCTGGCAGAGAACCAAAACTAAAAGCAAACTCCTTACCTCTACTGACCCTTCCACAGACGAGAAACTCTAGACGAAGACGAAGCAGAGCGATCCTTGAAGCAACCCTTATGAATCCCCTCATAAGCTCCCCCTCACAAGATCCTCTCTCTCTCTCTCCTCTCTCTCTTTCTCTCCTCAAGGTCTTCTCAGGTCAAGGCAGCAGCCAAAAGTCTTTAAAAATGTTGAACAAGAGCTCTTAAATAGAAGAGCTTCAAAGGAGCTCATTAATTGCAAGTTGCCGACAATATCGTCCAGGCCGATATGGACATCGGCCTGGCCGATCAGTACAAATCAAAGAAGATCGGCCAAAGCATTGCCCTGGATGCAAAACTGGACGATTGAAACTTGGCTTGATCGTCCAGGCCGATCTCACGATCGTCCGGGCCGATCGGTTCAAATCAGAGAAAAATCGTCCTGATAATAGCCCTGGATACGAGCTGGCTGAAATTTATCATCCTGAAGTAACTTAAGGTTTTTGACTGGATCGTCCTGGCCGATCATGCGATCGTCCAGGACGATATGATCGTATCAATCATCCTTAATTTCTCCCTTGATTTCTTGATTAATTAAGGCATAATTTGTGAATATTGTCCAGGCCGATCCTAGGATCGTCCTGGCCGATAATTTAAAAATACAGTATACCTTAATTGTCTAAGGTGGCAACTTCTTTCTGTTTTGAGCTTATCGTCCTGGCTGATACACGTATCGTCCATGCCGATATGTTAATGTCGGCTGCCTTAATTAAGAATCCTTACTTAGACTTTCTGTTTTAAGCTGATTGTCCCGGACGATATAAATATCGGCCGGGCCGATGTGGGCAAAAACAGAAATTCTAAGTTTCTCAAGTGTGTGTGTGTAGGGTTACTTAGCATCAGTCTCTTTGACCATTACAAGTAGACTCAAAAGGTAAAAATCAAAAGTACAGACTGACTCAACCCTAAACCTATGCAATCCTGAACTTGGCTCTTTCTTGATCGTCCGATCTTCGATTCCTGAAAAATTAGAAGAAACAAGTAGTCCAAGAGAAATAGTGTTTGTCAATCATCAAAACATGAGCCATAAAAAATAGATTTGCAACAATCTCCCCCTTTTTTATGATGGCAAACACAAGTAGGAAAATATCCAAAAACATTCATTAGAATTTCAATGTTACAAAAAACTTTTTCCTACCACACCTACTCCCCCTTTTGTCATCACAAAAAGAGGGTCCAAAAACAAATAACGACTAAAAGCAAACTACAGGAAACAAACAACAGAAAGCACAGACTAAAAGAACGAGGGATCCTGATCATTAGATGGAGGTGGAGGAGGTGGCTGCTGAAAGTAACTGGCAAGCGTGGTAAACTGAGCATTGAACCAGGCGATGTCCTGGTCATGCTGCTACTACTGCTGAGTAAGAAAATTGTCAAATCGGGCTAAATCCTCAGCACGGTGCTGTTCGTAGCGGGCAATATCCTCAAAGTGTTGTTACTCCTGTGCAGCAATGTAGGCGTCAAACTGAGTCTCCCAACGATCAAACCTCTCAATCAACTGATCAACCGGAGAGTGCTCGTGGAGAGGGACAGGATCAGGAACGGGAGCGGGAGCGGGAGCCTCCTCCTCTCTAGCCCCCTGAGGTTCCTCAGGTTGGAGACGAGTACTATGAAGGGTGCTGAAGGAATTGTTTGAGTAGAAGGGAGTTGGGAGGTTTGGTGGAATAGGATACTGAAGTTGGTATTTGGTTTCAAGGACATAGGCTATGATGTGTCCTAAGGCTAGATTGGGTTTCCTTTTGTGGCCTGGATCACAGATTGTGGTTAAGTGATCAATGTATTGGAAAATTAAGTCCGCAGTATTAAATTCCCTATGAGCCATGATGTAGAAAGTAGTGAGTGAAAGTAGAGGGGTGATGTGGATTCGGTCGTCGGCTTTTGGAATTACGGAGGTGCGAAGGACATGTTGGATTGTCCTAGCATCTTTGACTAAAGAGCTAGTCTCTCCAACATGGTAGGGTACATTGGTCTGGCGAAGGAAATGATTCGTCGTGAACCAGTCAAGATCAGGGTCAGAGGCGATTAAGTGCAGCTTATCCCCGATGGTGGATAGCTGTAAAAGATCAACACAATCCTGATATGTGATTTCGACAGGGCATCGATTCACATAGAAGGTCAGGGATGTGAAGGTAGGGTTGATGCGAAGATTTGCGAAAAACTCTCGAAGAAACTCTGAATTGAAAGGGAAAGCAAGAGACAGAATGAAGCAAAGGGAGGTGTGAGCGAAAAGATCCATTACCGGGTATGAGATGTGGGCAGGATTGATGATTCTTGAGACAGTTATCTCACATTCTTTGTAATGATGGTAAGCGGCTTCATCTTCTGCTTCCCTGAATCGAGGGTCAATCCTTGCCCTCGAAGAACTCCTAGAAGCTTGTCGGACGCGTTTCCCACCAGCCATAGAGAGGACTAAGCAAAAACACAAGAGGAGAAAGGATGAAGAGTGAAAAATCATGGCTGGAACGGCCTGAATTTAAAGAAACGGCCATATCGTCCTGGCCGATCTCAGAATCGTCCAGGCCGATATGGTTCAATAATTACGTACAGGCCGATTGGTCAAAAAGGCGGTCCGATCATCCGAGCCGATCAGATATCGGCCAGGCCGATTAGACACAGGCGATCGTCCCGAGGAGTCAATCCGAACGACCGTTGAAAAAGCAGATCGTCCGGGCCGATTAGGTGTATCGTCCAGGACGATGCACAATAATTGATCGTACCGGCCGAAGTTAAAACATTTAAAATGCTTGCCACGTGTATCGTCCAGGACAAACAGTGGATCGGCCCGGCTGATTGTCCAATAATGGATCGTCCAGGGCCGAATTTAAAGATCAAAACGTGCTGACACGTGGATCATCCAGAACGATCCAGTGTATCAGTCAGGACGATGCACATAACATGCATCAGCCAGACAAAATATTCCATCGGCCAGGACTATCACCATGAGTTCGATCAAATCGTCCAGGACGATATAGTATCGTCCAGGACGATGAGTTACATCATGCACAGAAAAGTTCAACAGATGGATTTTGAAGAGAATTTGTCACATCGTCCAGGATGATTAAAGTATCGTCCAGGCTGATGTGACTTGAAATTAAAATCAAGAGAAGAATGATGATGATCAAGACCCTCAAAAAAATAAAACAAAAGAAAAAACACTCAAAACTCAAAAAAAAAGAAAAACAAAAAATAACAACACAAGGAAAAACAAAACACGAATATTTTTGGATTTTAATTTTTCTAATTTTTTTTAAAGAGGCATCATATGAGAGTTCTTTTCAAAAAGTTAAACTTTTAGAGTTCCAAGAGATCAAGAAGTTTAACAAATTCCAATCAGAAGAGGGATTCTGTTAACCCTAGATCGGACATCCTTCAGGATACAAACATTCTTGAAAAACAGAAATCGAACTCAGAATAACTAAATAGGATAAAAAGATCCATTCAAGACTTGTTTACAAATAAAATATCTCATAAATAATAAACCAAAGTAATTTTTCTCAATCATGAAAATTGAAATCAAGTCTTTGAAAGTATCACATAATCAATGAGTTTTCTAAGTTTTAAGAGTTTTACCAAAGAGAGGATAGCTTGCATCTAGTGGGCTTATTTTATGCCTCTTGTCATTTTGATTGGCTCTTTTGAGCATCTTTTGATTTGAATACACTTTTATGTATATGGCTTTCTTTTCAATTTGGCTTCATTGGCCTCTTTCCTTTTTAACTCTTGCAAGCTAAAAACTCTTTAATATACCCTTAAAAAAGACTTAGTTGTGAGTATATCCTCCAAATATTAGAGAATAGGAGCTCTCTCTCTAACATAGGGAAGAACAACCCACAACACAAAATTAAAATCATGTGATAAATGCAATGGCAAGATTTCAAAAGCTTGAATGATATCTAAGAACTTTGGCTATTATGCATAAGATAAATTAATGTAGCAAGATAAGAAAAAAGATCTTAAATGAAAAGTCATTGGTTAAACTGAGTTTAGACTTTTATTTAGAGAAGAAAATCATACCACTAAACAAAGTCAGAAGGAGGGAAAACATTAACAGTTTACTCCCTTTAACCAATTTAGAAAAAGCTAAACACTATCTTTAAAACTCCAAAATCTAAAGGCTTGAAAAGATTCATCATATGAAAGACCAAATTTAAAGAGCAACGCGAAAACAGAATACATAAAAACAAACAAAAAGAATGAAAACAACGCAAACTAGACTATCACCAAGTAAGCACAAAAACTAGCATAAAAATAAAAATAAAGAGAAACACAAAAACTAAAAATTTCAAGCACGTGATAAAGCAGCGAGTTTAAGCAATTTTGAGCTGCAAGCCTCCTTATGTCCAGTTATCCTATGCTCCCACGAGGTCTTTGGTGAGAGCACACCTACAAAACTCAACATCAGTCAGATTTAGGAACCCAAACAGGTTTGGAATCCTTCTTAGGAAAAGTAGAATACAATGTAGGTATAGTATGCTGTGAATCATGCATCTTAGGTCTCCACACCCAATGTATACTATGGTGAACGGTGCAAGTGTGTGAGATGTGTCCTAGCATGCCACATGAGAAACATCTAACTCCAGGAAAAGGGTTTCTTAAATGGTTTGAGTTATAATGCCTCTTCCTAGGTTCTGGCTTAAGATCAAAAGTGAAAGTCATCCGATTTTTCTTATATGTATCAAAATCATTTTGAATCCTCAAGTTAGTTCTTTTTAATGCATCATTCTCCATCCCCAAATTTTTCTCAATCTCTTTAGATTTCTTAAGATCAACCTTAAGTGAGGTGTGTGAAGCTTTTAATGCATTGTGTTCATCAACTAATTCCAAATGCTTTTTGTTCAACTCATCAAATTCATCCAGAAGAGCTATGTGATTTGAATCAATCGTGGCATGATCTTTGAGAAAAACTTCATGCTCTTTTTGTAGATTTGAATGTTCTAATTTTAGGCTAGCATGAGTCTTCTTAAGTTTTTTGTATGATGCATGGATTTTTTCACAAATTTCAAATAATTCATCATAGGTTGGTTTACATACCTCTTCCTCATCACTTTGATTCTCTCCCATGAAACACAAGTTTGTAGTCTCTTCCTCTGGTTCAGTCTCAGAGGAATCAGTACCAGATTCTGCCCAAAAACCTCTTTGGATTTTCTTCTTGTCCTTCATCGACTTGGCTTTCTCCTCACCTTTTTTCTTTTCTTTGCTTGAATGATCTTGAAGTATAGGGCAATCGGCTCTCACATGTCCAGGTTTCTTTCATTCAAAACAAACAACACCAGAAGATCCTTTAATATGTTTATGATCCTTACCTTTTCTCCAATTTTGATGATGCTTTTGTTTCTTCCTTAGAAAGCTTTTGAATTGCCTTGTGATGAAGGCAACTTCATCGCTTTCAGACACGAAAGATTCAGAATCCGATTTGTGTGCCTTCAATGCAATTGTTTTCTCCTTTTACTTTTCACCTACATCAACATTTCTTTGATTCACCCCTTGCTCGTAAGCAATGAGTGAGCCAAGTAAGTTATCAATAGAATAGGTGTTCAAATCCTTAGATTCAGTGATTGCAGTAATTTTAGCATCATATGACGAAGGCAAGCATCTCAAAATCTTGTTAACTTTTTCATAGTTCAAAAGTTCTTTTCCTAGTGCATGCAATGAAGTAACAATCTGAGTAAACCTAGTGTACATGTCAGAAATCGATTCATGAGGTTTCATACGAAAAAGTTCGTAGTCATGCAAGAGAAAGTTTAAACGGAATTGTTTAACTTTATTAGTACCTTCATAGGTGATGCACAATTTATCCCAAATTTCTTTACCAGTTTTGCAAGTTGAAACACGCATGTAATCCTCAGATTTCAAAGCACAGAAAAAATAGTTTAAACATTTTGCATTTAATTGAGCTAAATCTCGTTCATCAAAAGTCCATTCAGTAAAAGCAACTTCAGTTTTAACACCATTAATTTCACGAGAAGGTGGAGAATAACCTTCTTGAATAAGCATCCACATGCGATAATCAGTAGATTGTAAAAATATTGACATGCGAGTTTTCCAAAAATCAAAAGGTAAGTTATCGAACAGGGGAGGTCGGGTAATAGAATACCCTTCCGTAGTATTATGATTCCCAATGTTAGCCATGGATCAAATTCAAAAAGTTTTCAAACTTTAATTTTTGAATCCCGCTCTGATACCACTTGAAAGTTCGTTAGGGATGTTAAGCCCTTTGAACTTAGTCCCAAGCTAACCAAGAGGGGGGTGAATTGGTATTTTAAAAACTCTTTTCACAAACAAAGAAAATTGCATAAACCAAATCACACCACAGAAATAAATGCGGAATTTAAAAGCGCGGAAGCAAGAAAAAGAACACCGAAATTTATAGTGGTTCGGTCGACTCAACCTACGTCCACTCCTTGGAGGCACCCTCAAAGTATTGCACTACAAAACGTGACTCTCCTTTAGCCCCCCGGCTAGGCGGAGAAGCCCTTACAAGAACCTCCTTTTTGCCACCCCGGCAAGGCAGAGAACCTACCTCCTTTTGCTTCCTCCAGAAGTTGGCAGAGAACCAAAACCAAAAGCAAACACTTACCTCTACTGACCCTTCCACGGACAAGAAACTCTAGACGAAGATGAAGCAGAGCGATCCTTGAAGCAACCCTTGTGAATCCCCCACAAGCTCCCCCTCACAAGATCCTCTCTCTCTCCTCTCTCTCTTTCTCTCCTCAAGGTCTTCTCAGGTCAAGGAAGCAGCCAAAAATCTTTAAAAACGTTAAACAAGAGATCTTAAATAGAAGAGCTTCAAAGGAGCTCATTAATTGCAAGTTGCCGACAATATCGTCCAGGCCGATATGGACATTGTTAAGATAGTTGCTATTTGCATGCTTTTCATTTTTGCAACTTATAAAGTTTTGATGATTTCAAATATTATTGTTCAAATGTGTAGTTATCTCCTAATAATTTTGGAAGAATTGTATTTGCTCTTGTGTGTACTGACATTTCAGGAAAAAATGAACTCCAGACTACGAAGACTTCAAATTAAATTCAGCATGAGATACTTTGTAAAATTTGAAGCTTGCACTTTTCTTAGAAATCAAATTGAAAGGGAGTGATTGTATGTTGAGAAAATAAAAACATTCACACATAAGGAGATCATGTAGAATTTATACTGATCGTACAGGACGATCTTCTGTTCGTACTGGACGATCAGACAGTTATCTCCTATAGAGCATTTGGAACGAATAAGAACTTGCTTGAAATTTTTTCTAAGTCCTATTCGTCCAGGACGAAATAAAATTATCGTCCAGTACGATTGGCTCTCTGGAAAATTCTCGTCCAGACGAAATAAAATTATCGTCCAGGACGATTGGGTCTCTGGAAAATTTTCGTCCAGACGGAAATAAATTATCGTCCAGGACGATCAGTCCTCGGGAAATTTTTCGTCCAGACGAAATAAATTATCGTACAGGACGATCAGTCCTCTGTAAAAATTTCGTCCAGACGAATATATTTTCGTCCAAACGATTAACCGACTTAGGACAGTTTTCAGCAGTTTCTAGAATCGACCTTGTAATAACCGTTCGTACTGGACGAACCTAGTTCGTACAGGACGATCAACTGTACGAAGACATTTCATATACATATTCAAATAGGGTCGTTTCAGATCGTTTAAGTAAAATCGTCCAGGACGATCCACGATCGTACAGGACGATCCACTGCGTACAGAATTGAATACTTGCAGTTTTTGGGCAGTTTTTCTTGTCTTTTGTATAAATAGTTCAAATTAGACTGCCACCCAATCTTTTTTTCATTTGATCTTCGTGCCTATTGAGAGAATAACCAAGGAGAGAGTTGAAGAGAGCATTCAAGGGAGGATTTCTACCACTGAAGCGAGAAGGCTTCACTTGGATTTCAAAGGTAAGAGTCTCTACTTGTGAATTGAGATTACTTCACTCTTTTCTTTCTTCCTTCTAGATTCTTGTGAGAAGATCTGTCAAGGAGATCCGGTTCTCTGCCGACACTTGGAGAGTGTGAACAGCCGAAGGGTTCTCTGCCCACACTAGGAGAGTGTGAAAGGACGAAGGGTTCTCTGCCCACACTAGGAGAGTGTGAAAGGACGAAGGGTTCTCTGCCCACACTAGGAGAGTGTGAAAGGACGAAGGGTTCTCTGCCCACACTGGGGATAGTGTGAAAGGACGGACGATTCTCTGCCAACACTGGGTATTGTGTAAAAGGACGGACGGTTCTTTGCCGCACCGGGGAGTGGTGAAAAGAGTGTGTTGTAAAGGCTTCTCTGCCTTACTGTGGGTGCAAAAGGAGAGTCACTATTGGTATTAGTGCAATACTCAGAGGGTGCCTCTGGGGAGTGGATGTAGGTCTGGTTATAGACCGAACCACTATAAATCTTATGTTATTTACTTTACTATTTTTACGTTTCCGCACTTTTTATTTCAGTTTAAAAAACTCTGTGGTTGAAAAACCTTTTTCTACAAAATTTAAAAGAGATTTTATTTCGGTTCAATAATATTTAAAAAGGGGTCTTAAATTTTAACTTTGTTTTTTAAAAACTACCAATTCACCCCCCTCTTGGTAGCCGTGGGACATTCACTTAGGCTTAACAACCTAATTACTAGACTCAACAAGTGGTATCAGAGCTTAGTTTCAATATCATAAGTTTGAACTACTTTTTGATTAACGTAGATGGCTACTTTCGGAAACCGGAACACACCTGAGGGTTACTCTATTACTAGACCTCCACTGTTTGATAACATTCCTTTTGATTTTTGGAAAACACGCATGTCTACTTTCTTACAGTCACTTGATTATCGCATGTGGATATTAGTCCAGGATGGCTACACTAAACCAACTAGATTAGTTGATGGAGTAATGGTAGAAATACCTTTTACTGATTGGACTGTAGAAGAACGTGACTTAGCACAATTAAATGCCAATTGTTTAAACAGTTTCTTTTGTACTTTAAAATCTGAAGACTACATGCGGGTTTCCACTTGCAAAAGCGGAAAGGACATATGGGATAGACTTTGTATAACTTATGAAGGGACAAATGAGGTTAAACAATCAAGGCTCATCTTGTTACATGACTATGAATTGTTTCGCATGAAACCTAATGAATCTATTTCCGACATGTACACAAGATTTACACAAATTGTCACTTCTTTGCATGCACTTGGTAGGGAATTAACTAATGCTGAAATGGTCAATAAGATTCTTCGTTTTTTACCTACTGCTTATGATGCAAAAATTACTGCAATTACAGAGTCTAAAGATTTAAACATTTATTCTATTGACAATCTTCTTGGTTCACTCATTGCTTATGAGCAAGGAGTAAGTCAAAGGAAGATTGATGCAGGTGAACCACGAAAGGAGAAGAATATAGCACTAAAAGTGGAAGAGTCAGAAAGTGAACACTCACAACTTGAGGATGAAGATGATGTTGCACTAATGACTAGACAATTCAGAAGCTTTTTAAAGAGGAAGCAGAAGAAACGCCAGCTATGGAATAGAGGTAAGTTTAACAGAAATGGCAAGGTTTATAATGAAATGATTTGTTATGAATGCAGGAAACCAGGTCATATCAAGACTGATTGCCCAAAACTCAAAGCCACTCCTGCTAAGGAGAAGGTGGAGGAGAAACCTATGGTAAAGAAGGGCAAGAAGAAGTTTCAAAGAGCTTTCTGGGCGGACTCAGCTTCAGACTCATCTGAGACAGAAAAAGAAGAAGAAGTCACTAATCTTTGCTTGATGGCAGGCAAAGTGGATCACTCAAATCAAGAAGAGGTATGTGACTTATCCTATGATGAATTATTTGAAGTTTCTGAACACATGCATGATGCATATAGGAAAATGAAAAAGATGCATGCTAGTTTAAGTTTAGAATTTGAAGAGCTCAAGAAGGAAAATGAAATCCTTAGAAAATACCATGCTTTAATAGATGACAACCACATGAAACTACTTGATGAATATGATGACTTGAATAAGAATTTTGAAAATCTAAAGTCATCCTATACTGATCTTGAAAAGGAATTTAAAAATTTTAAGGATAAATCTGAGAGCAAAACATATAGAATCAATTATACCAATCGAATCTTGGAAGATGTGAATTCATTTTACAAACTAACAATAAGAGCTCTCGAGGATAATAGGAAACCCCCCAGATTTGAAGATTTTACAAATCCTAAATATTATCCTAAATTCATGAAATCCCTTAAAAGACAATCACATGGAAGAAAACTTAGGAATATTTTTCCTAATGTTAAATGTAATAATTGTAGATTTTTTGGACATATATCTCACACCTGTACCTTGATGATGAAATCTAATTTGGTGTGGAGACCTAAGATGCATAAACCTAGACATATCATACATGGCATCTGATTATAAATTGCTAAAAGGTGAACCCAAACTTGTTTGGGTTCCCAGGTCTAACATTTGATATTTTTGCAGCATTGCTCTCACACAAGACCTCGTGGGAGCATATGGTACATGGATAGCGGATGTTCAAAGCATATGACTGGAGACACTACACAATTCATATCGCTAGAAGCCAGGAATGGAGTCAAGGTTACACTTGGAGATAATACCACAAAGAAAGTGGTTGGATCAGGTATGATTGATAATTTCAAAAACTTTTTTATAGACAATGTGCTATTGGTTGAAGGCTTAAAGCATAATTTGTTAAGTATAAGTCAGCTATGTGACAAGGGTTATAATGTGAAATTTTTACCTACTAGCTGCATATTAAGCCTAAATGGGAAAGAAGTTTTAAATGGAAAAAGGGTAAACAATGTTTACATGCTAGATTTGAATTCATTTCATACTCCTATTGCTTTCTGTTTGAAAACTGTTTCTGATGAATCTTGGCTTTGGCATAGGAGACTTTGTCATTCTAGTATGAAAAATCTTAGGAGAATTACCCAAAAGAATTTAGTAAGAGGTATACCAAAACTAGACTTTACTAAGGACCATCTTTGTGATGCATGTCAATTAGGAAAACAAGTGAAGTCCTCTTTTAAATCCAATAATGATCTTAGAACTAGTAAACAATTGGAAATTCTTCACATGGATCTTTTTGGACCAGTAGGAACTGTAAGTCTAGGAGGGAAGATATACGGATTTGTTATTGTGGATGATTTCTCTAGGTTCGCTTGGGTTAGATTTCTTTTTCATAAAAGTGAATCATTTGAGGAATTCAGAAATTTTTCAACTTGGATTCAGAGAAAATTAGGATGTGAAATAATGTCTATACAAAGTGATCATGGAGGAGAATTTGAAAATGATAGATTTGAAAATTTTTGTAAAGAAAAAGGGATTGATCACAACTTTTCTGCTCCTAGAACCCCTCAACAAAATGGGGTAGTTGAAAGGAAAAACAGAACATTAATAGAAGCCGCTAGAGCAATGTTGGCAGAATACTCTCTTCCTAAATATTTTTGGGCTGAGGCGGTTAGCACTGCATGTTATGTTCTGAATAGGGTGAATGTAAGATCAAATTTAAATAAAACACCCTATGAGTTATTAAAAGGTAGAACACCAAATTTGTCTCATTTGCATGTTTTTGGTTGCAAGGTGTTCATTCATAACAATGGAAAATCTGCCTTAGGAAAATTTGATCCAAAATCAGATGAAGGAATTTTTGTTGGATATTCAAGTGTTGGAAAATCTTATAGGGTATTCAACAAAAGAACTTTAGTTATTGAAGAAACCACACATGTTGTATTTGATGAATCTGGAAATTTAGAAGAGCCAAATATTGTTGAAGAAGAAATTGAGGAAAACTCCCAAAAAATTGATAGATTAAATTTGGAAGAAAATATGGAAGAAAACTTTGAAAGAGAAAACCCTTTGCCTAGAGATTTGAGATTTTCTAAAAACCACCCAAGAGAATTGATTATAGGAGAACCTAGTGAGGGTGTTAGAACTAGGCGTGGATTAAATAAGGAAGTCAATCATTCAGCCTTTATTTCAACCATAGAACCCACTAATATTGATCAAGCACTTTCTGATGAATTTTGGATATTGGCCATGCAAGAAGAGTTAAATCAATTTGTAAGAAATAAAGTTTGGGAATTAACTACAAGGCCAAAAGATCAAAGTGTTGTTGGAACAAAGTGGGTGTTCAAAAATAAAATGAATGACTCAGGAGTAGTCATTAGAAATAAGGCTAGATTAGTTGCTAAGGGGTATAATCAAATTGAAGGAATTGATTTTGAGGAGACCTTTGCCCCTGTAGCAAGACTTGAAGCAATTAGGGTTTTACTTGCCTTTGCCTGTTTTAAAAGTTTTAAATTGTTTCAAATGGATGTCAAAAGTGCCTTTTTGAATGGTGTTATTGAAGAAGATGTTTATGTAGAACAACCTCCAGGAATTGAAAAATCAAAATACCCAAATCATGTTTTTAAGTTAAAAAAGGCATTATATGGATTGAAACAGGCACCTAGGGCTTGGTATGAGAGATTGAGCACTTTCCTACTTGAAAGATCTTTTGAAAAAGGAAGTATGGATACAACTCTCTTCTTAAAGAAATTTGGAAAGGAAATACTCATTGTTCAAATTTATGTGGATGATATCATCTTTGGATCTTCAAATAAAAATCTTTGTGATGATTTTTCTAATACAATGAGTAGTGAATTTGAAATGAGTCTAATGAGAGATTTAAATTACTTTCTAGGTTTTAGCATCAAGCAACTTGAGGAAGGGACATTTCTTAGTCAAACCAAATATATTAAGGACATCCTCAAGAAATATGAAATGGACAATGCTAAACCTGTTAGTACACCAATGAGTTCCTCAATTCAGTTAGATAAGGACCTTAAGGGAAAATCTGTTGATCAAAAGAAATATAGAGGGATCATTAGATCTTTGCTTTACTTGACTGCTAGCCGACCAGATATTATGTTCAGTGTTTGCTTATGTGCTAGATTTCAATCAGATCCAAAAGAATCACATTTGACAGCAGTGAAAAGGATCTTAAGATATTTACTAGGAACTCAAAACTTAGGAATTTGGTATCCTAAGTTTAGCTCTTCATTTGAAATTATTGGTTATTCAGATTCTGACTTTGCAGGCTGTAGAGTGGATAGGAAAAGCACTTCTGGAACATGTCAATTCATTGGAAATTCATTAGTTTCTTGGTCCAGTAGAAAACAAAATTCAGTAGCCTTATCTACTGCAGAAGCAGAATACATTGCATTAGGAAGTTGTGTGGCACAAGTACTTTGGTTAAAACAACAGTTGATTGATTTAGGATTATCTGTAGGCACTATTCCAATTTATTGTGACAATACTAGTGCTATTTGCATTTCCAAAAATCCTATTCAACATTCTAGAACCAAACACATAGATATAAGACATCATTTCATAAGGGATCATGTATCCAAAGGAGAAATTGAACTCACACATGTTTCAACTGAAATCAACTTGCAGACATTTTTACAAAACTTTTAGCCCTTGATACCTTCAGTACTTTAAGAACAAGGTTATGTGTTATTGATTTAAATGCCTAAACAAAATGTCTTTGCAACATTGATGTTTATGTTTTTGTTTTGTTTTTGATTATGTGAATTTTTGTGTGTTTTGAATGAATTTGTTTTTTAGTGTAAATTTTTTTTTTATGTTTTCTTTTTGTTAAGTTTGGTTTGATTTTCTTAAAATAAAATTCAAAAATTCAAAAATTGGAGGAAATCGTCCGGGACGACTTTTGGTTCGTACTGGACGATGTGAGAAAAATTGGTTTGCGTGCATTTTACTAGTTTTGAGAGCAGTTTTTAATTAAATCGTCTGTACGATCTAAATATCGTCCAGGACGAACTTTTTTTTTTCTCAAACGTCGGGACGATTGAATGCAGCGGTTGAGTGGATAAGACAGTTTTTAATATGGATTTTGTCTGTACGAAATTTTGGTTCGTCCAGACGAACATATGTCGTTTCAGTGTAGGGGACGGTTTTCAAAAGACATTTAAACGAGTTAATTCTAGATCGTCTGTATGAACTTTTGTTCGTATGTACGATCGGTCAAGTCAAAGGTCTGTACGAAGGGACGCATCGTAAGTTGTGTTGATTACGTAAAGCCGTTACATTTTGGACAAATTTGATCGTCTGTACGAAATAATTTTCGTCCAGACGAACAATGATTTTCATCCAGAACGAACTTTTTTCGTCCAGGACGAACGTATCGTTTTCTTTAAATATGAAGGCTTTCTAACTCAACAATCACAATTTCAAACTTCTCTTTCAATCCCTTTCTACTTCAAATTGTCAATGGCCTCCTCAAGCAAAAGACAAAAGGTGTTAGCGAAGAAGCCGAATAGGAATGCCTCTGAAAACTTCCTTTCTAAGGCAAATGAGGAATCATTTTCTCGTTTTGCTTCAGCAAAAATAACTCCATCTCGCATCTTAATCCAAAGAGAGATAAATTTTAAGGTAATACACCTTTTGCCTCAACCCAATTCCATTTCATACTTTCTCTCGTCCATTTCTACAACAAGCAAACATTTCTCTACTTTCTAGCCAACATGAGTTTTAACTCCGACCACTCTTCCATTAGTTCCTATGTATTCAAGCAAAAAGTAGAAATCACCAAGTATGACATTGGTGCATTTCTAAACCTAAGGACTGAAGGATATAGAGCTCACACCCTTATGACCGAAAACACAATCAGATGGGAAGATGTCAATAGGGTAATTAGAAAAAGTGGCGTAACCTATCATATTGCTAGAGTATCTGGGATGACCCAAAATGCCTGTATCATCCAGCATATCCTTAGATCTTCAATCATTCCTAAAGCTGGTGATAGGATAAACATTACTCCTCTCCTTTCTGTTCTAACCTTTTTGATTATGGATCGTCGCCCTATCGACGAAGCCCAACTTATCATAGATCATCTCTATAGGCTTTCAGAAATAGGACATGCTGAACAGAAGAGGAAAAAGAATATTTCTTTGGGACATTTAATTACCTACATTTTGGAGAAGAAATATAATTTGGTGCATCCTGATGAAGAATATGAAGAACCAGTTTACTATAATGATGCATCCTTCAGATTGCTCTTCAGGGAGGAAAAAGAAAAAGAAAAAGTGCATGCCAGTGCTTCAGAAGAAGAAGAAGAAGAAGGAGCACAAACCTCTGCACCTCAGTCAGATTATCAGAATCTGATTGAGAAATTTGATAGATTAGAGACTCATATTGATCAAAGGTTTGATCAATTTGATGCTCAACTTGTGCAGCAACAACATGACATTGGTATAATTAGAAATGAAGTACATGATATCAATACCAATATAATGTTGATGGCCTCCTACTTTAACCTTTTCGGTGGCATTCCTCCTCCTCCTCCTCCAGAACAGTAGAGATGAATTTCTGTGTCTTTGTTGTACTCGTGTTGTAGTTGTTGTTTTAGTGTTTATGTTAAGTATTTGTTTGTCTTTTCTTTTAAGTTGTGTTTATATATTGTGAAATGTGTAATCCTTTCATAAATATCAATGCATTTCGTACTTGTTTCAATGTTGATTTGTTATTAAAATGTGGTTAATTTTTATGAATTTCATTAGTATTATTTAATCTTCATAGTGCTTAAATTAGATTGTAATTTGAGATTATCTACATTAGAAAATCTAGTCTTTCTAAATTTAAAAGTTGTTTATAACTTGTTGTAATTAAAACTTTTAAATTCATGTCTATTCATTTAGACTACATAAAAGTTAATATTATTATTGCAATTTAGATGTTGTCTTATTTTGTATTTCCTAGCTCAATTAATATTTATGCACTTAAAAAAAATTTGAGATTCTAGATTATTGTCTTTGGAAAGAATTCAATTACTCTTGAAAATTGTACAAATGTACAAAATCAAAAGGAATGCGCAACAAAGTTGCAAATGTGAAAAAGAGGCACAAAATAAGCCCAATAAAGAAAGATGCACAAAAATGTACCACCTATATGAAAAAGATGCGCAAAGCGCCACTTGTAGTAATTCTCTTCTTTTCAAATTCTTTCAATCTCTTAATTCAAATTGATCTTATGTTCATTTATATTCTTTTGAACTTTGAAATATCAAATTTTTCTTCATCTCTCTAGTAATGATTTTCTATATTGGAATGTCTAAATTGAATCATGTCTTTACTAAATTCTTCTTACTTACAATGTTATATCACTTTTTAAATTTCATGAATTTCTATGATTGACCTAATGTTTTTAGTTTTAAAATTGCATACCTTGTATCAATCACCATTTAGATTAAATGTTCCAATGAATTTCATACAATTACTTACATTTCTTGTCTATTTCTTCTTCACTTTTTGTTGTTGTCAAAAAGGGGGAGAAATCATTGTGTTTGTATGCTTTGTTTGTTCATATGTTTGTATGTTTGAGTTTCTAGTTTATTTTAGTTATTTTTTTGAAAAATAAATTTTTTTATGCTTCAAATTGCTTCCTTATTTTCATGTATTCATCAATTCAGGGGGAGTTTAGGAGATAGAAAGATTTGTTTAAATTGAAATCATACAAACAATAATTGTTTTGCCATCATCAAAAAGGGGGAGATTGTTAAGATAGTTGCTATTTGCATGCTTTTCATTTTTGCAACTTATAAAGTTTTGATGATTTCAAACAATATTGTTCAAATGTGTAGTTATCTCCTAACAATTTTGGAAGAATTGTATTTGCTCTTGTGTGTACTGACATTTCAGGAAAAAATGAACTCCAGACTACGAAGACTTCAAATTAAATTCAGCATGAGATACTTTGTAAAATTTGAAGCTTGCACTTTTCTTAGAAATCAAATTGAAAGGGAGTGATTGTATGTTGAGAAAATAAAAACATTCACACATAAGGAGATCATGTAGAATTTATACTGATCGTACAGGACGATCTTCTGTTCGTACTGGACGATCAGACAGTTATCTCCTATAGAGCATTTGGAACGAATAGGAACTTGCTTGAAATTTTTTCTAAGTCCTATTCGTCCAGGACGAAATAAAATTATCGTCCAGTACGATTGGCTCTCTGGAAAATTCTCGTCCAGACGAAATAAAATTATCGTCCAGGACGATTGGGTCTCTGGAAAATTTTCGTCCAGACGGAAATAAATTATCATCCAGGACGATCAGTCCTCGGGAAATTTTTCGTCCAGACGAAATAAATTATCGTACAGGACGATCAGTCCTCTGTAAAAATTTCGTCCAGACGAATATATTTTCGTCCAAACGATTAACCGACTTAGGACAGTTTTCAGCAGTTTCTAGAATCGACCTTGTAATAACCGTTCGTACTGGACGAACTTAGTTCGTACAGGACGATCAGCTGTACGAAGACATTTCGTACACATATTCAAATAGGGTCGTTTCAGATCGTTTAAGTAAAATCGTCCAGGATGATCCACGATCGTACAGGACGATCCACTGCGTACAGAATTGAATACTTGCAGTTTTTGGGCGGTTTTTCTTGTCTTTTGTATAAATAGTTCAAATTAGACTGCCATCCAATCTTTTTTTCATTTGATCTTCGTGCCTATTGAGAGAATAGCCAAGGAGAGAGTTGAAGAGAGCATTCAAGGGAGGATTTCTACCACTGAAGCGAGAAGGCTTCACTTGGATTTCAAAGGTAAGAGTCTCTACTTGTGAATTGAGATTACTTCACTCTTTTCTTTCTTCCTTCTAGATTCTTGTGAGAAGATCTGTCAAGGAGATCCGGTTCTCTGCCGACACTTGGAGAGTGTGAACAGCCGAAGGGTTCTCTGCCCACACTAGGAGAGTGTGAAAGGACGAAGGGTTCTCTGCCCACACTAGGAGAGTGTGAAAGGATGAAGGGTTCTCTGCCCACACTAGGAGAGTGTGAAAGGACGAAGGGTTCTCTGCCCACACTAGGAGAGTGTGAAAGGATGAAGGGTTCTCTGCCCACACTGGGGATAGTGTGAAAGGACGGACGGTTCTCTGCCGCACCGGGGAGTGGTGAAAAGAGTGTGTTGTAAAGGCTTCTCTGCCTTGCTGTGGGTGCAAAAGGAGAGTCACTATTGGTATTAGTGCAATACTCAGAGGGTGCCTCTGGGGAGTGGATGTAGGTCTGGTTATAGACCAAACCACTATAAATCTTGTGTCATTTACTTTACTGTTTTTACGTTTCCGCACTTTTTATTTCAGTTTAAAAAACTCTGTGGTTGAAAAACCTTTTTCTACAAAATTTAAAAGAGATTTTATTTCGGTTCAATAATATTTAAAAAGGGGTCTTAAATTTTAACTTTGTTTTTTAAAAACTACCAATTCACCCCCCTCTTGGTAGCCGTGGGACATTCACTTAGGCTTAACAACCTAATTACTAGACTCAACAGACATCGGCTTGGCCGATTAGTACAAATCAAAGAAGATCGGCCAGAGCATCGCCCTGGATGCAAAACTGGACGATTGAAACTTGGCTTGATCGTCCAGGCCAATCTCACGATCGTCCGGGCCGATCGGTTCAAATCAAAGAAAAATCGTCCTGACAATAGCCCTGGATACGAGCTGGCCGAAATTTATCGTCCTGAAGTAACTTAAGGTTTTTGACTGGATCGTCCTGGCCGATCATGCGATCGTCCAGGACGATATGATCGTATCAATCATCCTTAATTTCTCCCTTGATTTCCTGATCAATTAAGGCATAATTTGTGAATATCGTCCAGGCCGATCCTAGGATCGTCCTGGCCGATAATTTAAAAATACAGTATACCTTAATTGTCTAAGGCGGCAACTTCTTTCTATTTTGAGCTTATCATCCTGGCCAATACACGTATCGTCCAGGCCGATATGTTAATGTCGGTTGCCTTAATTAAGAATCCTTAGATTTTTTATTTTAAGCTGATCATCCCGGACGATATAAATATCGGCCGGGCCGATGTGGGCAAAAACAGAAATTCTAAGTTTCTCAAGTGTGTCTGTGTGTAGGGTTACTTAGCATCAGTCTCTTTGACCATTACAAGTAGACTCAAAAGGTGAAAATCAAAAGTACAGACTGACTCAACCCTAAACCTATGCAATCCTGAACTTGGCTCCTTCTTAATCGTCCGATCTTCGATTCCTGAAAAGTTAGAAGCAAAAAGTAGTCCAAGAGAAATAGTGTTTGTCAATCATCAAAACATGAGCCATGAAAAATAGATTTGCAACACTGATAATTTCCCCTGACTTGAGAGAGACACTTGTGAAAGTCTTACTTGAACTAGAGTCCTATCAAGCTTTCTTTATTTTTGATTATGTTGAGGATGCATGCCATTTGAAAGAGATATCATGCATTACCTTTTCAAATCATAACATTCTTTTAGGGACTTATGAGCATAATCTTCCCTTATATGTCATTACTAAAGTTAATAGTTATGAGTTGAACAGGGCCCTCATTGACCAGGGGGCTTCAAAAAACATTCTTATCTATGAAACTTTAAAGAGCCTCTCTAAGTTATTTGAAGCTCACTTCTGACAAGATTTTGTTGAAAGGCTTCAATTATCAAGGCCAGCATGCTCTAGGGTCTATCACCCTACCTTTGAAGTTTGAAAATTTCTTAACTGAGGCAAAGTTTCATATACTTGAGGCTGACAGTTCATAAAGGACTCTCTCAAGAAGGTCTTGGCTCCACGAGTATGGAATGGTGCCCTCTACCTTACACCAATATATAAAGTTTATGAGAAATGATGTTGAGTATACTATTCCTGAAGATACCCAGCCCTTTTCCGTGCATGCGGTCTCTATTTACGATGACGTTGAGTATTATATACATCGGAAGACTTATAAACCTCCAGTCGCTCAGTCACCATTGACACCCGCTAGTATTGTACAAGGTCCTACGCAGTCACCTACACAGGATCCTATATAATCATTTATTCAGGGTCCGTCATAGGTTATTATTGAGGTAGGTGTTTCCACTATGCATTCTAATAGAGATCCTTTTCATTTGCAGTGAGGCACAATGTTCCCCCTAGTAGAGGTAGTGGAGGGGAAGGTAGAGGTAGAGGTTAAACCCATGAGCCACAAAATTATGACACTCGAACTCCTCTTCCCTCTCACCTATATACTTCTTCTTTGACTGTAGAGTTTGACTCTTCAGATGATGAAGTGATCGATGTCCTTCATCGTTCAGTCCCTTCATAAACTTATTCAGGTTAAGAGCGCCCCTCGTTACTTTTCCCCTACTATAAGGAGTTTCGTCAAGCAGGGTCTCGTTCACTCTACTTGGCCTGATGAACAAGCTCTATAGCAAGCCCGTGTTTGGCAAACTGATTTCCCTCAAAACCTAGAAGGTGTGTGTTATATGGGATTAAATTACTCTAATAATACCAATATTTATATTGTCTCCCATTCTTATCTGATTGTTTCTCTTTCCAACAAAGAAGAGCTAGATAATGGCAAGGGCAGAGTCCTTGATGCTCCATAAGAGTTTGAAGATGGCATCACTTTTGCCATAGATGAAATGTGTGAGGTTAACTTAAGCACTGAGTTAGATCCTAAGCCTATTTTTCATAGTGCCCTACTATCTAATTCAGAGGCTCAAGAATATATTAAGTTACTGTCAGAATTTAGAGACTGTTTTTTCTGGAACTACATCGAGATACCTAATTTAAACCTAGAAGTGGAAGTCAATAAGTTAGCTATCCAGCCTGATGCAGTCCCTGTTAAACAAACACCTCGCAAGATGAGGTTAGAAATTAAACAACAGATGATCACTGAAACTAAGAAACTTATAGAAGCTGGATTCATTAGGAAAGATAAGTACCCTACTTGGCTTGCCAACATCTTTCCAGTATAGAAGAAGAGCGGATAGATATGTGTACGTATTAACTTTCGTGATTTGAATAAGGTATGTCCTAAGGATGATTTTTCCCTTCCTATCCCCGAGCTTATGGTATATTTTTCTTCATCCCATATCATTTTCTCCTTCATGGATGGTTCAACTAGTTATAATCAGATAAAGATAGCCCTTGAAGATGAAAAATTTACTGCATTTTGTACACCAATAGGTATATTTTGTTACAAGGTGATACCCTTCGGCCTCAAGAATGCTGAGGCCACCTATCAACGTGCTATGACTATTATCTTCGATGAGATGATACATGAGTAAGTTGAGTGCTATATGGATGATTTAGTGGTCAAAAGCAAAGTCCGTGGAGATCACCTCGGAGATCTACGAATCATTTTTGAATGCCTGCACAAGTTTGATTTAAAAATGAATCATTTAAAATGCGCATTTGAAGTTAGTGCAGGAAAGTTTTTTGGATTTTTAGTACATTACCGTGGAATTGAGATTAATCATTCCATGATCAAAGTCATAGTGGATTTGCAACCCCCTAAAAGTCTTACCCAATTTAGATCCTTCCAGGATAAACTTGCTTTCTTATGGAAATTTATCTCCAACCTTTTTGGTAGGGGTCATCCCTTCACTACCCTAGTGAAGAAGGATACTCAATTCCACTAGGATGAGCATTTTTAGGAGGCCTTTGATAGTATAAAGCGCTACCTGATGAACCCCCTATTTTAGCTACACCTATCCCAGATAGGCTATTGATTCTTTACACTACAACCCTGGATGAATCCCTAAGTGCATTGTTGGCTCAAGAGAATGAGGAAGATAAGGCGAATTCCTTATACTATCTTAGCAGAAAATTAATACCTGCAGAGCTTAAGTACCCAATGATGAAAAAGCAATGTTTAGCCTTGATCTTTTTGGTACAGAAGCTTAGGCATTATATGCTTTCACATAAGATTAACCTAATCTCTTGAGATAACCCCTTGCAGTACTTAATGACCTGTTCGACCCTCTCAGGTCATCTAGCATGATGGTCTATGATCCTACTATAATTTGACATTACTTTTATCCCTCAATGGGCCATCAAAGGACAGGCTCTAGCTGACTTTTTGGCCGATCACCCGATCCCTATTGATTTTTCACTCAATGATGATCTACCTGATGAACTAATTATGAGTATGGATGAGCAGGAGTCCCTATTTAGGAGTTTTACTTTGACGGTGCATTATCCATTAAAGTCTTAAGTCCAAATGAAACTCTTACAATTAGGTAGGTTTAGGCCTAATTTTTGTATCCTCTGAAGGTCATAATCTATGGTACTCATATAGTTTATCAGAACCTCATACTAACAATGAAGCTGAGTACAAAGCTCTGATTTTGGAGTTTGAGTTGGCCATTCTGATGAATATTATGCTGGTGAAAATCTTTAGAGACTCCTAACTAATAATAAATCAAATAGCTGGAGTCTACAAAATACTTAAGCCTGAGCTTTTTTATATCATAATAAAGTAATGGAGCTCTTGTGCTTAATACCAAAAGTAACTTTGGCCAAAACCCTAGATCTGAAAATGAAAAAGCAGATGCCTTGGCCAAGTTAGAAAAAGAATTAGCTGACCCTACTGGAAACCCCGTTTCTATTGCTATCTAGTATCATCAAGCTCTGTACCCCGTTGACTTGTCTTCTCCCAATTAGACCCTTATAGTGCTTGTTGTTGATGAGGAGTTAGATTAGAGAGTGTCCTTTATAGAATACTTGAAGCATGGTAGGCTTCTGAATGATAGATCTCTCACTACTCAAATTAGAAAAAGAGCTCTATCATTCACCTACGTAAATGATACCTTGTATCGATGCTCTTTTGACCAAATGTGGTCACATTGCCTTAATAAAGAAGAGGCTCACAAGGTCATGGGCGAGATATATGAAGGGCTTTGTGGTGTCCATCAGTCTAGACCTAAAATGAAAGACATAATTAAATGCCTTAGCTACTACTGGACAACTATGATCCAAGATTGTATAGAGCTTGCTAGAAGGTGCCACCAGTGCCAGATTCATGGCACGGTGATTTACCATCCCCATAATCCGTTGCACCCTACTATATCATCTTGGCCATTTGAGGGCTGGGGCACGAATGTACTGGGTCCTATAGACCTTCCTTATTCTAAGGTTCATAGGTTTATTTTAACTGCCAATGATTACTTTTCTAAATTGGCAGAAGCTGTTCCACTAAAAGAAGTTAAATCAAAAGATGTGATGCATTTCTTTCACAATAAAATTGTTTATCGCTTTGGTGTTCCACGCTTTGGTGTTCCATGACGTATAATTTCTGATAACGGCCCGTCATTTAGAAGCACAAAAATTATTAGATTTGCCTGCCGTCATAACATCAATTGGTGATACTCTTTGATTTACTAACCCAAAGCCAATGGTTTGACGAAGGCATTTAATAAAACTCTCGTACAACTGATAAGAAAAATCCTCATTGCAAATAAATAAGAATGACATGATAAGTTACCTGAAGTATTATTTTCTTATAGGACTACCTACCGTACTCCTACTCTGTCTACCCCATATACTTTAGCTTTTGGGGTTGAAGCAGTCCTCCCACTGGAGGTTGAGCTCCCCTTATTACATGTAGCAGTTATTTATAGTCTATCTGATGAAGATAATGTCCGACTAAGGTTGGAAGAGCTTGATGGTTTAGAAGAGCTTCATTTACAAGCTTATCAAAACCTTAAGCTATATCAGGCCCAAATGGACGGTCACACGATTGCCTTGTTAGACCTCATGCTTTCTGGGTAGGCGAGTTAGTTCTTATTTTGTGTAGGCATATCATTTCGCATCGGCACCGAAGTGGTTAGTTTGAGCCTATTTGGGAAGGCTCCTTCATTGTAGAGTAAGTTTATAAAGGTGGTGCCTATCTACTTATTGATGCAAATGGTGTTCACCCCATGCCTATCATCAATGGGCAGTACTTACAAAGTACTATGCTTGAGTCTAGTACATCACAGGGGAGCCTCCCTACTGCTTGTAAATATCCTTTTATATATGTACCCCCTGAAAGGATCCTTTTACTTTTCGCCAGTCTGTATGACCATGACGATTTATCCTCAACAACACGATGTTCGTTACGAAGGATATAAGATTGTACTTAAAGGTGACACGCTAATACGTTGTAGGGATGTTTATACTTTTATCTGTGTACCAATCATACTGGTGCTAACATATAGAATATTTTATTTTTTCTCCCTCTATGTAGGGCGTACCCCCCCTAGTTTCACTTGCCACCCCAAGTGTGGTCCGGGATATCAAAATCAATGATTCAAGTCTTTTTTTAGATGTGACACTAGGTCCACACCCACCTACATTAGTTAGGTGCGATGATAATGATCCACTATTCCTGTATGAGTTTCTTCTTCCTATCAGTCATGTTCTGATAGTTGTCGCCCTTAGTCCATTCATGTGAGTTAAATGTGATCGAGGATGTCAAAATCCTTAGTTTAGACCCTTTTAAGGTAGATACTGGGTCCATACCATCCTATGTTAGTCAGGAATAGTATAGTTGATCATCTATCTTAATTATAATTTTATTCATACATCAATTTTACTATGATTGTGCTCCCCATTTCATTCACCTGAGATGAATGTGGTCTGGATTATCAAAACCAATGGTTCACTGCTTTATAAGATCCTGTGTAATCTCTTTCATTAGTTTTATTCATGTGGCGAACATGGTATGGGATATCAAAACTAATCATAACTCCCTCTCTTTGTATTCCAATCATTAGAGGATGTCCTCATACTAGGAGTAACTCATGGATATGATAAATGTTACCTTTGATAGTATGGGATAATCTAAATCTATGATTGTGAACACATAAAAAAGAATAAAAAAATACATATGATAAAAAAGAGGGAAGCTCTTAGTAGAGTAAAATCGGTTGCCCTTGTCACATGGAACTTTGATTTTCTAGCAAAAGATCAATTCTCCTGCTCCTTTTAGTGACCTATCCTACCATTCATACACTAGGCTCAATCGTCAGAGTAGTCTTATAAATGTGTTGAGGTTACTTTCACTTCTCATAGGGTCCCACTAGTTTGTGTGGGTGTTACCACTATGAGTTTTAGATGATTATTGATCCTATTCAGAGTTATTTTTTTTAGTGGCGAGTGTGTTCCCTCACTACTTTAGTTCTTCTCCTTTCACTTTGTGATATGAGGCATCATGCCTTAGGTGCCACCATCACCTTTTTGTGAGCTTTGATTTTCTAGCAAAAAGTCAGCTCCTCAGTTCTTTCTACTACTTATGTTCCCATTGAGATCAGACTCCTAGCTGTCGGAGAGGTCCTTTAGATGTGTTGACGTTGCTTCCACTTCTTATAGGGTCCCCATCAGTTAGTATGGGTTTACCACTGTAGCTCCCTTGATGATTGCTTCTACTAGGCTTAGTCCTATTTTTTGTAGCAGAGGTGCCCCCTCGCTACTTCACTTCTTTTTACTTACTTGGAATGAGACTGCCCCTTGCACGCTCTGCCGAGGGTGTATCTCTTATTGTTGTCTTGTGAGGCATCGCTCTGATGCTTTCCTCTTCTTTTGTGTAGGTTTAGGGTTCCTTAAGAGATCCAGATGGCATTTGGATACTCATGGCCACGACGATTTGTCCTCTACTATATGGTTACCAAAACGCTGTCTTGTGATTCCTTAGATAACTTTACTATTGGAATTCTTCCATTTATCTTTCTTTTCTCCCTCACATCCCTATGCAGATCTGTGTCAGGTTGATGTTGAGATGACTTTTACCTTCTATCATGCTGTTCTGATACCAACAGATAGGTAGTTGGTTTTACTTACTTGATCGAGAGAGCCTAACAGAGCCTATGGGAGGCATTCTTCACCACCCTTTTCCTTTCTGAGTGTCCTACTATGATCAGGCAGGCATCAGAGCTTAACTTTTTACCCACTACTACCGATAAGACCAAGTGAGTATTGAGCCCTTCCTTATTTGCTTGACCAATATGGTTGAGTAGATATTGAAGCTTACCCAGTTGAAAGAGCCCGATAGAGTCTCTGTGAGGCATTCCTCACCACTTTTTTCTTACACTGGATGATCTGTTAAATACTAGGCAGGCTTCCAATTTTGTGGCTTACATACTTTTTGCTGAGGTCATGCAGAAGTATTGAGTCACTCCAATCCACTATTTTGAAAGGATCAAGAGGAGATGAGATCCTTTTCACCTTCTACCCTACAGTCCCGATACGGTCAGGCTAGAAGTTGGTTTTACTTACCCAGTTGAGAGAACCCGATAGAGTCCTTAGGAGGCATTCCTCACCACCCCTTTGCTCTGGATGTCCTGTTAATGTCTAGGCAGGCTTTCAATTTTGTGGCTTACTTACTTTTTAGTGAGGTCAGGTAGAAGTATTGAGTCACCCCAATCCACTATTCCAAAAGGACCAGGAGGAGATGTGATCATTTTCATCTTTTGCCATGCTGTCCCGATATGGTCAGACTAGTAATTAGTTTTACTTACTCGGTTGAGAGAGCCCGACAGAGTCCCTGGGAGGCATTCCTCCCCACCCCTTTATTCTGGATGTTCTGTTAAAGACTAGGTAGTTTTCGAATTTCATGGTTTATTTACTTTATACTGACGTTAGGCAGAAGTATTTAGTCACCCCAATCCATTATTCCAAAAGAATTAGGCGGAGATGAGATCCTTTTCACCTTCTACCCCGTTGTCCCAATATGGTCAGATAGGTAGTTGGTTTTACTTACCCAATTAAGAGAGCCCGACAAAGTTCCTGTGAGGCATTTCTCACCACTCCTTTACTCTGGATGTCCTATTAAAGACTAGGCAGGTTCCAATTTTGTGGCTTATTTATGTTTGCTAAGGTCAGGCAGAAGTATTGAGTCACCCCAATCCACTGTTCCGAAAAGATCAGGAGGAGACAGGATCCTTTCCACCTTTTATTCTGCTATTTTGATATAGTTAGGCAGATAATTGGTTTTACTTACCTGGTTGAGAGAGCTTGATAGAGCACTTGAAAGGCATTTATCACCACCTTTTCCCCTGAGTGTCCTATTGTGATTAGACAGGCACTATATTTCGTGACTCCTTTATTTATTATTTCAAAAAGGTCAGGCAAATATTGAGTCACCCCAATCCACTATTCTGAGAGGATCAAGAGGATTTGGGACCCCTTCACCTTCTATTCTGGTGTTTCGATATGGTCAGTCAGATAGTCAGTTTACTTTTACTACTTTACTCTTAGTTCTCTCTTCAGCTCTACCCTCACTATAGGGTAAGGCAAGGAGAGACCCTCCCTACTTTTTTACCCTTTGGTTATACTTTATTGGAGTTCTTTCCTTGGCTCTGCCCTTGTTGTAGGGTAAGGCCAGTAGAAGATCCCACTACTTGTTCACCATTTGATGACATCTTACTTGTGTACTGCTACTCTTCCCTCTCTCCTAGACTCTACCCTTGATATAGGGTAAGGCCAGGAGAAGAGCTCCCTCCTTTCTTCCACCTCTTTGGCACTCTTTTACTTATGTCCTACACTTTACTTGTCACATTCGGTCAACAATAACATGAGCGGTTCATTAGTTTATTCATCACTCCTATTGGGGGTCTGTTTGTTGACCTTATTTTCCCCCAGACCTAGGTTAAAAAGTTAACCTGGTCAAATTGGACTAATCTAGACCCTTCCCAATGTGTTTAGAGAGTCAAGCCAAGTCTGTTGAGCCTAGATCGAGGTCTTGAATTAACCTAGTTGACCAGGTCAACCAGGGTTGACCCAAATTGACCAAAACCCCTTTTAATTGATTTCAAATCCAATTCAGACCTTCTTGGCTCAATCTCTCACCTCCCCTGGGTTCCATGGGTCAGACATACTCTCTTGAGCTCAGACCCATGCCTTAGGTCAACTTCGTTGACCAGGTCAACTCAGGTTTACCCAATTGGCTCTAATGAGTCTATTTAAGTCCAAATTAATTTTAAATCGATCTCAATCTTCCTTGGCTCTACCCCCACCTATCTTGGGCCTATTTGACAAGGTTGACCAAGTCAATCATGGACTTGGTCAACCTAAATCTTAAATAGGTCAAAATGACCTATTAAGAGCCATTAATTACATTTAAAGCCTCCCTAATAATTCTAAATTCAAAACCACTGCTCAAATACTCTGATTTCCCTCCCAATTGAAGAAAGATCTAATCCAAGCTATTGATTTGAAATCCTTAAGCTTTAAATATTCTTTTTAGGGTTCCAAATAGGGGATCTTGTGATCTTTCTCAGCCCAAGCAACCTCAACCCCTGAGATCTTGGGTGAGAGCTCTCCCAACATCCCATGACCTTTTTCAACCCAATCCCACATATAAACCCTCGCTGGCGATGAGATCCACAGCCAACCAAACCTAAAACCCTTCCAAAGCATTTTGTATTCAATCTAGGCATCAAGAGCTCAAAATTTCTTCTACAAAAAGGAGTGTGGATAGTCTATAAGTGCAACAAGCCATTAAGCGGTCAAATCCATCCATAAACCGAGGTGAAATCTCAAACCCTAGCTAGAACACATATAATTAAATAGCTTTTCAAAAAGCTTTTTCTAAGCTAAAAAAATGATACCCCATGAATACTCTTCATGATTAGACCCTATGTTTAAAATTTCAAGTCATTTGGTTCATTAGATTGTGAGAACGAAGCAAAAAACCCTCTTCGCGTTCGAGTTATGCATTCATACGCTGGGGAGAGATCATGACCGTTGATCTCTCAATCAATGGCCATGATCTGGTAAGTCTGCAGTCTGGATCGACCGTTGATCCTGATCCAACGGTTACGCTCATCGTATGGCGAGATCCGATCCGTCTGTTCCAAATGGAGGGGCATCCAACAGCCTGTGCTGCGGGCTGACGTGGATTAGTGAACCGCGCCCGCGGCTCACTGATTGCTCCAATCATTGCTGATGGCGTAATGATTGTGCTGCATGCAATGATTACCTTCGCGGTTTGGGGGACGAATTCGAGAGCAGCACGTGGCATCCCATGGCTTTTTCTTTGTTTTTATTTATTTTAAACAGCTTAAAGCCATTTAAAATTATTTAAATCATAGTAAATTCATTTTTTATCCCAAAATTATGTATAATATATCAAATTGTTCATATTTTCATCCTCTTTATTTTAAATTTAATTTCACATCAAAATAATATATATATATATATATATATATATATATATATATATATATATATATAAAAATCATCATTTTAACATTAATATAATTTACTTTTAATAATTATAATTATTATTATTTATTATTTACTATTATTATTATCATTATTGCTTTAGTATTATAATAATAATAATAATTATTATTATTATTATTATTTTCTATTTTTATTTATTTAATATTACCATTATTATTAGTATTATTTTAAGTATTTTTTATGTTATTTTATTATTATTATTATCATCATTATTATTATTAATCATTATTTATTTTTAGTTATATTATTACCTCCTTTTAAATTATTGTAAAATCCTTATTATTATAATTGTTATTATTATCATTATTTTAATTATTTTGATTATTATATTATTATTATTGTTATTATTTCAAATTACTTTAAATAATAATATTATTATTATTTTAATAAATAATATTGAATTTTAGTAATTTTAAGATTTATTTTCATTTAATTTAATGATTATTTTTAAATATTTATTATTTTAAATTATTTTAAAATTACTTTTCATTGCATGAAACTTTAAAATTTTGTTATAATTTTATTTTAAATCTAATTTATGCGTGTAATACCTTATTATTTTCAAACAATATGTACTTTTATTCTAAATTATTTTTGGTAATTAAAAATTTATTTTTTCTAGATTATTTTCTTGATATTGAAATTTTCCTATTAATTAACTATTATTTAAATAATTAATATAATAGTTATTTTGAAACTAAAAATTATTTTCAAATCATTTTGAGGCTTCGTTCGAGTGACCAACGGAGCTCCCCTATATTTATTTTTTATAAATTTATTTATTTTTAATTACATTATTTTCCAAAATTTATATATATTTATAAGTACTTTAAATTATTTTCAAATTACTTATATTCTAAATCCTTAACTTTGGCAGTTCCACCTTCATAAAATTTTAAACATATATTCTACATGTGAATGGCATTCATTGGGGATGTGGATTAGTAGGTGATTGATTCTTGATCATTCACTAATCTCATTGATAAGTGTGCTCCTTTTTCTTTTATTGCCTTTTTCATGCGTAGGATGTACGAGCACTTAGTGTAGGCTCTCCTAGATCTAAGGACTTGGCTTGTTTACTATTTTTGTATATCCTCTGCATTATTACCTCAAGGGTTAATCCAAGACTTTATTTTAAATCCCTCTAACATAGCGATACTCTAAGGACAATAATTAAGGATCCGTCTAGCGAACTTAGAAAAAATCTAAGAGCTAGGATAGATCCCTAATTGGCATGAAAACTTTAATATTTAAACTTAGTGACATCCTAAACCTCCTAGAAGTTTTAGGAATTTTTAGGACTCTTTAGACCCCTTAATTAACCAACCCTAATTTAACCCGTTAGTGAGGGCTTGGTACCTTCTAAAAATTCTAATAAATTCATTTCAACTAAAAAAATTACCCATATAACTTGAATAATTTAGAATTTGATCCTTAACCCAGGTCTCCTTAATTGGACCTTAATCTGACCTTTAATTTAACTTTAATCAAAAATTTCAGTTTTACCTTTTTTTATATAATTAAAAATTATTTAAAATTCTAAATCTTTCTCAAATACTTAGGAACACCTTCTTAAGTCATTTCTAACCTTTGGGGGTTATTCCAATCAGTTTGGAGCTGATTCGGATCAAAAACATAAAATCACCCATAATTAGACAGTTTTAGTAATTCCCTTAATTGTCCAAAACTTCTAAAATTCATATTTTTGCATAGAAAATTCTAAATCCAGCAAACTCAAAGCCTAGCTACTCACCTCAAGGCCTATTATTTACCTAAAATGCTAGATCCCTCAAACCTATCTCATTTTCCATAATGACCTTTTGGACCCCCTCAACCTAGCACCTAAGAGGACCTAAGACTTTCCAAAATTGGCTAATACAACTTAAACTTTAATTACCACTACCCTAAGCATTAAAAGTGAATCAACAAACTAAATTAATTAAAATGAATCTTAATTCACCAATATTTAAACTTTAAATAAAGTTTCCTTTTCAGACCTGCAACAAACCTGAACTTTTGACAACCCTAACTAACTATCCAGGTTAGGATCTATCCCCGCCACACAGGCCTTTACACACACATAATATTGTTTGTTAGGGCACCACTGCTAGACCTAGGCTAGGCTGATGTTTACTTTTCTATTGTATGCCAGGTTTTCCGAGATTTTATTACATGTTTTGATTAAAATATGCTACTGTGTTTGGTTACTTTTACTGTACTCTATGAATGGATGTGATGGACGATAGATTTACCCATAGGTTAGGATCGATATTTTTATACTAATGATATTTTTGCATGTGGCTATGCTCATGCAATGCTAAATAAAAGGGGGGTAATTGTCATGATTTTAATACTAACAATATTTTATGCAGGCGCTTCAAAAATTACTCAGCCCCCCTAAATAAATGGGGCTAAATTAAAATCATAATAATAATTACTACAGGTGCTATAGAGACTGCTTAGCCCTCATAAATAATTAAGAGCATGGCTAAGTATAGCTATGATGAATACTTTTCTTTTCATATAAACTGCTTGAATTTTTATTAGGATAACCTTGCAGGGGAGTCTAGAATTTATTATTTTCCATTAATGTAATTGTTTGTAATATTGGTGAGAGTTATGAAAGTATCTTTGAGTTGAGATATCTTTATCCAGCTCGAATTCCAAAATAAAAATGCATCCTCAAAAGGGAGAGCCTTCTTCTATTTGGAAGATCGAGTTTGGATGGCTTTTAGATATCCAAAGAGAAAATGCAATACCCCTCTGAGGGGGATTATCTCTTCGTTTGGATATTCAAGCTATGACAAATCCAAGGAGTTCAAGGAGTCCAAGGAGTCCAAGGAGTCTAAGGAGTCTAAGGAGAAGAAATCCAAGAAGAGAAAACTGAAGAGCTGAAGACCCAATATCCCACTCAAAGTCATTTGTGTCAGTCCTACACTTCGAAATCTTAGTTGTTGGCAGTGGTGCTCAGCCACTTTATTTTCTAACAACCCTAGTTTGTAATTAAAGGCAGTTGGCCTATGAATATTTATTATTTAGTTTGATTATGTTAATGTGTTTTATTTGTGATGTGTGCCTCTAGGGTTGCTTACTTTTTCTTAGTTTATTGGCGACTTGTATGCCACTTTTATTTTAGCTTGGATTTTGTTAGGCTCTCTAAGGACTAAAAATTATTTCTACTCATAACTAAAATTTAATATTAAAAGTTTAAATAATTTAGAAACCTAACGATCTAAAGAACTGTCAGAATCATTTGGGTCGCATACATAATGTTGCATTCCTCTCTCTCCTTCTAATAATACACCTCCCTGCCTGCGTGTAAAGTCTGGATAATCTGGCCTATAAGGATGAAGTATCATACCTGGGGAGGCCCAATCTTTCTAAAAAATTATTTTTATAAGCCTTCTTTTAAAGTCTTATGCATACATGATTTGGATATATCAACTAGAAAGTATTGCATTAGAAACTAACTAAATTAAAATTTTAATTGCATTAGCTCTAGGAGCATTCACATTATATAAGTACAAGGCCACTTAGGAGCTCTCTAGACATCAGCCTTAACTTCCAAAAACTAATTCATCCATCTATATTTTATAAATGATTAGGCATTATGGTTTTAAATCGATTAGGTGGTTAGCTGGCTCCCCAATCCAGGTCGGGGTAAGTCCAGGTTTTACACTGCATTAGTTAAGACATAAGTGTTAGTGTTATATGTAGAACACTAAACCCAAGTTAGATTTAGGATTCAAGGCTACTATATTTAGACTCGTAGTATGCCTAAATAGTGGATAAGTCTCTTCTCTTCAAGGACTATAAATCCTATTTAACTACGTCACATAGATGACGCCACCTCCATCCTTATCTCATGTATGTGTTGAGTGCTTGATTTTTTTCTCCAATTTTCTCCCTAGTACCTTAGTCCCTTTAAATGCTGGTATAAACTGTGCATGTTGACTAAGCCAATTGGACATTTCTTCCTTTTGATTAGGATTTCATAGTCTCCACACTTGTGTCAATCCCATCTAAAAGGATAATATAAGATCCTTAATCAAGAGTTTTCTTGGGCTATAGCCTGAGATGTAAATAACCACGAGGGCTTGTGCCTGTGGGAAACTAAATTCTACATCTAATAAACCCCATTCGAGCTGATATATCGGGTGGGGGAAACCTATTATTTTGATCAGGTCGTGTATATTACTACCTATCGGGGTGCGCTGGCTAGAGTCGCTATCCTCAATGGTTAGTTATATACACGATCTAATCTGCCCTCCCATTGGCCCATTTGCAAGGAGCGTGGAGGCATGCGATCGTCTATATCCATCGGGGTAGGTGCGGTCGTGTACCCCTCTATAATCCTGTAGCTGTAGTGGTGTCCTTTCGGAGGTCCATAAAATGGTTTTCAAATTTCCTATCATACCTATGCCAACCACTCTCTTAGTGGTGTTATCTCCTACTGTGACCCTGCCTCCATTCTTGACTTCCAACGATATGAATTGTGTAGTGTCTCTAGTTATATGCTTTGAGCAACTACTGCCTAGGTACCAAATGCTCTCACAAGACCTTGTATGAGAGTGATCCTATAAAATTATCAAATGTTAGACTTGGGAATCCAAACTAGTTTGGGTTTATCTTTTAGAAATTTAAAAACAGATGCATGTATGATATATCTAGGTATATGTATCTTAGGTCTCCATATAAAATGAGTTTTTCTATCTAAAGTACAAGTGTGAGAGATATGTCCAATCAATCCACAACAATAACATCTAACTCCATCAAATATATTTCTCAATCTTCTATAACTGTTCTGATTCTTCCTTGGTTGTATAAATTTTAGATACAAAATAGGATTTGTAAAATCTTCAAGTGTTGGGGTTATCCTATTTTTCTCGAGAGCTTTTATTTTCAATCTAAAAAATGTATTCATATCTTCTAGAGTATTCTTACTATAGTTCAAACGATATTTTTCAATCTCTGATTCATCCTTAAAATCTTTAAATTCTTTTTCAATTTAAGCATATCATGTTTTCAAAATCTCATTTTTCTTATTCAAATCATCAAACTCATCAAGTAGACTCATGTGGTTGTTATCAATTAATGCTTGATTTTTTCTAGGATTTCATGTTCTCTTTGCAATTCTTATAACTCTATGTTAGGACTAGCATGCATTTTTTTAACTTCCTATATGCTTCATGTATTCTTTTAGAAACTTCTAAAAGTTTAGCATAGGTCAAGTCACATACCTCTTCTTGATCTAACTGATCAAGATTATCGACCATCAAGTACAAGTTGGTGACTTCCTCTTCCTTTTTAGTTTCTGACGAGTCTGAAGCTTAATCCGCCCAAAATGCTCTTTGGAATTTCTTCCTGCCCTTCTTCTCTTTTGGTTTCACCTCTACCTTCTCCTCGCTATGAGTGGCTTTAAGTTTTGGGCATTCTGACTTTACATGTCTAGGTTTTCTGCACTCATAATAAATTACATCATTTGAAACATTGACATTCTTATGCCATTTACCTTTATTCCGCTGTTGATGTTTCTTCAGCTTTCTCTTTAGAAAGTTTCTAAATTGCCTAGTCATTAAGGCAATATCATCCTCATCCTCAGGTTATGATAGATCACTCTTCAACTCTTCCACTTTTAGTGTTATGTTCTTCTTCTTTCCTAGCTCTCCTGCATCAATCTTTCTTTGTCTCACTCTTTGCTCGTTAGCAATTAGTGATCCAAGAATTTTATCAATAGAGTAAATATTTAAGTCCTTAGACTCTGTAATAGCAGTTATTTTTACAATAAGTAGTAGGCAAATAACAAAGAATCTTATTAACCATTTCAGCATTCGTTAATTTCCTACCAAGTGCATGCAAAGAAGTGACTATCTGAGTGAATCTTGTGTACATGTCATAAATAGATTCATTGGGTTTCATGCGAAATAATTCATAATCATGTAATAATATATTAAGTTTAGATTGCTTAACTTCGTTAGTCCCTTCATAAGTTATACAAAGTCTATCTCATATATTATTTCCACTTTTGCAAGTGGAAACTCGCATGTAATCTTCTGACTTAAGTGCACAAAAGAAAATGTTCAAACATTTAGCATTAAGTTGTGATAAGTTACGTTCTTCTACAGTCCAGTTTGCAAAGGGTGTTTCAACTCTATTACCATCAACTAATCTAGTTAGATGTGTATACCCTTCTTGAACTAAGATCCACATATGATAATTAAGTAACTGTAAAATGTAAACATGCGTGTTTTTCAAAAATCGAAAGGAATGTTATCAAATAAAGGAGGTCTAGTGATCGAATACCCTTCAGGCGTGTTCTGGTTTCCAAAAGTAGCTATGCTTGTTAATCAAAAAGTAGTCTAAACTTATAAATTTGAAATAATGCTCTGATACCACTTGTTGAAACTTATTGTTTCTAGAATAGGTTGTTAGACCTAAACTAATGTCCCAAGGCTAACTAAGAGGGGGGTGAATTAGTAATTTAAAAACTTGAACCCTTTCTTGGATTCTAAATTATGAAACCGATTAATAAACTTGAGCAAGTTGATTTTATATTTTTCAAAAAGGATTTTTTAACCACAGAAAAATTAACTTGTAGTAAAGTAAATAAGCAACGAAAATAAAAAGACATAAATGTTTATAATGGTTCGATTAAACACGACCTACATTCACTCTCTGAAGTCTCCAACTTCATGTATTGCACTATTACTAGAGTGACTCTCCTTTATCCCCCACAGCAAGGCGGAGAATCCTTTATAAAACTCTCTTTCACTAATCCCCAGAGCGGTAGAGAACCATCATCCTTTCACACCCTCCAAGTGTAGGCAGAGAACCTTCATCCTTTCACACCCTCCAAGTGTAGGCAGAGTACCTTCGTCTGTTCACACTCTCCAAGTGTAGGTAGAGAACCTTCGGCTGTTCACACTCTCCAAGTGTAGGTAGAGAACCTTTGTCTTTTCACACTATCCAAGTTGTCGGCAGAGAACCGAAACTTCTTGAAAGATCTTCACACGAGAAATCTAGAAATACGAGATAAAGAGTGAAGAAACACAAATCACACACAGAGATTCTTTCCTTTGAGAAACTTGTGAACCCTTCACCCTCCATTAGGAAGAAATCTCTCTCAAACACTCTCTCACACTCTCTCCTTCAATTGCCCTTTACCAATCACGAAGACCAAGTGACAAAAATATTAAGTGACAGTTTTTAGTGGACCTTTTATAGAAAAGATACAAAAAATCATCCATAAAAACTGAAATTTTCAAGTTTGACGTCCACAATCATCCCATAAGATCATATTTTTGTACGTACGAAGAGTACAAATACTATTGCGTGTGAACCATTATGACTTTATACGAAACTATTTTGTACCCGATCATCATTTGGTATGAACTGTGTTCATCTAGTACGAATAGAAGAATTTAAAAAAATGTAAGTACGAACCGTCAGAATGAAATGAACAAATACAAAATAGAGCCCTTCGTCTCGTTACGATTAAAAAGTATTGTCCATACAAACTTCGTTTGAGGATGGACCAGAGCCCATCATCCCGATATGAATGAAAAATATCGTCTGTATAAATAGTGTTTGAGGACGAACTAGAGGAGATCATCCCGATATGAATAAAAAAAATCATCAGTATGAATAGTGTTCGATGACAAACCAGAAGAGATCATTTTGGGACAAACAAAAAATATTGTCCGTATAAATAGTGTTCGACAAAAAACCAGAGGAGATCATCCCGGTACGAATGAAAAATATCGTCCATATGAATAGTGTTTGACGATGAAATAGACAAGATTGTCCTGTGACGAACAAAAAATATTGTCCATACGAACTTCATATTTGGTAAAAATAGAGGAGATCGTCGTAGGATGAACAAAAAATATCGTCCATACGATCTATACTTAGAAAAATTTTGGGTTATTTCTATTCACTCCCTTGCTCGTTAAGAAAAATAACTGACCAGATTATCCCGTACGAAGAAGGTTCATACTATACGATCAGTTAAAAATATGAATTTAAGACTCTCCCCCCAGTGTATGTGCTCAGTTACTCAATTACAATCACACTCTCTCAAACTCAATAAAATAAAAAATACGGACTTCAATTTACAATACACTCTAAACTGATCATGATTTTGAAGTCTTCAATAATCCGGAGTATGATTTTCCTGAAATGTTAATACACACAGGATCAAAATTAATTCTTCCAAAAATATGTTAGGAGAAATAATAATCAAAGTAATAATATTTGAAATCATAAAAAACATACAAGTTGTAAGAATATCAAACATCCAGAACTAAATTGCAACTATCTCAACAGAATGATCTTGTTGGTTACTAGTTTTTTTGTAGGTGGTTACGCTTGTGTATGGCAATAGAAATGGGACTAAATTAATAATCATTATAATTGTTATAGGTGCTTCAGTTGCTTATCCCCCAAATGAGTAAGAGCGTGGCAAAGTGTGATTTACTTTAGTGCATATATATAAACTACATAAGATGCATTTTATTTTTAAATTCTTAGAATAACCATTGTTGGAGAGTATATAATTTTATTTTTAATATTAATGTAATTTGTTTAAAAGTTAAGAGTTGTGATAGTTAGTCTTTGAGTTGGGATACATGTATCCAAAATTGGATTCTAAAAAGGAAAGGATGCCCTTCATGGGAATAATCCATTTCCATTTAGAAGCCCAATTTGGATAATTTTAATACCCAAAGGGAAAAGAATAACCTCCTACTCGGTGGAAGAGTTTTCTTTTTCATTTGGGGTATCTAGGTACAACGAATCCAAGAAGCTCGAAGTTGAGAAGAATGAAGAGTTGAAGATAGAGAGTATCTCACTCAAAGTCACTTACGTTTATTCTAGGAGTAGAATTCGGGTTTGTGGCTAGTGGTGCATGACCACTTTTAATTTATGTAATCTATAGATTGTAAAAAATAGACAGCTTGCCTATAAACATTTATTTAATTATTTTGATTATTTAATAAGTTTGATTTGATATGATTGCATATAGGGTTGAATGTTTTCTTAGTTTTTTTGGCAATTTGTATGTCGAGTTTTATTTTAGTTTGGATTTGATTGGAGGCTCATGAGAGTATGTATAAAAATTTTTCTACTTAAAATTAAAATAAAATTTTTAGGCCAACATAGAAGCTCTAACGATCTAAGAAGTAAGCTCGGGACCGATGGGAGTCAGCATAAGCATATTTTACCTTCATCTCCTTAGTAGGCATCTGACCGCCTGTGAGTTATGTCAAACCACCTAGCCTTTGAGGGTGCAAATCTGTTAAGGAGATGTTGTGCAATCTTTAGGAAAAAAATTAATTTTAAGCCTTCTTAAAAAATTGCTATATTTCATTTTATGCATTCAATCGAGTCGATCAGCCTGTATTATATTAGAAATCAAAAATTTTAATTGCATTTGAGTTAAGAATTTTCACCCCATATAAGTCAAGGGACCAAATAGGATCCGCTCTAGACGTTAATCCCAATTCTAAAAATCCTTAATTATAGCATCCCTAACACTCTTTCATAAAAATGACCGGACTCATAAATTTTAAATCGATTAGGTGGTTAGCTGGCTCTCAAATTCAGGCCGAAGTCTAGATTTTGCATATTATTAGTTAGGTTCATGCCAACTTCGTTCGGTACCTAAAATAGATTTAGGATTCATGGCAGATTTTAAATTATAAGACCCCAACCTCCGGGAATATGATCTCAAATTTATAATAACTTATTCAACTCAAATTAAAATTTATTTCAATGTAAAATTTAAAGCCCAACACTTTGATTAGGTTGGGACACTTCTAATTTATTTCAATATCTCTAAGTATCTTCTACCCCTCTTTATTTAACTACAAAAATAAGTGTTTAAAATTTGATCCATTCCCAATTCAAACTCCAAATTCACCCTTTGAAATCACTCTTAAAAAATCTCTAAATGAATTTTTTGTCATTATTTTAATTAAGAGTATTTATAGGATTCCTAGTTTCTTATGATGATGCATTATCAACCGAAAGTGTAAATACTTTATTCTCCAAACCCCATTCCTTAAGTGACTTGTAGAAAGTTTCAAAAATTTCCGTTGTTGTGTGTAGAGGAGATAAGTGAAGAAAACTTAATACACACTTCTGTAACTTCTAATTTGAGTCTACATAATGGCATGTGACTACCATATAAGATATTTGTTGGTTCTTTGACTTCCAAATGTCTATTGTAAAATAGATTCTATTTATGCTTTTTAATGCATTTTATAGTTTTTTTCTCCTTCTCATAAACTAGCAAAACATCACTACGGGCTATAGTTCTTGAGTATTTCAAAAAATAGGGAGACAGTGACTTTAAATAAGATTAAAACTAAACTCTTATACAACAGAAAATGTATTTTCATTGGTCAAAATGTAGTGTGCTATACTCTTTCTAACTTTAGAATTATCATAAGAGAAGGTTGTCAAACTAGCACTCTCTTGTGAGTTGTCAGCAGCAGAATCAATGTCCTTTGGTTGAAAATGAAGTACTTTTTTAGTTTCTTATGAAACAAATCCTAGCTGCACAACGATCTAGATGACGTCTAAATTGTGTTGTCGACCCTGTACTTTCTATTGAAAGGCCCTTCTTACAATGAATGTACTTCTCTTTCTTCTGGTCATTAGCAAGTTTCACTTCCTTAAACTCATCCCAAATAGATGAAGTCTTCTTTCTTTTTTTTTATTGTAATCAGATTTGTATATTCATTATGCTTACTTGTACCTAAAGCATGTTCTTCTACACCCTTATTTTCCTCTACCACAACATCAGTTTTAGTCAAAACAATATTTGCTTCTACACAATCAGATGGTATTTCATCAACTGTCTCCAAAATTATTTATTCACTAATTTTATCTTCAACATTTGGTTCGGACGACATTTAGATGGCTAAAGTGTGAATGAATGCAATCAATACTTGTGGTTAAAAAAAATACATTAAGAGTTGGGAATGAAAATAAGAAAACCTAAGGTGGCATGCATAGAAGTTCTTCAAAACTATTTACAAAGAATAAATTGAACACAATAAGATATACCAATTAGGATTCAAAGATTTAATTAGAACACCACAAAATTTTGAGCTCTTAAATCTGTATAAGAATTCAACTGCACTTTTCAATGCATTCTAGAGTAAAGAGAAAAAAAATCTATCTCTTAAATCGGTATTCATTCAAGGTAATTTCAGGAAACCTAGCAAACAATTGTTTACTTCTCACCACAATCAGATTATGGTACTCTAGTAGTAGAAATTTCAAAGACAATAATAAAGGTAATAAAGAAACTTCTCGCTGCAATCAACTTCTCACCACAATCAGATTATGGTTCTTAAAAAGAATGTTTTTAGTTTTATGGTTAACTTATCTCTATATAAGTCAAAAAGATATGAGAATTGAGCAAGTAATTCAAAATCCATGCTAGTGCTGTAAATTTTCTAACCATGACAAGAACCTCATTAGTCTTAGAGGATTAAAGTATTCCAATCAATTCAAGCATATAGAGCAAACTCACGGTTCATGATTCTATGCAATGCAAAGCTTAACATGATGATAAGCTACAAACCCATAGATAAATTAAGTTCACAAGATAGTAAGTTGTTTGCAGTTTTGCACACTATGGAATTTCTACTAGAGAGTACAAGGATATAGGCAAAAACCCTAATTAGGGCATCCTCATTAAAGCAGCCGTCATTATGCAAAACACATCGTCCTGGACAATTTTGTATTGGCCACGATGATAGGCTCAATTCAGAAAAAATCTGCCGCCAGATCTATTTAGGAATTACTTATTTTTGGACATCGTCCAGGTGGATCGTCCAGGACTATAAAATATCGTCCAAGATGATCCAGGATAATTTTTCTAAAATTTCTCTGGAATTTAAGAAAAGCAATTATGACTTGATTGCACGATCAAATCGTCTAGGCCGATACGCTGGATGATTAGACATCAGATAGTTATTTTTCAGGGCGATGTTCAGGACGATATTCAACGATTTGTTCTCATCATCCAGGATGATATCTTATCGTCCTGGATGATATGAACAAACTTCTTCTGATCGTCTCAAATCATCCCGGCTGATTGGGCTTAAATTGTACTGATCATACAAGACGATATACCTATCATCCTAGACGATTATGTCGGCAACTTTCATTAATGAGCTCCTTTTAAGATCTTCTATTTAAGCTATGACATGACACTTTGTAAGTGTCTTTGGCAGCCATTTTAGCTTCATTCTTTTGGGAGAAACTTGAAGAGAGAGTTTGAAAGGGAGAGAGGAAAGGGTGGAGTTTGAGAGAGGGAGAAAATCCTGTAAGGGGGGACTCAAGGGAGTGTGGAGGGGGTTTCACACGGTTGCTCCGGCAAGCTCGCACTTGAATACCGTCAGATTCAAGGCTTATCTCGAGGGAAGTTCACCAAAGAAGAAGATCTCTATGGTGTCAAAGGACCTAGCAACTCCGCCGCACCAGGGAAGGTGGAAGTGATTTTGTAAGGGCTTCTCCGCCTAGTTGTGGGGGCTAAAGGAGAGAGACTTAGTTTAGTGTATTACTTGGAGGGTGCCTCCAAGGAGTGGACGTAGGTCAAGGTTTGACCAAATCACTATAAACCCTTGTGTTCTTTTTACTGCTTTCGCACTTTAATTTTTCGCACTTATTTTTCTGTGGTGATTTTGGTTTGTGATATTTCTTTTTGTTTAAAGATTTTAAAAAAAAATCAATTCACCCCCCTCTTGGTTAGTTTTGGGTCAATTCATAAGGGCCTAATATCCCTAATGAACTTTCAAGTGGTATCAGAGCACTTTCTAGTGTCATCTAAGCACTTTTAAGTGGTATCAGAGTAGTATTCATAAAATAAGTTTTTAAAAGCTTTTAAATTTTTGATCCATGGCTAACTTTTCTAATCGTAATATTACAGAAGGATATTCAATCAGCAGATCACCTTTATTTGAAAATATTACTTTTAATTTTTGGAAAACTCACATGTCTACTTTCTTTCAATTGATTGATTTTCGCATGTGGCATATGATTTTAACTAGTTATTCTTCACCGTCACATGTTATAGATGGAGTTAAAATTGATATTCCTTTTAATCAATGGAATAGGGAAGAACAACTCAATGCTTAATTGAATGTAAAATTATTAAATTGCTTTTTATGTGCTTTAAATTCTAAAAATTTTATGTTAGTATCCACGTGCAATATTGGTAAGGAAGTTTGGGATAAATTACACACCATATACGAAGGCACTAGTGAAATCAAGCAATCCAAGTTGAATATGTTAATGTATGATTTTGAACTATTTTCCATGAAACCTTATGAGACAATCTTAAACATGTATACTAGGTTTATTCAAATTATAACATCATTGCATACTTTAGGAAAAGAATTTTCAAATTTTGAAAAGTTAACAAAATTCTTCATTGTCTACTAGATAAGTTTGATGCTAAAATTGTTGCTATTTGTGAATCAAAAGATTTGAATGAATATTCTATAGTTAATTTGATTGACTCACTCATTGCCTATGAATAAAGTTTGGGTCAAAGACTTGTGGATGCAGGTGAAACGATTATTCTAAAAGCTGAAGATATAGAAAAAGATAGCTTAGTTGGTGACAAATGCAATGACTTGTCAAGAAAATCAAAAAGCTCACCAAAGCATAAGCATAAAAAAAAAGGAATAAAGGTAAAAATGATAAGGATGTTAATATTTCTTCTGACGTTATTTGCTTTCGATGTAGGAAACCTCGACATATGAAAAATCAATGCCCTAATTTAATAATTCTTCCTACGAAAGAAAAGGGTAACGCAAAGCAAATTTTAAACTAGGAAAATGATGAAAAGCAAAAAAATCTCCTAAGCAGAGCTGGTTTCTGAAGCATCAGACCGGGAGAAAGATAATGGTTAAAAGCCTTGTTTGTGTGTTTGTGTTATGTTTTGTTTTTAGTTATTTTCTTTTTTGTTTATTTATTTTGTTTCGATCTTTATTTTGTGTTTTTCTTTTTGTTTATTCTTTGAATTTTTTTGTTTCGTGAAATTTTTTTTCTGATCAACAAACACATTCACTTTTCTAAAAATGAAAAGTCTACTTCCTGTTTTTTCTTGAAATCTTTGGTAAGTTGTGATTGACTTCTCTAAAACAGTTAGAGGTAGGGAACTCATGATTTTGTTTCTCTTTCTCTTTTCTTAAAGAGGTTATTTTACTTTTGATTCAAAATCTTTATCATATTTTAAATTAGATTTTGAAACTGATTTTTTTTTCATCTCCCTACATTTTTTCTATCGCATAGAAATCTTTTGCAAGATTGTTGAATTCACCTTAAAATTTTCTTAATCAAGTTGTTCGTATTGTCAATAATTTGAGTTTACTTTAATTTTAAAAATATAAGAAAGAAAGCATATTTTTTGAAAATAATAATAAAAAAAGTGACCAATGATGTCAAACCAAAAGATGCACAATGACGTCAAATTAAAAAAAAAATACACAAAGTGTATTAAAAATCAAAAGATGCTCAAAGAGCCATTTAAGTGATAAAGGGCATAAAATTAGCCAAAAAATATACTTATTTTTTCTTATACTACTAAAAGCCTAAGAAAATCCTTGATATGTTCGAAACTTGAACTTGAAAATCTTGGTTCCTTATTCAGCAATTCGTGCATTGATCTTCTATTAGATATGTTTTGTGAAAGGAGTTTTGAAAAATTAATGTTTCTTTTTCTAATTAATTCCTTAATTTAGATATTGAATTAAAAAGTTTATGAGCCTTTTAAACAACTTGAGTTTGGATTATCAAATTATGAATTTCTATTCTTTTCTAAGCTATGCGTTGTCAATCCAATTCTACTAAGTTTTTTATTAAAACCAAGAGGTAACTTTCTCATTTTAAAAATATTTGTTTTTTTACTAGATCAGGGAACATTTTTGTCTTTTGTTCGTTTTGTTTTTTATTTGTGCTTCCTCTCTTTTTGATAATGTCAAAGAGGGAGAACGTACTATTGAATTTGTATCATTTTTCTTTAAAAAAAATTTAAAACAACAAAAATATTTTTATCTCCCCTATTTTTTAAAGTGTTATTCTAGTGTGGGGGAGATTAGAAAAAAATATTCCTTTTTGCAAATTCAAATTGAAATGTTTGTCATCATCAAAAAGGGAGAGATTGTTACGGATCTATGGCTTATGATTTTGATGATAGCAAACATTTTTTTTTCTCTACAACTGCCTTATTTACTAACATTTCAGGTTCACATGATCGGACTGCAATTTGAAATCAACTCAAGATTGGGTAGACTAGGTTTGAGCCAGTTTGTACACTTTTTCCTTTCTTGAGTTTATTGTATTTGGTGTAGCTCCGGATGCTTTGTAACTTGAAAGATTTTCTGACTGTTTCCTAGAATTTACTATTTTTGGTAACATCGTCTTGGACGATTTTATATCATTCTGGACGATTGGTTCAAAAGAAAAATCCTAATTAGGGCATCCTCATTAAAGCAGTCGTTATTATGCAAAACACATGGTTCTAGACAATTTTGTATCGGCCACGATGATAGGCTCAATTCAAAAAGAATTTGCCGCCAGATCTATTTAGGAATTACTTATTTTTGGACATCGTTCAGGTGAATCGTCCAGGACGATCCAAGAAAATTTTTTCAAAATTTCTCTAGAATTTAAGGAAAATAATTATGACTTGATTGCATGATCAAATCGTCCTAGACGATCTCAAAATTGTCCAGCCCGATATGTTGGACAATTGGACATTAGATAGCTGTTTTTCAAGGCAATATTCAGAACGATATTCCATGATTTGTTCTCATCATCCAGGACGATATATTATCATCCTGGACGATATGAACAAACTTCTTCTGATAATCTCAAATTATCTCAACTGATTGGGCTTAAATTGTACTGATCGTACATGACGATATACCTATTATCCTAGACGATAATGTCAGCAACTTGCAATAATGAGCTCCTTTTGAGATCTTCTATTTAAGCTATGACATGCCACTTTGTAAGTGTCTTTGGTAGCCATTGTAGCTTCGTTCTTTTGGGGAAAACTTGAAGAGAGAGCTTGAAAGGGAGTGAGGAAAGAGTGGAGTTTGAGAGAGGGAGAAGATCTTGTGAGGGGGGACTTAAGGGAGTGTGGAGGGGGTTTCACACGGTTGCTCCGGCAAGCTCGCACCTGAATACCGTTATATTCAAGGCTTGTCTCGAGGGAAGTTCACCAAAGAAGAAGTTCTCTTTGGTGTCAAAGGACCCAGTGACTCCGCTGCACTAGGGAAGGTGGAAATGATTTTGTAAGGGCTTCTCCGCCTAGCTGTGGGGGCTAAAAAAGAGACACTTAGTTTTGTACAATACTTGGAGGGTGCCTCCAAGGAGTGGACGTAGGTCAAGGTTTGACCGAACCACTATAAACCCTTGTATTCTTTTTACTGCTTCCGCACTTTAATTTTCTGCACTTATTTTTCCATGGTGATTTTGGTTTGTGATATTTCTTTTTGTTTAAAGATTTTTAAAAAATACCAATTCACCCCCCTCTTAGTTAGCCTTGGGCCAGTTCATAAGGGCCTAACATCCCTAACGAACTTTCAAATTACATCGTAGGAAACTAGAGTTTCCTACGAATACTCTCGATTAAAATAGTGGTAAAAAATTTATTTAAGCAAATATTGATATAAAAAGAGTTAAGGGTTGGAATTTTCAATCAGGATTGGATCAAATTTGAACACTTATTTCTGGAGTCAAAGGAGGAATGGTAGGAGGTGTTTTAAGATTCTGAATTACTTCAAAAAAATGCCTCAGCCTATCCTAAGTGTTGGCTTTGAATTTGATTGAAAGTGATTTAAGTTCAATGATCAATTTTATTAGAAAGTTGGGATTCAGTTCCCGAAGGTTGAGGTCTTATAGCCCGAGCCTGCCTCGGAATGTAAGTCTAAGTTGGGTACTCAAAATCAGTGACCCGAACCTAGCTAATGCAGTACAAATCTGGACTTATTTCGGCCTGGACTGGGGAGCCAGCTAAACCACCTAAGCGCTTTAAAAATATGTACTCGGTCAATTAATGTAGAGTGGTAGGGACATTAATTAGAATAAGTTTGAGGAGTTGGGATCGACATCTAGAGCAGATCCTAATTGACCCCTTAGATTTATGTTGGGTATTTGATGCTTAAGCTAACACAATTAAAGATTTAAAGATTTTTAAATTTATAGCTAATGCGATGCATGCTAATCAACTCAATTAAATGATTCAATTTGAATTAAGATTTTTGAAATGAGAACTCCCGGCGGTCCCGGGCTTACTTCTTAAATTCGTTAAAGTTTCTATATGAGCTTAAAATTTTTAATTTGATTTAATAGAAAAATTTTGGCAAGTCCTTACGAGCCTACGATTGGGTTCCAGGCTAAATCAAAATCGACATGCAAGGTCGCAAAAAAAACTACAAAAAGCAAGCAATCCTATATCTTAATCAACATCAAATATTAATCAAATCAATTAAATTAATATTCAAACATAAAGTCCATAGGCAAGTGCCTTTAATATTACATCTCAGAATTATAGAAAAGTAAAGTGGCCGAACACCACTGACAATAACCCGAATTTCTAATCCTAAGACTCAACTGACTTTGAGATTTGGGATTCTTCTCATTATCCACTTCTTCATCTTCTCACGAACATCTTGATTCATCGGTTCTGGATATCCAAATGAAAAGAAACTCCCCCTTGAACGGGGTGTTATCTTTCCCCTTTGGATATTTAAAAAAGTATCCTAACTTGATCTTCCAAATGGAAGAAGACTCTCCCCTTTAGGGGTATCTTCTCCTATTTGGAATTCAAGTTGGATATTAATATCTCAAACTCAAATCACTTTGAATATATTACAACCATTATATAATCAAATTACATTTGAAAAGATAAAATTCTAGACTCGATCATACAGGATTATCCTAATAATGAACAGTTATATATAATCCCAAGCAGTTAATATTTGATCTCAAGCAGTTGATATATTTGAAATTTAAATGCTCAATAAAGTGCAGTAAATAAATAAACAATCAATCAATTCTAAGCTAGTAAACAGCACGTAGTGAAAGCTCGAAAATCCGGCACATAACAGAAAAGTAAATACTGGACTATCCTAAAACTAAAGTTGGTTGTCCTAGCAAACCATCTAAAGTGTGTGAGGTAGGTCATGTGGTTTGGATAAGTCCTATGGAAGGTAATTTGTTAAAGTTGTTTGAAGTTCTAGTTGGTTGAAAGGCTTAAGGGAAGATTTAAATTTGAGTTTAAGTATTAATGATTTGAAATTGATTTTGAGGTTGATTAATGATTTCTTGAGTTTTAGGATAATTTTTAAATTTTAGGAATTTTCTAGATTATTTTAATCATTTAATTAAGGGGTTGAAAGTTAACTTTTTGATTAAAAGTTTTTTCTAGAAAATTAATATTTTATTAAAATATTAGACCTTAATATGATCAGTTAGACTATAAGTATGCAGAAATTGGATTTTTCTAGATTTAGTTATGAAGGTTTTAAGTTTTGATCAGATTTTAACTTAAGGTTAGCCGTTTTGTTGACTTTTTATTTTGACAGATTTTGGAAGGTTTCAAAATTTTAAGAAATACTAGACTTAATTTTGAGTTGAATGCAATTGATTTTGACCGATTTAGAGTTTTCTAGAATTAGTAATAAATTTTTAAAGTTTGATGTATTTATTGAATTATTAAAATTGTTTAATTAGAAGGGTTTTCTTGATTTGAGTCCAAATGAACTCCCAACTCCTTGAAATTAACTCCAAAGGTCAGGAATGACCTAAGAAGAGATTCTCAAGTGTTTGGGAATTTTCTAGAATTTTTTTTCTATTTTTAATTAATTAAATTAATTAAATATTCAAATTCACTTGAAATTAAATTAAGTCCATATTTACTATCAACTCAAATTGGTTTTATTTTTCATTAGCTAAGGGTTTTATTCTGGCCAGTTTGAAGGGTTGTTTGCATTTTTTAGATTTAAATTTGATTTATTAGAAGTTTTAGAATTTTTAATGCTTAATTAAGGGGTTAATTTTGACTAGTTTAATTTTCTGACTTAATGAACTCCAAATTTAATGAGATTTGAACCTAAGATTTATAATATCACTAAGTTTAATGTTCTCAAGTTTCACACTTATTCAATGTGTGTAGGATTTCCTAGGATTTTTATAAGTTGACTAGACCTTATCCTTAATTATTTTTCCTAGGTGCCTCTACTATTCAAATTGGCTTGCAACTTGGTGTATCTAACCCTACCATATATGTATTCACAACAAAGAAGTCTCACAGCAAAATCCAAAAAACCTAGAAAGTTATGAATTTTTAAAATGTAGGGTCCAAAATGGACCCGTTTCCTTAAAAATTCACATTACAGAAATCCATAGGGTATTTGACCCTAGAAAAATCACTGAACATGCTTAAGATACCCAATAATCTTCCACCAAAATTTGGACTCTAGTTAACCACTGGATTGTGAGAAAATTGCAAAAAAAGAAATTCAAATAAACTCAAATATCTCACAATAAAGAAGTCAAATCAATTTAATTTTAATTTTAATAAATACTACATTACATTATCTTTCCAATGAGCCTAAGAAGATCTAATTTGGTGGAAAATTTGATTTTCTATGAATTTTAGAAGATCTAGGCATTTTTTTGATTTTTTTAATCCATTTTTGGTCAAATCGGCCGCCGAAATGGCAGCGGCGAATGAAAGCGCGACATGTGACATAGTGGGACCCTCCACTTAAATGAGTTAGCTGATCCAGCCGCGGGATGAAGCGATGTGGCCATTTTTGGGCTAGAGGAAATACTCAATGAAATGCCCAGAGCTATTGAAATAAAGAACTTCAAATGCCCATATCTTTCAAAATACTTAACAAAATTGCACAAAATTTGAACCGTAGCTAGAGAAAAATATGATCTAACAATGCCTAGAGTTTAGAGGCTCCATGCATTGTAGATTTGCTACGATTTCAAATTAAAATTTAAACTTCAAATGGGCATAACTTACTATCCAAATGTCAGATTTTCGTCTTCTTGGTCTTGTTGGAAAGCTGCTAAGATCCTCTTCAACTTTATAGAAGAGCTCAGGAACTGGATCTGACTAGATTTGAAGTTATTCTTGAATCACCTGATTCTTTCTCTAGATTCATCTCTCTTCACCAAACAAAACCTTGGAGGCTAGATTTTGGTAGGGGAAGGCTTGGAAGGGCTAGGGGAATGCCTGGATAAGGTTTTTGAAAGTTTTTTAGAGGCTGGAATAGCTTTGGATGATATCAATTGAGTGAGAGAGGGCTTAAGGTTAAATTCCATGTCATTAGGATATTTTCCCTATTCAAGCTATCCTGATGCATTTGAATGGCTGAGATTGACTACATGAGCTCCTAAATGATTGACAAGCATCCATGATGTTGGTGGGAGCAGGGAATCAAAAGGATAAAAGGACATAAGGTATAAAATCTATTTTTATCCTTTGGGGCACATGGCTTGATCAAGAGCCATTTGATCTTGATCAAATGGTTGAGAATAAACCTAAGAGGGTTCTAGAGCCTGAACAAATAGCTGGAGAGGCTTAGGCATAGAGAGGATTAGATTAAGATGGGTTTTGACCATCTTTGACCCTCTTTGACAACTCTTAATGTTCATGTTGATTGTTTGACCAGTCAACATGCCACATAGGATGGTAAGGATTCATGAAAGAATGCCTTAAAATGATTTGGAAGGGTCTTAATGACTTAGGATCAAATGGTTGAAATTTGGAAGAATTTTTTTAAGGTGATTTGACCAAAATTAGTGCATTGACTTGGTCAACTTTAACTGGATTTGATTGGCCAAGGTTCGAGGCATGATTGGGCCATAAGTAGGAGTTGATTTGAAGCTTATAAAGGGTTTGATATGTTAAATGGGTAGAAATAACCCATTTAAAGCCTTAAGGTGCATTCGGGTCAATCTAGGTTGACTGGGTCAACCAGGTTGACCCAGGGGATGAGTCTGGGTTGGAGAGGTTTGATTAGATATTTGGAGTCTGTTGGAGGTGGTCCTAAGGTCTGGGGAAGTCAAATCAGTCAAAATACCTATTTTGACCATTAAGGGCCTGGTTGGTCAACTTGGGTTGACTTGGTCAACTAGGTTGACCCAGGGTCAGGGATTGGGTCTGACATGTTTGGTTTGATATTTGAAACTTGTTGGAAATGGTTTTAAATAATTTGGAGGTCATTTGGTTTGAAATGGGTATATGAGTCCCCTAGGGGTATTTTGGTTAAAAAGGTCAAATTGGTCGACCAGGTTTGACCAGTGTTAGGGCATGAGTCCAATGTATTCCTAATGGTGATTAGGATGCATTAGAAGAGGTTTTGGGGTTTGAATTAAAAGGTCATATTGAAGTCTAAAGAAAACTTCAATATTGGCCTTAAAGGGCATTTTGGTCATTTTGACCCTTGGTCAACTAGGGGTCAAGATGGGTCTACCAAAGTGTAGTTTAATGTTCAATAGGTCGGGATTAAGAGTTTAGAAGTGATTGGAGGCTTTATAAAAAGCTCCAAGGTCATGATCTATTATGTGGCAGGTCCAGTGGCATAGGCTGTAAATATTTGAAGGTTTTATAGCCTCTGGATTTTAATTTAGTTTCTAAGGTTAGAGACCTCAGAATGGGATCAAATTTGGAGGATTACCTCTAGAGATATGTTTTATCACTTTGCAAGTGATAGACTTTGAATCAGAAGCCATTTGACTGGGTTTTGAAGTGTTTGAAAAATCCCTGGAAAAGGCCTTTAGGATAAGGTCTTTGGACTTAGGATTTGAGTCTGGATTTTTAAATTTGATCTAGATTTTGAGTTTGGATGATTGGATTTGAATTATACATATCATTTATGATTATTTGGATGCTCATAAGTGATAGGATAGGGTCAGGCTAGATCAAAGGTAGGATCTAGGTTTGAACTTGATATTGAGATCTGGATAGGTTTAAAGTCTAGATAAGTTTATAAGTCTGGATTTGATTTGAAAATTTAAATTGACTTGAGATTTGAATTAGAGCCTAGAGTCTAGAAGGATCCTAGGACCTATAGTGGATCCTAAGGTCTGGATTCTTGGAGGATCATAGAGTCTAGATTAGTTTGGAGATTAAATTGATCTAGGGTCAGGATTAATCTGGAGTTTGGGTGGGTCCCTAGTGACCTCATACAAAAATGAGGTCAACAATAACTTGAGCATCGGAGGTATGACGCCAAGAGACGGTGCGATAGGTGCTCACTAACGGGAAGGACCTTGCATTCTACCTCACGAACGAACCAAATAGACCAGATCTTCAGTTCATGTATACATTTATTTACTTGCTTAGGACCTCCTGTTTACTTTTCGCCCGGTCCGAAATTCCTGCTCACTCAGCAATCCACCAGTTGAGGCGCGGAATGAATTCACAAATTTTAAATAGTCTACCTTTTAATCGAGCCGGCTCGTCGAGCACTCGAGTCGCACATGTCTTGACTCAAACTTAAGCTCGATAATACAACGAGCTCGATACTCAAAAAGCTCTACTCGCGAGCTTGTTAACGAATCGAGCTCGAGTCAGCTTACGAGTCGGCTTGACTCAGTTGCACCCCTAGTGGTGACTAATTGACAATAGTCAAGTAATGATGTTCGGGTGATAATAATCCGATGATGATTGTTGGACAATAGTGAATAAATTGTAATTGTCCAGTGATAATGTTCAAACGATAATGGTTGGATGATGGAAATTGTACAACATTGATTAGTTGATGACAATTAAGTAATAGAGACTAGAGGAAGGTAATCAATAAACAAAAATCGTTGTCGGTGATCTTCAGTGGCGAATGTCAGGTAAAACTTTAGAGTTTTTCATATATTTAATCTCTTTCCAAACTCAAGCCCAAATCTCTTTAATGTAAAGAAAGATGGTATTTTAATAGTATTTTTTTAGTGTCATTTTCATAATTTAAATAAATTTCAAAAGACTCCATTGGATGGCTCATATTAGATTATTTTATTATAGATAACTCATTTAGCATTTAAGTGCATTAATAACATCAAAATCAAGTGACTTTGGGCTTGTTGGATTTGGCTTGTCGAGCTATGTGATTTGATTACAAGCAGACAAATTTTGGAGATAATATGATCCTTCAATTAATATTTTGAAGTTTTATATTTAAAGTATTTGATTTGGGCTCATAAGAACTCAAATATGTCACTTTTAATGTTGTTGGGGTTCACTTATCAAAATGCTTAGTTTGATCGCAAGTTTATTATAACCAGAGTTCCAATAATTATGAATTTAATTCCAAAATTTTTTAATATTAATATTGCATTAATATCCATGCTAGATTTGTTTTAGATGTATCAGCCTCTGAAAATGATTTTTATTACCATTAATTTATATTCAATTTTTACGAATCTTATGTTTTTTTTTATTTCAATTTCTAAAAAAATATAATGTTTTTATTAAAATTTGATAAAATAAATTTCAAAACCATTAAATTTATTTAAAAATAATTAAAATATAAAATTTAATTGATTGATATTTTTATAACCTCACAAAATTGATTTCATAATTAGAAAATTCATTAAAATTTATTGATCCGAAATTCTTCATATTAAATAAGTTTAATATCCACAAAATCTCGAAGAACCTTTATGCTGCTTCTTACCAAATCTGGAACATCTCCCGAAAGTCAATTACCCTCTCCTCCCTGTGCTATATTAATTATAAATTTACTTCTTGCGCTCGCTCCCATCTTTCCTTCCAGCCGAAGTAACAGAGCACGATACTTAGTTTCCTTTGGGCCGAAATAACAGCAAAACCCTAGCGGATTAAGGTATAGAAGCAGTAGTAGCGGCGAAAGCTTCCTATAGACCCCGATGGCGGAGCCGGAAAGGTTTTTGTAAGAGCTTTTTTATTCTCTTTGTTTCTTTTCCAGCACACACACAGATATAAAGAGAGGGTGCGTCATTCACTACAGACACTAATATTTTTACGTGGAAAACCTCTGAAAAAGAGGGGAAAACTACGGGGCCTAACCTAGTTTGAATGAATCCACTAGTATTGCAGTTGCTTACAATTGAGGCTCTTCCTTGGGGGAAGGCCTTAGCTTGATGTACATCTTATAGAGTACATTACATGATGAGAATATAAAGAATCATTATTGATGTGTTTGTTTAGTTGAAGGACTGTAGTCGGTGGGCGACTTAAGTCAGAAGGTCCGTAGTCAGTGGGCGACGGAGGTATTCAGACAAAACTCCGACGTCACTTGGAGGTCGGGCAGAATTTCAGTGTCACTTGGAGGTCGGGCATAATTCCGCCGTCATTTGGAGGTTGGGCGGAATTTCGGGGTCACTTGGAGGTCGAGTGTGTAAAACCCCCTCCGAAGCTGATTTTTTTTAGTGCAGTTATTCCGGACGATCTGACTTTAGTCCCGGACGAACTGAAGAAAATTGTGAAGAATCTGTCAATTTCGTCTGGACGAACCTGGAAGGGTCGGGACGATCTGTCTGGACGAAATTTGTCCAGAGAGCAAGTCGTCCGGACACTATTTAATTTCGTCTGGACGAAATTCTGTCAGAGGGCAAATCGTCCCGGGACGAAATTGGATCATCCGGGACGATCAGTGTTAATAAATATTCGATAGAGATATTTTTGGAATCATTTGAAGAGAGAAAAAGAGAAATCAGGAGAGAGAAAGAGGAGGAAAGAAAGAAAAAGCTTGGTTTCGAAGGCCGCGGAGCGATTTTCTTCCGTCGTCGTTGTTAGAAGATTTGTTCGTCTTGCAGTAAGGACTCCGAATCCTATTTCTATTTTTGAAGATTTTGAGTTTTGATATTTTTGTGCTCAGATTTGTATTTTCGTCACCGAAAAACGCGCATAATTTTGTATTGACGAAAGTTTTATCGCACAACTTTTGATATATTTCTGAGATGATTATTATGCACGATTTGAGTATTTTCTGTAAAGTTTCTACCAGTTATTTTGAGTTCTGTGCGATTTTTATCGAATAGAAAATTATTTGGTTGTTGAAAACTAGTGCTTCAGTACAAATAAAGCTTTGTAATGTTATTTTCTTCGATTTCTGGTAATTTGGTAAATTTCTAAATCTGTGATTTCTGTGTATATTCCGTGTACTGCCGTTATGCCGTCGATTTCTCGTACGACTTCTGATTTTCTGAATTGATGATTTGAATGATTGAATATGCATACGAATGTGGATATATGATTGAAATACTATTATATTACTGAAAGACAAGTGAAGACTGGTTGAACCGTTGATTGGAGATGATACCTGTACAGGATGGTGGGCCGACGGACTTTCCTTTAAAAAGGGTTTGGCGATATCCTCTACTGATCACATGATTACCGAAGGGAGTTATAAGGAGATTACTGCGCTGACAGGCAGGAGTGACGACTCTTTTCACTGAGCCAATGGATTACTAACATCGATACTAACATTGAAAAACGCCTTAATAGTCAGTGATTGTACTTGTTAAGTAAGACTACTGTATTGTATTGCATGCGTACAGAACTGTTCTTATGATTTCTTGATGGATTTACTGATTTATTGAGATCGATTGATTTATTGATATAGAATTGGTTTATCGATATTGAATGGATTTAACGGATTTACGGGTTTACTGTTACTATACGATTTTATTGATATTACATACGGTACATATCATAGGACATTGATACTGATACTGATATGGATATAGATATTATATTGATTCATGGATACAGATACCGATACCAATACCAATACCACTGATACATTGATTCATTGTATCGATCTTATAGCACGTGATACATAGAACAAGATACATGTGATACACCGAGCATGTGATTATTGATTTATTGATTTTTATATGATTTTATTGCATTGATTGATTTCAATTGTATTTGATGATTTTATTGATTTGATTTCATCTGTTCTTACGATGTATTGATTTGATCGTTTTATGTGATTCCATACCGATTGATATTATTGACCGGAATTAATTATTTTACTTATCTGATTGATTCGATTTCACTGTTATAGCATAATCGTTCATGTCGTCACTGGATTGTTATTGATATAGATATTGATACATACGCTGTTGTTACTGATTGAGATACTGAACAAGTGATATGTGATTTATTGAATACGTTATATCGATTATTGGATTGCATATGATTTGTTGAGTGAGTGATATTGAAGAACTGATCGATTTGCAAGTGTATGTTTTGATACGACTTTACTATATTGGTAGACTGATGTGATAAATAAGACGACTATTGTAGAGATTTAATGCACGTACTGATTTATTGAGCTTTATGAGATTTTCTATTGTTCACTGATTCTCTTACTGATAATTTTGGATTCTATTGTTTATGTATTAATTTCTGTTTCTGTACTGATTTCCTATCTGCATCTACTCATTGATCATGTGCAATGATTGATATTGACTTGATTTGATTTACACGCATATTACTTTCATGTCGTGCTTTGATTTCAATTGTAGGCTTTGGTGACCTGCTGGGCTATTTAAGCTCATTATATGTGGTTAATGATTTCAGGTGCAGAGCCTCCCGCGTGAAGCTTCTTTCAGATGCTAGTAAAGTTATTTTCGTAGTTTCTGTTCATGTTTTGTTTTGTAGCCGTGTGGCTATTGTATATGTTCTTTTGGACGCTCCTTTTGATTGTATATGAAATGCCGAAATGTGAATTATAGTATTTTGATGTATTTGTTTGCTTCAATGTAATTATCATTTCTGGATGTCTGTATTGATCTGAACGAGAAAAAAAAAGTACGAAAAAGAAGACTGTCAGATGAATCCTTTCACTATTGATGCCTGGGATGTTACAATTGGTATCAGAGCGAGTGTAGTGAAAGGATTTACTTATATCCAGAGTTATAGTGATGATTGCATTATTTGATTTGTTTTGATTTATTTTGTTTTACGTGTTTGATTTCTACGATTTTATTTGATTTGAATGAATTTGTATTTATCAGGCCAATGGATCAGAAAGGAAAGAAAGTTGAGTCTGCTACTGACTTCCCTATGACATCTAAAAATATGAAATGTTTGCTGCTATGGTCGCTCAAATGGTGAGCGATAAATTAGCAAAACGTTTTGGACGTAGTGTTAAGAAAAGTGGTGAAAGTAGCAGAAAGATGACTATGAATGTTTGTGTATGTTGTGGGAAGAGACATATGGGACAGTGTTATCGTAGAACAGGACAATGCTTTCGATGCGGTGCTTATGGACATAGAATGATAGAATGCCCAAGTTCTGGACTTAGACAAGGACCTGTTCCGACTGAAAACATACAACTAAAAAATGTGAAAGATGTTTCTTCAATGCCTGAAGATATGACTGGTATGAGTTTAACTTATTGTATGATTTCGATGTGATTTGTACGATTTTCTGATTTGGTTCATGTTTTGATTGAATGGATTTGTTTGTCGATTTCTGCGTCCGCGCCCTTAAGGGAAATGTCGAGGATGACATTTTTCTTAAGGTGGGTAGATTGTAAAACCCCCTCCGAAGCTGATTTTTTTTATTGCAGTTAGTCCGGATGATCTGACTTTAGTCCCGGACGAACTGAAGAAAATTGTGAAGAATCTGTCAATTTCTTTTGGACGAACCTGGAAGGGTCGGGACGATCCGTCTGGACGAAATTTGTCCAAAGAGCAAGTCGTCCGGACACTATTTAATTTCGTTTGGATGAAATTCTGCCAGAGGGCAAATCGTCCCGATACGAAATTGGATCGTCCGGGACGATCAGTGTTAATAAATATCCGATAGAGATATTTTTGGAATCATTTGAAGAGAGAGAAAGAGAAATCGGGAGAGAGAAAGAGAAGGAAAGAAAGGAAAAGCTAGGTTTCGGAGGTCGCGGAGCGATTTTCGTCCATCGTCGTTGTTAGAAGATTTGTTCATCTTGCAGTAAGGACTCCAAATCCTATTTTTGTTTTCGAAAATTTTGAGTTTTTATATTTCTGTGCTTAGATTTGTGTTTTCGTTACCGAAAAATGCGCATAATTTTGTATTGACGGAAGTTTTACCGCACAACTTTTGATATGTTTCTAAGATGATTATTCTGCACGATTTGAGTATTTTCTATAAAGTTTCTACTGGTTATTTTGAGTTCTGTGCAAATTTTATCGAATAAAAAATTATCTGGTTGTTGAAAAATAGTGCTTCAGTACAAGTAAAGCTTTGTAATGTTATTTTCTTCGATTTCTCGTAATTTGGTAAATTTCTGAATCTGTGATTTCTGTGTACATTCCGTGTACTGTCGCTATGCCGCCGATTTCTCGTACGACTTCTGATTTTCTGAATTATTGATTTGAATGATTGAATATGCATACGAATGTGGATATATGATTGAAATATTGTTATATTACTGAAAGACAAGTGAAGACTGGTTGAACCGTTGGTTTGAGATGATACCTATACAGGATGGTGGGCCGACGGGCTTTCCTTTAAAAAGGGTTTGGCGATATCCTCTACTGATCACGTGATTACCGAAGGGAGTTATAATGAGATTACTGCGCCGACGGGCAGGAGTGACGACTCTTTTCACTGAGCCAACTGATTACTAACATTGAAAAATGCCTTAATAGCCAGTGATTGTACTTGTTAAGTAAGACTACTGTATTGTATTGCATGCGTACAGAACTGTTCTTATGATTTCTTGATGGATTTACTGATTTATTGAGATCGATTGATTTATTAATATAGAATTGATTTATCGATATTGAATGGATTTAACGGATTTACGGGTTTACTGTTACTATACTATTTTATTGATATTACATACGGTACATGCCACTGGACATTGATACATATATTGATATGGATATGGATATTGTATTGATTCATGGATACCGATACCGATACCGATACCACTGATACATTGATTCATTGTACCGATCTTATAGCACGTGATACACCGAACAAGATACATGTGATACACCGAGCATGTGATTATTGATTTATTGATTTTTATATGATTTTATTGCATTGATTGATTTCAATTATATTTGATGATTTTATTGATTTGATTTCATCTGTTCTTATAATGTATTGATTTGATCGTTTTATGTGATTCCATACCGATTGATATTATTGATCGGAATTAATTATTTTACTGATTTGATTGATTCGATTTCACTGTTATAGCATAATCGTTCATGTCGTCACTGGATTGTTATTGATATGGATATTGATACATACGCTGCTGTTACTGATTGAGATACTGAACAAGTGATATGTGATTTACTGAATACGTTATATCGATTACTGGATTGCATATGATTTGTTGAGTGAGTGATATTGAAGAACTGATCGATTTGCAAGTGTATGTTTGGATACGACTTTACTATATTGGTAGACTGATGTGATAGATAAGACGACTACTGTAGAGATTTAATGCACGTACTGATTTATTGAGCTTTATGAGATTTCCTACTGTTCACTGATTCTCTTACTGATGATTTTGGATTCTATTGTTTATGTATTGATTTCTGTTTCTGTATTGATTTTCGTATCAACATCGACTCATTGATCATGTGCAATGATTGATATTGACTTGATTTGATTTACACGCATATTACTTTCGTGTCGTGCTTTGATTTCAGTTGTAGGCTTTGGTGACCTGCTGGGCTATTTAAGCTCATTATATGTGGTTAATGTTTTCAGGTGCAGAGCCTCCCGCGTGAAGCTTCTTTTAGATGCTAGTATAGTTTTTTTCGTAGTTTCTGTTCATGTTTTGTTTTGTAGCCGTGTGGCTATTGTATATGTTCTTTTGGACGCTCCTTTTGATTGTATATGAAATGCCGAAATATGAATTATAATATTTTGATGTATTTGTTTGCTTTAATGCAATTATCATTTATGTATGTCTGTATTGATCTGAACGAGAAAAAAAAAGAAAGAGTACGAAAAAGAAGACTGTCAGATGAATCCTTTCACTATTGATGTCTGGGATGTTACAGAGCGGAATTCCGACATCACTTGGAGTTCGGGTGGAACTTCAGCATCACTTGAAGGTTGCACAGAAATTCGGCGTTACTTGGTGTTCAAGTGAAACTCCAGTGACACTTGAAGGTCGGACATAACTCCAGTGTCACTTGGAGTTCGGGTTAAACTCCAGCGTCACTTGAAGGTCGGATAGAACTCCGGCGTCACTTGGAGTTCGGGTGAAACTCCAGCGTCATTTGGAGGTCGGGCGGAATTCCGGCGGTGGTTGTGGAGTTCTTTCCCTCCTATTCTTCTTCTCTTTTCCTCTTCTTGCTTCTCTCCTTCCATCCTCTCTCAAGAGAAATAAAGGGATATTTATAGTTTTTTTATGATGGCATGACCCGTAAATAGAAGGAGGATCAAGGGAAAATGTGGAGTGGTTCAGAAGAACAGCTGATATTGAATCACTTGATGGTGGACCGTTCATTAGACATTTGAAGGTCTTAATGATATCGAAATTCGGCGATCTTGGGCTCGTTGGATTCGTCTCGTCGAGCCGCTCGATTCGTTTATAAGCATGCCATATTTGGAAACTGTTTGGCAATCCAAATTATGGATTGAACCTTCCAAATGTGCTTCGGATCTTCGGTTTGGACTCATTTGGGCTCGGATTGAGTTGAATTTGGTGTCGTTGGGTTCATATTTCCGAGATGTTCAGTTCGACTCTAAGCTTGCTGAAATTGGAGTTGAGATGATCTCCGATTTAATTTTTGAAGTTTCCAACATGATTTTTGCCTCGAGATTCGTGCCTGATCAAGATAATTTTTTATGATATATCACTGTGTATATTTGAATTTGTATCTATAATCTAGCAATTTTTAACATCCGTGGACTAGGAAATCACTCTTTTAACTGGTTTTATAAATTATGTTAAAATATTTCTCATGATATCCACTAGGAACCGAAGAACGAGGAGGAGGCAAGGACCAGATTCGTTGGTAGAAACTCTTCATAAGTGGAAAGAGCTCAATAAACAACTTGATTCATCGGATGGCAAGCGGCTCCACAAGGCTCCTGCCAAGGGCTCAATAAAAGGGTGCATGAGAGGGAAAGGAGGCCCAGAGAACTCTAAATGCAGCTATCGTGGTGTTAGGCAACGCACGTGGGGCAAATGGGTTGCTGAGATTAGAGAGCCAAATAGAGGAAATAGGCTTTGGCTGGGTACGTTCCCCACAGCCCTTAAGGCAGCTTATGCTTATGATCTGGCAGCAAGAGCAATGTATGGTGCTGGTGCGTGTCTCAACTTCCCCGGAGTTCAAATTTCCTCCCCTTGTGAACCTAGAACCAGTAATTCAGAATCTTATGGCTCCACCACCATAGAGGCTAATTGTTTAAATGGTTCAGAGGACTTGAACCAGAGGAGCATTGTAAAGGAGCTTTGGGATGGGATTAGTCTAAATGTAGATGCAGGTAAGGAGTTAGCTTTTGATAGCACCTCTGCTAAACCATCTTATGTTGCCATGAGAGGGAAAATCTGGGATGAGGCGAATGTGGAGTCAATTGATTGGCAAGACATCTCCTTGGAAATTTTTGATGTAGATGAAATGTTGAGGATGATGGATGCAGATCTAGGGAACGTTGGGATAACTAGAGGACCAAAAATAGATGCTGGCCAGAATTGCATCAAGCAATGGCATATGGAAAGCCCTTCGGCATTGTCATTCCAGTTGCAGAATCCGGATGCAAAGATGCTGGGAACATTGGGTAATATGGAGAACGGAACTGATGGAACTGATTTTTGCTATGGCTTCGTTAGACCTGTAAGGCAAGAGGTTGATTATTGGCCTGCTGGAGACCCGGAATTATTCAGCTTTAGGTTCAACAATGGAGGCATTTCTGAATATTTTTCATAGTTGATGCATGGTAGGCAAGGTTGTGAAGGCAAAGTGGTTCTTTTGTATTTTGGCTGGGAGGACAGTAAACTCTGCTTTCTCAATGCACCTCTGTCAACCGCAATTCGAGTTGCACAGGTGCGTTCTAATGTATATGACCTGATCAGAAACATAAATAAGAGGTTTCATCTGTTCTTTTTTCTCCTTATATAGCAACAGCTAAATGTTGTTTAGCAACATTCCAGTCAGTTTTATTTGCTTTGATTTCTCTTCATTTGCAATGTGTTCTTAGTTTTCATTATTCCATCAGTCTTCTAGTCAGATTTTGGATTTTCTATAATTTTCATGTCATTTCAGAACGCGTGCGATTTAATGAAATTTTCAATGGAATTTGCAGTGAGAATGAGTCAGCTGCAAACTGCAAACTCTGTTTATTATTTTCATGTGCCATGAAACATTTTGTTAGATTTTATCATTTTCCTTCATATGTTGAAGATGGATGATCCTTTCATGGATGATGCGGCAAATTGATGAAAGTTCCTGTCATAAGCTCACAATTTGTTGAAACTATTTTCCTTAGATCTTATTACTTCTAGAGATTACAGCTAATGCATCATTGCATAAGTTCCTAGAGTATAACTAACTTAGTTTTATTTCTTTCTTAATTTTTTAGAAACAAAATTTTAACTTACAGATTTTTTTTTTTGGCAAATGCAGCCGTTTTTAGGAATTGATTTTATGAAGAACATGAATTTAGCTGTGGTTTTTGGCAAATCTCCAGACATGCTGATGTAGATGAGCACTGCTATGCTATTAGGTAAGTCTGTCTTACACTTCATGATTACCGACTTCAGCTTTGTACTTCTTTATTGGTTCGAACACTATCTTCATTTCTTTCTATTTATTTTGGACAATTTTTAGATATAGAATGGCTTACTAAGGTGTAATGTTCAACTCTTTCTAAAAAAGGACTACATAATGATGATGTTGAGATTGGGGTTCTCAATACTTTGAGGCTTAGAGGCAGGCTAAGAAAAGATTGAAAGCAAGTGTTCACTGAAGAAGTTCGGCTCCAGTGACATTAACCTGCAATCAGAGTTAATGAAAAACAGAAATCATACAGATAACAAAACGCAGAGAACTTCCGAACAGATCACTGTTCATCTTCATAATCTCCGATGCAGGGAAGACATTTACAATGGCTGTATATAAAAGCCAGACCGTTAGCAATCAACGGTTTAGATGAAAGTGCAGAAAATGGACGATGGAGATAAAACCGGTATAGCCGAATATCAGAGGAGTGGAGCAGAGTAGTGGAGAAGCACGCCGTCTTATTATAGGTAGTTTCTCATTATCAAGACTCCTTATCAGCTCCCCTCAAGCTAATAGTAGCAGTTTGTAGTGTTAGCTTGTTACAAAGATAAAGATGTCGTTGAGCACTTAAAGCCTTTGTGAAGAGATCAACCGGCTGATCTGTAGAATAGATATGTTGAACTTGAAGATGACGATTCCGAATGCAATCCCGGATGAAATGAAAATCAAACTCTATATGTTTTGTGCGTGCATGAAACACTGGATTATTTGCCAATGCTAAAGCAGATATGTTATCACAATATAGAATGGTAGGCTCGGCAGATTGCACTTGAAATTCAGAGAGTAACATTCTTAGCCAGATCAAATCACAAGCTGCAGTGGAAAGCGCTCTATACTCAGCTTCCGTAGAAGAACGAGCGACGGAAGTTTGTTTCTTAACTATCCAAGAAATTAAAGTCGTGCCAAGGAAGGCACAATATCCAGTTACCGACCGACGAGTGATAGGATCCGTGGCCCAATCAAAATCAGCAAAACCTTGAAGTTCAAGATTGGAAGGAGTAATAGGTAGCCCAAGTGAGAGAGTTCCTTTAACATACCTAAGAACCCATTTTAAAAGCTTGTAATGTAACTGAAGCGGCGTGTGCATATGTTGGCACAAAAAATTTACGACATAAGAAAGATCAGGACGAGTAATGGTCAAGTACTGTAAGACACCCGTAAGCTGCCGATAATGCTCAGGATTGTCATATAGAATTTCTGATGTAGAGTGAGTCACAAACTTGGTAGGCAGTGGTGTAAGTTGTAATATCAGTTCTGCTCCAGGTTCGTCCGGGACGAAGTTGGATCGTCCGGGACGATCGGTACAGGTTGTGCAGAAAATCAGTTTTGGTTGTATGATTCGTCGGGACGAAATTTGGATCGTCTGGACGAAAATTCTCCCGAGGACCTGTCGCCGGGGACGATGATGAAAATTTCGTCTGGACGAGGATTTTCCAGAGCACACATCGTCCGGGACAAAGTGCGATCGTCCAGGACAATCTGAGCATTTCTTAAGGGAAATGAGATATTTTGAGGAGAGAGAAAAATTTTATAAAAAAATCAGATTTTGATCCGAAGAGAGAGGAAGAAAAAGAGAAAAAAGAAAAGTTGATTTCGGGAAGCCGCGGGTCCGTTTTCGTTCGTCGAGACTGTTGAGGATTTTGCTGTACGCAAGGTAAGGCACATTCCGCCTTTCTCAATTTTCAGAACCGTCGAGTTTGGCGGTGTTTTCTGTCCGGATTTCGTTTCCGTTACCGATTTTCGTCCGTAACTTTTGATTGATTCAGTTTTTACCGCGTAACTTTCTGTATATTGTTGAAGTGCCGAGTGTGCAGTTTTTGGTTATTTTCCGAAGATTTTTGTCCGGGTATTTTTGATTCGGCAGCGTTTTCAGTTGATTACATTTTTCTGTGAATCCGTAAATTCTCTGTGCAGTAGAATAAATGTTCTGGAATATGATTATCTATGTTCTGTGCGAATTTGGTAAATTTTCTTTGCAGGAAATTTTGTGTAAATTCCGTCTACTGCCGTTGTGCTGCCCGATTTTTGTCTGATTTCTGATTTGCCCGGATTTCTTCTGAATTGAAATGCTATCTGTATGTGCTATAAAAAGGGAGTTATAAGGGGCCTGGATCCTATGAGATTCAGTAAGTGTCAGGGAAATCTGAAATGAGCTCAAATCTGAAAATCTGATATCTGTACTGTTCCGGATCTGATGAAATCTGTTCTGGTGCTGTAAGCACATCTGTTCTGGTGCCGTGAGCACAAAGGGAGTTATAAGGGGCCTGAATCCAAAGAGATTCAGTCAGTGTCAGGGAATTTAGCTATTAAATATATATCTGATATCTGATATCTAATTTGATCTGACTCTGCTTTCTGTATCCGTTCTGTAAGCGATAATAAGTTCCGTACGATATGATTTGATCTGTCTGATATCTAATTTGATATGATTTCGAATTCAGTATCTGTTCGGTAAGCAATTCTGATTTCTGATTTTGTTAATGTGATATGTCTGATTCTGTCCTGTTTCTGATACGATTTCTATTCCGTACAACTCTGTGAATTCTAACTCTGACTTTCGGATTTCTGTATAATTCTGACTCTGTTGATTTATTATGTTCTGTTTGTACTCTGAATCCGTACGACTCTGATTCTGATTTGATATATGTCCGTATCTGTTCTGATTCTATTCTGTTTCGTTCTGATATGTCCGGTTTGACAATCTGTACGATTCTATTCCGATTTCTGATCTGATTTCTGTCTGATGAGTTTGGTTTTGAATTCTGAAAGTTTTGATTGGAGGTTTGTTGCTTTGCTGAGCTGTTGAGCTCACTCTTGTTTTCTGGTGGTTTTCAGGTTCTGGGAAAGGGAAGGAAGTCCAGGAGTAGATTTCTGAGTCTGATTCGTATAGGTATTTGTTGTACCTTTTGATTTTTGTACAGTCATGGCTTTTCTGTTCTGTCTTTCTTTCTGTTCAAAAGCCATGCACTGTATTTGTAGATGATTGTATTTGAGGAAAAGACAAGATAGATGTTTTGTTCCGCTGTATTTGGTGATTTATAGTAGCTCTGTTGTTCTGTGTTTGTTTGGCCGTTTTGAGAATTATTTGGAAGATTCAGTTCCGAAACCAATTCCCAAACCAGATCCTGGTTAGTTTGTTTAGGCTGGTCGCGATCCGGTTTGGGCGGGATCCGTCCCCGTCGAATCGGGTCGTGACAAAGCCTTTTGAGTGGTATCAGAGCACTGGTTTGGAAACTGGTTGGATTGTAAGACAGAGCTATAGGAAGTGATCAGTGAGTCTGTCTAGGGGTAGTTTTGGGTCGTTTGGCTTTTTATTGTGTTGCTTTCGTGTTGTTTTTGTGATAGTTTTCCGGATTTTCTGGATTTTTTTGTATGGATCAGCCAGACCCAGACATGACAGACGGGCAGAGTGCCAGTCAGGCAGCACCAGTGGGGAGTACAGCCCCAGTGGCCGGTGCTGATACACTTGCTCAGTTTGCTACACTTGTTGCTCAGATGATGAGCGAGACTCAGAGCAGAGCTGTTACTGTCAGATCAGAGGATATTGATAGACATTTACAGTTATTTTTGAGGTTGAAACCTCCGAGATTTGAGGGCGCTGTTGAGCCCAAAGCAGCCGAGGAGTGGCTGAGGAGATTGGAAAAGACTTTTGATGGGATGCAGTGTCCAGCGGATAGGAAAGTTCCGTTGGCAGTTTTTCTGTTGGATGGAGAGGCTGAGCACTGGTGGGAAGGCCAGCAGGCGGCCAGATTTCAGGGTAGGCTGAACTCTTTGATCACTTGGGACGAGTTCACTGAGGTATTTCGAGACTGGTTTGTTCCCCCTTCTGCACGACAGCAGATGCAGGAGAGTTTTCTGAGACTGGTTCAGGGGAGCAAGACGGTGATGCAGTACGAGGCTGAGTTTACTGCACTAGCCAGGTATGCTCCGCAGCTAGTGAGCACTTCTGCTGAGAGGTGCTACAGATTTCTGAGGGGATTGCGAGATAGTCTGAGGCAGCCCCTGGTGCCTTTTCACATTTCTGATTTCGCTGAGCTTGTGGAGCGAGCTCGTCTGATTGAGAATGATCTGATGGCTACTCAGCAGCGGTGGACTGCGAGTAGGAAGAGATTTGGCGGTGAGGCTTCTGGCAGTGGTTCCTCTGGGAAGAGGAGATTTGTGACTGGTTCTGGATCCGGAGTCAACAGATCTGACTCCAGGAGGAGTGGAGAATCGTCTGGTACTGCTACCAGTACGACGAGTTCAGGATCTGTCAGTGGGGCACCTGTGTGCCAGAGTTGTGGACGGCGACATCATGGCCAGTGCTATAGGATGGCTGGTCTGTGTTTCAGATGTGGTCAGCCTGGACATAGGATTGCAGAGTGTCCACAGGCTGGATTTGATCGACGTTCTGAGTTCCGACCTGAGGGCTTTGTTAGACCTACCGGTTCTGCAGCAGGAAGACCGAGGACTGTTCCTCCTCGCCCTGAGGGATTTTCTGGAAGAGGTGGTAGTACTAGTTCTGGACCACGGAGACCACCTACGGTTCAGAGGGAGCAGAGTAGTTCTGTTGCTTCAGCTCCTGCTCCAGTTCAGCCACGAGTTTACAGCCTGAGTCAGCAGGAAGCTCGTGATGCTCCGGATGTTGTGACAGGTACGATTTATATTTCTGATCAGCCCTGTCGTGTTTTGTTTGACTCTGGAGCTAGTCACTCTTTTCTGTCCGAGCGCTGTTTTGAGCTTTTGCGTTTGGATTCTGTTTTGTTGCCGATTTCTCTTTCTGTGATTTTACCGGCTGGAAGTAATTTGATTGCCCGCAAGTTTTGTTTTTGTGAGATTGACATTGCTGGCAAGAAGTGGAAGTCAAGCCTGATTTTGTTACCGATTTCTTCGTATGACGTAATTTTGGGCATGGATTGGCTGAGTCTGTATGAGGCTCAGATTGATTGTCTGAAGAAGCAAGTGAGTTTGCTTGTGGCTGGAGAGAGAGTTGTATTTCAGGGATTACGAGGTGTTCTCTCCAGTCTGATTTCTGCGTTGGAGGTGAGCAAAATGTGGAAGAAGGGTTACCCAGTGTTTTTGGCTTCGGTGCGGGATCTGAACCTGGAGGTTGGTTCTGTTTCTGAGATCCCAGTGGTACGGGAGTTTGCCGATGTTTTTCCTGAGGAGTTGGTTGGTTTACCTCCGGATAGAGAGGTGGAGTTCTCTATCGATGTTTTTCCGGGTACAGCTCCTATATCAAAAGCTCCGTACAGAATGGCACCGAAAGAACTTTCTGAGTTGAAAGTTCAGCTTCAGGAGCTAGTTGACAGAGGTTTTGTCCGTCCTAGTGTTTCGCCTTGGGGAGCACCTATTTTGTTCGTAAAGAAGAAGGACGGGACACTCCGTATGTGTGTTGATTACAGAGATTTGAACAAGGTCACTATCAAGAATAAGTATCATTTGCCTCGGATCGACGACTTGTTTGATCAGCTTTCCGGATCTTCAGTATTTTCGAAGATTGATTTGCGATCCGGATACTATCAGGTGAAAGTGAAGGAATCTGATGTGGTGAAGACTGCTTTCAGTACTCGGTACGGGCACTACGAGTTTTTAGTTATGCCTTTTGGGGTAACCAATGCGCCTGCTATTTTCATGGATCTGATGAACCGAGTATTCAGGGAGTTTCTGGATCAGTTCGTGATCGTCTTTATTGATGATATTTTGGTGTATTCTGCTTCTGAGGATGAGCATGCCAGACATTTGAGCATTGTGTTGGAGACCTTGAGGCGGCATCAGCTGTATGCCAAGTTCTCCAAGTGTGAATTCTGGCTGAAGAGTATTTCTTTTCTGGGGCATGTGATTAGCGGAGAAGGCATTTCTGTTGATCCCCAGAAGATTCAGGCGGTTGCTGATTGGCCAAGGCCGACTACGGTATTTGAGGTACGTAGTTTCTTGGGCATGGCCGGGTATTATAGGAAATTTGTGAAGGGATTTTCACAGATTTCGACACCTCTGACGAGACTGACGCAGAAGTCAGTAGCTTTTGTTTGGACACCGGAGTGTGAAGCTAGTTTTCAGAAATTGAAGGACTGTTTGACTTCAGCTCCAGTGTTAGCACTTCCGTCAGGTACAGAAGGTTTTCAGGTCTTCAGTGATGCTTCACTGAAAGGACTGGGATGTGTTCTGATGCAGCGTGGTCAGGTAATTGCTTATGCTTCTAGACAGTTAAAGCCACATGAGAAGAATTACCCGACGCACGATCTGGAGTTAGCTGCTGTAGTATTTGCTTTGAAGATTTGGCGTCATTATCTGTATGGCGTCAGTTGTGAGATCTTTACTGATCATAAGAGCCTGAAGTACATTTTTACTCAGAAGGATCTGAACCTGAGACAGAGAAGGTGGCTCGAGTTAATCAAGGAATATGATCTGACTATTCAGTACCAGCTTGGGAAGGCTAATGTGGTAGCGGACGCTTTGAGCAGGAAGTCTTCTGGATTATCAGGTATTCAGCTTACTTCCGATGACTTTCTGATTCGAGATATGGAACGCTTGCAGTTGGAGGTGATTCTCTCCAATGGGTTGGATTTGGCTCAGATGAGTATTCAGTCTAATTTAGAGACAAGGATTCAAGAAGCCCAGAAGTCAGATTCTGAATATTCGAAGTTGATTGCTCAGATTGGATCTGGTAAGACTCCTGAACTTCGAATTTCTGATTCTGGTGCTATTTTCTGCAAGAACAGGTTATGGGTACCTGTATTTGGAGATTTGAGGCAGGAGATTCTGTATGAATCTCATCATTCTGGCTATACTATTCATCCAGGCAGTGGTAAGATGTATGCTGATATGAAGCTATTATTTTGGTGGCCTGGGATGAAGAAGGATGTGGCGGAGTTTGTGTCGAGATGCGAGGCCTGTCAGTTGGTGAAGGCAGAGCATCAGCGACCAGGTGGACTGTTGCAGTCGTTGCCTATCCCTGAGTGGAAGTGGGAGGAGGTGACAATGGATTTTGCGATGGGTTTTCCTCGATCACGGCAAGGACACGATGCCATCTGGGTAGTCGTAGATCGATTGACGAAGTCAGCCCATTTTCTTCCGATCAGACAGACTGATTCAGTAGAGCGCTTGGCACAGGTTTATGTTAAGGAGATTATCAGATTGCACGGTGTGCCTCGCGTGATTGTATCTGATCGAGACGGACGTTTTACTTCCAGACTTTGGAAGGGCATTCAGCAAGGCTTGGGTACTAAACTGCATTTCAGTACAGCTTTTCATCCTCAGACTGATGGACAGTCTGAGAGGACCATTCAGGTATTGGAAGATCTATTGAGACTTTGTGTTTTAGATTTTGGAGGAAGCTGGGAAGATCATATCCCTTTGATTGAGTTTGCTTACAACAATAGCTTCCAATCCAGTATTGGTATGGCACCGTACGAGGCTTTGTATGGCAGGAAGTGCCGGACTCCTTTGACTCTGACGGAGGTCGGAGATAGACAGACTTTGGGTGCCACTTTTGCTGATGAAACTGTTCAGAAAATTAATTTGATTAAAGAAAGATTGAAAGCAGCTCAGGACCGTCAACAGAAGTATTACAATTAGAAGCACAGGTTCGTTGAGTTTCAAGTCGGTGACTTTGTGTATGTCAAAGTCAGCCCGATGAAAGGTGTGAGCAGATTTGGTCAGGTAAGCAAGCTTAGTCCAAGGTATGTTGGACCTTTTGAAATTTTAGAAAGGATTGGGAAAGCGGCTTACAGACTTTTGCTTTCTGATTCGATGCCCGACGTGCATAATGTGTTTCATGTATCCAATTTGAGGAAGTGGGTATCAGACTCTGGTAAGAAGGTATCTGCTGATGAGGTTGAGATTCAGGAGAATCTGGCGTACAAGGAAGAGCCAGAGTTGATTTTGGCGTACGACGTCCGAAAACTACGAAGTAAACAGATTCCGATGGTTAAAGTCCAGTGGAAGCACCGTACTGCACGGGAAGCCACTTGGGAGAAGGAGTCTGACATGAGACAGTCGTACCCGTACTTGTTTTGACGGAGGTTGGATTGGATAATGTCGAGGACGACATTTTTTTTTAAGTTGGGGAGATTGTAATATCAGTTCTGCTCCAGGTTCGTCCGGGACGAAGTTGGATCGTCCGGGACGATCGGTACAGGTTGTGCAGAAAATCAGTTTTGGTTGTATGATTCGTCGGGACGAAATTTGGATCGTCTGGACGAAAATTCTCCCGAGGACCTGTCGCCGGGGACGATGATGAAAATTTCGTCTGGACGAGGATTTTCCAGAGCACACATCGTCCGGGACGAAGTGCGATCGTCCAGGACGATCTGAGCATTTCTTAAGGGAAATGAGATATTTTGAGGAGAGAGAAAAATTTTATAAAAAAATCAGATTTTGATCCGAAGAGAGAGGAAGAAAAAGAGAAAAAAGAAAAGTTGATTTCGGGAAGCCGCGGGTCCGTTTTCGTTCGTCGAGACTGTTGAGGATTTTGCTGTACGCAAGGTAAGGCACATTCCGCCTTTCTCAATTTTCAGAACCGTCGAGTTTGGCGGTGTTTTCTGTCCGGATTTCGTTTCCGTTACCGATTTTCGTCCGTAACTTTTGATTGATTCAGTTTTTACCGCGTAACTTTCTGTATATTGTTGAAGTGCCGAGTGTGCAGTTTTTGGTTATTTTCCGAAGATTTTTGTCCGGGTATTTTTGATTCGGCAGCGTTTTCAGTTGATTACATTTTTCTGTGAATCCGTAAATTCTCTGTGCAGTAGAATAAATGTTCTGGAATATGATTATCTATGTTCTGTGCGAATTTGGTAAATTTTCTTTGCAGGAAATTTTGTGTAAATTCCGTCTACTGCCGTTGTGCTGCCCGATTTTTGTCTGATTTCTGATTTGCCCGGATTTCTTCTGAATTGAAATGCTATCTGTATGTGCTATAAAAAGGGAGTTATAAGGGGCCTGGATCCTATGAGATTCAGTAAGTGTCAGGGAAATCTGAAATGAGCTCAAATCTGAAAATCTGATATCTGTACTGTTCCGGATCCGATGAAATCTGTTCTGGTGCTGTAAGCACATCTGTTCTGGTGCCGTGAGCACAAAGGGAGTTATAAGGGGCCTGAATCCAAAGAGATTCAGTCAGTGTCAGGGAATTTAGCTATTAAATATATATCTGATATCTGATATCTAATTTGATCTGACTCTGCTTTCTGTATCCGTTCTGTAAGCGATAATAAGTTCCGTACGATATGATTTGATCTGTCTGATATCTAATTTGATATGATTTCGAATTCAGTATCTGTTCGGTAAGCAATTCTGATTTCTGATTTTGTTAATGTGATATGTCTGATTCTGTCCTGTTTCTGATACGATTTCTGTTCCGTACAACTCTGTGAATTCTAACTCTGACTTTCAGATTTCTGTATAATTCTGACTCTGTTGATTTATTATGTTCTGTTTGTACTATGAATCCGTACGACTCTGATTCTGATTTGATATCTGTCCGTATCTGTTCTGATTCTATTCTGTTTCGTTCTGATATGTCCGGTTTGACAATCTGTACGATTCTATTCCGATTTCTGATCTGATTTCTGTCTGATGAGTTTGGTTTTGAATTCTGAAAGTTTTGATTGGAGGTTTGTTGCTTTGCTGAGCTGTTGAGCTCACTCTTGTTTTCTGGTGGTTTTCAGGTTCTGGGAAAGGGAAGGAAGTCCAGGAGTAGATTTCTGAGTCTGATTCGTATAGGTATTTGTTGTACCTTTTGATTTTTGTACAGTCATGGCTTTTCTGTTCTGTCTTTCTTTCTGTTCAAAATCCATGCACTGTATTTGTAGATGATTGTATTTGAGGAAAAGACAAGATAGATGTTTTGTTCCGCTGTATTTGGTGATTTATAGTAGCTCTGTTGTTCTGTGTTTGTCTGGCCGTTTTGAGAATTATTTGGAAGATTCAGTTCCGAAACCAATTCCCAAACCAGATCCTGGTTAGTTTGTTTAGGCTGGTCGCGATCCGGTTTGGGCGGGATCCGTCCCCGTCGAATCGGGTCGTGACATAAGTAAAGGCTTACAGTTTTCCATTGCAGCTCGGCGGAGAAGAGTGGCAGCATACATGGACTGATCCAAGTGTAGTCCATTAGGAGTATAAGTAATAGTTAACCCCAGAAAATGGTGTAGACGCCCCAGATTTCGAATTGAGAATTGATTTTGTAAAGCAGCCAATAATTTATCAATTGCATTCGGTGAATTACCAGTTATCAAAATATCATCCACATATATGAGTATATAAATTTGATCAGAATTATGCTGAAACATCAACAGTGAAGGATCGACAGAACTGGTATGAAAACCATATTGATGCAAATAGGAAGAGAATGTAGAGAACCATTGTCTCGGCGCTTGTTTGAGTCCATAAATAGCCTTCTTCAAAAGACAAATGTGATTTGGAAATTGAGAATCAGTAAAGCCGGCCGGCTGCTTCATATAAACAATCTCCTGAAGGGGTCCATGTAAGAACGCATTGGAGACATCTAGCTGTAATATAGCCCATTTATTTGTGACAGCAACAGTTAGAAAAATGCGAATGGTAGAAAATTTGGCTACAGGACTGAAAATTTCATGATAGTCCAAACCATGCTCTTGTTTAAAGCCTTGAGCAACTAGTCTAGCTTTATATCGTGCAAGAGTACCATCCGAGTTATATTTGGTTTTGTAAATCCACTTACAACCTAGAATATTTGTAGCTGAATGTGGTGGAACAAGTATCCAGGTTCCTTGTTTTTGAAGAGCATCAAATTCCTGGCTCATGGCATCTCGCCAAACCGCATGCTTAAACGCTTCAGTAAAACTGGTCGGATTGGTGGGTATAATAGTGTGATTGAGATCAAGTATTTGCTTAGGCTTGAGATGTCCAGTTTGTGCTCTTGTTACCATGGTATGCCGTGAAGGAGGCTGAATAGACTGAGAAATGTTGATAGTTGGGGTGCCGGAGGAAGATGTAGACGGACAGTTAGAAATTTGCTGCGAGATTGAATTTGAAGTTTCAAGAGAAGATGTGTTAGATGGCAGATGCTGTGAGAATGATGTGGCTTGACGTGGAGAGATAGTAGAGACAGGTATTAGTGTAGCCGGATTAAATGTAGAGGAGACAGAAGGCGTGGAAGAAGAGACAGTTGTAGAATTTGATTGAAAGGGAAAAATAGTCTCATGAAAATGAACATGACGAGAGGTGTAGACACGAAATGTGTGAAGATCTAAACATTTATACCCTTTGGAAGGCGAAGCATAACCAAGAAATATACATGGAGAGGAGAGAGGAGCTAATTTATGTATGAGTTTGGTGGGAAACCACGGATAACAGAGACACCCAAAAACCCGAAGCAAATTGTAGTTGGGAGGAGTTTTGTAAAGAAGCTCATAAGGTGAAAGATTTTGAGTATTTGGAGACGAGATACGATTAATAAGATAAGTGGCAGTTAGAAGCGCATCAAGCCAAAATTTGGGAGGTAGAGAAGCAGTTAATAGAAGAGCACGAACCGTGGCAAGAAGATGCCGATGCTTTCGCTCGGCAACCCCATTTTGTTGGGGAGTATAAGGACATGAAATTTGATGAATTATACCAGATTTAGTGAGATGATTTTTAAAAGTACTGTTGACATATTCTCCACCACCATCAGTTCTTAAAATCTTAATGGGATGTTGAAATTGTTTTTCCACAAGAGCTTGAAATTGTAAAAAAATTGTATACACCTCAGATTTATGACGTAACGGATAGATCCACGTATAGCGACTATAATCATCAATGAACACAACATAATAAAGATAAGCTTGCATTGATGGAGTGGGGGAAGGACCCCAAACATCACTATGAACAAGTTCTAGACATTTAGTAGTAGTAGACTGAGATAGAGAGAAGGGAAGCTTAGTACATTTTGCTTGAGAACAAGCATTACAATGAAAATTGACAAAATTAGGACTAAACGATAGTAAAGACGATAAACGTTGCTGAATAGAAGATGACGGATGACCGAGCCGTTGATGCCAAATAAAAGATGGTGCGGTGGAAGAAGCCAAGGCAGTAATGGAAGAAGCCGAAGCCGAAGACTGTGGAAGCTTAATTGGGTAAAGACCATGTTGAGTGGGTCCGTGGAGAAGAGTCTTGTTGGTCCGGGAGTCCTTGATAGCAAAACCATGGGCATCAAGAAGCACAAAACAAGAGTTGTCATTTGTAAGCTTATGGATAGATAACAAATTATGAGACAAATGGGGAACATGAAGCACATGAGGTAGGTGAAGCTTACGGTAGGGAGTGGGAAGCAAGCCTTGGCCAGTGTTGGCAATTGGTAATTGCTGACCATTGCCAACTTGTACTTGAGACGAGCCGGTATACTGCTGGATGTTGTTGAGATGAGCCGGAGTTGAAGGTAAATGCTCAGTTGCACCAGAATCTAGGTACCAGTCAGCCGCAGGAGCTGAATCGGTAGTAATATATGCTTGCGGTGGAGTAGTATAGGAAGTATCATGCCTATACCAGCAGTGAATTACAGAATGTCCGGGTTTTCCACATATTTGACAATCAATGACGGTTCTATTACGACGGCCACCACGAGTAGATGGATAACCACGGCCAGAGGGAATGCGAGCAGAGCCACGTCTGGCAGGAGAACGTCCAGACGAAGAACGACCGCGATAGTTTGAGGAAGAGGAACCACGAGTCCTGGAGGATCCTCGAGTAGAAGTAAGGGCAAAGGTAGAATCACCAGTGGAACTCTGCAGATTGTCACGATGAGCTTCAGCAGTGAGATGTAGTTCCTCACTGCATAACAGAGCATAGAAGTCATCTAAGGAAATTGGTTGAAGATGATTGCGAATAATGGCCTTAAAAGAGTTATATGTAGATGGTAATCCATTAATGGTATAAAGGATAATATCCTCAACATCAATGGATGAACCGGCTGCCGCAATTGCATCAACTTTGGCCTTGATATCCGAGAGATATGCAAACATAGTTTTGTCGCCGAGCTGTAACTGATGTAATTCATTTTTGAGTTGCAGAAGCCGTGAACGATTTGTTGATTGAAGTCTGAGTTCCAGTGTTTGCCAAATCTCTTGAGTGGTGGCCAGATTTAGAATATACGGAAGCAGTGAGGAAGAAACCGTCGAGTAAATGGCAGAGGCAAGGTGCTGATCAATAAGCATCCAAAGTTGAAATGACGGATTGATTTGAGTCGTTCCATCAGCAGCTAGAATTTCTTTTGGAGGTTGAAGAGAAGCTCCGGTGAGATAACCTTCAAAATTGTTAGCCGCAAAGAGCTTTAAGAGCTGCGACTTCCATAGCAGATGGTTGTCCGTGGTTAACTGAACGGTGACCATGGTTTTAACATTCGCCATGAAGAATTTAAGCTGTGGAGGTATAATGAGAGTTGTAGAGACAACAGCATTGTCGGAAAGAAGAGTGGCCGGAGAAAAAGTAGATGAACCAGACGTAGCCATGGATAGAAGAGAAAAAAAAACCTAGAGCTCTGATACCATGAAGAAGTTCGGCTCCAGTGACATTAACCTGCAATCAGAGTTAATGAAAAACAGAAATCATACAGATAACAAAACGCAGAGAACTTCCGAACAGATCACTGTTCATCTTCATAATCTCCGATGCAGGGAAGACATTTACAATGGCTGTATATAAAAGCCAGACCGTTAGCAATCAACGGTTTAGATGAAAGTGCAGAAAATGGACGATGGAGATAAAACCGGTACAGTTGAATATCAGAGGAGTGGAGAAGCACGCCGTCTTATTATAGGTAGTTGCTCATTATCAAGACTCCTTATCATTCACAAATGTGGCTATTGTTAACTTTGAGATAATCATAGGACTACTTGCAAAAAACTACTTATCAATCATGCTGAAAATTTTCATGGCATTGATTGCGATGCAATCCATGCTGTGCAGCCATATGAATATTTAGGAGTAAGTCTACACTTGTATCTTTTCCTATTTTGGGAAAATTATTCTGTGTGGTCACCTAATGGCGTCCATATGCAAATAAGAATGCGTCACGTCATTTTTTTATGTGGATTGTTGTTGTGTACCACTCACTATCGAGTGACATGGCACGTTCCGATTTACCTCTCGACCGTTGATTGACCGCATAGAATAATTTCTCCCTATTTCGAGCATTGTAGTTGAAGGCGAGATTGTACTTTTTCTTTGTTCAAAATCTGCTCATGGAATGGGACATGGATGCAATTAATTTCTGTTTGAATTAAAAGGCCATTGGATATCGGCATTTAATGTTATCTTTTTTTTTTTTTTTTTTCCTTTTTTTTGTGAATAGCATTCAATGGACTGTAGTTATTTTTTTTTCATGGGTGTATGACATTCAATGTATATCTGCATTCAGTTCAAAAATAACGCTAACTCCAATCAGTTCCTGCTTTGATTAAAGTAGTTAAACTGAAGCATGCGCTCTTCATATTTAAAAACTATTGTAAGAATTATAAATATATATTTTTTTAAATTTAATAATATTTTTTTACAAAAAATTTGATAATAACAAATATTATGGGGGGATTTACATACATATCATTTTATTTCATGTTATTTACATATCTAACACCTAAAATTTTAAAATTATATTCATACCACTCATATGAAATTTTAATATTAAATGTATCACTCCTATATTTTATTCTTATCACCCAATAAATTTTAATATTATATTCTATGCATTTATATTTGTTCTATGGTTATAAGTTTTAGATGTTACATATATAAATAGCATAAAATAAAGTGGTATGTATGTAAATTTTCTTAAAAAATAATATTTTATTATGCATTTTTAAATTATAATAAAATAAGAGTTAAATGGTAGTATGATAACAGTTTAAAAAACAAGATAGTGTAAATACTGATGGTTTTTAAAATCAGACTGGCAGGTTTTACTGTGAACATGCCTGGTGGTAGGTTTGGGTCTACAAGTGAAACTACTCTGCACTGGAATTGAGGAAAAAATCGATGAAATTGTCGGTTGAACCGGTAGTAGAGTCGGGAAACTAGTGAACTAATCAGTTTTGAAAGAATAATCCGGTTCATATTGCTGTGAATCTGAGCCCTCGATGGCAAATCAAATGATTAAAATTAAACCTCGTAAACCTAATTAGTAAAACGGAGCATTCATTGTATAGTTTCTTATTATTAATTAGATAAGGCTAGTATTTTGTAGTAGTCAAAATATAAGCTGATTTCTCCTAATTCTATGGTTGTCCATCAAGACGAATAATGATTTTATGTTTTCTAAATCAATAAATAGTTCGACTTATGATGTATATTAATCATCTCTCTAGAAAGATAATATCTAATTTTTAGCAAATCATAAGCTTTGCTAAAAATTTATTATGTAAGTTTTATTATTTTTGAAATAAAATTAATATTTATTACGTCTTCTGGTTCGATCCCGATTGAACCTCAATCGAACTATCAAACTATAAACCTCTTCTTCTTACAGTTTATTGTGTCCTTGTTAGCAAGTATCAGAATGTTTAATTTATGGGTGTTAGATCATTTGAACTACATTAGCACACCAAGAGGGGAATGAATTGATATTTTTAAATATAGTTTTTTTTTTTCAAAAAATACTTTTTGAAAAGACTTAATACCAAATTCAAATATTAGTTAAAATTGACATATTCCTATATATATTGAATTTTTATTTTTCTTGTCTAACAAACAATTGAATTCAAAATGAATCTCAATATTCTCAACTTGAATTTGCAGAAAAATAAACTTGCATAAAAGTAAAATTACAATAAATTAAAGTTCGATAAAAATAAGAATAAGCACACTAGAGATTTATAGTGGTTATATCAAAACTTGACATATGTCCACTCCCCGGAGTCCTTTATTCCAAATATTGCACTAAACTCTTAGTGACTCTCCTTTTGACCCCACAACAAAACGAAGAAGTCCTTACAAAATTTCTTTCAAAAGCCTGATGCGATAGTACCGAAATTATTTTCACCCTTATATTAAGGCAGAGAAGTGGAATCTTTTTCACTCTCATAGTGAGGTAGAGAATCTAAATCCTTTTCACCAACGGTGCGGCAGAGTTGTTGGTGGCTCTTTGACTCCAAGAGGTTTTTCTCGGGGTTTCCCTCAAGTAAAAGTTTGACTCATGGAGGAAGGTGGAAGATGACCAAAGCAACCGTGTAAAGACTCCCTCTCTCACACTCACTTGATCCCACAAGGCTATTCTTTCTCTCTCTCAACACAACTTTCTCTCACAAGCCCAAAGCTCACCTTTCAAACTCTCTCTCACAAAAGACTTTATCCCCCTTGATTGCCAAAGACCTCGAAACAGATTAAGAATTGTTTAAATATAAACTTAAAAAACTATAATTTTCAATTCAGCTGTCATTGTTCATATAATACGATTATATCATACATCATGATTAGTACAATTCTCCTACTATAGTATTGTACGATGAATAGCCTACATAATGATTAGTTAAAATTCTTTAAATGGTTGTATTGTACAAATGAAGAATAGTATAGTACGGTTGGTTCAACTCAAGATCGGATTATACTGGATGAACATAAATCATTTAGAGAGCCCTCGAGTGATTCAGATAGTATGATTTTTGGATCATACTAGATGAACCAAACTTCATTTAGAGACTCATCAGGTGATTCGTACAGTACGATATATGTATCGTATAGTACGATCTAAAATCAATTAGATCCAACTAAATTGTTTAATTAACTGGCCTAATTCGAATTTAAGTAATTATTTAAAATATCATATAGTATGAAATGATTTGTAAAGTACGAATAGTTCAAATTTTAAAATTTAAATTTGTCTATTTTAGGTAAGTTAGATTCAACGATGGGGTTTCTGAATATAATTGATCCTCTAGTATGATATGGTGTTCATACTATATTATTAGTTATATTTCAAAATAATATTTTTTTTTTAAATTTAAATAAAATATTTTAATTAATTTCTAATTTAGCTGATTGTATAGTATAATTTACAAAAAAAATTAAAATATTTTCATTTTTATTTCTTTTGTGTGTGTACATAGTTGCTAAACTACCATATACTTTTTACAATGCATTAACTTAAAAAAAATAAAAATATAGAGTCTTATAAAATAAATCCTACACTACCCAATCGTGGGCTTAGATCTTTTGGTGGTGCTTAGTATATGATGTACCTGAAATATTAGTATACACAAAAAATAGAAACAATAATAACAAGTATGAGATGCTAAATAAACTCTAATAGTATTTGTAATCATCAAAATATAGGCTCAAGCTCTCATATTGCAATAATCTCTTCATTTTTTATGATGACAAATATTATTGGTTGAATTGCTAGTTAATTATATATTTTCTGCAAAGTTCTCTCCCTTATTAAGTGATATCTTTAAAATCATATGGAGAAATTTTTTTAAAATTAGTAATAACATTAAAAAAATATTTCAACACACAAATAAGTAAAAATAGGATAAAGTGCACAAATGATAAAACTAATCACAAACCAATAATTTTCTACTCCTCCTTTTGACATCACCAACAATGGAGATACAATGACTAAAAACTATAGGAAAAGAACACTGCAAAAAAGAGGCATAATAAGGATAAAACACATTTTAAGGAAAGAACAAATTACATACACAATATACAGCTACTCACAAGATGTTCTATAATCAGGTGGTGGTGGTGATGGCTAAAAATAACAATGAAGCGTAGAAAATTGATCACTAAACCACTGCGATCTTCCTAGGGCTACTACTGAAGATGCTCCCAGTGTTGTGTAGACTGCTTAATATGAGAATAAACTTTCAACTATAATCGAGCAAAATGCTCCATTCAGGCATCCTATATATAATTGTATTCCAGATAGGGGCAAACTACTGTGGTGGTGCTCCCCTACTTCTTCTTCTACTTCTTCTAACTCTGAAATGTTTGTTGGGGCCCTACGCACTCACTATAGATAATATGGAAGGTGTGATCGATGAAGAATGTAGGAAAATAATCAAGCTGTGTAAGATAGGTCAAGTTATATTTGGATTTTAAGATGTATTCAATGATATGTCTTAATGTTATATTTGTTTTCTTCAGGCTTGTAGATTCCTAATGGAGGTGAGGTTTTCAATATATCGAAAGATTAAGTCACAGGCATTGAATTTGGCATTAGATATACAATAGTAGGTGACTAAGGATATAAGTGGAACAATGTTAATATAGCCACAAGCTTTTAGCATGGTATTGTTCTGAAGAATGTGTTGAATAACCCAAACATTGAGAACTAGGGAACCCACTAAGGGATGGTGGTGTGGTAGAGGGGAATTCCTAATAAGGGTGTTAACTTGGGTCTAGTTGTAATATAAGAAACCATAAATAAAATGGGTAGAATGACCAGTATTAGAAAGGAGAAGAAATTCATGAAGATATTCTTGGATAATAGCGACTCATCATTGACAGAATTGAGATTGAAGAGTAGTGTGGTTGGAGGTGACACAAAGATTTGAGAAAAAATTCTAATAATAGCTCGATGTGGTAAAGAAAAGCTAGACAAATAATTTGAGTGCCTGGTATGAGAGAGCTTCTTGATTGATAACTTTAGAATCAGTAATGGAAGCTCCCCTCTATCAGACGTAGGAATTTTCATCTTCCTCGCATTGGAACCTCAGATCCACTCATTGATGGAGATTTGTATGGTCTATTTTTTATGGAGCCATAGAAAGGTGAAGGAGAGAATATACATAGAGAGGAGAAAGGAATTTAAAGGTGAAGGTGTGATTAAAATGACTATTTTCCCTTCTTTTATATAGCTCTGGTAGTTTATACACTACGATCGGTGGTTCATACAGTATGATTAAGTCTGTCCAACAATTCTCTTCAGGAATGTATAATCAATGATAAAATCATACGGTATGATCGAGTATTTTATTACACAATTAGTGTAAACTTCATCGTCTCGAGGAGTCATTGGGATGACTATTGACCAAAAAGGTATCGTACAATATGATGAGTAATTCATACAGTATGATCAATAATAATGAATCATTCATAATAATTAATATGATAATAATTAGAGCCAACAGTCAATCCTATGTGGATCGTATGGTATGGTGCATCTATCATACAATACGATGTGAATACAATTTTTAGGGTTTTATGTGTGATGATAAGGAAAAATTCTATAAGCTAAGAATATACATAAACAATAACTATTTATAACATAAACAAAGAAATTTGACAAATAAAACAAAAAAAAACACAACATAAAGCAAACAAACAAGCTCATATCAACTAACCCCTTCCCAAAATTTTATTCATGAATATCGCTTACACCTAGTTTAATCCTAAGTGTATGAAGGTATCATAACTAAGGGGTTTTCTGAAGATGCTTGCCAATTGATTTTCAGTAGCTACATAATGCAATTATTAATCTCTCTTTGCTACATAACCCCTAAGGAAATGATGTCTAATATCAATATACTTTGTATGGGAATGTTGGATTAGAGTTTTTGAAATATAGATGGTATTAGTGTTATCACACATGATATGGATAGTGTTCACAAAAAGTCCAAGATCAAGAATTTGTTTCTTGTTGGCTCAAGAAAAATGGCATGAGTGCGCGAATCCCGCTTTGCAAGCGTAGGATTCCGTTTCCCTCAAGTCAGACTGTAATTAACCAAATTTCCCCTGAGAGTAGTATCAGGGTTTATAGATCTGGGGTTCTTACTTCCTATGAGCGCAAGCACTTATAGTTAATTACCCCTCTTAACACGTAAGAGAGAACTCTCGATTAAGGATGAATATATTTTAGGTAATTTTTAGTCTCAATGGTGGAAGATGGAGGTAAACCCGATCAAGATCCCATGGTTCCATCGTCCCGGGTATACCGTAGGTTTTAGTCTACCAACACTAATAATCATTGATCGTAGTGTCCAGGGAATCTGATTAGCAGCCATGGGTTGCCTCCTCTCAGGGATCCCGAGTAGACTGAATTGGTTAGGTGTGGATTTTAATTTAGTTTAGTTTGGGTTGGGGCTTATGGCTTCCTTAGAAGTTGCCCATTAATTTATTTAATTTGGGGCTTACGGCTCCAATTAGGAGTTGCCCGTTAATTTATTTAGTTTGGGGCTTACGGCTCCAATTAGGAGTTGCCCGAAGAATTTCAGTTGGATAGGTCTTATAGCTTCCTTAGAAGTTGCCTAACGGTGGGTCTTACGACCTAGCCCTATAAGCTAAGCGGCCCGAGTTGTGGGTCTTACAACCTAGTTCTTTAGACTAGGATGCCCAAGAATTTTAATTGTTTGGGTAGGACTTATAGCTTCCCTTAGGAAGTAGCCTAAAAAGCGGGTCTTACAACTTAATCGTTTAGACTAAGATGCCCTTAGGTTTAAATTTGCTTTTTTGAGGTTTAGGATCATTGCTATTTATTTTTACAATTTTCCTAAAATATGGGGGCTTACAACTTCAGGTAGAAGTTGCCCGATAGCGGGTCTTACAACCTAGTTCTATAGAATAGGATGCCCAAGTGAGGGGTTTAGGTTTGTGTTATCACCTAAACATCTCCCTCAAATGTCGGACTTACAGCTTCTATTAGAAGTGGCTGGGGGTTTTAATTAGGTTTAGGGGTTAGGTCAATTTCTACCTTAAACTTTCTCCTAAGGTCGAGCTTACGACTTTTCTACGAAAGTTGCCGGGTAGCGGGTCTTACAACCAAGTCCTTATAAACAAGGCTGCCCAAAAAATTTGAGGTTTGACATTAGTTGTTTGACACTTAGTGTTTTGTTACAGTACTATATTACACTAATAAATTTTTATTGTAGTGCTTTTCCTTTTTACAGTTTGGTAGCTTCTTTTCAGTATTTATGTACTAGTATTTTACTGCAACATTTTTATGTTTTAGTATTTATTTAAATACTAAAGTATTTCAATGTTTAATGAACTTTATTTGTTTGTTGCAGGAGCCCGTTCATGAGAACTTTGGAGAGCTCGGAGATTATATTGTTCTGTTGGAGAGTATCAGTTTATGTTGTAGGGAGTTTTGTATAGGAATTTGTATGATTTTCTTTGAATTGTGTTTGATTTGAGATTGGTGTTTAGAGAACTTGTTTGAGTTTGATGTTTGAAGAGATTTTGAGATTTTTTGTTTGAGTTGAGAGTTATTGAGTGTTTAAAAGTTTGTTATTTGAGTTGAATTTGAGTTTGTTTTGAGATTTTTATTGAGAATTGTTTTCGTATTTATTTTAACATTTGACTAATTAATTATAGTCTAAAAATTGTTAGCTCTATGAATACAGCATTAAAGTGAGCCACAATACAGGGAGAACAGTCTAAAGAGGACCACCTTCAATGGCTCAAAGAACAATTCGACAATATATATTTATATATTTTAAAAACTTTCGACAACCTTTCGGCGTCCTCTCCCCACCGAGGGAGAAATCGAGACGACATTTATCGATATTTTCTTCCAGGCCGATCTTAAGGTTGACGGCACAAGCTCCTAAAAAAAATCTCGGTCGGACCTAAAGTCGACGAAACGAGGGTTTGAATTTTAAAACGATCTAATTTATAAAAAAAATGATTCGATTTATAAAATATGATTTGAAATCATCCCTGAAAAAAAATTGATTTATTAAAATCTGATTTAAAACCAGTGATTTATAATTTAATATGAAAAGGCTGCAACTAGTGTGCTACAGGACATTGTAGCATGCTTGCTCACGAACAAGAAGTTGGACAGTAATTGGAAAGGTAAGAGGCGGTCACGTGAGAGGAAAATTCATTTGAGAATAGTGAAAGATGAAAATCATATATTTATAATCAGATTTATTGTAATGCAAAAATAACTTTGCATTATTAAATAGTAACTTTATACTCAGAGTGCCGAAGTAATTAAAGCAATCAAAATTTTTGAAGTTATGAAGGAATAGTAGCTTAATTACTTGCGTAATTTTCTGACAAAAAAGCACCAAGTTATTGTTTGCCATTATTTAAAGTTTAGTAAAAAAAAAATCTGATATATATATATATAAATCTATTTATGTAGAAATCTGATATATAAGAAAAAAACTTAATATATGCGATTTAATTTATTCAATCGGTGGATTAGATGCTCTTTAAACTTCAAGAAATTTTTAGAGATCTATGTTTTTTTATTTTTTCAAAAATTCGCTAAAGTCCATAATTTTTTTTTTGAGGAAATTTCGGCAGCCTCCCGGCATCTCCTCCCCACCGAGGGAGAAATCGGGACGGCATTTGCCGATATTTCTTCCCGCCCGGATCAAAGATCGACGGCGCGAGGTCTTCGAAATTTAAACCATCATACCCGGATCAAAGATCGATGGCGTATGGTCTTCAAAATTTAAAACAATCATACCCGGATCAAAGATCGACGGTGTATGGTCTTCAAAATTTAAAATCCTCATACCCGGATCAAAGATCGACGGCGTATGGTCTTCAAAATTATCATACCCGGATCAAAGATCGACGGCGTATGATCTTCAAAATTTAAAATAATCTATTAAATGAAAAGATCATAGTGCGAATTGACCTTGGCAAAGCTTTTAAATTCCTACTTGCTGCTTTAAAAAGAAATTTATATAGAATTTGATTTTAATTGTAAGAACATGTTATAAGTTATAATTATTAAAAGATAATTATTGCCTCTTCTCCGTAAATGAAATAAATAAAATTACAACATGAGAAAAGCTGCTTTATATGTTTGCTTTTACTTTTCCTTTTTTTTTAGTTTAAATAGGTATTGGGATAAGTACTGAATAAGACAAAACAAAAAGAAAAGTTTTAAAACAAAAGCAGAATAGCCAGGGCAGTTTCGCGTGGTTTGAAGCAAAGAAGTGCAGGAGAGTTTCTGGTTCACTGTGTGACGTGAGGAAGACGAGAGCAAGTTGACTCACACAAATAGATTTTTTTTTTGGTATTTGTCTGTGAATTTGCTTGGCTGTACAAGCTTTGGACTTGATTCCTTGCACGAGGCGGATGCGATTTGGGCGTGTCGTGTAAAGAGGACTTGCGACGCTGAGGAAGGTGAAGACGGTGTGTGAAGACGGACAAGGTATGTAGTTCGGAATTAGAAGGCAGAGAACAAAAATTTCTTTTCTAGAGAGTTCTTCTTAAAAAAGTTTTGAGTCCGTTCTCCCTTTTTTTTATATTGGTTGGATTGTCAAGAGAAGTTACCATAGTGAAACAATGTCTCCTTCTGTAATCAAATGATCTAATGTGGGGCCGAATTGAAGAGGTGCTTCTCTTCAAGTTCAAAAGATTTTTTAAATCGTTCAGATATCCCGCTCTTTTTTTTAAAAAAAAAATTAAATCCTTTGTAGATATTCGAATATCTTTAAAAAAAATAAAATATATTTTGAAAGACATTGAGAATTTTGGAGGATGGGAATGGCCATATAGAGAATTTAATTGTTCTTCTGTTGAGACAACTTCACTGTCTGTGAAAAGATGCCTCCTCATTCGTTGCTCTCAAAAGAATTAGAAGGAGGCCTATTTAGAATATTTTATGATAGAAATAAAAAGCATATTGAATTTCTCTTGGCCACGAGTCATGCTCACTATGGCTTCCTTAGCAAGATGAGAAACATGTATGTATAAATGGATATTTTTATGATTGCTTGTCTCGAATATCTGTAGCCAATGTTCAAATAAAATATGGCTCTAAAAGAAATAGCTCATGTTGAAGAACTAAAATTGATGAACCATGATAGCATAAAAGTTTCCTTTCTTAAAAGATCCACTTTATGACCAATGAATTTCGCTTATTCTGTGTGAATGAGAATACTAGTTGGACTATAATTACTCCAAAGAATGTTGTAACATCCTTCTTATGAACAATTTTTTTTTAAACATTTATAAATCAAGTAAAAAAAATGAAGCATCTATTTTTTTCCCTTTTTTTTATTCGTCAAAAAATTGCCTCCCAACGAAGTTCTTGTGTGATTTTCACGCAAGAAATTCGTTGCAAGCATTGAGTATATATATATATATATATATATATATATATATATATATATCATTATTCTTCTTTTGTCTTTTCAGGTCAAGATGTTTGATTGGAGGAGACCTCCATCATTAGCTTGTACCAAGCCTTCAGAAGAAGATATTTGGCGAGAGATTGATACGTATGATCTCTCATAGTCGGTTTCAATTTCAGACCGACTATATTGGCATAACGAGATGCTGATTGATAGAGACATATATGATGGGATTTTTACTAAATCACCTCGCATTCCTCATTTTGATTAAGACATGCCAGTTGGACATGACCCTACAGATTGGATTATTACGCGCAGGTTGCGGTGTACTGATGTTGCTTCTTTGGAGAAAATTATAGAGGGTTTGAGCTATGGGGATCAGGACATTTTGCAGCCAGCAGCTAACCTCACAGAGAGGATTGGAGTTATCCGTTTGCTCAGTTATCGCTTACTGCATCATGAGATCGAGGAGCCACATCATGATCCTATGTTTGGTAGTCATGTTCAGGCTTTGACTGGTTATGTCAAGTGGGCCCGCTACACACTTCAGATGCATCAGAAGGTACTGTAGCAAGCAGAGGTATATGAAGCCATTTATATTTCTTTATTTGATTACAGCCATCTTTCTTCTTCATGGCTTCAGAGCATTATTGAGCATTGGGACAGTGCCACAAATACCTGTTGGATTGGACCTAATAAAATGACGATTACACTCTGGGATTTATGTATTATTTCTGGCCTGTCGATTTTAGGAGTTCCATACGAAGAGTGTATTCCTATTGATTATGATTTATTTAGCCCCCGATCAGCTGGGCAGCATAGGAGGGGTGAGTTTGTTTACTCAGTTGGACTTCACCAGAGTTTGAGGCACTACTACCATCTTTGTCAGCAAAAGAAGAGGGGTCGTGGTCGTAGAGTGATTATTTACTTGGATACTTGGATTGAGAGTTTACTACTTCCAGCGCCACTCACTACAGAGTTTGCACATGTTCATGATCCTTTTAACAAGAGATCGCATGATTTAGAGCAACTTTCAGAGGATTTGTTTGAGCTAGGCTTAGTAGATAGATTACAATCTATTTCAGCCAAAGAATTTTTTGACAACATGCTTTTGGTGTCTTTTGTTGCTACATGGCTTAGCTACTTTGTTTTTCCTAGCCAGAGTAGAGTTTTCCCACCTAGCACACTTTTGATGACTAGTTTGATAGCGAGTGGAAGAAGAGTTTCGCTAGCCCCCTACAGTTCTTGCACAGATTTATTATAACTTGGGGCAGATTTGCACTTCATACCGTAGTGGTCAGTGCAGTGTGGAGATTCCTTGGCACTACCTTCATGGATGGATGCACATACATGTTGCAGGTGCTTTCAGTTGTCCAGAGTTACCGGGTTACTTTACATAGCGTCATTTTCCTTCTTTGCTCCAGTTAGCCAGAGCGACCTCTTCTACAGACAGAGCTCAGATCCAGTTGTTTATGTTTGCACCTCTACGGATGACTGATTGCTACAGATTGATTTACAGATCTCCACTTGGTTCTTTACCTTTATAGTGCCTTGGTGTACCCCTAGTAGATTCCCAGTCTGAGAAGAGGACTCCTACTTTACTTTCCAGGTTAGGCTATACACCGATTGCCTCATATTTTATTAGCATGAGACCTGGTTGGGTTTGCTACAGACGGCATGGTTCAGTGATAATGGAGGGATATGATCCTAATAGGGAAGCAAGGCAGTTTGGACTTGTTCAGGCCACACCGTTAGATGGATTACCCGTTGTTCCTGGGATAGTCGACACACGTCAACTGGGATCTCTTCCGTTGTCAGTACGTTTAGAGGCAGCTTCCATGACTTGGGCTTTTTTACTTCACCTTGGGACAGGTTCTCGGTTCTATATTCTACATATTGATGCTCCGATAGGCATTTCACACTTACGGTTGGCTTGGATTCGGCACACATTTTCTTCCTTTATTGAGATGGGCATTCGGGCATATAGTAGACAAGTTAGAAGACAGAGACCATCAAGGTACCCTTCAGTACCTCAAGGTCATACTACTGTACATAAGGAGACTTCGAAACTTGATGATAGAAAGAGGAAGAGGAGCCCTGAGCCTACTTTCAGACATGGTGGCCCAGGTATGTGATGTATATTAGTTTTATACATGATTTTATTTTTCTTGCATACTAATATGCAAATATTGCAGTTGTTAAAGATAGACTGATCTCTCCTCCTACCGACAGAGATCACCCTAGGCATCGATCTTCAAATGATGTTCCAGGTTGAATCTTCCTTCTTAATTAACATATATTTATCTCATTTTTTTCTTGCATTTAGATTTTCATAATGCATTTTTTTTTTGTTACAGTATCCAGACACATCCCTGTTGACCTGCCAAGTTCTCTTATTTTGGTGTTGGATACTTTGCCTACTCCTCTCAGGCTTCCCTTTTTCTGTTTCCTCAACAGACCAGAGTACTGCTTTGAGACTAATCTCAGGTATTGACGTATATTAATTATTTATTTTTTTTATTTAATCTTTCAATTCTACAATATGTTTATCTTTCAGATGTCAAGCTCATGGATGCAGAGCCTGAACTTACACTAGATCTTTTGGATGAGGATAATCATTTAGCTATTAAATATACACCTGATGATGCTGAAGGTAAATAAATATATATTTATCTACCTGTTCATTTCATTAATCAATATTCTACTTTTCATTTTTCTCTTGGATATATGCATAGGTGAACGCTTATCAACTTCTCAGTCTACACATAGTGATTCTACACAGATGTTATTTGAGGATACTGCTGATGACACTATTACAGAGTTAGCTATCTCACCTTCTCCTTTCTCTAATTCAACTTGGGTGATCATAGATGATGTGCAAGAAAGCTCCTCACCAAGTGTTACTGTCCCCTTAGGTGACTACTATTCATCAGGATCATCATATGAGATCCACCTTTCAGGTATTTATTCTTTTTTATTCTTTTAAGTTATATCTTTCTTCTTTTATTCATCTTTATTCTCTTTTTTTTTTTTAATAACTTTACCTGTATTTTACATTCAGGTTCAGAGCTGACTTGCTTTGTGTCTAAGATACCTTCTCGAGCTCGCAGATATTTTGGTCAGCAACTATTAAATAGAGCTCATCACATTGTCACTGCTCTGCGGCACCTATTAATAGGAGTCGATCTTGATGATTTGTTGTTTCCAGATTTAGCTAGCTTCTGTGTTGAAGCTTCTCTACTTTTAGAATGTGTTACAGCTTCTGGACTTCGGGATACTACTTTAGAGACATGGGAGCACCTTTGTCGTGTTGTTGCTTTCAGGCTGTACCAATTACACTTTGTCTCTGAGGAGTTAGCAGTTAGAGTTCCTGATGGTTTAGAGGATGGAGTGAGAGCTGCTTGGGACAGGATGAAGAGGATTAGCATAGATCGTGACTTTGGCCTTCAGGCTTTGAGGTGTTGCCAACAAGACATTTCAGCAGAGCAGCTTGAGCTTTTAGAGATATCAGCAGAGCTTAGGGCTTTGAGGCAGAGAGGGATGGATTTTTTGAAGAGGCGATGAGATCTTCGAGCAGCAGCTACTTATACTGAGGAGGAATTTACTTGGATAGCTGTTGAGGTTGAGAGATTAGAGCAGGATTTGTCATCATCCACCGAGGAGTTTGACTCGTTGCGTCATCAGTTGGAGATCACTCAGACTAGGCAGATGATGCTACAGGATCGCAAGTTCAGAATTAGACAGCAGATAGGAAGCCTTCAGTTCAGCCTTCGATAGTTTCTCTGGCTTCACTCTGGTACGAACAAGTGTATTATTTTTTTTTTATTTACACATGCATTTTATACATTTTTTTCTCTCATTTTATTTTATTTTATTGGGATGTCTTAGACTTTTAGTCTTTTATTTTTGATAGAATGTGACTTAACCTTTAGGGTTATGAGCATAAAAGATTTTAAAGTTCAGCCCTTAGGTTTGTTGAACTTTTATGGATTTAGCTTGACCCTTAGGTTTATGAGCATATGAAATTTATAAAGTTTGACCCTTAGGTTTGTTGAACTTCAGGGATTTAGCTCGACCCTTAAGTTTATGAGCTTAGAAGATTTCGGAGGTTTGGCCTTTAGGCTTATTGAACCTCGTGAGTTTAGCTCGACCCCTAGGTTTATGAACATATAAGATTTGCAAAGTTTGACCTTTAAGCTTATTGAACTTTATGGATTTAGCTCGACCCTTATGTTTATTGAGCATAGGAGATTTTAAAGTTCAGCCCTTAAGCTTCTTGAACTTGGTGGATTTTAGCTCGACCCTTAGGTTTATGAACATAGAAAATTTCAAAGTTCGGCCCTTAGGCTTATTAAACTTTGTGGATTTAGCTCGACCCTTAGATTTATTTAGCATAGGAAATTTCAAAGTTCGGCCCTTAGGCTTATTAAACTTTGTGGATTTAGCTCGACCCTTAGGTTTATTGAGCATAGGAGATTTCAAAGTTCAGCCCTTAATCTTCTTGAACTTTGTGGATTTTAGCTTGACCCTTAGGTTTATTGAGCATAGGAGATTTCAAAGTTCGGCCCTTAGGCTTATTGAACTTCGTGGATTTTAGCTCGACCCTTAGGTTTATGAGCTTAAAATTTTTTATAATTCCCTTATTTTTATTTGATAAAAGGGATAAAATTTCCTCCTGATTTTTCAAGAAGGGATTGAATTCATCTCCTACATTGCAGGAGGTTATAAAAATTGCCTCCTGTTTTTCAGAAGGGGAGTGAATTTTATTTCTCCAATTGCAGAAGAATATAAAAATTGCCTTCTGTCTTTCAGGAGGGAGTTGAATTTATCTCATACATTATAAGAGAATATAAAAATTGCCTCCTGTCTTTCAGGAGGGGATTGAATTTTAATTCATACATTATAGGAGAATATAAAATTGCCTCCTGTCTTTCAGGAGGGGATTATATTTCATTTTTCTTCTCATAGAGGAAATATAAAAATTGCCTCCTGTCTTTCAGGAGGGAATTTAGAAAGCTTTTGTTTGGTAAGCAGATTTTCATACATAACATTCTTTTATGTATGATATTTCTTTAGATATTGACCATTTATTGGTGGCATAGGTCTTTGACCATTTAGGTCTATGAGTTGATAGGCACCTCCTTCATACACTATCTCAATAATAAAGGGTCCTTCCCACATTGGATCAAATTTGCCGCCAAGGCGACGGTGAGGGATTATAGGTCTTCGGCGAACTAGAACAAGCTAACCTTCTTTAAAACTTCTAGGCCGAACCATTCTATCATGGGCCCTAGTCATTCTTGCTTTGTAGGATTCTAGACTTTGCTAAGCCTGAAGTCGAACTTCATCAAGGGATTCAAGTTCTTCAAGTCATAGAAGATCATTTTCTTCTTTGGTTAATTCGTATTGAACAGCAATACGAAGAGATGGTAGCTTAACCTCGAGAGGTAATATTGCCTCGGTTCCAAAAACAAGCGAATATGGACTGGATTGTGTTGCAGTTTTATAAGTGGTACGATATGCCCAGAGTGCCTCTGTCAATTTATCGTGCCACTCTCTTTTATTTTTAGAGAGAATTTTCTTGAGCAGTTTAACCAAAGTCTTGTTGAATGCTTTAGTCAAACCATTGGCTCTTGGGTTATATATCGATGAATAACGCTAGTCTATCTTATGACGCTCTATAAATTGATAAATTTTTACACTTTTAAAGGCAGTACCGTTATCTGATATAATTCTACGCGGTACACCAAAACGATATACAATGTTATCTCGGAAGAATTTCATCACATTGTCTGCTTTAACTTCTCATAAGGGAATTGCTTCAGCCCATTTTGAGAAGTAGTCAGTTGCAGCTAAGATGAATCGATGTCCTAAAAAGATGGTGGTTCTATAGGACCTATTATATCAGTGTCCTAGCTTTCAAATAGTCATGACGCTACTGTAGGGTGTAACGGATTAGGAGATCGATGCATGATATCTCCATGCACTTGATATTGATGGCACTTTTTAGCATGGTTGATGCAGTCTTGAACCATACTTGGCCAATAATATCCCATACGTTTGATTTTGATTTTCATTTTTGGTCCAGATTGGTGTGCACCACATAATCCTTCATGTACTTCACTTATAACTTTTTGGGATTCATCGGGACCCAAACATCGTAGCCACATTTGATCAAATGATCTACGATATAATGTATCATTCACAAAAGCATATCTTAGTGCTCTTCATGATATTTGAAAAACTATTGATTTATTTTCGGGTAATCTCCCTTCTTTGAAATATCTGATGAATAGATCTCTCCAATCATTTTCATCATATATAGCCAAGCTCTCTCGCATTTCTACCCCTTTATCATCTTGTATGATTGCTGGAGTTATTGCATGCCTGTTTTGGATAGTTATGAGAATTGGATCCTCCCACGGATTTGTTAGTTCTTTAGCTAGCTTTGTCAGCGCATCGGCTTTGCCATTTTCACTATGCGTAATTCTAGTGAGAATTACCTCAGGAATTTGTCATAGGAGTTTTAGAGCATACTCATGATAAGAGATTAATTCAGGCTTATTGATTTTAAAATCACCTATTATTTGTTTGATTATGAGTTGAGAATCTCCATATATATGGATCTTCTCAATCTTCATATTAATCGCCAACTCAAGGCCCGCAATTAAGGCTTCATATTCAGCCTCATTATTAGTGCGAGGCTCTATTAAGCTATAGGAATATCGGAGTATTCCTTTTTGCGGTGTAATGAATATAAGGCCAATACCCACTTGGATGGTTGGAAATTTAGGTGGCTTAGATGGTTTTATTGATGAAGCTCCATCAAAATAGAGATCCCATTCTTGCAGATTTTCTCTTTCTTCCACTTCAAGTGTTTGCTCATCTGGCAATTCATCGTTGAGTGGAGAATCTACAGGTAGAGGATGGGCTGCTAGAAAATCCGCTAGAGCCTGTCCTTTCACCACTTTTTGTGGCATATATATTATGTCAAATTGTATTAGCAAGACAGCCCATTTAGCTAGACGACCCATGAGAGTGAGTCTAGTCATTAGAAATTTTAATGGATCCACTTTAGATATTAAAGTAATTTTATGGGATAACATATAATGTCGTAGTTTTTGAGTGGCAAAGATTAATGCTAGGCATTGCTTTTCAATTAGTGAATATTTAAATTTTGCCCCTATTAATCATCGGCTAATATAATAAAGGGCATTTTCTTTGCCATCTTCATTTATTTGTGCTAGCAATGCTTTGAGTGATTCTTCAAGAGCAGCTATATATAGGATTAGGGGTTTCCCTGGGATTGGGGCAGCAAGGATTGGAGGATTCAATAGATATTGTTTTATACTATTAAATGCCTCCTGACAAGCATCGTCCCATACGAAAAGAGTATCTTTCTTCATCAATCTTGAAAAGGGTTGGCATCTACCAGAGAGAATAGATATAAATCTTCTGATATATGCTAATCTTCCTTGTAAGGAACGAAGTTGTCTTAGAGTTTTTGGAGGTGGCCTTTCCACTATTGCTTGAATTTTATCAGGATCAATTTCAATCCCTCTATGGTGTACAAAAAATCCGAGAAATTTACCGGATGACACACCAAAAGCGCATTTAAGCGGATTCATTTTCAAATTGATTTTACAAATTCTTTCGAATATAATTTTGAGATCATTTACATGTTCAGTTGATCTTTGCTTTTTACAATCAAATCATCCACATAACATTCTACGTGCTTATGGATAAGATCATCAAAGATTCGAGTCATTGCTCTTTGGTAAGTAGCTCCAGCATTCTTCAAACCGAATGGCATCACTTTGTAGCAATATATGCCAATGGGAGTTCGAAATGAGGTATGTTTTTCATCCTCCAGATCCATTTTGATTTGATTATAACCTGATGATCCATCCATGAATGAGAATATATCATGATTTCATGTGTTATTGACCATAAGTTCTTCATTGGGCAGTGAAAAATCATCTTTTGGGCATGCTTTGTTCAAATCCCGGTAGTCTATACAGACACGAATTTGAACATTCTTCTTCTTCACTGGAACGATATTAGCGATCCAGTTAGCATACTCCTCTTCTCGAATAAAACCAGCTTCAATAAGCTTTTTTGTTCCAGCAATGACTTGTTCTTCAATTTCGAGTCGCATTCGCCTGGGTGCTTGCTTAACAGGCGGTATTTTTGTATCAATGGAGAGTTTATGCACTGCCACCTCTAGTGATAAACCAGGCATTTCAGTGTAGTTCCATATGAAACAGTCTTTATATTCAAGAAGCAACATTCTTAGCTCCTCTGCCTTATCTTGTGGGAGATCAGAGCTAATGAATGTAGGTTTCGGATCTTCTTCAGTACCCAAGTTTATTTCTTTGAGCTCGTCCACAGTAGCTTGGCCACCTTCTTCGAATTCTTTTGGGGCTTTTTTTAGATCTACTATTAGATCTTCAACTTGATTTTCAGACTCTGACAATCTCTCCTCCTTGTCTGTAACATTGTAGGAGGTTGCATATGTAATACGTGGATGTTGAGGGTACTCAAAATAATGATAGGATGATGCTCATGTAAGATGTGAATGTCGAGCATATCCAAGGCCCCATGTTGTTGACAAGCCATGACCAACAGGTCTTTGTGCATGCTCATTGTGCCAGAGTTCTCTGAAATAACGAGTTAGCTTGCGTGTTTGTACAAAAAATATTCTTCTTTCTATCATCTTTCTCATAATGGGTGAAGGTTATTGAGGAATGATTATCCACATATCTTCATAATCCCATTCATTTTCATTTTTTATTTCATGAGTAATATGATGCGGTATTACTCTTGATTCATAAAAAATTGACCCACGTTCATTGATACCTCTTTTGGGAGGGACATAAAAAGTTTTTAACATTTCTATGTTTGTATTTAGCGAGGTAGTCAATGTTTTGGAATGTGCTGCCGGCATAGGCACTATTTTGATGATATTTGTAGATGTTTGTTCTTCAGACACCCTTATCATTGAAATTGATACTTTTTGCAATTTCTTAGATATGGAACTAGGTCCTGGGTCCCCTTCCTCCTGAGATTCTGTAGTACCATTGGGCTGATACACAAATTCTTCTTCTCCTTTGATGGTCAGTTTACTTGAACACTGTATCTTGTTTGTGTGATTACCTTCGTAATCAAAAGGGACAACTGATAATTCATTATTTCTTTTCCCTGTGATCAAGGGTTTGAAAGTTATAGAGATATCCTCATCTTCGGAATCACTACCGAGATGAGGCAATGAGTAAATTTGTTTCGATAGATTCTTGTTTTTATCTTTTAGCTTTTTCTTATCCAGTGTAAGAGACTAAATTTTTGGAAGCTCGTTGCCTTTTGACTTTTGAGCTATAAAGTACTTGGCGTCATCGTAGATTTTGACTTCGTGCACCAAGAATGGTTGTTCATCACCATCAATGCGATATTCATCATTATCTCAAATGTATTTTATACATTGATGAAGTGTTGAAGGAACTATACCATACTCATGGAGCCAAGGTCTTCCAAGAAGTGCTTTGTATGATGTGTTGGCATCAATGGTATGAAATGTTGCCTCTATATTAAGTTTCCCAAAGTTCAAAGGCAAAACTAAAGATCCCAGGGTTCTTTGCCCTTGTTCGTTGAATCCTTGCAGAAATACTGTGCTTCTGTTCAAATATTGTACATCCAGGGCCAATCCTTTGAACGTTTTGAGACTCATTAGATTAACAGAAGAACCTGGATCAATCAAAATTCTATTTATTTCAATATTGTTGCTCTCCACTGTAACATACAATAGTCGATTATGATCTGCAGTTCCCAGGAGCATATCATTATCACAGAAAGTGATTGTATCAGTATTCTGCGTATGTAAAGCTTCTTTCAAATTTTGCTCAGCAAAGAATGCCTCGTATTGCTCAGGATTTTGCAAAGCTTTAATGAGTGTTTCCCAAAGATTTTTAGACATCAGAAGGGCTTCGTAGACACTCAGCAGTCCAAGTAGTTTACGGAGATGGGATAATATGTTGTAATCCACATTTGCACTGGCCACCTTGAGTTTATGAGGCTCTTGTGGAATAACTGCCTCATTGAGCTGATTATTCTTCTCCTTGTCCTTTATTTTCTTTTGAGGTGGGAGAACCTGCTTTCCACTTCTCAGCTGTATTTGCGTCACGTTTGAAGATGATCTAGCTTCAGCTTGAGAATTCTTTAAGATTTTCAAATCATCAACTTCCTCGGAGTCTGAGCCGCTTCCGAGTTTTGGACATTTTTCTTTAGGCATGTTCTTTCCCTTATGATCACTTTCTTCATCAGGAAAATATAAGTCTTCATCTGAGTCGGTAAAAGGTGCTGGTGTACGATGTACTTTCTTAGAAGGCATTTTCGTGTCAGCTTTATAGATAGCAAGAGGTCCATTGCGTCCTCTTGCAGCCCTTCCACCTCATTGATTTATGACTCGGTAAGTCTCAATTGGAATACTCTCTTCCTTTTCTGACTCCGAGTCAAGAAACAAATTAGCCATATAATCCTCTAACTTGATAGGACGCCTTAGAGGTTGCTAATATTCATCGATGGAGTCGATGTATTTTTGTATTACAGAGTTCTGCCTTGTTAATTTCTTCTTCTTTCTTTTCTGAGATTTTGATCTAGGCTTACGCTTTCCCTTTTGGTCTTTGAAATATTTTGAAGGTTTCTTTTTACTCGAACTGGGCCCTCCTGTCACTGGTTTTTTGAAGAAAGAAGTTTTGGATCAACTTCCAATTCTAATGCACTTTTTCGACAAATGCCTTCAATAGCCAATAAGACATTCATCATTTGCTTAGTTTTCTTTGAAATAAAGGTCTCCCAACCACCTTCATCTTCCTAGGGTGCTTTCCCTTTCTCATTCTCAGTGCTTTGATGGGGTGTAGAGGAGATAACATTGGTTTTCTCCTTCTTAGGATTGACAAGAACACTATTAGAAAGTGTAAGTTCACCATTCTGATAATTTCTTTCAACCCAATCTTTGAATATAAAATAGTATTCGATTGGGTGACTTATGATCCTATGATACGGACAGAATTTGGATCATCTGTCACGCCAGCCTATTCTGGTCGGCAAGATTCTGGCAATTGAAGGCCGATTTTTAGGGCTTGCCTAAAAATCTTTCCCGTAACACTCCTTTTTGAAAGAATACGGCTTGTTAATTTTCTCCTGTAAAGTATGAGGTCTTTGTCTTTCTCTTATTTATTTCAATATCTTCGGTGGATTCATTGAATCTTCTTTTTCTTTTTTCTCCAAGGAAGATGGGAATGTAGCATTCACCTCACTCCTTTTTTTATCAAATATTTTGATCTGTTTCCCTTTCCCTGATGGATTATTATTATAGTTGAAGCTGACACTTCTAGGCCTAGGTAACCTTTCGAACTTGGCTACACAATCAAGTAACTCCTGAAATGTATTGATTGTAGCCATCGTCAGATATGGAGCCATATAATCATCTATATTTCCCATTAATAGCTTGACAGCATGCTTCTCAGTGAGTTGTTGCTCGCATTTCAGGTTGAGATTTCTCCACCTGGTAATGTACTTGGTGACTGATTCCTCTCTTTTCCTTTTCTCAAGAGCGAGGTCAGCGATAGTCACCTTCTTTATTGCATTGACAAATCTTTTGATGAACATCATCTATAATTAGGCAAATATTCTCACTGAGTCATTTGGTAACTCAGCATACCATTCAAAAGTTGTACCTGTTAAACTACTGACAAATTGTCATAGTAATAAAGCATCATTTCCTCAAGTATTTCCGCAGGTTGCTTTGAATTGTGCCAAATGTTGACGAGGATTTGCAGTACCATCAAACAAATTGAATTTTGGCACTATATACCCCTTTGGATACTTTTCTTGGCCATATTCAACCGGATACTGACGACCTTTCCCAACCAAAGCTTCAGCAGCTTCAGAAGCGATAACTGCTTTCTCTTTTTGACTGATAAGATTTTCAATTTGAGCTTTGCTGACCATTTCACCTTCTTTAGAGGTAATCAGTTTTGGCTCTTCTAACTCCTCAAATTTTCTATCAGGAGTGAGCACTACATCAGGAGTAATTTGAACATTTTCTTGAGTATTTGCTATAGGTGGTTGGTTAGTTGTAGCAATCATGCTCAGTTGTCCAAACAACTGTTTCATCATATTACTCATTTCATCAAGACGAGTATTTAAATGATGGATTTCTAGATCTTTCCTTTGTTGCATAGATTGCATTTTCGATTATAACTTCTTTAGAACTTCTTCAGCTTCTATCTTCTCAGCTTCCTCTGATTGTGGAATTCTATTCACAGATGCTGCTTATTTTTGGTCATCTCGTAGTTGTTCTTCATTTTGTAAATTCAACGCTACACTTCTATGAGTATGCCGCTGATTAGCTCAATCAGGTATATGATCAACCATACGGACAACTTCAACGTCCATGGGACCAATACCCTCTTCCACTTCATCATCATCATCATATTAATTATCATCTTCTTCCAACTCATGATTTTCTCCAAGTTGGGACCGCCGCTTCCAGTGTATGACTGGAGAGTCGGGGGATTCTTTATAGACTTGACAGCTTTCTTCTTTTGTTTTAATTACATCAATAGAAGTCTCCTTATTAGGGGATAACTTCACTTTGTAAATTTCATTATCATGATCATCCTTCTGAGCTCGAGGATATGTGGGTCTTTTGGGAACCCAGACTTGCTGTCTTCTTGGAGTCACATAACGATGACCACCAGCATCGAAATGTACCTTTGAATGGGCAGAACTATGATACCAGTGTTGGGGCCTTCGTTCATCATATCTTCTGTTATAGTCTCTTACATGTAAATTATCAGAAGGATCTCCTAACTGTTTTCTTCTGTAATACGGGTATCGACCCATATTAGGATAGAATTCTCTTGGCTTTTGGTAGTATGGAGGACGTCTAAACTCCTCTCTATAAGGTCTTGTTGAGAATTTATTATTCTAAGGATGAATCATATTTGAGCAAATAACTTCAGTAACAGATTTCCTCAATCTTCGTTGTAGATTTCTATCTTTGACAGCCTTCAGTATTTTGTATATCTTGGAAGAGGCAGATTCTTCCATCTTGGATGGTTGTGGCTGTTGACATGAAGTCTCCTAGAAAGACTTCTTCAAGTGACCCTTATAATCATTCCTTTTTACCCATTTTAACGGCTCAAAGCCGTTATTAACTGGTACATTCGCCTCTAACTGTGGTGATAATTCTTGAAGGGTCTCAGGCACCCAGCCATTAGCTCATAAGCAAGCATTAGCCTTTCTTCTGGTTTTCCTGAAAAGTTTAGTACTTGCATCAGGAACTTCAGCATTGTATTCTTCAGGCACTTCATCCTGAATTATATTCTGACTGACTGTATTCACGCTAACAGATTGCAACTTGGGCTCAGGAATCTTCTTTTGAATCACTGGAGCAACAATAGATGCCACGGAAAGTCTTGAAAATACAGAGGCCCTCTTGGGAGCCTTCTCATCAACAGCTTCAGTAGTAGACTTCTTATCGACACCTTTGACAGTATGCATGCTAACAGGATTCTCGGGAAGGAACTGTTCGAACTGCATGACTTCAAAAATAGTTTCGAATTGAATAGTTGCTCCATCATAGCCTGTGTTTAGAACGGCTTGAGGGAACTGCATTCTAGCTCCCTCACCTAGTTTCACAGTCATGAAGGACTTTGCAGGCGTCATTTTATTAACCTGTCAACAGAACTTACAGGGATTAGAGTCAACCTGAATTCTGCTGAAAATGAAAACACATAATTGCATTGAATAAACATCTATATTTATTTATAGATGTTTCATTATATGAGACTAAATATAAATTGTCTTTTCATCTAAAGATGGAGAGAAAAGTATTCCCCAGTGGAGTTGCCAGAAATCTGTTGGCTCAAGAAAAATGGCATGAGTGCGCGAATCCCGCTTTGTAGTCGTAGGATTCTGTTTCCCTTAAGTCAGATTGTAATTAACCAAATTTCCCCTGAGAGTAGTATCAGGGTTTATAGATCTGGGGTTCTTACTTCCTATGAGCGCAAGCACTTATAGTTAATTACCCCTCTTAACACGTAAGAAAGAACTCTCGATTAAGGATGAATATATTTTAGGTAATTTTTAGTCTCAATGGTTGGAAGAAGGAGGTAAACCCGATCAAGATCCCATGGTTCCATCATCCCGGGTATACCGTAGGTTTCAGTCTACCAACACTAACAATCATTGATCGTAGTGTCCAGGGAATCTGATTAGCAGCCATGGGTTGCCTCCTCTCAGGGATCCCGAGTAGATTAAAGTGGTTAGGTGTGGATTTTAATTTAGTTTAGTTTGGGTTGGGGCTTATGGCTTCCTTAGAAGTTGCCCATTAATTTATTTAATTTGGAGCTTACGGCTCCAATTAGGAGTTGCCCGTTAATTTATTTAGTTTGGGGCTTACGGCTCCAATTAGGAGTTGCCCGAAGAATTTCAGTTGGATAGGTCTTATGGCTTCCTTAGAAGTTGCCTAACGGTGGGTCTTACGACCTAGCCCTGTAAGCTAAGCGGCCTGAGTTGTGGGTCTTACAACCTAGTCCTTTAGACTAGGATGCCCAAGAATTTTAATTGTTTGGGTAGGACTTATAGCTTCCCTTATGAAGTAGCCTAAAAAGCAGGTCTTACAACTTAATCGTTTAGACTAAGATGCCCTTAGGTTTAAATTTGCTTGTTTAAAGGTTTAGGATCATTGCTATTTAGTTTTACAATTTTCCTAAAATGTGGGGGCTTACAAAATCAAGTAGAAGTTGCCCGAGAGCGGGTCTTACAACCTAATGCTATAGACTAGGATGCCCAAGTGTGGGGTTTAGGTTTGTGTTATCACCTAAACATCTCCCTGAAATGTCAGACTTACAGCTTCTATTAGAAGTGGTCGGGGGTTTTAATTAGGTTTAGGGGTTAGGTCAATTTCTACCTAAAACTTTCCCTTAAGGTCGAGCTTACGACTTTCCTACGAAAGTTTCTGGGTGGCGGGTCTTACAACCAAGTCCTTATAAACAAGGCTGCCCAAAAAATTTGAGGTTTGACATTAGTTGTTTGACACTTAGTGTTTTTTTACAGTACTTGTTACACTAATAAATTTTTATTGTAGTGCTTTTCCTTTTTACTTTGGTAGCTTCTTTTCAGTATTTATGTACTAGTATTTTATTGCAACATTTTTATGTTTTAGTATTTATTTAAATACTAAAGTATTTCAATGTTTAAAGAACTTTATTTGTTTGTTGCAGGAGCCCGTTCATGAGAACTTTGGAGAGCTCGGAGATTATATTATTCTGTTGGAGAGTATCAGTTTATGTTGTAGGGAGTTTTGTATAGGAATTTGTACGGTTTTCTTTGAATTGTGTTTGATTTGAGATTGGTGTTTAGAGAACTTGTTTGAGTTTGATGTTTGAAGAGATTTTGAGATTTTTTGTTTGAGCTGAGAGTTATTGAGTGTTTAAATGTTTGTTATTTTAGTTGAATTTGAGTTCGTTTTGAGATTTTTATTGAGAATTTTTTTTGTATTTATTTTAACATTTGACTAATTAATTATAGTCTAAAAATTGTTATCTCTATGAATACAGCATTAAAGTGAGCCACAATACAGGGAGAACAGTCTAAAGAGGACCACCTTCAATGGCTCAAAGAACAATTCGACAATATATATTTATATATTTTAAAAACTTTCGACAACCTTCCGGCGTCCTCCCCACCGAGGGAGAAATCGAGACGATATTTATCAATATTTTCTTCCAGGTCGATCTTAAGGTTGACGGCACAAGGTCCTAAAAAAAAATCTCGGTCGGACCTAAAGTCGATGACACGAGGGTTTAAATTTTAAAACGATCTAATTTATAAAAAAAATGATTCGATTTATAAAATATGATTTGAAATCATCCCTTAAAAAAAATTGATTTATTAAAATCTGATTTAAAACCAGTGATTTATAATTTAATATGAAAAGGCTACAACTAGTGTGCTATTTGCTTGGCTGTACAAGTTGACTCACACAGACAGATTTTTTTTTTGGGTATTTGTCTGTGAATTTGCTTGGCTGTATAAGCTTTGGACTTAATTCCTTGCACGAGGCGGATGCGATTTGGGCGTGTCCTGTAAAGAGGACTTGCGACGCTGAGGAAGGTGAAGACGGCGTGTGAAGACGAACAAGGTATGTAGTTCAGAATTAGAAGGCAGAGAACAAAAATTTCTTTTCTAGAGAGTTCTTCTTAAAAAAATTTTGAGTCCGTTCTCCCTTTTTTTTATATTGGTTGGATTGTCAAGAGAAGTTACCATAGTGAAATGATGTCTCCTTCTATAATCAAATGATCTAATGTGGGGCCGAATTGAAGAGATGCTTCTCTTCAAGTTCAAAAGGTTTTTTAAATTGTTTAGATATCCCCCTCTTTTAAAAAAAAAAATTAAATCCTTTGTAGATATTCGAATATATTTAAAAAAAAACAAAATATATTTTGAAAGACATTGAGAATTTTGGAGGATGGGAATGGCCATATAGAGAATTTAATCGTTCTTCTGTTGAGACAACTTCACTATTTGTGAAAAGATGCCTCCTCATTCCTTGCTCTCAGAAGAATTAGAAGGAGGCCTATTTAGAATATTTTTTGATAGAAATAAAAAGCATATTGAATTTCTCTTGGCCACGAGTCATGCTCACTATGGCTTCCTTAGCAAGATGAGAAACATGTATGTATAAATGGATATTTTTATGATTGCTTGTCTCGAATATCTGTAGCCAATGTTCAAATAAAATATGGCTCTAAAAGAAATAGCTCATGTTGAAGAACTAAAATTGATGAACCATGATAGCATAAAAGTTTCCTTTCTTAAAAGATCCACTTTATGGCCAATGAATTTCGCTTATTCTGTGTGAATGAGAATACTAGTTGTTGGACTATAATTACTCAAAGAATGTTGTAACATCCTTCTTATGAACCATTTTTTTTTTAGAACATTTATAAATCAAGTAAAAAAAATGAAGCAACTATTTCCTTCCCTTTTTTTTTTATTCATCAACATTTCTTTAGACATAAAACTTGGGTACCACAACTTCTTATAATTATATATTCTACTTCAATGTTGGATAGGGCAACTAAATTCTATTTTCTATTAAACCAAGAAACTACGAATTATTTATGAATGGACAAGTGCCAACGGTGCTTTTCCTATCTACTCTACACACTAGAAAATTTGAATTTGAATATCCTATTCTTTTAAATGTGGTGTTATGTCTAGAATATCATATGCCTAAGTTTTGGGTGCCTCTGATACACTAAAGAATTCACTTTATAACAATCATATCGAATTCATTCAGATTGGCCTAAAATCTAGCACAAAGTTAAACACTAAACATAATATGTACTCTACTAGTGGTAAAGTAAAAAATAATCATATTATTCCCCTATATTTTTTATGATCCACTAATTTTCTATCCACGTCCTTATCAAGCTGGATGGTTGAGCTCATTGGTGTATTTATATTTTTAGAACATTCCATATCAAAAATTTTTTGAGATCTCCTTAATATATTTGCCTGACTAAGGAAGTTACCATCTTATTTATGCTTTACACTAAATTAATAATAAAGCTCAATTCTCTCATCATACTCATCTAAAACTCCTTTCTCATACAATCTAAAATTCATAACATAGATTTTTATTTATAGACCCTAGCAATATGTCATCCATATAGATTTGAAATATAAGAATTGTTGCAACTCGAGCTTATGAGTTTATACTTTTGATAATAATAAATATTGTGGCTCACTTTCTGTTGTCTACCTATATTTGCAATATATTTTTTTCTGTGTTTACTAACATTTCAGGATTACATTGCACCTTACAAGGCTCAAGTTTTGGCAGAACATATTCTATTTGTAATTTTCATTAATGTATTTTTTATTTGTAAGGGTGTTTACTTGCTTGTAACCTTGCTCACTTATTTCTGTTTTAGAGTTCTCTATTTTTGCTCATATTGCCTGGGACGATCCAAACATCGGCCTGGACGATCAGCTGAAAATAGAAACCCTAATTAGGATATTCTGGTTAAGGCAGTCGTCTTTAAGCTCATCGTCCTGGATAATATTTGTATTGGCCGGGACGATAGGCTCAAATTAGAAAGAATCAATTGCTAGATCTATTTAGGTATTATTTTTTTTGGACATCGTCTAGGACTTCATCCTTGACGATGCAACACAATTATGTCTAAATTAATCTGATAATTAAGGAAAGCAATTAAGGCTCGATAAGATCACATCATCCTGGACGATCGAAGGATCGATCGAGACGATCAGTTCAAAAACCTTAGTTATTCCTGGACGTTCACATATCGAACAACTTTTGTCCAGTGTGATGCTCTAGACGATATGTGCTGATTTGAACTAATCGTACAGAAGAATATACTATCAGCCTGGACGATATGAACAAAAACCTTTTGATCTTTTCAAATCGTCCTGACTGATTAAGCTTGATTTGCACTGATCATACATGATGATATTTATATCTTCATGGACGATAAAGTTAGCAAGTTACAATTTAAGAGCCTTTTTAGATCTTTTCTATTTAAACTTTGACAAGGCACTTAGTATGAGTCTTTAGCAGCCATTGAAGCTTTGTTCTTCTGGAGGAAACTTGAAGAGAGAGCTTGAAAGGGAGAGAAGAAAGGGTGGAGTTTGAGAGAGGGAGAAGATCCTTGGAGGGGGTGTCAAGGGAGTGTGGAGGGAGGTTCCACATGGTTGCTCCGACGAGCTTGCACCTTAGTACCATTGGATTTAAGGTTCGTCTTGAGAGAAGTTTTAGGAAGAAAAAGATCTCTTTGGTGTCAAATGGCCCGGCTACTCCACCGCACCGGCGAAGGTGGAAGTGATTTTGTAAGCGCTTCTTCGCCTAGCTGTGGGGGCTAAAGAAGAGACACTAAGTTTAGTGCAATACTCAAAGGGTGCCTCTGAGGAGTGGACGTAGGTCAAGATTTGATCGAACCACTATAAATATGGTGTGTTCTTTCCTTTATTATTTCCGCATTTAATTTCCACACTTCAATTTTCTTTATGGTGAATTTTAGTTTAGTTTGAGTTTTAACTGAAAGATTTTTAAAATATCAATTCACTCTCCCTCTTGGTTAGCCTTGGGATTAATTCATTAGGGCTTAACATCCCTAACAAACTTTCAAGAATATCATCTCCTATTTTTTTAAATTAAATATACACTACCCTGAAGTAAAGAGCTGCCTTAGGTGCTTATTTAATTTGTATAAAGCTTTATTTAATTTATGGACATGGTTGGGAGATTATGAATTTTTAAAACTTGAGAGTTGTTCTACATAAATATATTCTTTAATTACCTCATTAAAAATATACTTTTTATATTCATTTAATATAATTTGAAGCCTTTAAAACATTCAAATGCTAGGAGAACTCTAATGGATTCTATCTAGCTATAGGGATAAATATTTCCTCAAATCAATTTCTTCTACCTGATTGTACCTCTTAACTACTAATCTACCCTTTTACTTAGCTACAGGGATCAAGTATCATCCTATGTACCTCTCGGGTCATCTATTATGATCTTTATTGATTTTCCTGGGTGATCAGATTGAATAAATTAATTATAATTAGTCCCTAATCATAGAATCAATTTAGGCATGATTTTTATATATGTCAAGTATGAAATACTTCATCCTGGATGATTAAAATAAAATATGAAATTCAAAAACCTTGCCTAAATTATGATTGGTGACTATTTTTCATCATAACTGATTGTCTTGAATGATCTAAATTCTCTAATACGATTAGTTAGAAGAGTTGATCGTACAATATGATATAAATCATGTAGTATGATTAATTAAAAAATTGAACTTCTAATTTTGATTCAATCTCACTTCCCCTGAGTGTGTATGTGCATGGTCACCAAATTTGCATACACCCTTACAAGATTTGACTCAAAAAAAAAATACATCAATAAAATTATAAAAATCATTACAATATAACCTATTCTACCTAATCTTGAGCCTTGAATCTTCGTTGGATGGTGTATGGTGTTCCTGAAAAGTTAGTACATACACAAATAAAAATATCTTACAAACATAAGTAGACAACAGGATGTGAGCCACAATGTTTGTTATTATTTAAAAAATAAACTTTGTAACAGCCTTGACTAGAAGAGGAGGAATGCCACATATATCTTAAATTAAAGGTAAATAATGGTTTATCTTTAGATATTTACGACCTTTTTGAGGTCGAGGCTAAGATCTTTCCGAGGAGTAGAAGACCATCTAAAAAATATATAAAGCTTGTAATGTATTAGAATTGTTGCGTGCTAGAATATACGCGGCGGTAGAGTTAGAAAATATTCGTCTTAGTGTTGCACAAGTATTCAACACACAAACAGAAAAGAGAAATGAACACCAAGGTTTTTACGTGGAAAACCCAAAAAAGGGAAAAAACCACGGGGCCTCGCTCAGTTGCAAAATTCCACTAGTATTTGTTTGAAGTACAAAGGTTGATCCGTCTTACAACTCAAGATGATCAATTTACAATCAACTTCTCACAAAGTTACAAAGTTCTGCAAATTCTTGGCGTTTCCCAAAAATCCGGCAGAGTTCCGGCGTCTTCAGGCGGCAGGAAGAGCTCCGGCGGTGGTCAAGGAGGAGAGGATTCGCCTTTTCCCCTTTCCTTCTTCTTCTCTCTCTTCACTTGAGTCCCCTTTGTGTAGAATGAGGGCTCTATTTATAGTTTTTCTAGAGTGGCATAGTCCGTAAATAGGCGTGAGATCAGGGGCGAATTGGGAGTGGCTTGAATGGACGACCGATATCGAATCCTTTGATCATGTACCGTTCGTTGGACATTTGAAGGCCATAATGATGTCGGAATTTGGTGATCTTGAGCTCGTTGGATTCGTCTCGTCGAGCCGCTCGATTTGAGTATAATCTTGTTAAAATTGGAGACCGCTTGGTTACTCAAATTGCTGTTTGAACCTTCCAATAGTGCTTTGGGTCCTTGATCTGGACTCGTTTCGGCTCAGATTGGGTTGATCTTGGTGTCGTTGGGTTCATATTTCCGAGACGCTCAATTTGACTATAAGATCACTGAAATCAGAGTTCGGGGGCTCCCAAAATTAATTTTTGAAGTTTTTGACTAGCTTTTGCCTCGAGATTCGTGCCCGATTAAGATGATTTTTGGAGTATGTATCAGTTGCCCCCCTATTTTCGGACGTCGTAGCTTCAGGAGTCCGAAAATACTTGTTCTGAAATTTTACACTTGCCGAATCTCAAAAAATTACGTTTAAAAAATTAATAGCTTGCTCAAACTTGATCGTAGAGACCCCCTTGAGTTCTAAAAGTGTCAAAATTGAGTCTGAAATGTTGAAAAACATGTCCAAGGACTTCAAAAATGTCCGATTTGGACTTTTCGGGGCAAAAAATGGCTTCAGAATGGTCCGAGCGGCTGAACTGGCTGGCCGCCACTACGCCGGCGGTGGCGCGGAACAGCGGCCGCGCTTGTGCGCTGCGGCAGCGCGCCCCTGCGGCCGCGCCAAGGCCACACCCGCGACCACGCCTGGACCGCACCCGTGGCCACGACTGTGTCGCGCTTGGGTGGAACCCGAGGCGGCGCCTAGGGCTTTGCCACGCGCGCCCTGGGCCGCTTTCACGCGCCTTTGCTGCGCCGCACTCACACGGCACTGCCGCGGCTGCCGCTGTCGTGGCCGGTCGTGCGTGCTGGCTGCCGCGGCCAGCCGTAATCCATGCATGCTGGCCGCGGATTAATGAGTTGGCCGCGCAAAACGGTGCGGCCGATTGGCTGCACCGCCAATGTGGGCCCCACAAACACGAAAATAGTGTTTTTTTTGCTATTTTCAGGTCCAAAAAATTCTGAAAAAATCCCAAAAAAATTCTTAAAAATCCGAAAAAAATTTAAAAAATTTTGGGATTTCAAAAATTGGAATAGCTCCCCCTCATTCTCTCAAAAACCTATAAATAAACCCCCTAGGCCTTTAGAAAACCTGCACCTTCTCTCTCTTTCTCCCTCTGGCTCTCTGACGGTTGAGGCTTCCGCTATTTACGAGCGAGAAATTTCCCTTGCTCAAATTAGCGCCCCTCCTCGCGTACAAAAGCTTACGGGATGTCTTCTCCTCCCACCGGCTTTTTGACGGTTGAGGCTTCCACTATTTGCGAGCGAGAAATTTTCCCTGCTCGAATTAGTGCACCTCCTCTCGTGCAGGAGTTATGGGATTTTTCTTCTCCTCCCTCCAGCTTTCTAACGGTTGAGGCTTCCGCTATTTGTGAGTGGGAATTTTTCCCTGCTCGAATTAGCGCCCCTCCTCTCGTGTAGGAGTTACGGGATTTTTCTTCTCCCCCCTGCTCTTCGAGAGATCTGTTGAACTGCAGAAATCCGGCGTCGGGTAGAAATACGACGTCGGGCAAAAGACTGACGAAAGTCTGTCGACGAGCAGAAGTTCAAAGATAGGAAGAAGTCTGGCGTCAGGTAGAAGTTCAATGTCGGGCAGAAGACCGATGAAAGTTCGTCGATGAGCAAAAGTCTGACGACGAGTAGGAGTCCACTAACGAGTAGAAGTCCGACGATAGGAAGAAGTCCAACAAAAGTTCATCGACGAGCAGAAGTCCGATGACAAGTAGGAGTCTGCTAACGAGTAGAAGACTGACGATAGGGAGAAGTCCGACATCGGGTAGAAGTACAACATCGGGTAGAAGAGCGACGAAAGTTCGTCGACAAGCAGAAGTTTGACGACAAGTAGGAGTTTGCTGACGAACAGAGGTCCGACAACAGGGAGAAGTCCGATGTTGGGTAGAAGTTCAACATCGGGTAGAAGACCGACGAAAGTTCATCGATAAGCAGAAGTCTTTGTAAAAAGGGCTAGAGAGAATGCATCAAGGATGTGAGACCTTTCCGAGGTTGCATGTTGTAGCCTTTGCTCGACGATGTTAACCTGTGTGGAAGAGGTCGAGAGAATCCACCAAGGATGTGAGACCTTTCCGAGGTTGTATGTCGAAGTCTTTGCTCGATGACATTAACCTGTGTGGAAGTGGTCGAGAGAATCCACCAAGGATGTAAGACCTATCCGAGGTTGTATGTCAGACCCCTGCTCGATGACATTAACCTATGTGGATGAGGTTGAGAGAATCCACCAAGGATGTGAGACCTTTCCGAGGTTGTATGTCGGAGTCTTTGCTCGACGACGTTAACCTGTGTGGATGAGGTTGGATCAAATCCCCCTGGGATTGATCATTCGGTGATTGAGATACAATGTAGATTGTGTATTTCTCGAATCACAGAGAAAGACTTTGAGAAGTTTTTTCTTATCTTTTATAAGAGAAAATAATATCACAACAACATGAAAATTATATTACTGTATTATGTAAGATAGTACAATAATTCACTAGTCCGACTTGGGGAAATACAAGTTACAACGTACTCAATACATAAGATATACGTACGGGCACAATACAATATTAAACTTGGAAGAAGACATTAGAGATATCAAAGTGACACTCTACTCAACATAAAAGCGACAATAAGACAAGTAATATTGCTAATACAAATACACGAAGTGCGTGATCATTCAATCTCTCCAACCATTTGAATATTATTCAATGGTTGTCTTTGTTGTTGACTTTGCCCCCCAACGGGACGAGCTTCCTCTCGGGTAGGGGAATCTTGAATAAATTGTCGAAGGTAGCCCTGACGGATAAGCCTTTCAATCTCATCCTTGAGTTATTTGCAGGCTTCGGTAGTGTGACCACGGCTACGATGAAAGTGACAGTACTGATCTGAATTTCTAGTGTTCAACTTCAAAGGATTCGGCCATTTCAATGTATCTTGATCTCTAACAGCCATCAACACATTTACTCGAGATGTGTTAAGTGGTGTATACTCCTTCTGTCAAGGTTCCCATCGCGGTGACGGAGACCTATGAGGTAGATTATTCTTCCCTTACTTTTTCTGCTGTGAGAAAGAATTGTCCATCCTAGATACACCTTTGCGCTTCCCATTGATTTGCTCAAACTGCTTCCTGTGAGCATTTATAGCCTCATTTGCAGAGATTTGCGCCTCCACGCGATGGATCAAGTCGGCGTATGAATGGACGGTGTCTCACATAAGGGCTGAATAGAAGGGGCCAGGACGAAGGCCTCCAAGGAAGACTCCTCTGAGTAATTCAGGGTCTACTCCTGGAATCTATCAAGCCTCGGTGGAAAACCGCTGAAAATACTCCTTCAACGATTCTCCCTCATTTTGACAGATCACAGAGAGGTGGGAAGAATCTTTAACAATTCTTCGATTGGCCACAAATTGTTCGACAAATACTTTGGCCAATTTGAAAAATGAGGGGATGGTTCCAGGTGGAAGCGTGTAAAACCATGTTCGGGCCTGTCATTTAAGGGTGGCAGGAAAGACCTGGCAGAGGAGCGCGTCCAATGCTCGTTGAATATGCATAATGGTTCTATAGTAGTTGATATGCTCATATGGGTCGGTCGTCCCGTTGTAGGACTCAATGTTTAGCACTTTGAATCCGACCGAAATGGGGTGCTGAAGAATGGCTTCAGTTAGAGGTGATGACTCTTGGAAGTTCCTCTGTCCGAGAGCATGCCTCACATCTCCTCGGGGGAACTCTTCCCGTACCAATCTTCACAGTTCGCGATGCAGGACATTGTGAGGGAGTTATGCAATGTGTGGTTGGGCAGAGCCTTCTGGGAGTCCGAAAGAATGCGAGGCTGCCGAGTTGAGGGGGAAAGATGTGTTGAACTCGCTATATCGGCAAGTTCATCTTCCTGTCGTGATTGAGGATGTCTCCTAGGTGGATGAATCTCTTCTTGACGATGCTCAAATTGAACATCTTCAACTCTTGGTAGATCCCGAGGGAGAAGGACCTCCTCCAATGTCGGCTGTCGATCATCTCGTAGGAGTTGAAGGATCTCGTTGTGAGATTCTTCTTTCTTCCGAATTCTTTCTGCTAAAAAAGGTCCCGAGGTCCCTTCTCTGGCAGCATTTTGCCCTCCAGGATGAAAAGAGGCAGACATCAGGCGTCTGTGATTTGCTAACAGATTTCTGGATTGGTGAGAGTTGGAGCGGGAAGCTCCAATGATGCGACTGCTACGCCTGTTGACCATTGTAGCAATACTTGAAGTTATGGGATGGTGTTTCCCACAGACGGCGCCAAATTGTTGCGTGCTAGAATATACGCGGCGATAGAGTTAGAAAATATTTGTCTTAGCATTGCACGAGTATTCCGCACACAAACATAAAAGAGAAATGAACACCAAGGTTTTTATGTGGAAAACCCAAAAAAGGGAAAAAACCACAGGGCCTCGCCCAGTTGCAAAATTCCATTAGTATTTGTTTGAAGTACAAAGGTTGATCCATCTTACAACTCAAGACAATCAATTTACAATCAACTTCTCACAAAGTTACAAAGTTCTGCAAATTCCCGGCATTTCCCAAAAATCTGGTAAAGTTCCGGCGTCTTCAGGCGGCAGGAAGAGCTCTGGCGGTGGTCGAGGAGGAGAGGATTCGCCTTTTCCCCTTTTCCTTCTTCTTCTCTCTCTTCACTTGAGTCCCCTTTATGTAGAATGAGGGCTCTATTTATAGTTTTTTTGGAGTGGCATAGTCCGTAAATAGGCGTGAGATCAGGGGCGAATTGAGAGTGGTTTGAATAGACGGCCGATATCGAATCCTTTGATCATGCACTATTCGTTGGACATTTGAAGACCTTAATGAAGTCAGAATTTGGTGATCTTGGGCTCGTTGGATTTGTCTCGTTGAGCCACTCGATTCGAGTATAAGCTCGTTAAAATCAGAGACCATTTGGTAACTCAAATTGCGGTTTGAACCTCCCAACAAAGCTTTGGGTCCTTGATCCGGACTCATTTGGGCTCGGATTGGGTTAATCTTGGTGTTGTTGGGTTTGTATTTCTGAGACGCTCAATTTGACTGTAAGCTCACTGAAATCGGAGTTCGGGGGCTCCCAAAATTAATTTTTGAAGTTTCCGACTAGCTTTTACCTCGAGATTCGTGCCCGATTAAGATGATTTTTGGAGTATGTATCAAGAATCATCATTACATTTGTTATAAGCTTTATGAAAAATAGTTTCTCAAACTATCATCTTAGATTTTGGAAGCATTAGAGGAACATTATTGACCATGATTGCAATCAAGGTTGCCCCTAATCCACATCTAATTCCCATGAAATTAATACAACAATAGTTGATCGATATTAGAACATTAACATGAACGACCTTTCGAGATTGAAGCAAAAGTTACCCCATAGCCAGGAACGATGTTCAGACAAATGAAGCCAAATTATTATATCTTGAAATATTCATGGTGATAGAGAAATATAAAGTTTATCATCTTATCTTTGTATGAAGATCCAACACATAATCACATAAAATAAAGGTTGTAGTGTTCAAAAGAGAGACACCATGGTTTTTACGTGAAAACCCCTGAAAAGGGAGAAAAGCCACAGGGTCTGACCCAATTTGAATGAATCCACCAATGTTTATAGTCGACTACAAATGAGGCACTTTCTTGGGAGAAGGCCTTAACTTAATGTATCAAATATATATCATATATAGTGCATTAAATGGTGGGAATTGGAAGAATTAGTATTGACATATTAGTTTGAGGTAGTGTAAAAACCCTAAATTTTATTTAAGATTTTTTTTTGACCTAGAGTAGTCAACAATTATTTCATGAGTCATTATAAGTCCAAATCATAAACCATCTTTGCTAGAATATTTATAATGTTGTGTTTTAGCTTCCCTATTTTTTTCATAGTTTTTGGGCGCTATAAAAAATTATTATAAAATCAATATCTATCGGTACAAGTAGAGTTTTTGAGACCGTTAGGTGTTCATTTTGCAAACTGATTTTACCAGAATTTTTAAATAAAATAAGTTAATTTATAAATATTTTCTATAATTTTTAAAATTTTGGATTTAAACATAAAAAAATTTAGATAAAATTAATATTTCAATATTAAATAATTAGAATAATTATTTATATTTTAATAATATCTCATTCCACTCATTTACATTATATCAAAAGACTTTGATTATTTTGGCTTTTTCCAAAACCGAGTGTAACTTTCGAGGATTAGAGTAGAAAAGGAAGAGAGAGAAAGAGAAAACTCTAGTTTTAGGCGACTTTTAGATATTTTCTTCTGTCAACCCGATTGAGAAATTTGTTCGTCTCAATGTAAGTCACATTATGTCCATCTCAATTTAAAAAAAAAAAACATAATTTTTTTGCTAACTTTTTTTATTAAAATTTTTTATCCATTAGCGAAAACATGAATAACTTTTCATAGGTAAAACTTTCACCCCATAACTTTTTATATGTTATAGAGATTATGATTATGCAAATTTTAAATATTTTTTTTAAAATTTTTACAATTTGTGGGGTTTTTATTTAATAGACAATTATCTAAATATTAAAAAATAGTAGTGTAGTGTAATAAACGTCTTAAAATATTATTTTACATGATCCATGGTCATTTAATTTTTTTTTTTAAATATGTATTTTTATATAGTTGGATTTTTTGTTGTCTACCATTAGATAATACTAAAATTTTGTTATATGCTCAATTACACTTTATTATTATCATGTGATGATATATATGCATATGTAATTAAATTATATCTATTTTGAACCATTAGGGGCTAGAATTCTCTTAGATTCTATATATGTAAGAGAATTGCTTTGAGCTATAAGGGGTCAGAATCCATTGCGATTCTATCTAAGATAGATATATGTGATATATTCTGGTGCTATAAGCATAAATAAAAAGTAAGTCTTAAGGTACCAGAATTCTTTGAGGTTCTATCTTGGTCCGTGAAATCTGATATGAAGTATTTTATGATATGAATTTCAATTTATTTACTTGTTCAGTAGTATTATTTAGATCAGAAATAACTCTTATGCATTTATTACAACTTTCAGCATAGTAATTTATTTATTCAAACTACATTTAACTTATTTTAAATATTCAATAAAATATTTGATAAAATAATATTTGAAAATTTATATTAGTTTGTATGGCTTGTTGAGCTATTGTAGTTCACTGGGATTTTGCTCTAAATTTTTTGAATCTAGGAAGGGTAAAGAGGTTGTGGACTAGCAGCTTAAGATCAAATCTAAGGTCATAGGTATTTTGCATTTTAATTTTTTGAATAAATATAACTAGTTTTATTTTCAGTTATATAGCTCTTACATGTAGCTATTTACTATAGTGTATATATTTATTTTGTTGAAATAAATGAAACTTTGTGGATGAATTTAATTTTTAGTATTTGGATATTTTAGTAGATATGTAATATGTATTTTATTTCATTGAATATTGGTTAAAAATATGAAAAAAATTTCCAAATCTTAATCTTGGGATTTATTTATCACAGCTTAATATGATAAGACTTATCTTGGTCAGATTGGGTTGTGACAGGCATGACCATAGTCAGTGGACGACGAAGGTCAGAAAAACTATAGTAGAGTGATGTGGTCGAAAGGACTATATTTGGTAGGCGTTGGAGGTCAGAAATGTTAATTCTTATTGAATATTGATTAGGTTGTTAAACCTAAACTAATGTCCCAAGGCTAACCAAGATGGGGGTGATTTGGTAATTTAAAAAAATTCTCTTGGATTTAAAAATTTGAAACTGATTGATTCATAAAGCAAGTTAATTAAAGTTTCAAAATAAAACTTTTTCAACCACAGAAAATAACGTGCAGTAAATAAAATGAGGAAAATAAAAAACACAGAAATTTATAATGGTTCGGTCAAACACGACATACATCCACTCCCTGAAGACTCCATCTTCAGGTATTGCACTATTACCAAAGTGACTCTCTTTTTTGCCCACAGCAAGGTGGAGAAGCCTTTACAAAAACCTCTCTTCCACTAATCCCTAGTGTGGCAGAGAACCGTCGTCCTTTCACACCCTCCAAGTGTAGGTAGAGAACCTTCATCCTTTCACACCCTCCACGTGTAGGCAGAGAACCTTCATTCTTTCACACCCTCCAAGTGTCGACAGATAACCAGATCTTTATCCAAAAATCTTCTCACGAACAATCTAGAAAGACAAGAGGAAGAGAGATAATCAAGAATACAAAGAGATCCTTACCTTTGAGTACCCTTGTGAACCCTTCACTTCAATTGCAAGAAATCTCTCTCAAACACTCTCTCTCACTCTCTCTTTTAATTGCCCTTGAAAAATCACAAAGATAAGATTTTTTACATCAGTTTTTAATGGACCTTTTATACAAAAGACACAAAAAACCATCCAAAAAATTGAAAATTTTTAATTTTGAGCGTACACAATCGTATTTTGTACATATGAACAATTCAAACACTATTGCGTATGAACCTGTTGTGAATCAGTATGAAATCACTTCATACCAGATTATTGTCTAGTATGAACCATGTTCGTCCATGACGAGCATTAATAATTTTTTTTTGAGTTCTTTGGTATGAAAAGGAGCCCCATATTTTGTACTTTGGATGGAGTACGCACGATGACATCATTGTTTGGTACGATCAGTTATAAAAAATTTTCAAATTCATTGAATGAAACGTTGGGATGAAAAGAGACCTCACAATTTCATACTCTGTAAGGCATGTACGAACTGGGATCGTCCAGTATAATCCATACTTAGAAAAAATATTTTTGTGCGAGAACGGACCCGTCCATATCGTACTCATGAAAGCATGTATGAACTGTGATCGTCCCATACGATCCATACTTAGAAAAATAAATTTTAGTGAGAAAAGACCCGTCCAGTTCATACTCTGGAAGGCATGTATGAACTAGGTTCGTATAGTACGATCCATACTTAGAAAAAATTATTTTTGAGCAAGCAAGGACCCATCCATTTTGTACTCTAGAAGGCATATACGAACTAGGTTCGTACAATATGATCCATACTTAGAAAAATTTTTAATTCTATTCGTTAGACTGCTCTTCAGGAAAAATAATTGACTAGATCATCCCGTACAAACTAATATTGTACATTACAATTAATTTAAAAAACATGAATTTTAAACTCTCCCCCGATGTATGTGTGTGTGCTCAGTTACTCAATTACAATCATACTCTCTCAGACCTAATAAAATGGAAAATACATACTTTAATTACAGTAAACTCTAAACTGATCTTGATTTAAAGTCTTTAACAATCCAAAGTATGATTTCACTGAAATGTTAAGACACACAAGAGCAAAACAATTCTTCCAAAATCTGTTAGGAAAAATAATAATCAAAGCAATAATACTTGGAAACATAAAAAACATACAAGTTGCAAGAATATCAAACAGATAAGAACTAAGTAGCAACTATCTCAACAGATAAGACCATTGTCATATGATGAAGGGTAGAGGACCATAATCAGTGTTCAATAATGATTAGAAAGACTATTATCAGGTAATAGAGGTTTGAAGAATTATAGTCGGTGGGTGACGGAGGTCAAAAAGACCATTATCATATGACAAAGGTTAGAAAGACTCTAATTTAGTGATAAATGTCTAAAGGACCTAGTAGGCGGGAAACTACAGCCAATAAGATCATAGTTGGGCAACAGAGATCAAAATGGCTATAGACTTTAGGTGATGGAGGTCAAAAGGACCGCTATTTTGCAACGAAGGTCAAAAGGATAGTAGTTGGTGGGCATAGGTCAAAAAGATCATAGTATGGCAAAGAGGTTGGAAGGACCGTACTCGATGGGTGATAGAAATTAGAAAGATCATTATCTTGCAACAAAGGTCAAGAGGACCATAGTCGGTAGGGGACATAGGTCAAAAAGACAATAGTCTAACAACGAGGGTCAGAAGGTTGTAATCGATGGGCAATAGAGATCGAAAGGACCATTATCTGGTGATAGCGGTAAAAAGGATCGCAATAGGCAGACGACAAATGTCAGAAAGACCATAGAATGGAAAAGAAGGTCGGAAAGAGCATAATCGGTCGGCGAAGGTGGTCAGAAAGATCATTATCTGAGACGGAGGTCAAAAAGATTATAGATGGTAGGCGATAATGGTCAAAATGGCTGTAGTCTAGTGATAGAGGTCATAAGAACTATAGTTGACAAGCGATAGAGGTTAGAAAGACCATTATCTGGCGATGGAGGTTAAAAGGATCATAATCGATGGGCGATAAAGGTTAAAAAGATTCTAGTATGGCAATGGAGGTCAGAAGGACTATAACCAACAAGCAATAATGGTCAGATAGACTGTTATTTAGGGTAGAGGTCAGAAAATTCGTAGTCGATAGGTGATAGTGGTTAGAAAGATTATAGTCTAGCAAAGGAGGTCGAAAGGGCCATAGTCAGTAGGCGATAGAGGTTAAAAATTTTATAGTTTGGCTTTAGAGGTCAGAAGAACCGCAATCGACAGGTGATGAAGGTCAGAAGGACCGTAATCTGGCATTAGAGGTAGGAAGGACCATATTTGGTGGGCAATAGAGGTCAAAAAAATTATAGTATGACAATATGGAGGTTGGAAGGACCATATTCGATGAGTCTATTTATAGCTTTTTTGGGAGTGGCATAACCAATAAATAGGGAGGAGATCAAGGGCATGTTGGGTGTATTTTAATTATGGACTGTTTGTCGAGTATTTGAGTGCCTTAATGATGTTAAAATTTGGCAATCTTTGGCTCGTTGGATTTCTCTCCTTGAGCCGCTTGATTCGGCTATAAGGATGTTACATTCAGAAACTATTTTGTCATCCAATTTATGTTTTGAACCTTCCAAATGCACTTTTGGTCTTCCATTTGGGCTCAGATTTGGTCGAATTTGGTGTCATTGGGTTCATCTTTTTGAGATGTTTTGCTCGACTATATGTCTGCATAAATCAAAGTTCATATGGTCCATGTGGACCTCTGAATGGACACCGTCAGCTTCAGAGTGCAAAGGGTGTACGACTGCACTACCCTGAGGGATAGAGACGATCGCAGGCCTCCGCGCTTCTCGCAAACGGGCCAATGGAATGATAGATTAGATCGTATATATAACTAACCATTGAGGATAGCGGCTCTCGCCAGCACACTTTGATGGGTAGTAATATACATGACCTGATCAAAATAATGGGTTTCCCCCACCCGATACATTAACTTGAGTGGGGTTTATTTGATGGTGGAGTTATATTTCCCACAGCCGCAATTTGCGTGGTTATTTATATCTCGAGCCTAGGGCTTGAGAAAACTCTTAATTAAGGATCTGACATTATTCTTCCCAGACAAGGGATGTGCACAAAGGAGGAGACTAGAAAATACTACTAAAATGGAAAGAAGGGCTCAAGTTGCTTAGCCAACATCCATGATTCACACTAACATATGGAGGGACTAAGGCAGTGAGAAGAGGTTAGAGAAAAGGAATCATGCACTCACATCATACAAAAGAAAAAGATGGAAGTGGCGTCATCCATATGACGCGAATAAGCAGGATTTATAGTTTATGAAGAAAAGGAACTTACCTAATATTTATACATATTATGAAACACCCGATGTAGTAGCTTCAAATCCTAGATCTAAGGTGGGATTAGTGTTCTACCCAACACTAATACCCATGTCTTAACTAATGCAATTTGGGATTATATCCTGCCTAAAAAATAATGACAAGTAACCACCTAAACGCTTATAATCTATGATGTCCAGTCTTTATGAAAGATATGTAGGTAGTTTGAGTATTTTGGAAGTAGGGCTGACATATAGAGAGTTTCCTAATTGGCTCTGAACTTTTGTAGGGTGGATGATCCTAGAGCTAATGCAATTAAAGTTTTAATTTAATTAGTTTCTAATGCAATGCATGCTAATTAGGAGGTCCAAATCATGAATGCTTAGAATTAAAAAAAATAGGCTTATATAAAAATATATTTTTAAAAGACTAAACTTCTCCAAGTTCGGCACCTCATCCTCATAAGCCATATTATCCAGACTCTACCCGCAGGAGAGAAAGTGTCTTATATTAAGGAGAAAGAAATATGCATTAATATGCATGCAATCCTGAACGATTCCAGCTATTCCCTAGGTCGTTATATTTATAAGTTATTTAATTATTAAAATTTTGAATATTAATTACGAGTAGAAAAGTAATTTTATCTTAGAGAGCCTAGCAAAAATAGACTATACACATGCAAGAAAAAAATCTAAGAAAAGTAGACAATTTATAATGTGCACACAAAATAAACACACCAATATAAATAACCAGCACAGTAAAGTAAGAAAGTCCACGACAAGTGTCGTATAAGTATAACCCAGGGTCTGTAGAAAAATAATGGTGGCTAAGCCCCATTGACAACAACCTAGATTCTAATCCTAATGAATGATGTAAGTCTTAAAAGCCGAACATTTTATCTTCAAGTCTCCATCTTCAAGTGGATCATCCTTCTCCGGATTATCTCCCTTCAAATCGTCTCCTTCGGGCTCCGTATGGTTTGTCTTCCGGAAGGGTACCCAAATAACTAATAAATTCCTAATAAAGGGCCTTTCTTATTCTCTTTAGGTACCGAGTGTTTGAAATGTCAAACTTTTAAAGATTTTCACAACTCAATAATAATTACATCAGATTACATTTTAAAAATGAAAAATCTAGACTCGAACTCATGTATGGTTATCCTAATAAAACTTTCAAGCAATTCATATATCACATCCAAGCAGTTTATATATGTACAGAAAAGTAAACACGCATGACCAAGCTCTTTTAATTTTAAGGGGGCTAAGAATTCTTTGGAGCATCTGCAGAAAATATTATTAGTATTAAAGCTTTAATGATTTTGGCCCCCTTTATTAACGCTGCATGAGTGTAGCCACCAGCATAAGATTGAGTTAGTATAAAAACAGCCATAGCCCATGGGTAGTCTAACATACACATCACATCATGAATAAAGTACAATAACAAAATAACTATCATAACAAACACAACACAACAAAGCAAAGAAACCAACTAATCACTCGTGCCATATACATATCACATCACATCACATAAGTAGAAATAAATAAAACACCGGCTCTAATCCTAGAGCTAGAAGTGGTGTCCTAGCAGATAATTCTATGTGTGTGTAATAAGCTTGTGTGACTTTGGATAGTTCCTATGTCAGTAGTTAGTTACTATGTCAGGTAGTTAGTTTAAGTTGCCTAAAGTTCAGATTTGTTGAATGTCTGAAAAGGGAACTTTATTTAAAATTTAAATATTAATGAATTGGAATTAATTTTAGTTAAATTTAGTTTATTGATCTATTTTAATGCTTAGGGTATTGATCTTTGAAGTTTAAGTTGCCTTATTGAATTTTAGAGGGTCCAAGGTCCTCTTATACGCTAGGCTAAGGGGGTACAAAATATCACCATAGGAAATGGGCTAGATTTGGGAGTTCTAGTATTTTATTTAAATATTAAAGTTTACAAGGAGTAGTTAGGATTTGAGTTTGCTAGATTTTTTAAAGTTTTCTAGACAAAGTTATGAATTTTAGAAGTTTTGGGCAATTATGGAATTATTAAAATTGTTTAATTAGGGGTGTTTTAGGGGTTTTGATCCAAATCAACTCCAAAATGATTGGAATCACCTTCAAAAAAAAAATGACTTAAGAAGGTGTTCTCTAGTGTTTGGGGAAAATTAATAATTTTTAATTATTTAATCATGGCAAAAAATCAATTTCTAATTAAAGTTAAATTAAGGTTTAGATTAAAGTCTAATTAAAAGGAACTAATTATATGAGACTAAGGGTTGAAGCCTGAAGAGTTTGAGGTATTATGGGTATTTTTTTGAGTTGAAATGAATTTATTAGATTTTTTGGAAGTTATCGGGTCCTAATTAACGGGTAAATTAGGGTTTATTAATTAAGGAGTCTAAAGGGTCCTAAAAATTCTTAGAAAATTCTGGGAGGTTTAAAATATCACTAAGTTTAAGTTTTTGAAGTTTCATGTCAAACGTTGCTCTATTCTAGCTCCTAATTTTTTTCTAAGTTTGTTAGACGGGTCCTTAATTATTATCCTTAGGGTGTCAATATGTTGAATGGGTTTTAAATCAAGTCTAGAGACTAAACCTTAAGATAACATGAGGATAAATACTTAAAAATAGTAAACACACCAATCCTAAAATCTAGGAGGGCCTAAACTAGGTGTTCATGCATCCTACACATGCAAAAGACGACTAAAGAGAAATTACAACATGCTTATCAAGGGGAATATTGAATGATTGGAACAAAACCATCCACTAATCCTCTCTTCCATGAATTTTATTCATGTGCAAGATCGATGTTTAAAATTCTAAGAGTTGATCTCCCAAAATTGGGGATTTAAGATTTTGTGGTTTTAAAGTAATTTTATAATAAATATAAATTTTAGAAAATAATATAATTAAAAATAAATTAATTTATAATGAATAAGTATATGGGAGATTCATATACCACCTAAGGGGGTTTCAAAAAGATTTTGAAAATAATTTATAATTTTAAAATAATTAATATATTTATTATTAAATAATCAACTAATTAAATAATACATAAATACAATAGAAAAACTATGTATCAATAACTAAAAATATTTTTAAATAAAAATGCATATTTTTCTAAAAAATATGAGGTATTATACATAAACATTTGATTTAAAATGAAATTATTGTGAATTATCAAAGTTTAATTTAATTAAAAGATTTTAAAATAATTTAAAATAATAATTAATTAAAAAACATGAAACCAACTTAAAATAAATACTAAAGCCTCTGAAGTATTAAAATAATTTAATAAAAATAACTTTGTAATTAAAAGGGGGGGGGGGGTATTTTTATGAAGAATTTGATATATAATACCAATATTTTAATTTATAAAAATAATTTATAATTATTATTTAAATAAAGCCTGTTTTAAAATAATTAAAATACTGTTTAAATTAATTCAAATAAAAAACAATGACGGCGAGACCCATCGGGATGACACCTGGCGACCTCTGGTTCTCAGGCGCAAACCGTGATAATGATTGTCAGTGGTGGTGCATTAAATGCTAATGATTACACTACTGGCAATCATTAGCCTTTAATGCATGGGGTCCATGCGCTTTCAACTTAAGTGAGTCAGTCTTCGCGGCAGCCATTTGATCCTCCATTATTTAGATTGAACGGCTGTGATCTGAGCGGACGGAGATCAGGACGGCTACAGAGCTCACGTGATTCGTAGGCACAACGGGATGACTTAATTAGGGCCGTTGATTGCGAGATCAATGGTCCGAGGAATGCATGGATCGAGCTCTCATTGAACTGAAACCCTAAAGAGATAATTGGTTCGTTCTCTCGATCCACATGATAGAATTCCATAAAATTTTAAAAAGAGGTACTAGAGATGAAGAGCATTCATGGAGTACTACTTTTACGGCCTAAAACGTGCTTTATGAAAAGTTAATTAGATCCATGTGCTTCTAACTAGGGTTAGGGATTCACCTTGATTTAATGGATGGTTTGGACCGTATATGGGCTTGTTGCACTTGTAGACTATCCACGCTCCTATTTGTAGAAGAAATCGTGGCTTGAAAAGCCTTGGATCAACAAGAGAAAGCTTTGGAATCCTTTAAGTCTTGGTTTGTCGGAGATCTCACAGGCGGCGGCCTTGACTGGCGGGATTCGACTTGGAAAGGGTGGAGGAAGGTAATGGGAGCTCTCAAACCAAATCTTAGGGGCTGAGGGTGTTTGGAGAGTGAGCAAGAGCAAAAAGACCCCTTAGCTCAACCCTAATTTTCCTATTTATAGGTCTCGACCTATGATCAAGGGTCTAGATCTCTCCTAAGGCTCATTAGGAGGGAATTAATCCCCCTTAGCCGTGGTTTTGGCCAAGGGATGATTAGGAAGGCTTTTAAATGTATTTAATCAGTTTAAATTGACCTAAAAAGGTCAAATTGATCTAATGAGACTTGGGGTAACCAAGTCAAAGCTTGACTTGGTCAACTTAGTCAATTAGGTCAAAGGAGGCAAGGGTTTGAGCCAAGGATAGGGTTTGAAATTGAATAGAGCTTGAATTGACCCATTAGGGCTCAATGAGTCAACCTAGGTTTGAGCTCAATGAACTTGTTCACATGAAACCCAAGGAAGGTGGTCTTAGGGCTTGGCTTGGTTTGTTTGACCAAGTCAACTCTTTTGACCTAGAGCTTGAGCAAAAGAGAGGTCAACACTCCCTAATTTAAATTTGGATGTTTCCAATTTTATTTTGCTTTAAGATTCATGCCCGATAATGATTAAATTTTTATGATATATAATTCATATATATATATATATATGCATCAAAATAATAAAACACACCAAACAACAACAACAACAACATCAAGCCTTTATCCCACTACGTGGGGTCGGCTACATGAATCCTTTTTCTCCATTATGACCTATTAAAGGTCAAATTCTCGTTTAAATCTAATAAAGAAAGGTCAATTCCTAATATTTTCTAACCAAGTCTTTTTAGGTCTGCCTCTACCTTTTTTAACATACGTCAAATCTAATACCTCTACTCTTCTAACTGGGTCATTGGAAGGCTGCCGTTTTATGTGACCAAACCATCTAAGGAGACTCTCTCTAATCTTATCTTCTACTGGAGCTACTCCAACCTTTTCACGTATATGCTCATTTCGTATCCTATCTCTAAGGGTAAAGCCACTCATCCACCTGAGCATCCTCATCTCTGCCACACTTAACTTAGTATTATGCTTCTCTTTTAATAGCCAACATTCAACGCCATAAAGCATTGCAGGCCTCACTACCATCTTATAGAATTTTCTCTTAAGTTTGAGGGGTACTTTTCTATCACACAACAAGCCTGATGCATTTCTCCACTTCAACCATCCAACTTGAATTCTGCTGATAATATCCTCATCTATTTCATCATCATTCTGAACAATAGATCCAAGATATCTAAACTGTGTACTCTTATTAATGACTTGATCGCCCAAAGTTACAATCCCCTCACTAGGACTATTACTACTAAAATTACACTCCATATATTCCTTTTTAGATCTACTCAAGCGAAAACCATTAGTCTCTAATGTTGACCTCCATAATTCAAGTTTACTTTCAACTCTCTCTCTAGTCTTATCAACAAGAAGAATATTATCTGCAAAAAGCATACACCAAGGTACATCCTCTTGCAAATGTCTAGTGAGAACATCCATGACTAAAACAAAAAGATATGGGCTTAAGGCTGATACTTGATGCAACCTAACCGAAATAGGAAAATACTTGGTCAAACTACCTTATGTTTGAACACAAGTAATAGCTCCTGCATACATATCTTTAATGATTTGAATATAAGCATTATTAACTCCTTTCTTTTCAAGAACTCTCCATAACACTTATATTGGAAGTTTATCATATGCTTTTTCTAAATCAATAAATATCATATGTAGATCCTCCTTATTTTCTCTATATTTCTCCATCAATCCTCTTAATAAATGTATGGCTTCCATAGTCGACCTTCCCGGCATGAATCCAAATTGATTTTGAGAAACATTAGTATCACGCCGCAACCTATGCTCCATAACTCGCTCCCATAGTTTTAAAGTATGACACATTAACTTAATTCCTCTATAATTCGCACAATCTTGTGCATTACCTTTATTCTTAAAAATAGGAATTAACACACTCATTCTCCACTCATCTGGCATCTTTTTAGTCTTCAAAATAGTATTAAAAAGTTTAGTAAGCCAAGAAATTCCTTCATCTCCTAAGCATTTCCACACCTCTATTGGAATATCATCAAGTCCAACAGTTTTTCTACCCTTCATTTTCTTTAAAGCCTCTCTAACTTCAATTTTATTAATACGTCAATAAAAACAAAAATCTTTATTTTCATTTAGGGTGCTAAGGTCACTATAGTCAATCTTATTTTCATAATTTTCATTAAAAAGTTTAGTAAAATATCTCATCCACCTTTGTTGAATATCATCTTCTAAGAAAAGTATTTTTTGATCTTCATCCTTAATATACTTCACTTGAACTAAATCCTTACTACTCCTATCTCTTTGCTTGGCTAACTTATACATATATCTTTCTCCCTCCTTAGTATCTAATCTATTATATAAATCACTAAAAGCTAAGGTCTTTGCATCGCAAATTGCTTTTTTAGATTCCTTACGAGCCTCTTTATATCTTTCCCAATTATCAGAATTTTTAAAATTAAACCAATTTTTATAACAAATTTTTTTATTCTTAATTTTTTCTTGCATATTTGGATTCCACCACCAACTATTTTTACTATTAGGAGCTTTTCTCTTTGATACTCCAAGCACATCTTTTGCAATATTCTTAATATCACTAGCCACTTTTTCCCACGGAACATTAGCATACGTGCACAGATAAAATCTTAAGATCTAAAATCTTACTCTCAAAAATAAAACACTCCATGAAAAATAATAAATCTAATACAACATATGCAATAAACATTGGATATTGAAATCAGGATTGGCAGCCTACAATATATAAGAACATAATACAAGTAATAATGATAACTCCCCTTATAAAGAAGAGTATGCCTATCCCTTGGTAAATAATAGTATATTGTAAGTGTGTGACATGAAGCTCCAATTTAAATTGAGTTTCAACTAAAATACTTCGGTGTAAATTAACTTGAATATCCTACCCATAAGGTTCAAGATATTTTTGTTTAGGCTCGTGAGAGAGATATATGAGGAAGGAGTTTACTTTGTAGTGCACAACTCGCTTTGATTTATTGGTTTAGAGCTTTGACTACCAACCAAAAATTCTTTGGTTCGAAGCTTATATATTAAATGTGTTTGTGAGTTTGATTTTAATTTACTCAGAAGTACAACTAATAATAATTTTATGGAACTTTTTGGCTTGATGCTCGCAAAAGAAGAGTGCAAAAGAAGAAAGAGAATTTTGAGTTCACATGGAGGAGTGCCATGTCGATTAAAGGAGAGGAAATGGAGTGGTGGAATTGATGCATTAGAAAGTTTTATAAATTAGAATTTTAGATATTAAATAAATGAATAGATGTTTAAAAAGTAATATATATAAATTTATATATTTGAAGCGATTTGTTTTAAATCCCACCCTTTTTTTTTTGTTCTCCTCGTGATGCTTCACTTCGCCCTGAGTATACTGAAACGCCGAGCCGCAACAGGGGCCGCGTTGGCGCTCGCGCTCGAAGGCGATCACTTGACTCCCTCCAACTTTTGGCGGCGAGATGCTAGCGTCGGACTTCTCAGCGGAGTTTCGGTCCTTCGTCAATGTTCATTCCATTCGCCATCCTCGTCAAGCCCTAGCCTTTCTATATGGAGGAGGAAAAAGGAGATGGGCAAAGAAGGTCTCTTTGTTATCCACCAGCTCAAGCGACTTGGATACGGCCCTCGACTGGACCACTTTATGAGGACGCACGTTTCTCGGCTTCTCAGGACTGATCTCCTTGCGGTGCTTTCAGAGCTCCAGCGGCAGGACAACATTTCCCTATCCATGAAGGTAATTTCCAATTTCCATTGACCAGGACAACTTTTCTCGTCATTAGTTGCATTTATTCTTAATGAATTGCTGAGATTGTTTGAAATCTAAAGCACAAGGGAAACCTTTTTGGTTGGTGGAAGCAGCTACGAGTTCGAAAAGAAAATGAAGCCTTATAAGCTTTATTTGGGACCATCACTCGTAGTAACATAAATTAGTATCCTTATACCAATGAGAAGATTACAATGTTTAGTTTTTTGTGATCTTCGTTAGTTACAGCCTTGACTAAATCTTGCCAAATAGTTTTTTGAGTCACACTATCTCCTTCCTAAATCTTGTTTTCATCCCATTTTAGCTTAAATCCTGGATTTAGTAAATCTTGGGGAAGCAGGATTTATGACATTTGAACTCTCATTGAGCCTGTTAATCTCCTTCATTTAAATCATGAATCTTCAAAATATATATCAAATACTTTATCAGGATTTAATCAGATTTGACATCTATCATGTCAAATCATATTCAGGATTTAACACATCCAAGATTTATGATATCTGGATTTACAAGATTTAAGCCAAACAGTTGCTTAAGGGTTGGACATTCTTATGACAAGGTATTTGGTGATGGCAGATAGTTACTTCATAAAGCGTTGTAGATAATCACATGTGTAAGACTTGATCAGGATTATAGTATGGGTTTGATGATTTCAAGGAATGATGCCTTTTCCTGTAAGAAATAATATTAGGCTTTGCAAAGTATTAATTTCTTCGTGGTGATTTTCTTTGGTAGATCCTTTAATTTTTCTTAACCTTTAACCAACCCTTTTCCAATATACAGCGAATGAAAGGTTATTTAAGTTGGACATTCTTTTCCCTTGAGAGTATTATCATAAAAAAGAGAACTCTTTCTTTTTTTTTCTCAACTCCTTTAAGAATTTCTTTTGCCAAACATTTCCTTGTCATTCTTAGACATTGCAAAATATTTTACTTATGTGATCAGGAACATCACTATCTTCTATAACTGTGCTACTACAAAATTGATAACATAACCACAACGGATAAATGGGATGCATATTGAGATCACATCGTGAAAGCCTCAGAGTTTCATATCGCAACTTTTAAAATATGATGAGATACTTACAGTTCTTTTTAAGTGAAGCATAATAGATTTAACCTCCTCTTAATTAATAATGATTATATTCAAGTCATTAAGGATATGTATGCAGAAATTGTTACTTGTGTTCAAACACATGGAGGTTGGACCATCTATTCTACTATTTTAGATGGATTACATCAAGGATCATATCTTTTTGCTTTGTTCATAGATGTTCTTACTAGACATTTGTAGGAGGATGTACACTAGTCTATGCTTTTTGCTGATGATATTCTTCTAGTTGATAGGATTAGATAGGGAGTTGAAGGTAAACTTGAATTATTGAGGTCAACCTTAAAGTCTAAAGGTTTTTATTTGAGTAGATATAAAACAGAATATATAGTATAATTTTAGTAGTAATAGATCTAATGGAGACATTGTGACTTTGAGCGATCAAGTCATTAATAAGAGTATACGTTTTAAATATCTTGGGTCTATTGTCAAGAGTAATGGTGAAATAGATGGAGATATTATTATTAGAATTCAAGTTGGATGGTTCAAGAGGAGGAATGCATCGGGTCTATTGTGTGATAGAAAAAAATACTCCTCAAACTTAAGGGAAAATTCTATAAGATTATGGTGAGAGTTGCAATGCTTTATGGCGCAAAATGTTGGCCATTAAAAGAGAAACATACAATTAAGTTAAGTATTGTAGAGATCTGGATGCTAAGGTGGATGAGTGGCTTTACTCTTAGAAATAGAATGCGAAACAAGCATATACGTGAAAAGGTTGGAGTAGCTCCAGTGGCAGATAAGATTAGAGAGAATCACCTTAGATGGTTTGGTCACATAAAACATTGGCCTTCTGATGACCCAATTAGAAGAGTTGATGTATTAGATTTGGTCTATGTTAAGAGTGGTCGAGGTAGACCTAAAAATATTTGGTTAGAAAATATTAGAAATGACCTTTTTTTATTTGATATAAATGAGAATTTGACTCTTAACAAGACACAACGGAGAGAAATGATTCATGTACCGATGGGATAAAGTGTTAATGTTATTGTTGTTGTTACTTTTACTACAGGAAAATCACTACTTACCGGTGGCACTTTCTAGCAGTTTATATGGCTTTTTCGGTGGTTTTAAAAATTACTGGCGGTTTTCCAGCAATTCACGATCCGCCGGTATAAACCGCGTAGGAAATGAATTGTGGTTGTCATTTTCTAGGGGCTGAGTGTTCTGACGGCCTTCCGGCGGCTATAACAGCCAGTAAATTCTGGCGGTCAAAACACTGACGATCGTTGTTTAATTAACGGCGGCATACCGACCGTATTAAACTGCCAGATTAATTGACGACTAAGTCGTTGGTTGATCGCCGACCAACGGCTAGATTAAAACACTGACGACATTTGTAACCCATCCGACATCAAAGTTACTGGCGACTAAATTGCTGGTTAACCGCCATAAACTGTAGCATTTTCAAAAAAAGATTGACAACCCTCCCTTTATTTAAACCAATTTTCACAATACCTGCACAGAATTCAAAACATATATAAAATAGAAATTTTAAGAGCAACACACCACTATACTCAATTCACATAAATGGAATCCAAAATCAACATAACATTGCATTTGAAATAACAAAACACATTCAATAAATTATATTTGCACAATCAATAATAAAGCAGAAACAATTCTTTAAACAAAGAAAAATGTATATATTCTACAATCAAACATAATATATGAAATCCACAGTCATATGTTTAAAATACACCAAAAAGTTTATTAAACAAATAACAACACTAATCATCCTCCGTGTCCTCACTGTCCTATGATTTAGGTGTCGGCTCTTGCTCCGCCTACATCTCATTTTAATTTTTTCTCATATCCTCTCTCTCTTGTCAGGGCATAAACCCTCTAGCTAACAGTTTCACTAACATCATAAAATGCTGACGTAGATGTACTGCCCTCATAAGCATATTCCTGCAAACCTAAGCCATAAACCCTCCCCCTTTGCCTTCCTCCAACAACATCTGACCACGTCTGATACTCAAAATTCTAGGTCGATCCTGAAGATGATCCCTCACCAGTAGACTGATGACTTTCCCGAACTTGTATAAAATCATCTTATGAAATTAAATTCATAAAATAAATTTATATATATTTTATTATATTACTAAAAAAATTATACTCACATGAGCTTTTTTCGTCTTCTCATCAACCCACTGATGATCATCTTGATGTTGGTAAATCCTCGTATGAAATTTCAGTTGTGTAGGCTCCCAACCAAGAAACTCTTTCTGCAAATATAAGATATAATTAAAATAATATACATATATTCATTAAACTAATTAAAAGCTTTTACCAGTCGTCATCTATGTTCACTATGAGGCACTGATCCATCAATATGAAGAGAGCTTCCTAAATCCCCATAATTAGATGCTCTATTTTGATTATTTTGCTATCTCAATTTGGTGAACTCAGGGCTCGCCAAAGCTCTACTCAAATTTACCCATACTCCCTCGACAATCCATACTAGACACTCCCCAGACTTTCTAATATCCGTGAATATGTCCCTAAGATGAGTCGATCCTCTCTTCTCAAAATTTATTCTGATCCTCGTGCCATGCTTAGACAACCATCTAAAATCTTTCTATAAAACATAGGCATAATAAGTAATATTAATACAAATGAAAGAAAAAATTTTAAGTAATGTTAAATAAATATACCTGAAATTCTCTAAATCACATATCCCTAACTTCTTTTAGGATCTTCTTCCATGATAAGTAAGAAACATCATATTTGTTCTGTATGGTGTCCTGAATTTTGTGGGTAGACGGCCTTGAGCGATTGATGTTGCAGGTTAAAATTTTTATTAAGAACATATAATAAATCAAATTACGATAACTTTACAAAATAAATTGAACTTATGTATCACCCCCAGGCTCAATGTATACACGCTTATTTGCTGCAGCTGCAGGATCCCCAACACCAATCTCTACATGTGTAGATGGTCCACCGTGTTCTGACTGCATAGGATGTAGGTAATAATAGGGGTGGGGGTAAGAAGGGTAAGGGATGGTGGATGGAGTAATTTGTGATGTTGGTGGGGATAATATGAATAAAATGGAGCTACATGTGTTTGATATGGAGAGGGAAATCGAGGACTCGTCGACATAAAAGGGAAGTACCCATGAAAGGGTGGTGGTACTCTAACCACAGGTGGATTTGACTATCCTTGATCCTGCTCAGTGGGGGACTGTTGCTAAATCCTAGGTGGTGGTGATGGTATCACTGGTGGAACTGATCTCTGCCCCTCACCTTCATCACCCTATCTAGGTCTGTTTAGTTAATCGCTCAAATGTTTCTTACGAGTGAAGGATCTATGAGGAGGATCGTCACTTGAAGCTATCTGCAGTAAAAGAAGCAATTAGTAAATCATTGTAACATATAAAAAAAATTAAATTGTAACACTTATGAAATATTTGCATAAGTAGAAAAAAAAGAATATATAATAATTAGTTGTAACAAACATGAAGAATCACAAAATATATAATGATTAACATACAAGCATGATTTAATAAGAGATAATTAACCAAGATTTGTTTACTAACTTGACTTAAAAAAATTACAATTCAAGTATTACATTTACTAAGACTTGTTTACAATAAATTTAGTCACATAATTTACAAGAATTATTCAAAATTAAAAATATTTTCATTGCTCTCTAAGGTATCTTCACTTTCTTTCTCGTTCTCACTTGATGAGCTTGTTGAACTATTCACATCCTCTAACTGTATTTCAATATTATGTGTTGTAGTTGACATCTCATCAATTTCAACAGACCTACAATTTGATATCTCATCTTTTTGATGCGCAGTTGCTACGACGTGTTGCTAATTAATTATTTCCCGTGTTTTTATTTTAATGACAGCTAGCCAATCTTGTTTATCTCTACGATCACTAGGATATTTGTTGAAATAAACTTGAACAGTTTGACTTGCTAACACAAATGGATCAAACTTCTCATATCTTCTATTATGTTTTATTTCTACTAAATCATACGCAGGATAAAATATTATACCTCTATTATGTACTTGATCATACCATTGACAGTTGAACAAACAAACAAAGTTCTCATCTTCTCCTAGGTACTCAAGCTCAAGAACCTCATTCAGAATACCGTAATAATCACACTCATCTTCTTCATGAGTATTCTCACTAACATAAATTCTATAATTTTTAGTTTTTATTTCTTCACTCCATGACTTGGAATAAAATCTGAACCCATTAACTATATATATTGGTCAGGTGTTTATTTTTTGCATTGAGCCCCATGTTAGTGCTTACAGACCTTTATCAAAACCTTTGATACCAGAGTTATGTACCTAAGAAAATTTTTAAATGTTAGGACTTATATTATTAAATAAGACATAAATCAATAAAAATTTTGAAATTTAAGGGCTCACGTAAGATCTAAACAAAGCTGAGAAATTCATTTGCAACAAGTTGTTTAACATTTGTAGTATCTATTAGAGGTAAATTGCTTACGAAATACCTGGTGACAAATCATTCAAATAAGACTTTAGTATTTACAAAAGTGAATGGTTTCTTGAGACAAATATGCTTCACATATCGATCATCTGGTCATATTTTATTTTTAACATATTTTTTCAACTTGATAAAAAAGGAAAAAATGAAAAAAAAATAATTTTTTCAACTTGTTCAAATATCTGCTAAATGATTAAAATTATCAGTTACCATTAAAAATATTTAATATAACATATTAAAAACACGTTTCACTTATAGAAAGGGTACATCAAATAATATTGTATAGGTCCACTAACTCTAGCTTCGTAAGGTAGATGGACTGTAAGATGTTCTATAAAATTAAAGAATTCCGAAGGAAATTTTTTTTCTAATTTCATAAGATGATTGATATGTTCTCCTCGCTCCTTTGTAAAACATATTTGCTTAATTTAGATGAACATAGGTTTGTGAAGAAAATGCTAAGCTCTGTCAATAGATTCGATATGTAATTTAATAACTGACATATTGTGATCAGAAGGAGAACTTCCATAATTATGTGATAATTATGGCTTTTTAGACCAAATAATCTTACAAATTTAAGGTCTATACATCGGCTTAAGTTTGATCCATAGCCATCAGACATTTTTAAAACTTTAAACCACTGGCATATTCATCTTTTTTGCTCTAACGTGAAAGTGTAAGGTGCTTTGGGCTTCATTATTTTACTGTCGCTCGTTGTTACTAACTCTAGATTTCTTCGTCGGCAGTACTCTTTAATATCAATTCCAGCTTTGATGTTATCCTTGCTTTTACATTTAACATCCATAATTGTATTAAAAATATTATCTAGAAAATTCTTCTTAATGTGCATAACATCGAGATTATGCCTTATTAAATTTATTTTTCATTATTGTAATGTCCAAAAAATATTTTTTTAATCTAATTATGTTGAACACCATATCCTTGAAATTTATATTCTGATAATGTTGGAAAATTAATAATTGATGAAAAGTCAGAAATTCTCTGTAGTACGTCATCTCCACTTAAGCTGAGTGGAGGATGTGATCTCTCAACTCTGTTTTTAACGAATGCTTCTTTTTTTCTCCTAAACGGATGATCAACAAGTAGGAACATACAATGATAATCAAACCAAATATTTTTTCCTCCATATTTTAGTGTGAAAGATTTAGTATTATGCATGCAGTAATGACGAGCTAATTTTTCTACTGTGCTCCAACCAGACAATATACCATAAGATGAAAAATCATCAATGGTCCAAAGTAATGCAGCTTTAAGGAAAAAAATTTGTTTGGTTAAGATGTCATATGTGAGGATACCTTCTTCTCATAAGAACTTGAGATCATTAATTTTTTTTTTTTTGAAAACCAATGCATCAAAATGCATTAAAAACAAAAGGAAAAAACAACACAAACAACTCACTCAAGGAACATCTAAAGCATCACACTCCTTCAAACAATACAAGAAAGAAGGAGGAATGGATTTACCATGGAGATCTTCCCACATAAAAGATCCATCTATAGACAAATTAGCACAAATGTTCGCTAATTTGTTACCAAGTCTACTAGAATAAGAAAAAATAATTTGCTTGAAATCAAGTAAGAAAGCTAAACTATCCTCAATAACATTGCTAACCTTCCACCTTTTGACTGAAATTTGAAGCAAGTTGATGATGTTCCGGTTGTCACCTTCAATGATAACTCCTAGTGCTTCATACATCCAATCTTTCACCACATTCTTTAGAAACAACACAGCACATAATTCCGTTTGAGCCGCATCCCAGTGCAGTATTGGATTATCGAAAGCTAGTAGGAATCTACCCTTGTCATCTCTTACAACACCTCCAATTCCAGCTCTGTTGTTCTTCTTTAGAGTACCATCTATATTAATTTTAATCCAACCAGGAGGAGGGGGATACCAATGAGAAGACAGCAATCGCTGGTTAGCATCCCAGATTTCCGGTTGGAGATTTGAAAAGTTACTTTTTACCGCATAAGAAATAGCATTTGCAGCAATTGAGTTTTCAGAATTCTCCTTGTCCGTGTGAATTAATTTGCACCTACTCTTCCATACAAGCCATATAACTGTGCAGAACAAATTTGCAGCTAGACTTTCCCTCCCTACCATTTTCTGTAATTCGACCAAGCAGTTCTCAAAGCTTTCAAAAACAGGAACCTGAAATTCCCATTTATTCAACAGAGCAGCTACATTTCTTATTTTAAAACACCTCCCTCCAATATGATCAATGTCTTCTATAACGTCACATCCCCTTGGGCAACCAGAAAAAGTTTTGAGCCTTCTACTAACAAGTAGATAATTAGAAGGAATGGCGTTATTGTAAAGTCTCTACCAGAAAAGTTCTACCTTTGGATTCAGCTTTAACCTCTTCATCCAATTCCAGTGATTAGTTCTATCCTCCTGATCCGCATCTACATCCACTGTTAGAGTTGCAATGGATTTCCCAGAAAACTTCCTCATAAGCTCCAATTTATCCGGAATCCCTCCTTCTACAATCGATGTTCTCAGGATTAAATCAATAAGTTGCTCTCCAAACACTTCTCTCAAATTATCCAACTTCCATTGGCCCTCTTCAATAAAGTAGCTGAGTTTGAATTCAGAAGGATCCTGAATATTTACAAAAGCCGGCCATCTAGCAATACACTTGTCCAAGATCCAAGTGTCATATAACCAATTAATCGAAGATCCAGTCAAAATTTACCATCTCACTATCTTTTTAAGGTGTTTAGCCCCCTTGGTTATGATCTTCCAAGTAGGTGAACATCCAGTTTTTATATAAGAAGACCACACATCTTCCCCATATTTAGCTCTTAACACCTGGTTCAACAAAGAATCTGGTTTATTGATGAAATTCCAAGCAAACTTTGCTCTTAGTGGACCCACCTTTTCAACAGCCGAGAACATCCCCGGCCACCTTCACTTTTTGACTTACATAATAAATTCCATGAAGTATAATGAATTCCAGCTTTACCATTATTCTTACTCCATATAAACCCCCTACACAACTTATCAAATTCTTTTAGAATGCTTAAAGGAACAAGAGAGAGAGAGAAGATAGGAACAAAGGTAAAGAAAGGAAGGCAGATTTGGTAAGAACCAATCTACCTTCAAGAGAGATGCATCTCTTTCCCCAAATATTTAATTTGCTAGCAGCAGAGTCTAGCAAACACTAGAAATCTACAGTTTTCAATCTCCTTAAAGCCATTTTAACCCCAAGGTAGGTAATCTCTTTCACCTGTTTATAATTCAGAACATTGATTACAGCTTTCTTCATTCTTCTCCTTGTGTGGTTGCCAAAGATAATCATGGATTTGGATTCGTTTACTTTTTGTCCCATCCACTCACAATACTTAGAGATGATCCGTTTCAATTCCTTCGCCTCCTTTAACTTGGCCTCAGAAAACAGTAAGATGTCATCCGCATAAAGCAAGTGAGACACCTTTGGAGCTAGCCTTGAAACAGAAACTCCTTTATCCATTCTTCCATTTAAAGCATCAGAAAAAATTTGGGAGCATAATATGAATAAAAATGGGGATAAAGGGCATCCCTGCCTAAATCCACACTTTCCTTCTATCCAACTAGTTTTCCTCCCATTAATCAAAATGCAGAATTTGGGATTAAGAACACACTGCAACAAAAGTTCTATAAATTTGATTGAAAAATTGAAATGAAATAGAACTTGCCTTAATGTCAACCACCCCATACTATCATATGCCTGCTCCATGTCTAGTTTAATAGCAAACATCCCCTTTTTACATTTGGACCATCTGAACCTGTTAAAAACCTCCTGTGCCAAATGAACATGATCAGATAAAGAACGACCTCTTACAAACGCTGCTTGATCCACTGAAACAATCTTATGAATAACTCTTTCCAACCTATTTGAGGGCATTTTAGCAACAATTTTGTAAATAGTCATACAAAGACTAATCAGACGAAAGTTGGTAGGTTCTTGAGGACTTTTGATCTTTGGGATTAAGACTATCACTTTCTCTTTCCAAGACTTATCCATCTTACCTGCCGTGAAGAAGTGAACAGCCGCATTCCACACATCTTCTTTGATCGCACTCCAAAAGTCTTTCATAAATGAGAATGATATCCCATCTAAACCTGGGGAGATATTCCTTTCCGATTTTTCCACCACCAGCTGCAATTCCTCCCTGGTAAACTCAGCTTCAAGCATATCTTGATCCGCCTTCCCAATGACTGTTGATGGGTTTGACCATCCATCCAGTGAACATTTCCTTTGTTGCCATTTTAACTTGAAATAATATGAAAAAGTTTTTTGAATTTCTGCTTCATCCTCTGTGATCACACCTTCTACCGTCTTGATATGATGGATCCAGTTATTACTTCTATGAGCATTTGCAAAGTTATAAAAAAAGCTGAGTTGCAATCACCTTCCTCCATCCACCTTACCTTGGCTCTTTGCTTCCACCATGTGTTGAGCCTGGCCAAAGTGATGTTAAGCTCGTTAATTTTACATCTTAACAACTGCAGTTTGTCGAATGAAATCCCTTCATCTGCTTCTTCTACCTGAATTTCCAGAATTTCCTTTTTCAAGTTATCTCTCAACTGAGACAAATTCTTATGTTTCTCTTTGCTCCAGAAAAAGAGAGCCCTTAAAGCTCTCTTACACTTCTTATTTAGGATACCAGCCGGGTCACCATAACACTTCTTCTCCCATATTTTTCTAACCAAAGCAGTTGCACCATAATAAGAGGCCCAAACCTCTTCATAACGAATATCCCTCTTCACATATTCCACTGGTCTGAATATGTCTATCACAATAGGACAATGGTCCGAAGCAATGCTAGGAAGGTGTTTGACAAGAGCTAAAGGAATGTTGTTTAAAACTGAGGAGTTGATTAGGCACCTATCCAATTTCTCCCATATACGATTGCTACCGGATTTATTATTACACCAAGTATATCTTGGCCCCATCGATTTAACCATATGAAGATCGTTGTTGATCAAGAAACTCTGAAAATCCTTGGAACCTTGGGTCAATCAGAATTTCTTCCCGCCTCTTTTCTCCTCCTGTGAAAGAATACAATTGAAGTCCCCTCCTATAACCAAAGGAAGATCATCAGAGCATAGCTTACCAAGACCTTTGTCACGACCCAACCTGACCGGGACGGATCCCGTTCGCATCGGGTCGCGACACAGCCAACAAATTCAGGATTTGGCTTTGGAATTTACTTCAGAATTTTCTTCCAAATATAACACAGACAGAAAAACACAGAGCTACTATAAACATCCAAACACAGCGCAATTCATCTATCTTTTCATTCATTAAAATAATCATATACAGATACAGTGCATGGCTTCAAACAGAAAGAACAGAACAGAAAAGCCATGACTGTACAAAAATCAAAAGTATCAAGTACCTAATCACAGATCAGACTCAGAACGTCTAGTCCAAGACCTCCTTCCCTTTCCCAGAACCTGAAAACCACGCAAAAAACAAGGATGAGCTAACAACTCAGCAAGACATCAATCATCAATCCAAATCATCAGAAACTCACATCAGAAAAGTATCCGTACAGAAATCGAACAATCGTACATAAATCGTATAATAGACAGAACAGATAACAGCTCAATCAGAAATCAAACATCGGATACGAAAGACCGAAGTCATATCAAATCAGAGTTCAGAACAGATATAATAAAGCTTTCAAATCACAGAGCAGACAGAATCGTACAGAATAATCAGAATCGTATAGAAATCAGAAATCAGATAAAATCACATTACAGCTTTACAGAACAGATAATTTCAGAACAGAACTTTCTTCCAGATGTCAGAACTTCCCCTCTTCCCCTTATGGCTCCCTTTTTTTGCTTATAGCACCAGAACCTCCCCTTATAACTCCCTTTTGTGCTTATAGCACCAGAACATAACAGATATACAGAATTTTAGATTTCAGAACTTCCCCTTATGTCTCCCTTCACGGACCCAGACAACAGAATCACAAAGGATTCCGGCTCCTTATAACTCCCTTCTGATAGCATACAAATAATCAATACATTCAAAAGCTTTCATTTCAGAATTTTAGAAATCGTACGAAAATTCAGCGGCATAACGGCAGTATACGGAATTTACACAAAATTCACAGATCCAGAAATTTATCAAATTACCACAGAACATTCACAACAACATTATAAGACTTTCGTTGTACTGACAAAATATTTTTCAACATCCTGATAATTTGCAGTTCAATCAAAACACCGCAGAATCCAAAATATCCGATAAAAATCTTTCAGAAAATATTCAAAACGTGCATAATTAACATCTCAAAGACATACCAAAAGTTACGCGGTAAAACCTTTAGCAGTGCAAAATAAAATCAATTATTCGCTAACGGAAACAAATTTCGGAACAGAAAACGCGTCAAAAATCTCGTTTCTGAAAATTGAGAAAGGTGGAATGTGCCTTACCTCGAGTCGGTCAACTTCTCTAACTACCATAACGGACGAAAATAGACCGGGGTCGCCCAAAAATCCTCTTTTCATTCTTTTCCTTCGTTTTTCTCTCCTGGACGTCCTTTCTTTTCCAAAAATATCTCATTTCCTTATATATCCAGACTGATCGTACCGGACGATCGCAACTTCGTCCCGGACGATCTATGCTCTGGACGATTTTCGTCCAAACGAAATTAATTATCGTCACGGACGACTTGGGCTCTGGACAGATTTCGTCCAGACGAAATTAATTATCGTCCCGTACGATCTGCTCTCGGTAAGAATTTCGTCCAGACGATCCTATTTTCGTCTATACAAACCATACAGCCAGAACTGTTTTCCTGCACAACCTGTATCGATCATCCCGGATGATCGAACTTCGTCCGGACGAACCTGGGGGCAAAATGGTCTTTACAATCTCCCCAACATCAAAAAAATGTTGTCCTCGACATTGCCAAACCAAAACTCAGTTAGAAAAGATACGGATATGCTTACCTCATGTCCGACTCCTCCCACGTCGCTTCTCGTGCTGTTCTGTGCTTCCACTGAACTTTAGCCATAGAAATTTGTTTACTTCTTAGCTTACGTACATCATAAGCCAAAATCAACTTAGGTTCTTCTTCATACCTCAAATTCTCCTGAATCTCCACTTTATCAGCAGACAATTTCTTTCCAGAATTAGATATCCACTTTCTCAAGTAGATTATTAAAAAACATTGTGCACATCAGACATCTGATCAGATAATAACAGTCTATAAGCAGACTTCCCAATCCTTTCAAGAATTTCAAACGGTCCAACATACCTTGGACTAAGCTTGCTCACCTTTCCAAATCTGCTGACTCCTTTCATCAGACTGACTTTGACATACACAAAGTCACCAACTTGAAATTCCACAAACCTGTGCTTCTGATTGTATTACTTCTGTTGTCGATCTTGTGCAGCTTTCAATCTTTCTTTAATCATATTAATTTTCTTAACAATTTCATCCACAAATGTAGCACCCATTTCTTGTCTATCTCCTACCTCAGTCAGAGTCAAAGGAGTTCTACACTTTCGGCCATACATAGCTTCATAAGGTGACATACCAATACTGGACTGAAAACTGTTATTATAAGCAAATTCGATCAAAGGAATATGATCTTCCCAGCTTCCTCCAAAATCCAAAACACATATTCTCAGAAGATCTTCCAGTACCTGGATAGTTCTCTCAGACTGTCCGTCAGTCTGCGGATGAAAAGCAGTACTGAAATGTAACTTCGTACCAAATCCTTGCTGAATACTCTTCCAAAGTCTGGAAATAAACCGTCCGTCTCGATCAGATACTATCACCTTTGGCACACCGTGCAATCTGACGATTTCTTTCACATATACCTGTGCCAACTTATCCACTGAATCCGTCTGCCTGATCGGAAGAAAATGTGCAGACTTCGTCAATCGATCCACGATCACCCAAATAGCATCGTGCCCTTGCCTTTATCGAGGAAAACCCATAGCAAAATCCATCGTTACCTCCTCCTATTTCCACTCAGGGATAGGCAACGACTGCAAGAGACCTCCTTGTCGTTGATGCTTTGCCTTCACTAACTGACAGGCTTCGCATTTTGAAACAAAATCCGTCACATCATTTTTCATTCCTGGCCACCATAACCAATTCTTCATATCTTCATATCTTGCCACTTCCCGGATGAATCGTATAGCCTGAATGATGTGATTCGTACATAATCTCTTTCCTCAGATCTCCAAACACATGAATCCACAACCTGTTCTTGCAGAAAATAACACCAGAATCAGAAACTCGAAGTTCAGGCTTCTTACCAGGTTCAATCTGAGCAATCAGCTTCAAATAATCGGAGTCTAACTTCTGAGCTTCCTGAATCATTTCTTCCAGGGAAGACTGAATGTTCATCTGAGTCAAAACACCAGAATCCGCACCAGTAGAGGAAATCACCTCTAACTGTAATCTTTCCATATCTCGTATCAAATACTCATCAGAAGTGAGCTGAATACCTGATAATCCAGAAGACTTCCTGCTCAGAGCATCTGCTACCACATTAGCCTTGCCAGGCTGATACTGAATCGTCAGATCATAATCCTTGATCAACTCAAGCCACCTTCTTTGCCTCAAATTCAGATCATTCTGAGTGAATATGTATTTCAACCTCTTGTGATCCGTAAAGATCTCACATCTGACGCTATACAAGTAGTGACGCCAAATTTTCAAAGCAAACACAACTGCAGCCAATTCCAAATCATGCGTCGGGTAATTCTTTTCATGTGGTTTCAGCTGTCTCGAAGCATAAGTAATTATCCTACCATGCTGCATCAGAACACAGCCTAAACCTTTCAGTGAAGCATCATTGAACACCTGAAATCCTTCCGTACCTGACGGAAGTGCTAACACTGGAGCTGAAGTCAAACAATCCTTCAACTTCTGAAAACTAGCCTCACACTCCAATGTCCAAATAAAAACTACTGACTTCTGAGTCAGTCTCGTCAGAAGCGTAGAAATCTGAGAAAATCCCTTCACAAATTTTCTATAATATCCGGCCATGCCTAAGAAACTACGTACCTGAAATACCGTAGTAGGCCTTGGCCAATCAGCAACAGCTTGAATCTTTTGGGGATCAACAGAAATACCTTCACCGCTCTCCACATGCCCCAGAAAAGAAATGCTCTTCAGCCAGAATTCACACTTGGAAAACTTAGTATATAGCTGATGCTGCCTCAAAGTCTCCAACACAATGCTCAAGTGTCTAGTATGATCTTCCTCGAAAGCAGAATACACCAGAATATCGTCGATGAAGACGATCACAAACTGATCCAGATACTTCTTGAATACTCTGTTCATCAGATCCATGAAAATAGCTGGTGCATTGGTTATCCCAAAAGGCATAACCAAAAACTCGTAGTGCCCATACCGAGTACTGAAAGCTGTCTTCAACACATCAGTTTCCTTCACCTTCACCTAATAATATCTAGATCTCAAATCAATCTTCAAAAATACAGAAGAGCCAGAAAGTTGATCAAACAAGTCATCAATCCGTGATAATGGATACTTATTCTTGATCGTGACTTTATTCAAATCTCTGTAATCAACACACATACGGAGTGTTCCGTCCTTCTTCTTCACAAATAGTACAGGTGCGCCCCAAGGAGAAACACTAGGATGAACAAATCTTTTATCCACCAACTCCTGGAGCTGAACTTTCAACTCAGAAAGTTCCTTCGGTGCCATCCTGTATGGAGCTTTCGATATCGGAGCTGTACCCGAAAAAATATCAATAGAGAACTCAACATCTCTATCCGGAGGTAAGCCAACCAACTCTTCAGGAAATACATCAGAAAACTCCCGTACAACCGAGATATCAGAAAGAGAACCCACATCCATGCTCATATCCCGTACAGAAGCAAAAAATACTGGGCAACTCTTCTTCCACAATCTTCTGACTTCTAACAAGGAAATCAAACAGGATAAAACACCTCATAATCCTTGGAATACCCATCTTTCTCTATCCATAAGCAAGCTCACTTGCTTCTTCAAACAGTCAATCTGAGCCTCATACAGACTCAGCCAATCCATACCCAAAATTACGTCGTAAGAAGAAATCGGCAACAAAATCAAACTCGATTTCCACTTCTTGCCAGAAATATCAATCTCACAAAAACATAACTTCCGGGCGATCAAATTGCTTCCAGCCGGCAAAATAACAGAATGAGAAACCGGTAGACAAACAGAATCCAGATGCAAAGTATCAAAACAACGCTTGCAAAGAAACGAGTGACTGGCTCCAGAATCAAACAAAACACGACAGGGCTGATCAGAAATATAAATCGTATCTGTCACCACATCCGGAGTGTCTCGAGCCTCCTGCTGACTCAAACTGTATACACGTGGCTGAACAGGAGCTGAAGCTACTAAACTACTAGGCTCCCTCTGACTACTAATGGGTGGTCTCCGTGCCACAGAACTCGAACCACCACCTCTACCACCAGAGGATCCTTCAGTCACAGTGCGTGGAGGAACAGTCCTCGGCCTTCCTGTTGAACCAACAGGTCTAGTCTCAGATCAGAACTCAGATCGTCTATCAAATCCAGCCTGTGGAAACTCTGCAATCCGATGTCTTAGCTGACCACATCTGAAACACTGACCAGTCATCCTGTAGCACTGGCCAAAATGTCGTCGTCCACAACTTTGGCACACAGGTGCCCCACTAACAGATCCAGAACTGGTCGTACTGGTAGTGGCAGTACTAAAAAATCCTGACTGTTCACTCCTCCTGGAGTCTCCAGAAACAAATCTCCTCTTGCCAGAGGAACCACTGCTAGAAGTATCACCCCCGAACCTCTTCCTACTCGCAGTCCACCGCTGCTGCGTAGCCATCAGATCATTCTCTATCAAACGAGCTCTCTCCACAAGTTCAGAGAAATCAGAAATGTGAAATGACACTAGGGGCTGCCTCAGACTATCTCGTAGTCACCTCAGAAATCGATAGCACTTCTCAGCAGAAGTACTCACCAACTGCGGAGCATATCGGGCTAAAGCAGTAAACTCTACCTCATACTGCATCACAGTCCTGCTCCCCTGAACTAGCCTCAGAAAAGTCTCCTGCATCTGCTGTCGTGCAGAAGGAGGTACAAACCACGATCGGAATTCCTCAGAAAATTCTTCCCAAGTAATTAACGAATTTAACTTCCCTTGGAATTTCGCCTTCTGCTGGCCTATCCACCAGCGCTTTGCTTCTCCATCTAAAAGAAAAACTGCCAATGGTACTTTCCTGTCCGGCGGACACTGCATGCCGTCAAAAGTCTTCTCTAACCTTCTCAACCATTCTTCAGCTGCTCTGGGCTCAACAGTGCCCTCAAACCTCGGAGGTTTCAATCTCAGAAACAACTGCAGATGTTTATCTATATCCTCAGATCGAACAGTAGAGGCTCTACTCTGTGTCTCGCTCATCATCTGAGCAACCAACGTAGCAAACTGAGAAAGTGTATCAGAACCAACTACTGGGATAGTACTGCCCACTGGAGCTGCCTGACTAGCACTCTGCCCATCTGTCATATCAGGGTCTGGTAGATCCATGATCACACAGAAAACTAAGCACAAAACAACAGAATAAAAATCCAAACAAAACAAAACTATCCCAGATAGACTCACAGATCGCTTCCTATAGCTCTGTCTTACCATCCAAATTCCAAAACCATTGCTCTGATACCACCAAAGCTTGTCACGACCCAACCCGACCGGGACGGATCCCGTTCGCATCGGGCTGCGACACAGCCAACAAATCCAGGATCTGGCTTTGGAATTTGTTTCAGAACTTTCTTCCAAATATAACACAGACAGAAAAACACAGAGCTACTATAAACATCCAAACACAGTGCAGTTCATCTATCTTTTCATTCATCAAAATAATCATATACATATACAGTGCATGGCTTCAGACAGAAAGAACAGAACAGAACAGAAAAGCCATGACTGTACAAAAATCAAAAGTATCAAGTACCTAATCACAGATCAGACTTAAAACATCTAGTCCAAGACCTCATTCCCTTTCCCAGAATCTGAAAACCACGCAGAAAATAAGGATGAGCTAACAGCTCAGTAAGACATCAATCACCAATCCAAATCATCAGAAACTCACATCAGAAAAGTATCCGTACAGAAATCGAACAATCGTACAGAAATCGTATAACAGACAGAACAGATAACAGCTCAATCAGAAATCAAACATCGGATACGAAAGACCGAAGTCATATCAAATTAGAGTTCAGAACAGATATAATAAAGCTTTCAAATCACAGAGCAGACAGAATCGTACAAAATAATCAGAATCGTACAGAAATCAGAAATTAGATAAAATCACATTACAGCTTTACAGAACAGATAATTTCAGAACAGAACTTCCTTCCAGATGTCAGAACTTCCCCTCTTCCCCTTATGGCTCCCTTTTTGTGCTTATAGCACCAGAACTTCCCTTTATAGCTCCCTTTTGTGCTTATAGCACCAGAACATAACAGATATACAGACTTTTAGATTTCAGAACTTCCCCCTATGTCTCCCTTCCCGAACCCAGACAACGGAATCACAAAGGATTTCAGCCCCTTATAACTCCCTTCTGATAGCATACAAATAATCAATTCATTCAAAAGCTTTCATTTCAGAATTTCAGAAATCGTACGAAAATTCAGCGGCATAACGGCAGTATACGGAATTTACACAAAATTCACAGATCCAGAAATTTATCAAATTACCACAAAATATTCACAACAACATTATAAGACTTTCATTGTACTGACAAAATATTTTTCAACATCCTGATAATTTGCAATTCAATCAAAACACCGCAGAATCCAAAATATCCGGTAAAAATATTCTAGAAAATACTTAAAACGTGTATAATTAACATCTCAAAGACATACCAAAAGTTACGCGGTAAAACCTTTAGCAGTGCAAAATAAAATCAATTATTCACTAACGGAAACAAATTTCGGAACAGAAAACGCGTCAAAAATCTCGTTTCTGAAAATTGAGAAAGGCGGAATGTGCCTTACCTCGAGTCGGTCAACTTCTCTAACTACCACAACGGATGAAAACAGACCGGAGTCGCCCAAAAATCCTCTTTTCCTTCTTTTCCTTCGTTTTTCTCTCTCCTGGACGTCCTTTCTTTTCCAAAAATATCTCATTTCCTTATATATCCAGACTGATCGTACCGGACGATCGCAACTTCATCCCGGACGATCTATGCTCTGGACGAATTTCGTCCAAACGAAATTAATTATCGTCACGGACGACTTGGGCTCTGGACAGATTTCGTCCAGACGAAATTAATTATCGTCCCGTACGATCTGCTCTCGGTAAGAATTTCGTCCAGACGATCCTATTTTCGTCCAGACAAACCATACAGCCAGAACTGTTTTCCTGCACAACCTGTACCGATCGTCCCGGACGATCGAACTTCGTCCGGACGAACCTGGGAGCAAAATGGTCTTTACAACCTTCCCAAAGCAATTTCCTTTCCTGAGCAACAGTGCTACCATAAATCGAAGCCATCTTCCAGCAACCTTTACCTAACACCTTCAAATTACCCACCACCATTTGGGAAGAATACTCTACTGCTGAAAAATCAGCTAAATCATTCCTCCATACTACCAACAGACCTCCTGAAAGGCCAACTGCCGGGACAATAAAAAAACTCCACTTGTCTCCCAGTAGCTTCATAATTTGATTACTGTCTACTGAGTTAATCTTCGTTTCCAGCAACCAACAAAGAACACCCTGTGATCCTTGATCACCTCCTTAAGATAAAGAGCAGCCTCCACCTTCTTGGCTCCTCTACAATTCCAAAAAAGTAAAGCACTCATTGTTTAAAGATGGGGGAAGGGCCCCCAACCTTTTTTAACTTTCCACTCTCCCCTTTCCTATTATGAGGAATAATATTACCTGCTCCCAGGGATTTCAGCTCCTTGCTGAGTTTAGCTTTCCTTTCCAAAGAACGGTTCTTCCCCAAGATTGGCTTCTCCAAAGAATTATCCTTCTTTACAGATAACCCCAAATTTCTCATCCCATTCCCATCCTCAGAACATAAACTGCCTCCATCCGGAGATCTAATTAATTCTCCTTCCTCAGGACCTCCATCAGCTTTATCATCTGCAACCACCTGATTTCCTTCCTCCTCCAAATAAGAAAGAGCAGCAAATTGATTCTGAATCTCAACAACAACGTTCATCTCCGATACAACTTTAAGATTGGTTACTGGAATATCAAGCTGCTTATCAACATCCAAAACCTCTTCAGAACTAGCCTCCTTAACTGGCACCTGGGAAGCTCTAACATTAAGATTGGTTACTGGAATATCAAGCTGCTTATCAACATCCAAAACCTCTTCAGAACTAGCCTCTTTAACTGGCACCTGGGCAGCTCTAACTTCCTCCTCTTGCTTGTAAACCGGATTAATAGCCTTCGAACCAATCGACTTCTTCTGATTAGGAACTCCAATCTTTGAGACGTAAATTTTCTTCATTTGGACCGAAAATTTCTTATTGAAAGATTTTCTGTGATCCAAGTTTCTCCTAACATTTTTCTTCCCATGTTTAACAACAGTCCAAGGTCCATCAGCTGATTTATCCGTCTCATTAAGAGGTTTAACACCAACTAAATGAGGATTCTATTCTTCAGCCACTGTAGCACTATGATGAACATCAGAATCAGGCCCCACCTTTTCTTTTAAACTTATACAAGCATTCCCATCATGTCCAGCTTTTCCACATACACTACAAATTTTAGAAATTCCCTCATATTCTACCTTTTGAAAGAATTTTCCTGATAAACCTTCCACCCATACTCCTTGAGGCAATTTCGAATCGAGGGGAATGCGAATACAAACTCGAGCAAATTCCCTCCTACTCCACTGAAATAAGTTTCTATCCAGAAGATACGGTTTGCCTACCTGAGAAGCAATTCTGCATATGTTGATCTCATCCCAACATTGTAGGGGAAGATTAGGCAATCTAATCCAAACCGGGGAAGAAATTCCCTTAAGTGAGTTGGGATTGAAATTTACAGACCATCTATCCAGTCCAACCACATGACCTCTAACCCACCAAGGTCCACCTGCAAGAACCTTCTCAACCGCTGAAGCGTCTTCAAAAGAACAAAGAATCCAACCAAGACCCAAGCCAGTAATATGGAATTTCCCAAACTTATCCCACTGTCTTCTCAAATCAGAACTAACAGCAAAAAAGGGGGTATTCTCACCAAAAATCTTAACTACTACAGCTGTCTCCAACCGTTTGGCATTTTCCGCTTCTTTCTCTGCTTGCATGAACACCACCTTCCCATCATCCGAGAGAAAAGAGCCCAATTCCAGATTATCCACTTTCACATAAGGTTTCTTCACCCACGCCGATTGAACCCGTTCTTTCTTCTCCTTACCCTCTTCTGCATTAACATAATTCAAAATAGCTTTGAGACCTTCAACTGGAATAACATTATTTCTTGTCTGAGGCAAAACCTCATTCACATTGTTAACATCCCGAGATTTGAGACTTTCTAGCTCTGTTCTAATAACTGCCCTCTCGGTCGGAGACGAAGGCAAAGACTTTGAAATGAAATCAAAGTTAGAAGAAATCCTTAATCCTCCCGATGTAGAGGCATCAAAATTTTCAACTCCAGCATTCTTAACACCAAAAATCGGAGTCGGCGAGACCTCCGAAAATTTCTGAATAACCTCCTTACAGCCAGCGAAATCACCATCCTTGACAACATCTTCACCCTTACCAGGCACATGGACGGGAAATTCCTTTCTTTCCAACAAACTTCCTTCATTGATAACCAATGGCTTTTCTTTGATGCTTTTGAAATTCTGATTAAATCCATCCAGAATTTTTGACCCCCCATTGAAAACTTCAGAGGAATCAAGAACCGGCACAGAAAAACCTTTCCTATACTTCGACCACGCTTCCGAATTGAGAATACGCCGCTGCTCCATGATCGTCCTCCCTAGTCGCTGGAGATCCGGTAAAACGTCGGCCGCCACCAGCTGCTAACCGCAAGAACCGCCAAAACGAAATTTGAAATCCCAGACTTTCTCTCACTAACTTTCTCTCACTTGAGTTTCAACTTGTTTAAAGGCCCTTGAGATCATTAATTAGTGATTACAAAAAATATCAATTTTTGCTTTTGGATTATATGATCATTGTATTATAAGTGTTAAGAACATGTACGGGGTAGTTATACATATCTCTTGTGGAAGGTTATATGGTGTTAGTATAACTAGCCAATAAGAGTAGCAAATGAAGCATGACTCAGCAGCAAATGAAGCATGTATTCGATTATAATGTTTTCATACTTTAACATCTGATGGATGAGAAAGAACACCACTGTTTGCTAATTTTTTCTTATGTCATCTCATATGACATGCTGAACTCATTGATGTGTAGGGTTATTGAAGTCTTGGAATGATCGCTAAATAAAATAGACGGGAATATGAAACATCTTTTTTTTGACAACGTTGTTTTTTCGAGTTTGGTTTAAACCTAGGTGCGACAATAAACTTCTGTTGCATCATCCTTGTATTATAACATACATCTATTTATACAACAATCATTTTTTTAACAGTGAGACCCAATTTAGATACTAATTTCTTTGTTCGATACAAATCTGTGGGGATTAAATTGTCCGCTGAATTTATTTCCTTGAGAAGACCAAGAAAGTCATTGAAATAATCACGAGGAATATTATATTCAATTTTGATACTCAGCATCATCACAACAATTTATATTGCTGAATGAGTTTTGCAACCATTTCAAATTAGTTTTTGAGCTGCATGTAGTAACTCAAATAATATTTTGATTTCTGTGTTTGGTGGCTCTTCTACACTAGCCTTTAAATTAGTACTTGCTACATAAAAAACAAGTTATTCATATGATCTACTCATTTGATCTTCATCAACTGTTTCAAAACCTTTGGATAGACCGGCATGAGTATCTCTGTATGGTTCATACTCGTCATGTGAGGTCAAATCCAGTAGTCTAGAACAAATCCCCTATGATATAAATCAACCTTTACGTTATCGGGCTTGAAGAATGCTTTATTTTTGTGCTTCGAACATGAATATCTAAACATTTCATCGAACTTAAAACGAAGGTAGTTGAGCTGCAACTTGAATAAAAGTCTCAACTCATTGCATAAATTCATCTGTTAATCCTCTTCAATCCTGTAATAATCTATTACACATCCAATGTCTCTCTTCTTGGATAATCATTTAGATGTTAAAGCAAACGTTCCCTACATAGTTGTGAAATCAATTATTAGAAAATATGCAGTCTTAATTCTCATTTAAATTTAAGAAAGAAATATCATTTCTAATATTTTCTAAACAAGTCTTTTTAGGTCTACCTCTACCTTTCTTAAAATAGGTCAAATCTAATACTTCTACTTTCATAACCGGTCATCGAAAGGCCGTCGTTTTAAGCGACCAAACCATCTAAGGTGATTTTTTGTTCATAATATCCCCATCTATTTCATCTTCACTCTGAACAAGATATCAAATATATGTAAAACGTATACTCTTATTAATGACTTTATTGCCCAAATTCATAATCCCCTCTTGCGAGAACCTTTACAATCTAAGGTAAACATCCATAATTCAAGTTTACCTTGAACATCTTCTCTAGTCTTACCAACAAGAAGAATATCATCAGAAAAAGCATACACTAAGATAAATCCTCTTGCAAATGTCTATTAAGAACATCTATGATTAAAGTAAAAAAGATATGGGCTTAAGGTTGATCCTTGATGTAATCAAACTGAAATAGGGAAATACTTGGTCAAACTATCTAGTGTTTGAACACAAGTAATAGCTCTTGCATACATATCTTTAATGACTTGAATATAATATTATTAATATTTTTCTTTTCTAGAACTCTCCATAGCACTTCTCTTGGAACTTTATCATATGCTATATCTAAATCAATAAATATCATATGTAGGTCCTCATTATTCTCTTTATGATTAAAGTAAAAAAATATGTGCTTAAGGTTGATCCTTGATGTAATCAAATTGAAATAGAAAAATACTTGTTCAAACCATCTAATGTTTGAACATAAGTAATAGCTCTTGCATACATATCCTCTTGCAAATGTCGAGTGAAAACATCCATGACTAAAGAAAAAAAAAAAGTAAAAGCACGGATGTCACCTTCGGGCCCGGGCGTTAACAGGCCGGAGTGAGGGCGTGCGGGCAGAGTGAGGGCGTCGGCGGTCGGAGTCCTGTGGACGCAGTCGGAAGCAAGGGAGAGAGCAGCGCCTAGATGAAAAACAGAACGTGAAGAAATAAGGAGGAAGGGCCGAATGACCAATTTTAGGTCAATTTCCGGCATTTTTCTAGCGGTTTGGACCGCCGGGAAAATATCACTTAACACTGGCGGCTAAACCGCCCATAATATGCGACGCCCAAACAAAAAACCGGCGGCATATCCGGCGGTCATTTTACCGCCGGAATGTCCGGCGGTTTATTATTAAAACCGGCGATCACACGACCGGTTTAACCGCCGGTAATTGATAATTTTTCTGTAGTGTTTGTTTTATAGATTTAGTATAATCCTGCATATTGCTCAACTATAACCTATATTAGGTCTTATGCGCACCAAAACTTCATGGAGAAATTTTGATCATATGCTTTATCTTGCTATAACTTTATGATGATTGTTTCTTTGAGAGATTAAAGTGATAATCTAAGAGTGCACTTACTGATTTTATTTTTGAAATATTAAATCTTCTTATATGTCTTTCTTAATAATAATAAGCCTTATATAGTCTAAAAAATTAACCATATTTTTGTCATTAGCAATTCTGTCCCAAGATTTTTTTTCTTCCTCTCAATTCCTTCACGTTAAACTCCTTAGATAATTATTACTTCAATTATTGGTCTAATTGATATTTTCCTACACAATCAACATGCATTTTATATATAAAAGGACATTACAGCTCTTACCAACTCTTTTAATATTTTAACCATGATTTGCATGACCTTTGGTGAAACAATTTTGATGCATGGACCAATTGAATTTCTACAATCACTGACAAGGAACCAACTTTAACCTATATAAACATTTACTTAACTTGCAAATAAAGCTTTATTTTCCAAGTGCTTCAAAGCCTTCAAGTTATACCATGTAGATGCCCATTAATATAGTTATCAATCACGAAAAGCACATGATATTGCAAATGTCTTGTAAAGCCATCATGCATGCACAACATGATGCATACTATTTTAAAAATAGCATAACAAATGAATAAATTATTGATAATTCAATCATTTATGAGAGAATTTCCTAATACAACAAATCATTATCAATGTTATAATGTTTCTTTAACATACATGAAGGTTAATTGATGACTATTTTTATGGTGACTCTTTTTTAAGAAGTTTGGCCTAAATTTGATATTGATTGATTTTCTTCTAATTAATGAATGTAGTAATGTGGCTTACAATAAGATGTTAGTTCTGCAAATTGAACAATATAAACAATAATAATCAAACAAATTCAAAGCAATTGGATGATAAGATAATATTGCTAGCAATTAATCAAATTAGATCAAGCAGAATTAAACATTAAAAAAAAAGCATACAATAGTGGAAGAAACTTCATGGAGCTATAGAAGAGAATGCACAAGTCATTGGGGTATCGTTGAGAAGGTTCACATAACCTTGAAAGAATTGGATCCTTTCAGAAACATGAGTGGGGCATGACACATGGGTGGCGTGTGAAATCCTAATATCTTCTAAAAGTAGAAAAAAAATAAATAAATAAACCAACTTCTAAAAATTTAAAATGAACTTGAATAACATATTAATAAAATAACAGACGCAATTTGTTTTATGCGTTAAAGTGCATACAGAGTGCACCATTTTGTTTTATACTTTTATTACACTTTTCTATGTAAATAACATACTGTATGCTACTCTATGAACTATTGACATGAAAAGCTTCTTGACTTCTTACTATTATGCTTTATACTAGTCCTGTAGTAGTTAATGTAACTGTAGTAGAAAAAGTCTCATTATTGCGATTATTTTATCCCTTATTTTGTGTCTTTTATTTTTCATTGATCTTGACTATTTGTTTCTTTTGCAATGCTTTTGTATCCTTTCGTAGTCAAGTTGATTTTCCAAAGTGTTATTTATTATTTTAAGAGCTAATTTTCTTTTTCATTAGCAGCTCCTATTTAATAGTTTTTAATCCTCTTTGTTTCTTCAAAACACTTAGGCAAAAAATAATGTAAAGAAGGAGAATATCTTGAAGTAGGGTTAAACATTCCTTGAGATTATATTGGAAGCATCCTTAACTTTAGCTATGTCTCAGCATTCTCAAAGGTCAGATGTCCTATTTTTTGCACATAACTTTAATCTCCTCTAGATCAACCTATATACAGCTGATGGCCTACATTTTGGCTTTGTTAAAATTATATTTTAATGATCATTTCATGTAGTATAAAATATGATTTTCATGATTATGATATTGACAATCCCAAAATTTATAGCCAAAATCATTGATTCTATATCCAATGAAATAGCATTTCATAGGGCTATTTGGTTTAAGCATTTCTCTAGGAGAACCTTACCAAGCGGGGACAAGCTAAATGTGATAAATGAAGAGATAAGCCTTAGGCAGAGTTATGTTGTTGGTTGGTTAAAGAAATAATTTGGATGAACCAGGAAGTTCCTCTAACTTACCGACATCCGCACTTGAAGTGATTAAAATTTGGCAACTTAAAAGACATGGATTTTGATGGCAGGATTCTGATGATAATTTATTCCATTACCTTTATGTCAATGGCCCATTAATATTTGTAAAATATCTATTTTTTCTACTTGATTTGGTTAGCTTTTAAGAAGTGATTAAAATTTAGCCGATTAGGCGCATAAATTGTCTGCTTTCCATAACTAAACATAACATCAGTTAACATGTTGCCCAAAAAATCATTTTTCATGTTAGATAAGTCAACTTCTCAAGTGATGCCATTTGTTTTTAACTAATCGAGTCTGTCTTCCATCCGTGAGAGCCAATAATGGATTCTGTGTTGCGGCATAATGGTCTGAATAGGATAGCTATGTGCGGTGTCATATGGCAGCTAGCACCTGAGCGAACTTTTGTCACTCTGGTAGATTAACGCATAAAACATATTAAGAAATTTATATAAGTCCACACTATTGATTGCTATGTCATTTCGTCCCCATTGTAGGTTTCAACATGATGAAGTTTTCGATTCACAGCTCTAAATTCTCAAGGCACAATATAAAGATTCCCTCTTTTTTAATTAAAAAAAAAAAGGTTAGTTGAAAAATACAGTGAAATCCCGACACACCTACAATGAAACAACTCCCACAGTGATTTTGTCACAAAAGTTGCCCAAGACTTTGTCTGCATACTTTATTTTTTCGTATAGCAAAAATTAAGCTCCACAATTTAATAGTTGTGCCAACAAATTTTGACGAATGTTTTATTTCATGCTATTTATGTGGAGGACCACTATTATTGCAATGTACGTGGCCATGCGGATGATTGTTATCGAGTACTCTTCTAAAGGACCTCACTTCATATTAAGTGCATCTTTTTAGAACAATTTTGAGTCTTCTATAACTGTTGTGATAAGCTGCTGAGTGTCAGATTTTTAATTATCTAAGGAATATAAGTTGAAAATTTTTGATAGTTGAGGGACCTAAATAGAGCATGGATCAAGACGCTAGGGTACTAGGACTGGAAGGATGTTAATGAAATTATGAATTAATTTTACATGCTTCAACTGTTGAGAAATATGCGAAACCTAATTCAATCATCAAAAACAAAAAATAACATGAAACAGGAAAGAAAATTCATGCATGAAAATGCATAATGATGTTTATGTCATGTTACGGCCACTTCATATTTCAGTATGTGTTGATTGTGGAGAATTACAATCATATTTTCTCTAACACAAATACATGATAGTGCCCTTAGAAAGAAAAATATAGGCCATTCATAAATATAATAAAAAACACATTAAAAAAATAATCCACAAATATTAGAATAATCAAATTGACAAAAGAGTATATAACTATATGATATATTTTCATAACGTATGATTTCATTGTGTTTTTATTGCAAATCTATTTGTATGATCATCACAATCCTAACAATAATTTTCTCTTTGATATCCAAAAAGTCCATATGTTGTAAATTTATTTTATTTTATATTAGAACACTATGCACTGAATACTTTTTCTTACAGATATATGAAGTTGCTAGGAAAGAAATCTGGTATCACCCTGACATGTTCTTCTATAGAGACATGCTTATGATGCTTGCGAGGAACAAAAGAGAGGAAGAGACTCGACATGTTTGGGCTGATCTAAGGAGTGAAGCTGTGCGATTTGATCAGCATACATATGGAGACATTGTGAGAGCCTTCACAGACGGGGGTTTACCTTCACTAGCCATTGAATTTTATGATGAAATGAGAAGCTCTCCTGACCCACCTCTGTCTCTAACATTCAGGGTCATTTTGAAAGGTCTCATACCATTCCCTGAGCTCAGAGAGAAAGTAAAAGCTGACTTCTTGGAGCTGTTTCCAAATATGATTATTTATGATCCACCTGAAGATTTCGACGACGAAGAAGATTAAGGAGATTTACTAGTTTTTATCGTGGAATTTTCCTGGCGGTATTTTTTTTTCATAGAAAATTTTTTATTAAAACTTCGTTTTAAAAAAGAATAAATAAGTCAGTCCCAAACGAAGCCTTAGTTTTCAACTCGCTAATTCAAAATTATTGTCACCTTTGTGGTTTCTTTGAATGCAAATTGGCGGAAGAAAAATTTTCTATGAAAAAAAAATTAGGCTTTTTGGAGTCATACCAATATTTAATGCTATCATATGTTATTGAAATTGATTCTACAAAATTTAAAATGACCTCATAAACGCTTTCTTTCATCAATGTTTGTTCAAAGAAACTATGCAAATTAATGTTAAGATTATTTTAAGATTTAACGCTTTTGAAGATCATCCTGTTTGGATAGAATATTCTAATTTTATTCTTAAATTACAGTGCCTAATTAATTTTATGCACTGGCTGAATTTTAGGAAAAAAAAAAATAAACGGGGACTTGTATCATAACAGTTGTATATTTATTTATATAATATTCTAGTAGTTAAATCATATCAAAATTTATTAAGAAAAATTACATTTTACTTTAGGAAATTTAATACGAGTGATATTTTTAATGTGATTTAAAAAAAAATAATATAAATAAGTATAAAATTTAGCCATGCGTTTTAATGCTACATACAGAGGGATGTATATGTTGAAAATATCGGTAAGGTTGTGCCAGGGGAAATTTCATTAGATGTCGCAAAGGTTATGAGCAGATTATTTGAAGGGATTTATATTTTAAAGTGTTATATGGATATATAGATTTAAGCATTAAATATATAAAGAAATAAAAGTTTTATGATATATAAGAAAATCCTTTACTTAAAAATCACTTATCGTTAAAAAAGAAAGAAATAAAGAAAAGAAAAAAAGCAGCATGATCGCCTATTGATGCTCAAGTGCCACTCTTTTGATTAAGGATGTAAATAAAATGATTAGTTAATGTCTAATTTGTAAAATTTATGAAAGGATAACAAATATGTTAAAAAATCTTTCAATTGAGAATAGTGATAATTTGTCATTGAAAATTGTCCCGAAAGGATTGATGAATATTTGAATAAAATTTTTTTAAATTTAATTGAGGATCATTATAATTCTAATTTTAATAAATTTATAATCAAATTGAATGCTTTGATGTGATAAACCCAATGATACTTAAGGTGTTCCAATCGTAGTCTAAATGAGCTAGCTTGCATCGAACAATTAAAGCATTATTGAAAACTTTAGGCCCTAGTTAGATGATCAAATAATCTCCAACTCCTATGGGCTTATAATCGAATTGAGTGTGTAGACGAGATGAATCAAATGAGTCTAAGTTCACTTAATTATGATATCATTAAGGCACTTAATTGTTAAATAAATGATTTATAATCAAGATAATCAATATTAATCATCTAGTGGAGTGTTATGTTTTTTTTTTTTTAAATTTTATTTTTAAGACTTGTAACTCTTCAAAATCTATATATAGTCTCTCACTTTCTACAATAATAGCCGGGGGAAGTGGGGAGTTGAGATGAGGAGCTCAACCTTAAGATTCAGGAGAGCTTAGATGTTATAAGAATCTCATAGCTTCACTCGAGCACCATTGCTCAACCACCACCATCGTCATACCATCATTTTCAAGTACGATCATTCAACCACAATCACTCAAAATATGGTCCTTAGTCCTTTAACCACTATTGCCCGACTATAATCCTTCAATCACAATCTCTCGAATGCAGTGCACCGACCATTGTCACCCAATTACAACTCTCAGACCAGACTACACCGACAATGCTCATCCAACCATCATTGTCCAATTGTGGTCCTCTGATCCTCATCTCCTGAATAAGGCCCTGTGACCAGAGGGGTTGAGATGAGGAGCTTAAACTTAAGCTTGAGATTCAAGAGATCTTAGAGGTTATAAGAATCTCAAATCTTCACTCGAGCACCATCACTTAACCACCACCATCGTTATACCATAATTTCCAAGTACGATCATTCAACCACTGTCACTCAAATTTGGTTCTCAATCCTTCAACCACTATTGTCCGATTTTAACCCTCCGATCAAAATCGCTCGACTACAGTCCTCCAACCACTATCGTCCGATTACAGCTCTCAGACTAGTCTACACTGACAATGCTCATCCAACCATCATCATCCGATTGTGGTCCTTTGATCCTTGCCTCTTGAATAAGGCCCTGTGACCAATGTCCTCTAACTATGGTTCATAGACCTCTATTGCTTGACTACGATCCTCTATCTTATAGTTTTTTAATTGTTATCACCAGCTATATCGATGTTAGCTGACTTCATTACATACCATCACAAATAACTTTAACATCTGCAATCGTTTATAAGATTGATGCATACCATTGACAAAAACTCTAACTCTAAATGTTAACACTTGGATTTATGTTGGACTTATTTATCTTTGGTCTCCTCTTTTTAAAGGAGTACAACCAACCAAATATGCAATTGACCACTTAAGGATATATCCCATGACACAGAGCTCTTCCAACTTCAACTATGTAATATGTTTTAAGCATTGTTTATTTACTAGATTAAATAAATGTCTTCTCCCAAGGAAGTGAGTCATTTTAATTGGTTATAAACTTTATTGAAATAATTTTAATTAGGTTAAGTCTCATAATTTTTTCCCTAAATAATAATTATAGTATCACTTATAATTTTTATAATTCTCTCATATGTGTATGTGTATTAGATTTTTATATAAACGATAAGGCAAGAAACTCCTTGACTCTATTGCCATGAATGTTACAACACACAACAATTAGGCATCATCTGATATAAATGGTTATTAGTTGTGAGGCAACCTTTGCTATGATCTCTAAAAGCTGTTCATATTGGCTATGACATTCATGTTAACATCTCAAGCAAGATCGTAATCAAGCAAGTGCTTCTACCTAATATTTTAATATGCATATAAGGCAATCATACTAGCAACCATCTTTCTTACAACTTTTAGAAATTTTGATATTTTTTTAAAATATCTCAAACTCTACAAAAAGTATCTAGTTGTACTTCTACTCCTTATGCATGGTCATAATAATGACCTTAAAAAGGCATTAATGCTCTAAAAATAGATTAATCTTTGCCTTAGATTTAGGATTCACGGGGCACTCACCCCTTATTATGACCCAACCTAACTTAAATTGTACTCAATAGATTAACTTGGATTGGATAAGGGGTGATAGATCGGCCCAAGATCTAAGTGAATTCAATTTTATTTTCTTATCTTCAATTTAATTACCTAGAGCTACTAATCATCATTTAAAAGTAAAACATCAAAAAATAATATTTCATTTCATTTCATAAAAATCTAGATTTAAATTTGTATCCCTCTCACAAAAAAAATATATATACAATAGGTAGGAGTACATTTAATCATATCATGTTATTCAAATACATCCTCATCTATAAATAAAATAAAATACATATCTCAACAAACTAGATCACTCTTATCCTGAAAATATGTAAACTACATATAATGAGCTAATATACTAGTAGATTTCATGAACTTACAATTGCAATCAATGCTTGATAATAAAAATAATATACATATAATCATACATCACATTAATATAAACGTGTAACAATCAGTATGAATAATAGGAATCAATGCAATTATTTTAACTTAGTGATCAATAATAATATAAAGAATTATTATGTGATGTTATTCATACACCATATTAACTACAATGTAGTAGGTGAAATCATAAACCTATAAATGTTTGTAATTTATACCTTTATTCTGTCTATATGTCATGTCATATACCATGTCATACAAATCATTATACATATCATGTAAAACAAGTATTTTATATTTATTTCTAACTTATTGTATGGTATCAATGCATACGAAGCATGTTCATATATAACATATATAATTGTTATTTATCATGAATATAAAGTATTCATTCTTCAATCATATCAATCTTATCATATGCTTATATCAGCCATGTCATATATTAGTCAAATAGTGTATTATATTCATATTATTTATTCATGCATTACTCATGCCAGTCTTTTCATATGCATATATCAATCATGTCATGTATCAATCATATCTTGTATCATATTCATATCACATCATATTATTTATGCCTTATCATGTCATGCCATATTCTATCAATACATTTGAAATTATATCATGTATGCATATCATATTATAAGTAAGGGAAGACATCTAACTCATGTGGTGTTTTTCTTGTATCAAGTCTTACAAACCAATTATATAGGAACCAGTCTTAATAATATTAATCTTGTAAACAAAAATCAATCTTAATCTTATCAATCATGTAAATAGGTATCATTCATATCATTCTCAATTGCAAGTTAGATGGTTTCATGAAAGAAGTTGTCACTTTTTATCAGTCATTATATTATGCTATATCAGCCAATCTCCTTTATTCTCATTTTTTTTAGGATCACACCACAAATCTTATTTTAAAAAAAGCCTCTCAGCCCCCCATCCTATGCTAGATAATATATCTCTAACCAACTTGTTTCAATCAATCATTTCTCATTAGCCTTTCTTATTTTTACACATATATCATATCATGTATATTATAATAGTAAATAGCACATTCACATCTAGTACAATGCATATAAATCAATCCAGTGAATGCAAAAATGCATGTTATGCTAAATGAATAGTAGCTTTATGAACGCTATGCATTATATATATAATTAGTGTTGCAACTCAAGCTTATGAGTTTATGTTTTTGATGGTAACAAATATTATGGCTCACTGCCTACTTGTACTTGCATTATATGTTTATTTGTATGTGTACTAACTTTCAAAACTATGATGCACAACTCAAGGCTCAAGATTTGGGATAACTGTTTTACTTGTAATTTTCATTGTTGTAATTTTTTTTATTTCTTGAGTCATGTCCTGTAAGGGTGCTTGCTTGCTTTGTAATCTTGCACACACACACTTGGGGAATTTTTTTATCTGATTTAGAGTTTACTATTTTTGGTTACATCATCCGGGACGATCCATAAATCATCATGGTCGATCTATCAAAAAATAGAAACCCTAATTAGGGCATCTTGGCCATGGCAGTCGTCACAGCACATCGTCCTAGATGATATTCATATCGGCTTGGACGATAGGGTGAAATCTGAAAGAATCAGCAGCTAGATCTATTTAGGGAATTTTAATTTTTTATTATCGTCCAGGACATCGGGCTTGACGATACTATTTAATTATGTCTAAATTGATCTGGTGATTAAGGAAAGTAATTAAGGTTGATTGATTCAATCAAATTGTCCTGGACGATTGCAGGATCAGCTAGGACGATCAGTACAAAAACCTTAATTGATCCTGGACGATAAAATATTGTCCTGCTTCTATTAAGGGTGATGCTCAGGACGATATGTGCTAATTTGAACTAATCGTCTAGGATGATATATTATCGTCCTGGACGATATGAACAAAATCTTCTACTCATCCCTAATCATCCTGACTGATTGAGCTTAATTTGCACTGATCATACAGGATGATATTCATATTGTCCTGGATGATAATATCCATTTTGCAAATCTATTTAAAGACCTCTTGCTTTCTCATGAAGAGTATCTTTGACAACCATTGAATCTTCATTCTTCTGGAGGAAACTTGAAGAGAGAGCTTGAAAGGGAGAGAAGAAAGGGTGGAGTTTGAGAGAGGAAGAAGATCATTGGGGAGGCGACTTCAAGGGAGTATGGGGGTGTTCTACATGGTTGCTCCGGTGAGCTTGCACCTTAGTACCATCAGATTTAAGGCTCATATTGAGGAAAGTTTTGGGAATAAGAAGAACTCTTTGATGTCAAAGGGCCCGGCTACTCCGCCACACAGGGGAAGGTGAAAGTGATTTTATAAGGACTTCTCCTCCTAGCTGTGGGGGCTAAAGGAGAGCACTGAGTTTAGTGCAATGCTCGGAGGGTGCCTCCAAGGAGTGGACGTAGGTCAAGGTTTGACCGAACCACTATAAATATGGTGTGTTCTTTCCTTTATTATTTTCGCATTTAATTTTCGCACTTTGATTTTCTTTGTGGTGAATCTTGGTTTTGGATGTGATTGTGTTTTTTAGTTTTAATATCCGATTCACCCCCTCTCTTGGTTAGCCTTGGGCTAGTTCATAAGGGCTTAACATTTTTAATGAACTTTCAAGTGGTATCAGAGCGGGATTCATAAAATTAAGTTTGAAAACTTTTTGAATTTCGATCCATGGATAATTTTTGTAATCGTAATATTGCGGAAGGTTATACAATCACCAGACAATCTTTATTTGAAAATATTACTTTTTATTTTTGAAAAATTTGTATGTCTACTTTCTTGCAATCTATTGATTTCTGAATGTGATAAAAAATTTTAACTGGTTATTCATACCATCATGTATTATAGATAGAATTAAAATTGAAATTCCTTTTAATTGATGGAGTAGAGAAGAACAAATCAATGCTCAATTAAATACTAAATCATTGAACTACTTTTTCTATGCTTTAAATTTTGAAGATTTTATATTTATTTCCACGTGCACTACTGGCAAGGAAATTTGAGATAAATTACACACTATATATGAAGGCACTAGTGAAATCAAGCAATCCATATTAAATATTTTAATGTATGATTATGAATTATTTTGTTTGAAATCTTATGAGATGATCTTAAATATGTATACTAGGTTAATTTAAATTGTGACATCATTACATGCTTTAGGTAAATAATTTTCAAACTTTGAAAAAATAAAAAAAAAATCTACATTATCTACTTGATAAATTTGATGCCAAAGTTGTTGCTATTTGTAAATCAAAAAATTTGAATGAATATTCTATTGATAATTTGATTGGCTCACTCATTATCTATGAGCAAAGTTTGGGTCAAAAACTATTGGATGCAGGTGAAACGATAGTACTAAATGCTGAAGACTCAAAGAAAAGTGGCTTAATTGGTGACGAAAGCGATGACTTATCAAACAAATTAAAAAGCTCACCAAGGCATAAGCATCAACAAAAGTGGAATAAATGTAAAAATGGTAAGAATATTAAGATTTCTTCTAACGTTGTTTTCTTTGAATGTAGGAAGCCTAGACACATGAAAATTAGTACCCTAATTTGAGAACTCTTCCTTCAAAAGAAAAGGGAAAAGCTACAAATTATAAAAATGACAAATAATGAAAAGTAAAAAATCTGCTGGACAGACCTAGCTTTTGAATCATTAGAACATGAGCAAGATGATGTTTAAACCACTATTTGTGTATTTATTTTTCTGTGTATGCATGTTTTATTCATTTTTGTGTTTTTTGTGTTTTTTTTTCTTCTTTGAATTTATTTTTCATTCTTTTTTCTTTTCTTTTCTTTTTCATTGAATTTTTAATTTGTCTTTACTTTTCTTTTTGTGAAGTTCTCTCTGATCAACACACACATTCACTTTCTAAAATGAAAAACCTACATCCTATTTTTCTTGAATTCTTATGTAAGTTATGGTTGACTTCTCTAAAAATAGTCAAAGGAAGGAAAGTCATGATTTTGTCTCTCTATCACTTTTTTTAAAGAGGTTATTTTACTTTTGATTCAAAATCTTCATTATATTATAAATTGTATTTTAAAATTGAACTTTTTCATCTCCCTATATTTTATTTATCGCATAGGGATCTTTTGCAAGTTGTTGAAGATATCTCATAATTTTCTTAATCAAGTAGTTCATTTTATCAATAGAATGAGTTTACTTTTATTTTTAAAATTTTAGAAAGGTAGCATATTTGATTTAAAAAAAAGTGGCCAAAGATGCCAAATCAAAAGATGTGCAATGACACCAAATTGAGAAAGATACACAATGTGTATCAAAAAGTAAAAGATGCGCAAATTACGCCAAACAATTGACAAGAGACATAAAATGAGCCTATAAAAAGTAATGCTTACTTTTCTTGTACTTCTTAAAGCTTAAGAAAACCCTTGATATTTTCAATACTTGAGCTTGAAAATCAAGATATATGATTCATTAATTTTTTCATTAATCTTCTATTCGATATGTTTTATGAAAGGAGTTTAAAAAAAAATATTTCATTTTCTAATTTGTTCCTTGATTTAGATATTGGATTAAAAAGTTTTTAAGCCTTTAAAAAAAATTGAGCTTGCATTAATGATTTCTGAATTTCTAATCTTTTCTAGATTTTACATTGTCAATTCATTCCTTACTAAGTTTTAAAATAAAATTAAGAGGTAACTTTCTCATTTTAGGAATATTTAATTTTTTTTCTTTTCTTTTCACTATATTAGGGATCATTTTACTTTTTATTTATTTTTATTATTCTAATTATTTGTGCCCCTCCTCTTTTGATAATGTCAAAGGGGGAGAACATACTGTTGTATTTATATCTATTTTCTTTTTTTTTATAAATAAAAACAAAAAATAATTTGTCTTCTCCTATTTTTAAATTTTTATTCTAGTGAGGGAGAGATTAGGAGAAAATGTTTTCAATTTTTGTAAATTCAAGCAGTAATATTTGTCATCATAAAAAAGAAAAAGATTATTGCAACTCGAGCTTATGAGTTTATATTTTTTATGATAATAAATATTATGGCTCACTACCTACCTGTACTTGTATTATATGTTTATTTGTGTGTGTATTAACTTTGCAAGACTATGATGCACCACTCAAGGCTCAAGATTTGGGAGAACTATTTTACTTATAAATTTCACTGTTGTAATTTTTTTTTTATTTCTTGAGTCATGTCCTGTAAGGCTGCTTGCTTACTTTGTAATCTTGCACACACACACTTGAGAAATTTTTTGTCTGATTTAGAGTTTACTATTTTTGGTCACATCATCCGGGATGATCCATAAATTATTATGGCCAATATGTCAAAAAATAAAAAACCTAATTAGAGCATCTTAGCCATGGCAGCCATCACAGCACATCATCTTGGATGATATTCGTATTGGTCGGGACGATAGGCTCAAATCAGAAAGAATTAGCTGTCATATCTATTTAAGAAATTTTAATTTTTTATTATCATCCAGGACATCGACCTGGACGATACTATTCAATTATTCCTAAATTGATCTGGTGATTAAGAAAAGTAATTAAGATTGATTGATTCGATCAAATAGTTCTGGACGATCGCAGGATCAGCCAGGATGATCAGTATAAAAACCTTAATTGATCCTAGATGATAAAGCATCGACCTGCTTCTATTCAGGGCGATGCTTAGAATGATATGTGCTGATTTGAACTAATCATCCAGGATGATATACTATCGGTCTGGACGATATGAACAAAAACCTTCTACTCGTCCCTAATCATCCTAGTTGATTGAGCTTAATTTGCACTGATCGTACATGATGATATTCATATCGTCCTGGATGATAATGTCAGTTTTGTAAAACTATTTAAAGACCTCTTGCTTTCTCAAGAAGAGTGTCTTTGGCATCCATTGAAGCTTCGTTCTTCTGGAGGAAACTTGAAGAGAGAGCTTAAAAGGGAGAGAGGAAAGGGTGGAGTTTGAGAGAGGGAGAAGATTCATGAAGGGGGTTTCAAGGGATTATGGGGGGTTCCACATGGTTGCTCCGGCAAGCTTGCACATTAGTACCATCGGATTCAAGGCTCGTCTTGAGGGAAGTTTTGGGAAGAAGAATGTCCCTTTGGTCTCAAAGAGCCCAGCTAATCCGCTGCACCGGCGAAGGTGGAAGTGATTTTGTAAGGGCTTCTCCGCCTAGCTGTGGGGGCTAAAGGAGAGCCACTAAGTTTAGTGCAATACTCAGAGGGTTCCTCCAACAAGTGGATGTATGTTAAGGTTTGATCGAACCACTATAAATTTGGTGTGTTCTTTCCTTTATTATTTCCTTATTTAATTTCCACACTTTGATTTTCTTTATGGTGAATCTTGGTTTTGGATGTGATTGTATTTTTTAGTTTTAGTATCCAATTCACCCCCTCTCTTGGTTAGCCTTGGGCTAGTTCATAAGAGCTTAACATCCCTAACAAACTTTCAATTAGTACATTGACTCTTAATCATTTTATATTTGTTATTACTCTACTCATTTCAAACAAAATAACATATACGTAAAACCAACCAATGAAATCTCAATATAAGCTTGTCAAAATATTTAGGATAATAATATATATCACATATAAAAAAATTAAATGATGGAAATGGTCTATATAAGGAGAAAATATTTTTTTAACAAATTTACAAGAAATAAAAATAGACAAAATTCAAAATTATAAAAAATAGAGGTAGATTTACAATTATAGACCATGATTGGAGCACTTTTCATAACTAGAGCAATTGAAATTATCAATTGAATCCCCACTTTCGCTCTCTTCTTTCCTCATATCTCTCCCTTCCTTCTCTTCTTCTCACCTAGCCATGCATGCAAAATGAGGGAAGCAGTGGTGGTAGCGAGGCTTTAACAAAATGGATGAGATATTTTTATATAAAAAATAATTTGATTGTGTTAGTGTCACAGAGCTCAAGACATCACCATCGCAGTACTTCCTCAAATTACTCTAAAACAGAGAAGGTAGCACCGCTGTGCTCATAACAGAAATTTCATGCATGTAAGAGTTTCATATGGATCATTTAAGAAGTCTTGAAGCATGTGAAAATTAAGGTTATTACACCCCTCCAAAGGTACAATTGATCCCAAAACATATTTAATTTAACTTCTTCCACGCAAGTTAATGTTAGCGCTATAAAAATTATTGGAAATGTCAAACATCCTTAGTGGATTTATTTTGATCCCTTCCATGCAAATTAGGCAATACTTTGATAAATAATTTCGGATGGGTCAAACATCCTCAGTGGATTTCTCTTAACTTCTTTCATACTAGTTAATATAATTGAGTGATCCTCTAAAGAAGAACCTATGATAAGTCAAACCCTTGGTGGATTTCTCTCGAATATATAATGCCATCAAACAAAACTCTAATAGATAACCCTGAATAAGTCAAATATTCTTGATGAATTTCTCCTTACCTCTTTCACATGGGTTAATTTCATTAGCTGAGCTCTGATAAATAACCTTAAATAGGTCAAATATTATTGATAAATTTCTATCTATAACTTCCACATATATTATTATTAACGAGCGATGCCCTAAAAAAAATCTTGGATAAGTCAAACATTTATGGTGAATTTATCTCAACCTCTTCCACATAGGTTAATATAATCAAATGATGCTTTGATAAATAATCTTGGATAGGTTAAACATCCTTAATGAATTTCTCTCTATTTTTCCACATGGATTAATGTCATTGAGAAATAATTTAATAAAAGAGCTCCAAATAGAGAAGAAATCATGAATAGATTTCTCTTAACACCTACCACATAGGTTAACATTATTAAGTAACATAGACAAACAACCTCATACATGACAAACATCTTTGGTGGATTCTTTCAGCACATGTAATGGTTTATAATGATATAACCTAAGGAAGACATAATTTCCTTACCATAGATATGAATTGACTAAAACAATATTATTGGCTAAGCTTGTCGATATCTTATTAAACTGTTAATCATGCTTATATACAAAAGAAAAAAAAGAAATAATGTGCCTCTGAAAGGGATCCGCCGTGGCTACAGAGTGTAGAGGGTGTACGACCGCACCACCCCGAGGGATAAAAATGATCGCAGGACTCCACGCTTTTTCAAGCAGGCTAATGGAAGGGAAGATTAGATCCTACATACGATCAACCATTAAGGATAGCGACTCTCGCCAGCACACCCCGATGGGTGATAATATGCATGACCTGATTAATGTCACAGGGTTTCCCCCACCCGACTCATCAGCTTGAGTGGAATTTATTTATTGTGGAGTTTCTGTTTCCCATTACCGTAAGCCCCCGTGGTTAATTACATCTTGAGGCTGGGCCCGAGAAGACTCTTGATTAAGGATCCAATATTATTCTTCTCGGATAAGAGATTGGCACACAAAGGGAGAATAGGAAGTTCCTACTCAAAGGGAAAGAATGGCTCAAGTGGCTTAGTCAACATGCATGACTCACACTGACATTCAGAGGGACTAAGGCAGTTGAGGAGGGAAAGAAAATCATACACTCAAAGCATACAGAGGGGAAGAATAGAAGTGGCGTCACCCACATAACGCAGATAGATAGGATTTATAACTCTCAAAGATAAGGAACTTACCCATAATTTAGGTGTACTATGAGACACCTAATGTAGTAGCCTTGAATCTTAAATCTAAGGTAGATTTAGTGTTGTACCCAACACTAACACCCATGTCCTACCTAATATAATCTGGGCTTATATCCTGCCTAAAAAGAAAAGCCAACTAACCACTTAAGTGCTTAAAACCCATGTTGTCCATTCTTTATAGGAGATAGGTAGGTAGATTAGTTTTTGGAAGTAGGGCTGACATATAGAGAGTTTCCTAATTTGCCCCAGACTTATGTCGAGTAAATGCTCCTAGAGCTAATATAATTAAAGCTTAATTTAGTTTATTTCTAATGCAATGCATGCTAATTTAAGTCCAAATTAAGTATACATAGAATCTTAAAAAGGCTTATATAGAAATTATTTTTAGAAGAAGACTAGACTTCCCCAGGTCCGACACCTCATCCTCATAGGCCAGATTATCCAGACTCTATTCGTAGGTGAGGAAGTATTTTATAGCAAGGAGGGAGAAGAAATGCAGTAATATGTATGCAACCCTAGATGATTTTGGTAGTTTCCTAAGTCGTTAGGTTTCTATGTTATTTAATTCTTAAAATTTTAGAATTTAATTACGAGTAGATAAATCTTTACCCCAAAGAGCCTAACGAAAGCAGACCACACACATGTAAGAAAGAAACCTAAAAAAAGCAGGCGCATTCTATTACATAATCAATAGTAAACACATCAATATAAATTAACTCATATAAGTAAAAAAAAAAGTCCATAGTAAGTACCATATAAATACAGCCTAGGGTTTGTAAAAAAGTAATGGTGGTTAGGCGCCTTTAACAATAACCTATATTCTAATCCTAATAAATGATGCAAGTCTTAAATGTAAGGCACTTCGTCTTCAAATCTTTATCTTCAAGTGGATCGTCCTTCTCCAGATCATCTCCTTTGGGCTCCGTATAGTTCATCCTCTAAGAGGGTAACCAAATGAATAAGAAATTCTCTAAGAGGGGGCCTTTCTTTTTCTCTTTGGGTACCTTATATTTGAAATGTCATATCTTTGAAGACTTTCAAAACTCAATACAAATTATAATAAATTATATTATGAAAAAGTAAATCTAGACTCGGACTCCTGTATGGTTATCCTAATAAAACATTCCAAGCAATTGATGTAACAACCCAAGCAGTTAATATTATGCATAAAAGGAAACACACTTGGTCACAATCTTTTAATTTTAAGGAGGCTGAGCAGTCTTTGGAGCATCTATAGAAGATAGCATTAGTTTTTTTAAAGCTTAATTATTACTGCCCCTTTATTTTAGCTTTGTATGAGCATGGTTTTCTACATAAGACTGGATTAGTAAAAAAGTGCCCCTAACTCATGAACAATCTAATGCATAAAATTATAGCATAATCAAAGAACTGAAAGCATAATAATAAAATAAACATCATCACAATAAACAAGAGCAATCAAATCAGCACTCGTGCCACACATAAAACATCACGACAAAGAAAGCAAGAAAAGTAAACACCGACCCTAATCATAGAGCTAGAAGTGGTGCTCTAGCACATCTATGCATGTGTAATAGGCTTGTGTGGCTTTGGATAGGTCCTATGTAGGGTAGTTAGTTCAAGTTGCCTAAAGTTCATATTTGTTGAAGGTTTGAAAAGAAAACTTTATTTAAGATTTAAATATTAATGGATTAGAGTCCATTTTAGTTAATTTAATTTGTTGATCCATTTTAATTCTTAAGATAGTAATATTTGAAGTTTAAATTGCATTAGCGAATTTTAGAAGGTTTGGGTCCTATGTGCTAGGCTAAGGGGGGTCCAAAAGGTCACTATAAAAAATGAGCTATATTTGGGATTTCTAGAATTTTAATTAAATATTATGGCTTAATAAAAGTAATTAAGCTTTGTGTTTGCTGGATTTGGAGTTTTCTAGGCCAAGTTATAAATTTTAGAAGTTTCGGACAATTAATGAATTATCAAAAATTGTTTAATAAGGGGTGATTTAGAGGTTTTGATCCAAATCAACTCTAAACCTCTTGGAATCACCCCCAAATTTCAGAAATGATCTCAAGAGATGTTTTCAAGTGTTTGGGAAAAATTTTGAATTTTTAATAATTTTAATTATTTAATTAAACAAAATAGGTGAATTTTAATTAAAATTAAATTAAGGTTCAGATTGGAGTCCAATTAATGGGCCCTAATCATCTAAGGTTAAGGAATAAAATTATGAAGATTTTAAGGCATTACAAGTAATTTTTTAAGTTGAAATAGATTTATTATAATTTCATAAAATTACCAAGTCTTAATTAACGGGTTAAATTATAGTTTGTTAACTAAGGGGTCTAAAGGCTCCAAAACTTAGAAAATTCTAGAAGCTATAGGATGTCTCTAAGTTTAAATTTTTGAAGTTTTAAGTCATTCGGGGATCTATCATAGCTCCTAGAATTTTTCTAAGTTCGCTAGACGGGTCCTTAATTATTGTCCTTAGAATGTCACTACGTTGAATGAGTTTGAAGCAAGTTTTGGACTAACCCTTAGATAACATGCAAGGAAATGCAGCAAAAATAAAACTCACTAACTTTTAGGATCTAGGAGGGCCTAAATTAGGTGCTCGTGTGTCTTATGCATGTAAAATATGATAAAAGGAAAAGTAAGCATGCTTAACGATGCATTTAGTGAGTGATTGAGACCCAATCACCCACTAATGCATCCCCCCTATGATTGTCATCCACATGCATAGATCAATGTTTAAAGTTCCATGAAATGGATCTCCAAAAAAAAAAATTTAGTTATAAGTAGTTTTAAAATAATTTAAAATACCTATGTATTAAGTATATAAATACTTATGAAAATAATATAACTAAAAATAATTCTCATTTCATAGGTGTTTGGGAGATCCATTGGTCATCCCAAAGGAGAATCAAAATAATTTGAAAATAATTTATAATTTAAAAATCATTAATAGAATAATTATTTAAATATTATTTAAATAACCAAATAATTAAATAATATAAAAATACAAAAGAAAAATAAATTTTGGTTTTTGAAAATATTTTTAAATGAAAATATATATTTTTTGAAAATTTCAACGTATTATATAAAAATTTGATTAGAAATGAATTTATTACAGATATTTGAAGTTTAAAGATAATTAAAGGGTTTGAAAACACTTTAAAAGAATTAAAATTTGAAGATAATCATTAAAATAAATTAAATTAAAGTAAAAAAGTTTTTGAAATTTTAAAATAATTTAGATATTTTTGTAATTTTAAAAAATAATGAAATTTTGAAATTAATTAATATTAATTAAATAATTTAAGTAATTAATTAATAAAAAAAGTATTTAAAATAGGAAGAATATTTATTAATTTAAATTAAATTAATATGATAATTTTTTTATTTTAAAATAAATTAACATATTTTATAAATAATAATTATTTGAAAATAAGAATAATAAAATAATAATAGTAAAACAAATTTAAAATAACTTAAAAGAAAATGATAATAATAATAATTAAAATAATAAAAATAATTTAAATGGGAATATTAATAATAAAAATAAAAATTTGAAATAAAAATTTAAAATAATAAAAGTAATAAAATTTAAATAATAATATAATAAGATCATAATAAAGATTTAAAAATAATAATAATATTACTATAATAACAATTTTAAAAAAAAATTAATAATAATAATAATAATATAATAATAGTAGTTTAAAATTAATAATAATAATAATGAAAATAGTTTAATAATAATGATAATAATGAAAGTAAATTAATAATAATAATAATAATAATGATTAAAATAATTTAATAATAATAATAATATAATATTATTAAAGAAAATACTTTTCTAAAAATAATAGTATATATTAGTTTATTATTTTTTTATAAATAATTTATATTAATTATAAAAAAATAGTTAAAAAACACTAAAAAAATAAAAAAAACTAATTATATGCTAAATAACCGATTGTCTGACATTTGGCGTCTCTGATTGGGTCCCAAAATTACGGTGGTGGCACCCAATCATGGGCAATGATTGGCGCCACTACCAATCATTGCCTGATGATTACGGCGACGGTGGGACCCACATAGTTTCCACTAATATGCTTCAGTGTCATACGTTGACCATTGGATCATGCGCGGTATGAGATAAACGATCAAGATTGACCGACACAAAATCTCGATCTGATGGAGGTCTTCCGCGGTCGGAAGAACTTGCGGTAAAACTTGATCCAGACCATTGACCGTAGGATCAATGGTTCAGATCACCGATAGCATGATCTCAAATAAATCTGAAACCCTAAGGAATAATTTGCTTTGTTTGATCGATTGGATCTATCAAATGAAATTTTGCACACATGATGTATAAGTAAAGAGCATTCATGGGGAGGTAAATTTGTGATTTGAAAAGCACTTCGTGAGAATCTATTTAGATCTAGGTGTCCTAGACTAAGGTTTGAGATTTTACCTAATCCACATAGTTGATTCGAGAGATATTGGGCTTATTGCACTTGTAGATTGTCCACAATTCTTTCTCTAGTTGATCATTAAGCTTGAAACACCTTGGATCATCGTGTAAAGAGCTTCGAAAGAAAATAACCTCGGTTCACTGGAGATCTCACTGCCGGCGAGGTCTTGACATCGGGCTTGACTTGGGGAAGATGGAAGAGGGCTAGAAGATCTCAAACACGAGATAAATTTGATTGAGAGGGGCTATGGAAAGACATAATAGCCAAAAGTCCTTTAATGAAACCATAATAAGCCTATTTAAAGGCTAGGGCTCAAAATTGACGGTTATGATCAACCCTAGAGATGATTAGGAGGGAAATAAGAGAGATTAGCCGTAGTTTCAATCAAGGGGAATAATACGAAGGTTTTCAATGTATTTAATGGGCTCATATAAACTTAAATAGGTTAATTTGACCCATTTAAGACTTGGGTTGACCAAGTCAAAGGTTGACTTGGTCAACCTAGTCAAATGAGTCCAAAGGAGCGGGTTGAGTCCAAGAATAGGATTTGGATTGGAATAAAATTAATTTGGGCTCAAATTGGCTAAGTGAGTCAACCTGGGTTAACCTGATCAACCAGGTTGACCCAGGGCATAGGATTAGGCAAAATGGGTTTGGTCTAACCCACTGGGTCCATGGGAGGAGAGAATTGAGCCAAGGAATATATTGATTTGATTTGCAATCAAGTAGGAGTTACGGTCAATTTGGGTCAACCCAGGGCATGGGTCTAAGCTCAAGAGACATGGTCTGACCCATGGAACCCAAAGAAGGTGGTCTTGGGGCCTGGTTTGGTCAGTTTGACCAAGTCAACCTCTTTGGCCAGGATTTTGATAAATTCATGATCAACAAAAAGATGCATCCAAAAAGGCTTAGTTCCTTCACTGATATATTGAACCACTACATCTAGTGTCACTATTGTGAGCTCTACTATACAAGTTATATCTAGCCCATGTAAAAGATAAGATGATAATTTCAAGGGCAATTGAGAAAATTCATGTAATAAAAGTTTTTTTAATATTTTCACATAAAATTAATGAGTTCACCATTAGATATAGATATTGAGTTTTGTATCAAGATATTACCTTGTGCATATCCTCTTAATAAAGTTTTTTATACTTAAACCTAATAACTTGTAGGAGTTAAGGATATAATTATGAGAATTGATGAATAAATGTTTTATTAAGCCTAATGCATATCCAAGGGTTCCAACAAAAAAAGCTAACAACATAATGTTTTTCATTTCCACTTCAACCTGTACTGAGCCCCAAAATATTCATTTGAACATCTTTCCATATTTCATAGGTTGTTAGAAGATGTATATATTTGATTTCACAAATTCGCTGCAAGCTGGAAATGATGAAGCTGAAAACTGGCAAGCTGTAGTATGTAGTACGGTAGGGTTTGGTTCCTATGTAATTCTTCTGAATTACTTCGTGCCCATACTCTTTATGAAGAAGAAAGATGGCATGATGCGTATGTGAACTAATTATAGAGAATTGAATGAGGTCACACATAAGAACCAGTATTCATTGCACAAGATTAATAACTTTTTTAATCAATTGATGAGTGCATTTGTATTTTCAAAGATAGATTTGAGGTTGAGGTATCATTAATTAAAAGTGAAGGAGGAAGATGAAGCAAAAATGCTTTTAAGTACTCTTTATGACCACTATGACTTTGTAGTCATACCTTTTAGTGCAACTAATGCACATGCAATGTTAATAAATCTTAAGGCATATATAGATTAGTTTGATATAGTTTTTATCGATGATATATTAGTGTATTTGAATTCTAAAGATGATCATGTAACTCGCTTAAGAATAATATTGGAGGCATAATATGTATGGAATTAGAGAAAAGATTTACACTAATATTTAGAGTTAAAAATATATTTATAATGAGGAGGAATTGAATTTGAGCCAAAGAAGATGGTTGGAGTTGGTCAACGATTATAATCCCAATATTTAGTATCAACTTGGTAAGACTAATATTGTGGTGGATGCACAAAATAGAAAATCTCTGGGAATATTTAATTGAATGATCATTCTTATATATTTTTATTAGTAATTTGGAGAGATTAGAACTAGAAGTAGTTGGAGTAAATGAAATGTACATTGGTATGCTTAGTAAGGTGATTGTATGGCCTACCTTTTAAGAGAAGATTTTTTAAGCTCAAAAGGGGGGAGAGGGTATGGGTGATTTATAAATCATATTCAGACTTGGAGGAAACTTGAGTTTTGATGATCACAAAGTGTTAACTTATAGAGCCTGAATATGAGTTTTTAGTGGCACATACTTAAGGAAAGAGACTCTACATAAGAATCATCATTATGTATGTATGATTCACCTTGAAAGTAGAAAAACATATTATAATTTAAAGTTGTTCTGATGGCCTGGACGGAAAATAGATGTGGTTGAATTTGAATCAAGATATGAAGCATTATATGATACAAAATATAAAACATCTTTGTTTTGGATAAACGTGTGTGCGAAGAGGCTAATCGGACTTGGACTAGTAATTGATGCTACTAAAAAACAAGTTTGATTAGGGGCTGATTGATAGCTACTCAGGACTGAAAGAGAAAGTGTTGTAATTTGAAGTATCAAGCTTTGAGTTTCATATTTAGAATATGGGTGATTTATAAATCATATTCAAACTTGGAGTAAACTTGAGTTTTGATTATCACAAAGTGTTAACTTATAAAGCTTGAATATGAGTTTCTAGTGGTATATACTTAAGGAAAGAGATTCTACATAAGAATCATCATTATGTATGTACAATTCACCTTGAAAGTAGAAAAAACATATTATAATTTAAAGTTGATTTGATGGCCTGGATAGAAAATAGAGTTGGCTAAATTTAAATCAAGATATGAAGCATTATACTATACAAAATACAAAACATCTTTATTTTGGATAAACATGTGTGAGAGGAGGCTAATGAGACTTGGACTAGTAATTGATGCTACTAAAAATTAGATTGATTAGGAACTAATTGATAGCTATTTAGGATTGAAAGAGAAAGTATTGTGATTTGAAGCATCGGGATGTGAGTTTCATATTCAGAATATGGGAGATTTATAAATAATAATCAGACTTGAAGGAAACTTGAGTTTTGATGATCACAAAGTGTTAGCTTATAAAGCTTGAATATGAGTTTCTAATGGTACATACTTAAGGAAATAGATTCTACATAAGAATCATCATTATGTATGTATGATTCACCATGAAAATAGAAAAATATATTATAATTTAAAGATTATTTGATGGTCTAGATAGAAAATAGAGGTGGCTGAATTTGAATTAAAATATGAAGCATTATATGATACAAAACATCTTTGTTTTGGATAAACATGTGTGAGAGGAGGCTAATGGGACTTGGACTAGTAATTGATGCTACTAAAAAATTAGATTGATTAGGGACTTATTGATAGCTATTCAGAATTAAAAGAGAAAGTATTGTGATTTAAAGCATCGGTTGTGAGTTTCATATTCAGAATATGGGTGATTAATAAATCATAATCAGATTTGGAGGAAACATGAGTTTTAATGATCACAATGTGTTAACTTATAAAGCCTGAATAAGAGTTTCTAGTGGTACATACTTAAGGAAAGAGATTCTACATGAGAATCATCATTATGTATGTACGATTCACCTTGAAAATAGAAAAACATATTATAATTGAAAATTGATTTGATGGTCTAGATAGAAAATAGAGGTGGCAAAATTTAAATCAAAATATGAAGCATTATACGATACAAAATACAAAACATCTTTGTTTTGGATAAATGTGTGTTAGAGGAGGCTAATGGGACTTAGACTAGTAATTTATTCTACTAAAAAATAGATTGATTAGGGACTGATTGATAGTGTTCATGATTGAAAGATAAAGTATTGTGATTTGAAGCATCGGGCTGTGAGTTTTACATAGGTGATTTTTTATTTTTTGATATTCAACCCTTTAAAGGGTGTGAACAAATTTTATAGAAAAGAAAATTTAGTCTAAGGTATAGTTGATCTTTTGAAGTGATTACTAGATTAGGGAGATCATCCTACAAATTATTATTACATGATCACATGTCTATTATGCATGATGTGTTTCATGTATTTGATTTAAGGAAATGGGTTACTAACCTTCAGCATAGAGTTCCCAGAGATGAAGCTAGAGTGTGACCTAATTTGACATATAAAGAAGAATCTAAACATATTCTAGCTTATAATGTGAAATAGTTGAGGAATAAACAAATCCATATGGTAGAAGTATTATGGAGGAATAAATAATAAAGAGGTTACATGAAAGAAAGAGTTTGAGAAGAGATGGTTAAATCTAGATCTTTTTTATTGATGACTATATATATTTAATGTTGAGACTAATATTTTCTTAAGGAAGGCATAATGTAATGACTGCTTGTGCTCTAATTAGACTGCTTGTATGAACAAATTTAAACCTACTTAGTTTCACACACACACACACACACACACACACACACACACACACACACACACACACACATATATATATATATATATATATATATATATATATATATATATATATATATATATATATATAGCATTTATTGATTTATGTGAATTTTCAGAGTTATAATGCTTTCCTGATTAGATACTGAAAGAAAACTATCAAGGTTGGAATTATAATAGCTGTTATAATAGTTTTACACCCATTCTAACCCAGCTCAGTAAGTTTAGTGTAATGGAATTTCTGTATTTTAACACCATGCATGTGTTTATAAGTATTCTATGAGTGTGTTAATATTTGGATTATATTTTGAAGCGTGTCCTTAGGGTTAGTGTGCATGAATCATGAAATCTAAATTTCTCTCTTCGGAGTGTTGTAGTGTTGAGTTTGGGGGCACTATTGCACTAAGCTCTTGGTTTATGTCATTTTAATATGAACAGTGCCATTGTAGAGGTGCCGATGTCTAGAGCGCCATGACGCCAAATCAATTTTTAAAAAAAATAAAAATACACTAAAAAATCCATTTTTACAAATTCCCTCCTTAAGTCGTCAGCTTAGAGAGAGAGAGACAGACTAAGTTTAATTGTTTTCGATCCATTTTATATTTTCGATCCAATTCAGGAAGTTGTCTATATCAAGATAGGTTATATTATGCCTATCTTAATTATAAATTCATAGTATGAGAATGAGGATAACTTTACATCCATTAAACTTTTACTTTGTAATTTTATATATGTTATAAATATGAGTACTTAATTTATTTTGGTATTTTTCTTAAAAGTTTTCACCATGTAAATTGAAAAGTGTACTATTCCTAACAATTTAGAAAATAATTATAATCTCAAAAAATAAATTGTTAGTACATTTAAAACTTCAAAATAGTGTTATATATAATCCCTAATAATTTAGTGAAATTCTAAAGATATGAAACTCTGCTCGGTTGTTGAATCTATTAGCTACAGGCAAAACACTCTATAGATTTTTTCATTTTGATTATTTTCATATATTTCTTTAAAATGTAATTATATATGTACTTATCTACTTGAAAAATGTTGTTCTGAGGAGTTTTGATTTGGATAAAATACTATTGTGTTAAATGCACTAGGAGTTATAAAGGCTTGAATATTTAAAAATTATGTGTTAAGTATTTAGGAGTCATAAGGGTTTACTTTCTGATATACTAGCCTATGGAATCATTAATATCTATTATTGTTGGGAGGTAAATGAGCCCGAGAGAAATCTGTTACTTTCTACTCTGATATATGATTTACTTATGTATATTTTATGCAAAGTTCATTTAATTCCTATTATCTACCAACATTACCCAATTCAGTATAATAGGTTAAATAATAGCTATTTTTATTTATCTTAAATGAATATTATGTTAAGTATTGAAAATTAGATTGATGAGTGTGGCTTATTATGTTGTGTTGGCTCACACAAATTCTGCATTCTATTTCAGGCCAAAAAAGGATAAGAGTAGTTAAGTAGTTGAGGTTGTAGATTTTGATCCTCCGAGTTATATAGGTATATTTTGGCTTATAGATTTTGTACAGTCATGAACATTTTTCTTTTGTATTATGTTCTTATTTTTTTCCATGTATTGTATTATAGATATTCCTATTATATATACATTTTAAAAATGAATGAAAGTAAAGAAGAAATTTGTGGATGAGTTTATTTTCCTTTCATCAAATGTTACTTAGTAGCTATGTCATTTGTTATTAGTTAAAGGAATTTGAAAAAGTTTTCAAAACTAAATCTTGAGCTTGGTTTTTCAAAATTCAACATGATATGACCCATTTTATCTATGAGTTATATTAGGTTGGGCTATGATAGGAAATATCTTGGGAAGCAATATGGTGCTATCTTGTTGGAACTTCGACATTTCCCTCCATGAAGTGTGCTCTACAATGCTCTAGTGTTGGTGATGTATTTTGCATTTGAGAATCAATATGGTGTTGTGATCAAGCATTGCATTGCTAGCTTTTTTTTTTTGATGTTTTGAAACTATCCATAGAAGTGTTGCGGTGTTAGAAATGGTAGATCTACAACTAGGTCTTTAAATATCAAAATCCATTTCAAAAAATTTAGTTCTCATATTGAGGCTATTGGTTAGAGAGAGATAAAGAGGATGCAAGAAAATTTTATAGAGATAAAGTTGGATTTGAAGGTCTTGATGATGATTTTTCCTAAACGGTTAGTTAGGAAAGTTTTATGGATCAAAGTAGGTTATTGTTACCCTATCTCAACTTCAATTCTAGTCATTTGTATGAGAGTTTTGATAATTTATTGGATTAAATAAAGTTTGAAAAACTTTCTATCATATAACTTTTGGTATATTATAGAATACAATGCTATGATTATGTTAAAAGAAAAAAAAAACTAATATTTTCACTTAGTATTTTTAATTACAAGAAATTTTAATTGTTTTGGTGAGTATTGTGACACTGATAGAAGTTACCATATAATATAAATACTTCAAATAATGTTATGAATGTTGTTCATGAATAATTTTATGATTTATAAATGTTGAATATGTATACAAGTATTCCTCAAATATTGTATTCGTCGTATGTATGAAAATTTACATATTCATGTATTATGTTAGATACCATTTATGCATGTTAAAGGTATTGATATTCCTACATCCACATGCTAGAAAATGTATGAAAAAGGGAAGAAGAGAAAAATATAGGTAAGTTATTATTAACACAGTATATGCATTATGTAAACTCCTATGATATGATAAATATATTTTTATATATGTTAAAAATACTGAAATTTTTACTTGTTAAAAGTATTGTTATGTCTATGTCCATTCGACTAAAAATGCATACATGATTGCTCGAGAGATATAAAGGCCTTAAAAACTGAATGAATGAATTGTGCTATGTATAAAGAGTTATAAGAGTCTGATACTATAAATGTGAATTTCATAGGAGGCATAAGGGTCTGACAATGTGCATGTAAAATACTTAGGAGTATAAGGGCTTAATGGGATTGATTGATATGATGATGTATATATGATGTATTTGTGAGGTACAAGGTCTAGAGGGGACTATGTGATGTGATGTAATGATTTATATATGGAAATTGATGTGATTGTGGACCTCCAAAAGAGCACCGCTATGACTGCAGGATTGTAGAGGGGTATACGACAGTATCCACCCCAAGGGATAGAGAAGATCGCAGGCCTCCGCACTCCTCGCAAATAGGCCAAGTGGAAGAGATAGATTGGAAAATACATGTGATTAACCATGGAGGATAGAGGCTCTCGCCTACACACCTCGATGGGTAATAATATATATGGCTTAATCACAATCATGGGTTTCCCCCATCCGATACATCAGCTCGAAATGGGGTTTATGAGATGGTGGAATTCAGTTTCTCACGGGTGCAAGCTCCCGTGGTTAATTACATCCTAGGCTGGAGCCCAAGAAGACTCTCGATTAAGGATCATACATTATCCCTTCCAAAGTGGGATTGGCATATAGGGCTAAAACTAGAAAGTCCTATCCAAAATAAAGAAAGGTCCAATTTGGTTCAATCAGCATGTAGGGTTCACACATTCGGAGGGTCTAGGGTACTAAAAAGAAACTAGAGAAAAGAAGATCAAGCATCCAATCACATGCATGAGAGAAAGATGGAAGTGGCATCATTCTATGATGCAGATAAGTATGATTTATAGTCCTTGAAGAGAAGGGAACTTATCCACTATTCAGGCATACTACGAAACCGTGTAGTAGCTTGAATCCTAAATCTAAGTTGGGCTTAGTGTTCTACATATACTAAGACCCGTGTCCTAACTAATGCAAAACCTAGACTTACCCCGGTCTGGATTGGGGAGCCAACTAACCACCTATGCCAAGTTAATTATAAGAGATGGGTGGGTGGTACAGTTTTTGGAAGTAGGACCGACATCTAGAGAGTTTCCTAATTGGTCCCAGACTTATGTTGGTAGATGCTCCTAACTAGTGCAATTAAAATTTTGATTAGTGGGTTACTAATGCAATGCATGCTAGTTTAGAAGATCTCAAATCATGATGCTATGGACTTTAAAAATGGGCTTAATATAAAATAATTTTTAGAAGGAGACTAGACTTCCCAGGTCCGGCACTTCATCCTCATAGGCCAAATTATCGGGACTCTACCCGTAGGTGGGGAAGTGTCTCATAGTAAGGGAGAAGAAGAAATGCAATAATATGCATGCGACCCCGAATGATTCCAACAATTCCTTATATTCATTAAGTTTCTATGTTATTTACACTTAAAGTTTTAAATATTAGTTATGAGTAGAAAATATTTTGGAGTCCTTAAAGAGCCTAATGAATATTCAGGCTAAACCAAAAGTGGCATACAAGAAAGAAACCTAGAAAAAGAAGGTAATTTCTACTACGCAAATATAGTAAACACAACAAATTAAATAAAATAATCAAGTAAATGTCCATAGGCCAACTACCCTTTAAATAAACTAGGGTCTACACAAAAGTAAAGTGGCTAGGCACCATTGACAATAACCCAAATTTCTAGGCCTATGATTGACGCAAATGATTTTGAGTGGGATATTAGGTCTTCAAGTATTTAGCCTTCTTGGACTTCTTCTCCTTGGACTCCTTGGATCTATCCCCCTTTGACTCCTTGGATCTCTCCTCCTTGGACTCCTTGGATCCGTTGTGGCTTGAATATCCAAACGAAGAGACAATCTCCCCTGAAAAGGGGTATTGCCTTTTCTCTTTGGATATCTAAAGCCATCCAAGATCGATCTTCCAAATGGAAGAAGACTCTCCCCTTTGAGGATGCCTTCTTCTTTTAAAATTTAAGTTGGATAAGAATATCCTAACTCAGAGTTATTTTCACAACTCTCACCAATATTACAAATAATTTATATTAATTGAAAAGCAGTAAATTCTAAACTCCCTGCAAGGTTATCCTAATAAAAATCCCAAGCAGATATAATCCCAAGCAATTTCAATATAAGGAAAATAAATCAACACAGCCAAACTTGATCATGCTCATAATTATGAGGGCTAAGTGGTCCATCTGTAGCACATGTAGCAGTTATGATTTTTTTATTTAGCCCTTATTTATTTAGGGGGCTGAGCAAGCACCTGCATAAAACGATAGAAATCATGACATTTGCCCCCCTTTAGCATTGCATGAGCATGGACACCTATAAGAAAAGAAATATATATGTCATCCCTAACCTAGGGGTAGATCTAACGCACATCCCCTCATTTCTACAGAGTACAGGAAAAGTAAGAAAATACACCAACATTTTATTAACAGCATGCAATAAAACCACAAAAATCCTTGCACACAATAGAAACGGAAACACCGGCCTAGCCTAGATCTAGAAGTGGTGCCCTAGAAAACAAATCTATGTGTGTGTAAGGTTTGTGTGGCTTTGGATAGGTCATATGTAGGATGATTAGTTCAAATTGCCTAAGGTTAGAATTTGTTTAAGGCTAGAAAAGAAAATTTTATTTAAGGTTCAAATATTGATGAATTAGAATCCATTTTAGTTAATTTAGTTAGTTGGTCCAGTTTTAAATGCTTAGGGTAGTGATATTTCAAGTTCAAATTGTATTAGCCAATTTTGGAAAGTCCCGTGTCCTCCAAGGTACAAGGCTGAGGGGGTTCAAAAGGTCACTATGAGAAATAGGCTAGGTTTGGCTCTTCTAATATTTTAGGCAAATACTAGACCTTAAGGTGAGTACTTAGACAGGTAGTTTGTTGGATTTTGAGTTTCCTAGGCAAAGCTATGAATTTTTCAAGTTTCGGGCCTTAGACTATAGGGTTGACCAAAAAGTTGACTTTCTAATTTAAATTAGTTTCTGGAATTCAAATATTTTTAATAAATACTAGACCCTAATTAGAGTTGAATTCAATTGAGTTTGCCTAATTTGTAATTTTTTATAATTAGTTATGAATTTCTAAAGTTTGGGTATTTATGGGAATTATCTAAATTATCTAATTAAGGGGTGATTTTATGGTTTTGATCCAAATCAGCTGAAAACTGATTGAAATTACTCCCAAAGGTCATGAATAATCTAAGAAAGTGTTCTCAAGTGTTTGGGGAAAATTTGGAACTTTAAATAATTTTTAATAATTAATTAGGGGCAAAAAGGTAATTTTGATTAAGGTTAAAATTAAGGGTCAGATTGAGGTCAACCTAAGGTACCCTATTTCTAGAAGGTTAAGGATTAGATTCTAAATATTTTGAGATATTATGGGTATTTTTATAAGTTGAAATGAATTTATTATAATTTTTAGAAGGTATTAGGGCCCTATTTACCAAGTAAATTAGGGTTAGTTAATTAAAGAGCCTAAAAGCTCCTAAAAATTTTAGAAAATTTCGGGAGATTTATGATGTCACTAAGTTTATGTTTTGAAGTTTTTATGTTAATCAGGGATCTATCCTAGTATCTAGAATTTTTTTAAGTTCGCTAGATGGGTCCTTAATTGTTGTCCTTAGGGTGTCACTACGTTATAAGAATTTAAACTGAAGTTTTAGACTGACCCTTGGGGTAATCATTGCATGGACACAAACAAAGTAAATACACCATGTCCTTAGATCTAGGAGAGCCTAAACTAAGTGGTGGTGCATCCTACACATGTAAGGTATAGTAAAAGAAAAGTAAATATGTTAAATGAGGTGATTAGTGAATGATTGGGACTCAATCACTCACTAATCCTCTCCCGCATGATTGCTCTTCACATACACAATCTATGTTTAAAATTTCATTGGAGTGGATCTCTCGAAGTTAAGATTTAAAATATAAGTAATTTTAAAATAATTTAAAAATACTTATAAATATATAAATACTTTTGAAAATAAGGTAATTCAAAATAAAACAATTTATAATAAGTATATATAGGGGAGACCCACTAACCACCCTAACAAGGTTTAAAAAAGGTTTAAAAATAATTTTTTAATTTCAAAATAATTAGTATATTAAGTATTTAAATAATAATAATTAGTTAATATATAAAATAACACAAAAAATAGCTAAAAAATGCAAATTTAAAATCTAAATTTTTTTTTAATAAAAGTACTTATTTTTTTAAAAATTTTGAGGGGTTGCACATCGAAATTCAATTTAAAATGAATAAGTTATGAATTATTGAAGTTTAAAGGTGATTTAAAAGGGATTTTAAAATAATATACAAAACAATAATAATTATAAGATAATTAATAAATAACAAATGTGAGTAAACAACAGTGATAATAATAATAAATAATATTAATTAAAAATAATAATAATAATAATAATAATAATAATAATAATAATAATAATAGTAATAAAAGTTTTAAAATGACCTAAAAGAGAGTAATAATAAAAATAAATAATAATAAATGATAATAATAATAATAATAATAAATAATTAAAATAATGTTAAAATAGTAAAATAATAAGAATAATAATAAATAAAATCATAATAATAAAAAATAATCATAAATAGATAAAATGTAAACTTGATAATAATAATAATAATAAAATAATTAGAATAATAATAATAATAAATAAATAAAATAATTATAGCTTTACTATTTTAATTTTAAAATTATTAAAATTATAAAATTATTTAATTTAATAAAAGTCTAAGCGGAATAAGGTATTGTATGTATTTTTAGGATTTATATTAAATTTATTATGAATTATTAAAGATATCTGAATTTAAAATAGGTTTTAAAATAATTATATTATTTAATTTAATTAAATCCCGGCAATAAGACATGTGGCATCATCTGGTTCGCGATTCCAAACCGCGGTGGCTGCGGTGGCTCCCGGGGGTGATGCGTGGCAGCGTAATGATTGTCGCATGATGCGACAATCAAAACCGCAGAATGCGGTTTTAATTAACCACGTCAGCGGCGGCTCCTCGCCGTCTGATCTCGCACCATTTGGAAGGGACGGTCCAGATCAAGCCAGACGAGCAACAGAACCGTAGGATTCAGATCTGCGATTAATCCAGATAGCAGGACGACAAAAATATAGCCATTGATCACAAGATCAACGGTTATAGATCGACCTACCGTGCCGGATGTGTAACCTGAAACCCTAATTCATTTTTTGCTTTGTTCTCGCAAACGACACAATAAAACTTCATAAAATTTAAAACATGAATAGTAGACGTGAAGAGCATCAATGGGGTATAAATTTTGAGCTCTAAGACTCGATGTTACGAACGTTAATTAGATCTAGGTATTTCTAATTAGGGTTAGCGATATACCTCGATCCACACGGTAGATCCAATCGATCTTTGGCTTGTTGCACTTGTAGATTGTCCACGAATCCTTTACTAGTTGAACTCAAACTCTGATTCGTCCCAAGGGATCCTAGCCCAGGATAGAGTAGTGGTAACATGAGGAGCCATCGTGATGCAAGCAATATCCTCCTAATTCCCACTATATGTTAGTGGAGAGAAGCGTCCTCCCTGGATCACCTCTATCTTAGGAGCTACTATAACATCCAGGGTGGGCACAACTGTAACTCATTGTGGTCTCCGCTGCCTAGGAGCCACTGTCCTCTGAACTAGCTCAAGGTGAGCTATCACCTCAACCATCTTCTACCTATCTACCTTAGATGCGGTCAGACAGAGCTTCCTATTCCTATTCCTCCTGGCCCTTCTCCCAAGGTTAGAGGTGGAGGAAGATGGAACATCTGAACCCACTGCTTGGGTGGCAGGAGGAACAGGAACAATGAGAAGAGTTGGGGTTTGCCTGGCGGTCTCAGTATGAGAGAGCCGAGCAAAAATAGAAACCTTACGAGAAGAGGGTGAAGGAGCCTCGATCTGGGCACCCCTCTTCCTAGTAGAAGTGGGAGGGGGAACCCGAACTCAAGGTGCCTCCATCAAAATGACAGGGGTAACAATGGTAGAAGGCTGTCGGCGCAGAGGGGCTAGAGCAATCTGTACAACAAGAGCGGCAAGCACTGGTTGCCTAACCGTAGGAGGAACTGGTGGAACGGGAAGTGGCCTAGGCACTAGCCGCCTAGCCATAGGGCGCACTGGCTACGTAGCTACAAGAATAGGATGAGCAGGTGCTCGAGCTGTCTGCCGAGCAACTGGACGTCTAAAAGGGCGCATGGCTGCACGTTCTCTTTTTTAGGGAGGACAGAATGCAACAGCCTCAAGCAGGGTGGGTCCACTAAGAGTTATGAACGCCGAGTCTGTGAAGGAGCCAAAAGTGATCCCTCCAACAGGTGGACTAATAAATAGGGACTCAGGAAGAGTCACCCGTACGTCCGAGCCAAAGCTAAAAGTAATGGACAAAATGAAAGAAGTCATGGCGTTGCTGCTAAGAAAAGAAATTAGAAAAGAATTAGTTAGAATTGAAATCAAGAAAGAAGGAATGAATAAGGAATTGATAGAGATAGATAAGGTACGGAATAGCCCACAAGGCTGGAAAGAAGTAGAGTAGGGAGGAGTTATAGCTAAGGGGAAGGAACCCTAACTAAAAAAAGACCCTAACTAAGAGTAGGACGGACCTAATCTAAGGAGTTCCAATCTTAGAGTACACCAAGAAAGGATAATATATAATTCAAAGATGGAGAGAGAAACTGGTCCCATCGTGGTCACCAGAAACCAGAGGACCTCCAAAAGAGCATCTCTATAGCTGCAGGATTGTAGAGGGGTATACGACTGCATCCACCCCGAGGGATAGAGATGATCACAAGCCTCCGTGTTCCTCATAAATGGGCTAAGTGAAAGAGATAGATTGGACCATACATATGATTAACCATGGAGGATAGCGACTCTCATCTACGCATCTCGATGGGTAATAATATATATGGCCTAATCACAATCACAGGTTTCCCCCATTTGATACATCAGCTCAAAATGGGATTTATGAGATGGTTGAATTCAGTTTCCCACGGGCACAAGCCCCCATGGTTAATTACATCCCAGGCCGGAGCCCAAGAAGACTCTCGATTAAGGATCATACATTATCCCTTCCAAAGTGGGATTGACACATATGGCTAAGACTAGGAAGTCGTATCCAAAGGGAAGAAATGTTTGATTTGGTTCAATCAGCATATGGGGTTCATGCCAGCATTCAAAGGGTCTAGGATACTAAAAAGAAATTGGGGAAAAGAAGATCAAGCATCCAATCACATGCGTGAGAAAAGGATAGAAGTGGTGTCATCCTGTGATGCTTATAACTAGGATTTATAGTCCCTGAAGAGAAGGAAACTTACCCACTATTTAGGCATACTATGAGACCATGTAGTAGCCTTGAATCCTAAATCTAAGTTAGGTTTAGTGTTCTACATACACTAAGACCCGTGTCTTAACTAATGCAAAACCTGGACATACCCCAGCTTGGATTGGGGAGCCAGCAAACCACCTAATCACTTTAAAACCATGCTGTCAAGTCAATTATAAGAGATGGGTGGGTGGTACAGTTTTTATAAGTAGGACTGACATCTAGAGTGTTTCCTACTTGATCCCGAACTTATGTTGGTAGATGCTCTTAACTAGTACAATTAAAATTTTGATTAATGGGTTACTAATGCAATGCATGCTAATTTAGAAGATCTCAAATCATGAATGCTATGGACTTTAAAAATAAGCTTAATATAAAATAATTTTTTGAAGGAGACTAGACTTTCCCAGGTCCGGCACTTCATTCTTATAGGTTAGATTATCCGGACTCTACCCATAGGCAGGGAAGTGTCTCATAGCAAGGGAGAAGAAGAAATGCAATAATATGCATGTGACCCCGGACTATTCTGGCAATTCTCTAGATTTGTTAAGTTTCTATGTTATGTAAACATAAAGTTTTAAATATTACTTATGAGTAGAAAACATTTTGTAGTCCTTAAAGAGCCTAACGAATATCCAGGCTAAACCAAAAGCGACATGCAAGAACGAAACCTAGAAAAAGCATGTAATTTCTACTACGCAAATATAGTAAATACTTCAAAATAAATAAAATAATCAAGTAAATGTCCATAGGCCAACTACCCTTTAAATACAAACCAGGGTCTGCATAAAAGTAAAGTGGCTGGGCACCACTACCAACAACCCAAATTTCTAGGCCTATGACTGACGCAAATGACTTTGAGTGGGATATTAGGTTTTCAAGTCTTCAGCCTTCTTGAACTTCTTCTCCTTGGACCCCTTGGATCTCTCTCCCTTGAACTCCTTGAATCTCTCCTCCTTGGACTCCTTGGAACTCTCCTCCTTGGACTCCTTAGATCCATCATGCCTTGAATATCCAAATGAAGAAATAATCTCTCCTGAAAAGGGAGGTTGCTTTTTCTCTTTAGATATCTAAAGCCATCCAAGCTCGATCTTCCAAACAGAAGAAGACTCTCCCCTTTGAGGATACCATCTTATTTTGGAATTTAAGTTGAATAAGAATATCCTAACTCAGAGTTATTTTTATAACTCTCACTAATATTATAAATAATTTACATTAATTAAAAAGAAGTAAATTTTAAACTCCCTACAATGTTATCCTAATAAAAATTCCAAGCGGATATAATCTCAAGCAATTTATATACAAGAAAAATAAATCAACACAACCAAACTTATCCATGCTCTTAATTATAAGGGCTAAGCGGACCACCTATAGCACCTATAGCAGTTATGATTATTTTATTTAGCCCTCATTTATTTATGGGGGCTAAGCAAGCACCTGCACAAAATGATATTAGAAATCATGACATTTACCCCCCTTTAGTATTGCATGAGCATGACCACTTACAAGAAAAGTAATATATATGTCATCCCTAACCTAGTGGTAGATCTAACGTGAAATCACTAAATGACAAGAGGGGGGGGTGAATTGTGAAAAACTTTTTCTCAATAAAAAGTAACCTTAAACAGGAGTTCTAATCTTTTTGTTATTTTTGAAATTTGACAACAAAAACTTAAACAAATTTTCTTTCACAAATTTCACCACGTAATAATTATAAAAAATTAAGTGCAAGTAAAAGTAAATGAAGATAAAGAAAAAACACACCAAGATTTTTATAGTGGTTCGGTCAAACAATGACCTACGTCCACTCCCCGGAGTCCTCCACTCCGGAATTTTCACTACAAGCAATAGCTCTCCTTTAGCCCCCCTTGGCAAGGCATAGAAGCCTTTATAATACTCCCTTTCACCAACTCAGCGTGGCAGAGTGCCAAACTCTGTTTTCACCCTCCTGGCGACGGCAGAGAACCTTCTCCTTTTTCTCCCTCCTGGAGAAGGCAGAGTACCTCGAGGTCACGGATATAGAAGAGCCTTTCCCCTGGAGATCCTCCTACAAATTCTTCTAAGGCCACAGAAGGAACAAGATGAAGCAAGTTTGGAGCAACCGTGTGATCTCCCTCACACCTCTTCTCCCTCACAACGCTCACCTTCACCTTCCTCTCTCAAAACCCTAAAGAACTTCTCAAGAGCTCTCTCCCCTTGGAATCCCTCTCTAACCACACTCCCTCTCTGTAATTCTTACTGAAAAAGGCCGAGATTAACACATAAAACAGGCTCCAAAATCCCTCTGATTTCAAAAGTAACCGTTAATGTTCATACAGTACAATTCAACATCGTACAGTACGATCTTCATAAACAAACTTTGTCCTGATACAAAGATTTACGAACAGTTAAAAAATGATTCGTACTGTACGATATAATATCATACAATATGATCAACAAAAATACTATTCATAAAGGACGATGGTCTGGACGATCAGATGTCGTCTCAGTTCATCGTATGGTACGATTACTATCGTACAGTATAATGTTCAAAATATAATTAGGCCTGGATTTCTTGCACTAATCACGGGTTAATTTAAGTAAGTATTTAAAATAAATCATACAGTACGAAAATATTCGTATAGTACAAACGGCGCAAAATCACTTACTTAAACTAAACTACGGTTAGGGTTTTGAATCTGAACATATTGTACAGTACAAATATATTCATACAGTATGATCTATTCATAGAATCGTCCACATAGCTCAGATCATACTGTACGAATTAAAATCGTACAGCACGATCTCTAGAGGAGAAATTTTATTACATTTTACATTTAAAAACAAACTCTCCCCCTGTGTGTGTGCATGGTTGCTCATACTCTTATGCATTTTGTGGCCAGACTCAAGAAAATAAAAATATAATAAATATAAAAATACAATATCTGACTCATACTCCTAATCTACCCATTCTTGAGTCTTCCTTTCATCCTGAGTCACTTGTGATCTTCCTGAAATGTTAGTACTCAAGGACAATAGAAAATAAAATAATATTCAATGAAAAGTTGTTTCAAAACAATCATTATTTGGCATCATCAAAATTTCAAACTCGGGGTCATGGGTTGTAACAATCTCCCCCTTTTTGATGATGTCAAATGATTTGTTGTAAGCAAGTACGAATGACATTTTTTTTTATTTTTTTTATTTTTTTTTTAAATTTAAACACAAGAAAAAAGAAAGATACTAAATGCAAGTACAAAATAAAGGAATGCATTTAACAAACTATAACAAGCGCAACAACAAGTACAATAAACTTCTCCCCCTTTTGACAGGACAAAAAGGAGGAGCAACTAAAGCAGAAAGCAAAAGAAAGAAACTATAATACAAATACAAATAATCTAAATAAGAAGGTCCTGATCAGTTGGTGGTGGAGGTGGATTCAGTTGAAAATATTGAAAGAGAGCATTAAATCGGTGATCAATTGTAGTAAAGCGTTCTCCAAACCATTACATATATGTCTCGTGTTGCTGATGTTGTTCTTGAATATGCGTATCGAGATGAGTCTGCAGTTGGTCGAAGCGTGCGACCAAATCATCGTTAGGGTGTGCTGGTGCAGGTGCTCGGGGTGCGGCATGTCGTCGTGGTCGAGCTGGAGCTGTTGCTGCGGCATCTTCACCTTCTTCTTTGTCAAAGACTGGTTCTTCAGGCTCGTGTCCCCGATGAAAGAGAATATGGAAAGAGGCATCCGTATAAAAGGTAGGAAGAATGTCGGATTCACTAGGATGGGTCAATTGATATTTATGTTGGAGGATATATCCTATTATGTGACCAAGAGCTAGATTTTGTTTCCGTCGAGTGGTAGGTAGGCGAACAAAAGTCATGTGGCGAATGTAGTAACTAATTAAATCAACCTCATCGAATTTTGTGTTGGACATAATAAGATAGGTAGCGACGGATAAGATCGGGGTTAGATTGATACGGTCGCCACCTTTGGGTATTATTGAGGTTCGAAGGACATGTTGAATTATTCGGGCATTTCGAGTTAGGGATTGAATGAGAGGTTGGTGTTAATGGAAAGTAGCATTCCTAAGGACTCTATTAACATCGCTCCAATCGAATTCGTCAGTAAGAAATGAGCGAACCATAGGTCCTTCAGTGGACAACCCAATATATTGTGCAATGTCGGCTCTAGTGATCTCAATGTTTCGGCCACAAACAAAAGAATGAAAGGTGGTGTGGTCGACAGTGTAGGTGAGATTAGCGAGAAATTCGAAGAGAAGTTCCGAATTGTAGGGAAATGCCAGGGTGAGGAGGAATTGGAAGGTGGTGGAAGCGAAGAGGTCCATTACCTTGAAATTAAGAGGAGCCTGATTAAGCATTTTGGAAGGAGAAATTTTACAGGCTTTATACTTATGGTAGGCTTCCTTGTTTTCAGTATTTAGAAAACGATCAGGTGGACGACTCGACGAGGATGAGCTTCCAGCAGTCAACCGACCTCGTTTAGATATTGTCAAGAGGGCACGAAACTAGGTGGAGTGAGTGAGGAAGGATTTGAGTGAAAGGAACGGCTTAGCAAAGGGTTCTTATAGAAAATTTCAACAATTGTACTGTACGTTTTCCGATCGTACAGTACAATAGTCAATCAATATCCTGATCGATCGTTTCGGGAAAAGACAGTCAAATCGTACAGTACGATAAATATCGTATAGTATGATCAGATGAATTTCGATCGTCCCGAGGCCCTCAGTACGACTTTTGATCAAAAGTTTCGTACTGTACGAACAGTTGTATCGTACAGTACGATCCATAATAAATAACGTACCAAACAGCTTTAACTCATACTTATTCGTTGTGCTGATGTGTATCGTACAGTACAAAAGGTAAGTATCATACCGTACGATAATCAGTAATGTCGTACCAACCGGATTTAATTCGTCCCAATCCGTTACTGACATGGATCGTACCGTACGGAGAGGAGATATCGTACAGTACGATATGTAATAATGTCAGAGCAAATGGATTGAATGTGTACAAGCTATATAATCCATATCGTACATTACGATGTAGGTCGTACAGTATGATCAACAGAACTGAAATCTGCTTGTTTGTGGACATTATGTAGATTGAGATGTATCGTACGGTACGATATGTGTATCGTATAGTATGATAAACAGTCAAGTTCAGAGTTCTTGTGTGGTGAGTGTGTGATGATCAAGAGCAGCCTTAGAAGAAGATTTTTTTTTTATGCAGTAATGTCAATGACACCTAGTCTAGACCTCAAGGTGCTAAAGGTGTCGAAAGGTAGTGGTTTTGTGAATATGTCCGCCAATTGATCTCCTGTAGTGATGTGATGTAATTCTATATCTCCCTTCACGATCTCTAATAAAATGGTGTCTAATGTCTATGTGTTTCGTTCGAGAGTGTTGAATTGGGTCCTTAGAGATACAAATTGCACTTGTGTTATCACACATGATCGAGATGATTCCAACAGGTAGTCCAAGATCAAGAATTTGTTGTTTTAACCATAGTACATGTGCAACACAACTTCCTACTGCAATATATTCTGCCTCGGCTGTGGAAAGTGCTACTGAGTTTTGCTTCCTACTGGACCAAGAAACTAATGATTGTCCTATGAATTGGTAGGTACCAGAGGTGCTTTTTCTATCCTATATCCTGCAAAATCAGAATCTGAGTACCCTAAGATTTCAAAGGAAGTGTTGTGCCTAGGATACCAAATTCTTAGATTCGGGGTGCCGAGTAGATATCTAAGGATTCTCTTGACGGCAGTTAAGTGAGACTTTTTAGGATCTGCTTGGAAATGGGCACAAAGGCACACACTAAACATTATGTCCGATCTACTGGCAGTCAGGTAAAGAAGGGATCCAATCATTCCTCTATATTTTTTCTGATCTACTGATTTTCCACTAGGATCTTTATCTAATTGGATTGTCAAACACATTGGGGTGTTCATAAGTTTTGTACTATCCATTTCATATTTCTTTAAAATATCCTTAATATACTTTGATTGGCTAAGAAAAGTTCCATTATCCATTTTTTTTACACTAAATCCAAGAAAGTAATTAAGTTCTCCCATCATGCTCATTTCAAACTCATTACTTATTATTTTTAAAAATTCATCACACAAGTTTTTATCCGAAGATCCAAACAAGATATCGTCCCCATATATTTGAACAATAAGAATTTCTTCTTTGACCTTTTGTAAAAAGAGTGTAGTATCTACACTACCCTTTTCAAATCCTCTATCCAATAAGAATGAGCTAAGTCTTTCATACCATGCTCTAGGCACTTACTTTAATCCATACAGTGCCTTCTTTAATTTGAATACATGGTTTGGAAATTGTGAACTTTCAAATCCGGGGGGTTGCTCAACATAGACATCTTCCTTAATTATCCCATTCAGAAATGCATTCTTTACATCCATTTGATATAGCTTGAAGTTCTTGAAGCAAGCAAAAGCTAAGAGCACTCTTATGGCTTCTAGTCTAGCAACAAGGTCAAAGGTTTCTTCAAAGTCTATTCCCTTAATTTGGTTATACCCCTTTGCTACTAATCTAGCTTTATTCCTTATTATAGTTCCTGAATCATTCACCTTATTTTTGAAGACCCATTTTGTTCCAGCAACACTTTGTTCTTTAGGTCTCTTAACTAACTCCCAAACATTATTCCTGGTAAATTGGTTTAGCTCTTCTTGCATTGCTAGAATCCAGAATTCATTTCCTAAGGCTTGATCTATACTTGTAGGTTCTATCATAGAGATGAATGCTGAATGGCTAACCTCTTTCCTAAGTCCACGCCTAGTCTTTACACCTTCTGCTGGGTCTCCTAAAATTAACTCTTTAGGATGACTAGAAGAATATCTCCATTCTCTAGGCAAATCTTCCTGAGGTTCTTCCCTTTCTCCCAAGGTCATAGTCTCTACTCCTTGAATTGCCTCTATTTTATCATCTTCACTTCTATATCCAGAGGGCTTATCTGATTCATCAAACACCACATGGGTGGACTCTTCTACTACTAGGGTCCTCTTGTTAAAGATTCTATAGGCCTTACCTACAAAAGAATATCCTAAGAAGACACCCTCATCAGACTTGGGATCAAATTTTCCTAAGGGATGTTTACCATTTTCCAAGATGAAGCACTTGCACCCAAAGACATGTAAATGTGAAAGGTTTGGTGTCCTACCCTTAAGGAGTTCATATGGAGTTTTATTCAGCTTCGATCTAATGTTTATTCTGTTTAAAACATAACAAGCTATGTTGACTGCTTCTGCCCAAAATTATCTAGGAAGGGTATACTCCGCTAACATTGCCCTAGCAGCTTCTACCAAAGTTCTATTCTTCCTTTCTGCTATACCATTTTGTTGGGGTGTTCTAGGGGCTGAGAAATTGTGTTCTATTCCTATCTCTTGACAGAATGACTCAAACCTATCATTTTGGAACTCTCCACCATGATCACTATGGATTATTAATATTTCACATCCTAATTTTTGCTGAATCCATGTGGAGAATACTTTAAATTCCACAAAAGACTCATTTTTGTGTGCTAGGAATCTTACCCAAGTAAATCTAGTGAAGTCATTTACAATCACAAATCCATAATTCTTTCCACCTAGACTAGCTGTACTAACGGGTCCAAATAAGTTCATGTGTAGAATTTCTAGTGGCCTAGAGGTGATCACATCTCTAATTGAGTGAAAGGATGATTTGACTTATTTTTCTAGTTGGCAAGCATCATATAAGTGATCCTTGGTAAAGTCTAACTTAGGTACACCGCTAACTAGGTTTTTCTGAGTGATGTTTCTAAGTGTTTTCATGCTAGCATGGCATAGTCTCCTATGCCATAGCCACGAGTCATCAACTATTATTTTCAAACAAAATGAATTTGAGCTATCAATGCAATCATGGTCTAACATGTAAACATTGTTCATTCGTTTTCCTTCTAAAACTAGTTTATCAAATAAACTAATCAGGCATTTATCAGATAGAAATTTAATATCAAAATCTTTGTCACACAGTTGACTAATGCTAAGTAAATTATATTTCAAACCATCAACTAGTAAGGCATTTTCAATTAAAAAATTTTTAGCATTACCAACAATACATGAGCCTATCACCTTCCTGGTAGTGTTGTCTCCCAACGTTACTTTGCCTCCAGTTTTGGTCTCCAATAGGATGAACTTCTTCATATCTCTAGTCATGTGTCGTGAGCAGCCACTATCCAGGTACCACATGCTCTCACTAGGTCTTTTGTGAGAGCACCCCTACAATTTCATTCAAAGATTAGTTTTGGGAATCCAAGTGAGTTTGGGTTCCTCCTTATGCTTGCATGAATGAGATGTGTGCATGCTATGCTATGATGGATGTAGTTTAGGTCTCCATACTAAGTGTGTCCTACGGTGAATTATGCATGTGCGGGCTATGTGACCTAGCATGTCACAAGAGAAGCACCTAACACTAGGAAATGGGTTTACTAACCTATGTGGGTGATGGCGCCTCTTCCTAAAGTGGTGTGATGCATGCTGTGTTGGGGGTTGACTAGGTTGGGCTAATGTGGGTGATGTAATTTTTTCTTCTAGTTCTTTGATTCTTTCTTTAAATGTATTATTTTGATATGTCAATCCATGAACTTCCCTTTCCAACAAATGCTCACTATGATCTATCTCCCATGCAACTTTCTCTAATTTTTTAAACTCAACTTTTAGTTCAATATGCGTTGTTTTCAAGGATTCATGCGCTTCTTTAATTTCAATATGCTTCTTATTTAATGCATCATACTCATCAAGAAGTAGCATATAATCTCTATCTAAATCAGAGTTCTCCTTAAACAAGTTAATATGCTCAGTTTGTAAAGAACTAAATTTAATATTAAGTTTAGCATGCATCTTTTTCAACTTCCAATACAAGTCATGAATATTCTCAGAAATAAGTAATAATTCTTCATATGAAAGTTGACATACCTCATCCTAATCCAATTGATCAAGGTTATCATTAGCCATAAGACACAAATTTGTTACCTCCTCCTCTGCTTCTTCTTCTGATGATTCTGAGGCAGAGTCGGCCCAAAAAGCTTTCTGTGTCTTTGTCTTTCCTTTCTTGTATTTTCTTTGTCATCTCCTTTCTCCTTAGCTGGTTGACTTTTCAAATTGGGGTAATCAGCTCGAAGGTGACCTGGCTTCCTACATTCAAAACAGATTGTATCAGATGAAACCTTATTGGACCTTGAGCTCTCACCTTTGTTCTAGTTGTTTTGATGACGCTTCTATTTTCTTTTCAGGAAATTTCTGAACTGTCGGGTCATCAGTGCTATCTCATCCTCTTCCTCCCCTACAGAGCTTTCACTTTCTGAGTTGCTAGCTTTTAATGCCACTGTCCGCTCCTTTTTCTTTTCACCTGCATCACTTTGCCTTTAGCTCACTCCTTGCTCGTATGCAATGAGTGACCCAAGGAGGTTATCAATAGAATAAACATTAAGGTCTTTGGACTCAGTGATAGCCGTTATCTTAGCATCATAGGAACTACGTAAGCATCTAAGAATTTTATTCACTTTCTCAAAATTTGAAATTTCTCTACCTAATGCATGCAAGGGTGTCACGATTTGGGTGAACCTAGTATACATGTCAGAAATTGTTTCGCCAGGTTTCATACGGAATAATTCATAATCATGCAGTAGAATGTTAAGCCTAGACTGTTTTACTTCGTTTGTTCCTTCGTATGTAATGTACAGTCTATCCCAAATCTCCTTACCAGAAACACAGGTAGATACTCTCATATAGTCCTCATATTTCAAAGCACAAAAAAAGCAGTTTAAGCACTTAGCATTCAATTGGGCTAAATCCCTATCCTCATTGCTCCATTCATTAAAAGGTACAGGAGTTTTTAAACCATTAACAGTTTTAAACGGTGCAACATATCCATCATTTACTAACATCCACATGCAGTAATCTATAGATTGAAAAAATGTAGACATTCTAATTTTCCAGAAATCAAATGGAATGTTATCAAAAAGTGGTGGACGAGTTATTGAATAACCCTCCGCAGTGTTACGATTACCAAAATTCAACATGATCGTTTTTTTTCAAGGTTTTTTAAAACACTATTTTTGAAAAATAAGCTCTGATACCAATTGAAATCACTAAATGACAAGAGGGGGGTGAATTGTGAAAAACTTTTTCTCAATAAAAAGTAACCCTAAACAGGAGTTCTAATCTTTTTGTTATTTTTGAAATTTGACAACAAAAACTTAAACAAATTTTCTTTCACAAATTTCACCACGCAATAATTATGAAAAATTAAGTGCAAGTAAAAGTAAATGAAGATAAGGAAAAAACACACCAAGATTTTTATAGCGGGGAAGCCTTTACAATACTCCCTTTCACCAACTCGGCGTGCCAAACTCTGTTTTCACCATCCTGGCTACGGCATAGAACCTTCTCCTTTTTCTCCCTCTTGGAGAAGGCAGAGTACCTCGAGGTCACAAATGTAGAAGAGCCTTTCCCTTGGAGATCCTCCCACAAATTCTTCTAGGGCCACAGGAGGAACAAGATGCAGCAAGTTTGGAGCAACCGTGTGATCTCCCTCACACCTCTTCTCCCTCACAACGCTCACCTTCACCTTCCTCTCTCAAAACCCTAAAGAACTTCTCAAGAGCTCTCTCCCCTTGGAATCCCTCTCTAACCCCATTCTCCCTCTCTGAAATTCTTACTGAAAAAGGACGAGATTAACTCATAAAACAAGCTCCAAAATCCTTCTGATTTCAAAAGTAATAGTTACTGTTCGTACAACACGATTCAACATCGTACAGTACGATCTTCATAAACAGACTTCATCCTGGTACAAAGATGTACGAACAGTTAAAAAATGATTCGTACTGTACGATATAATATCTTACAGTACGATCAACAAAAATACTATTCGTATAGGACGATGGTCTGGATGATCAGATGTCGTCTCTGTTCATCGTATGGTATGATTTCTATCGTACAGTACGATGTTCAAAATATAATTAGGCCTGGATTTCATGCACTAATCACGGGTTAATTTAAGTAAGTATTTAAAATAAATTGTACAGTACGAAAATGTTCGTACAGTACAAAAATGTTCGTACAGTACGAACGGCGCAAAATCACTTACTTAAACTAAACTACGGCTAGGGTTTTAGATCTGAACATATCATACAGTACGAATATATTCGTACAGTGCGATCTATTCACAGAATCGTCCACATAGCTCGGATCGTACGGTATGAATTAAAATCGTACAGTACGATCTCCAGAGAAGAAATTCTATTACATTTTATATTTAAAAACAAACTCTCCCTCTGTGTGTGTGCCTGGTTGCTCATACTCTTATGCATTTTGTAGCCAGACTCAAGAAAATAAAAATACAATAAATAGAATAATACAATATCTGACTCATACTCCTAATCTACCCGTTCTTGAGTCTTCCTTTCGTCCTGAGTCACTTGTGATCTTCCTGAAATGTTAGTACTCAAGGACAATAGCAAATAAAATAATATCCAATAAAAAGTAGTTTCAAAACAATCATTATTTAGCATCATCAAAATCTCAAATTCGGGGTCATGGGTTGCAACATAACGTACATCACCTCATTTCTACAGAGTGCAGGAAAAGTAAGCAAACATACCAATATTTCATTCTCAGCATGTAGTAAAACCTTAAAAATCTTGGCACACAATAGAAAGGAAACACCAGCCTAGCCTAAATCTAGAAGTGATGCCCTAGCAAATAATTCTATGTGTGTGTAAGGTTTGTGTGGCTTTGGATAGGTCCTATGTAGGATGATTAGTTCAAATTGCCTAATGTTAGAATTTATTAAAGGCTATAAAAAGAAATTTTATTTAAGATTCAAATATTGATGAATTATGATCCATTTTAATTAATTTAGTTTGTTGGTCCAGTTTTAAATGCTTAGGGTAGTGATATTTGAAGTTCAAATTGTATTATCTAATTTTGGAAAGTCCCAGGTCCTCCTAGGTACTAGGCTAAGGGGGTCTAAAAGATCTCTATAAGAAATAGGCTAGATTTGGGTCTCCTAATATTTTAGGCAAATACTAGACCTTAAGGTGAGTAGTTAGACAGGTAGTTTCTGGGATTTGGAGTTTCCTAGGCAAAGCTATGAATTTTTCAAGTTTTGGGCCTTAAACTATATGCTGGGGTTGACCAAAAAGTTGACTTTCTAATTTAAGTTAGTTTATAGAATACTAATATTTTTAATAAATATTAGATCCTAATTGGAGTTGAATTCAATTAATTTGGCCTAATTTAGAATTTTCTAAAATTAGTTATGAATTTCTAAAGTTTGGGTATTTATGGAAATTATCTAATTAAGGGGTGATTTTATGGTTTTGATCCAAATCAGCTTCAAACTGATTGAAATCACCCACAAAGGTCAGAAATGACCTGAGAAAGTGTTTGATAATTTATTAGGGGTAAAATGGTAATTTTTATTAAGGTTGAAATTAATGGTCACATTGAGGTCAACCTAAGGTACCCTATTTATCTAAGGTTAAAGATCAAATTCTAAATAGTTTGAGCTATTATGAATATTTTTATGAGTTAAAATGGATTTATTATAATTTTTAGAACGTATCGGGACCCTATTTATCAGGTAAATTTGGGTTAGTTAATTAAGGGGCCTAAAAGCTCCTAAAAAATTACTAAAAAATTATGGGAGGTTTATGATGTTACTAAGTTTAAGTGTTGAAGTTTTCATGTTAATCAGGGATCTATCCTAGCTCATAGAATTTTTCTAAGTTTATTAGATTGGTCCTTAATTATTGTCCTTAGGGTGTCACTACTTTACAGGGATTTAAACTGAAGTTTTAGACTGACCCTTGGGCTAATCAATGTATGGAGTACACAAACAAAGTAAACACACCATGCTCTTAGATCTATGAGAGCCTAAACTAAGTGGTGGTGTATCCTACACATGTAAGGTATAGTAAAAGAAAAGTAAATACGCTAAATAAGGTGATTAGTGAATGATTGGGACGCAATCACTCACTAATCCACTCCCCCATGATTGCTCTTCAAATACACAATCTATGTTTAAAATTTCATTAGAGTGGATCTCTCGAAGTTAAGATTTAAAATATAAGTAATTTTCAAATAATTTAAAAATACTTATAAATATATAAATACTTTTGAAAATAAGGTAATTCAAAATAAAATAATTTGTAATACATACATATAGGGGAGACCCACTGACCACCCTAACGAGGTTTCAAAAAGGTTTAAAAATATTTTTTCTAATTTCAAAATAATTAGTATATTAAGTATTTAAATAATAATTAAATAATTAACATATCAAATAACACATAAAATAGCCAGAAAAAGCAAATTTAAAATTTGAAAATATTTTTTAAATAAAAGTACTTATTTTTTAAAAAAATTAAGGGATTGCACTTCGAAATCCGATCTAAAATGAATAAGTTATGAATTATTGAAGTTTAAAGATGATTTAAAAGGGTTTAAAATAATATAAAAAAATAATAATTATTATAAAATAAATAAGAAATAACAAATGTGAGTAAACAACAGTGATAATAATAATATAAATAATAACAATAAATAATAGACATTCAAAATAATAATAATAATAATAATAATAGTAATAAAGGTTTTAAAATGACCTAAAAGAGAGTAATAATAAAAATAAATAATAATAAATGATAATAATAATAATAATAATAATAATAATAATAATAATAATAATAATAATAAATAATTAAAATAATGTTAAGATAGTAAAATAATAATAATAATAATAATAACAAATAATGATAAATAGATAAAATAATACTAAAATAATAAACTTGATAATAATAATAATAATAATAACATAATTAGAATAATAATATAATAATAAATAAAAAATAATTGTATTTTTAATGTTTTAATTATAACTTAAAATATACTTAGTATTTTAAAATAATTTTAATTTCAAATTAAAGAGGATAAAAATTCGAGCGGAACAAGATATTTTACTTAATTTTAGGATTTATATTTAATTTATTATGGAATATTAAAAATATATGAATTTAAAAATAGGTTTTAAAATAATTATATAATTTAATTTAATTAAATCCCGACGGTAGGACACGTGGCATCGTCTGGTTCGTGGTTCCAAACAGCAGTGGCGCCGACGGCTCCCGGGGTGACATGTGGCGGTGTAATGATTACCGCATCATGCGGTAATCCGCTGACCTAGTTAATTAACCACGTCCGCGGCGGCTCCCCGCCGTCTGATCTCGCGCCGTTTGGAAGGGATGGTCCAAATCAAGACAGACGAGCAATGGAATTGCAGGATCCGAATCTACGGTTGATCCAGACCACGGTACGGTGAAAATACAACCGTTGATCATAAGATCAACAGTTTTGGATCGACCTAGCATTCCGGACGTGTAACCCAAAACCCTAATTCATTTTTTGCTTCGCTCTCGCAAATGGCAAATGGCTCAATGAAACTTCATGAAATTTAAAACATGAATAGTATACGTGAAGAGCATCAATGGGGTACAAATTTCGAGCTCTAAGACTCGATGTTACGAACGTTAATCAGATATAGGTGTTTCTAACTAGGGTTAGCGATATACCTCGATCCATACGGTGGATCCAGTCGATCTTGGGCTTGTTGCACTTGTAGACTGTCCACAAATCCTTTCCTAGTTGAACTCAAACTCTGATTCGCCTTGGATCGAACGGTAGAAGCTCTATAAGGATTTAAGGCTTAGGTTCGTCGAGATCTTGCCATCGACGACTTGGGACGGTTGGGTTTGACTTGGGAAAGGTCTAAGGAAATGGTGGAAGCTCTCCCCTGAAATCCCAGAGCCTCAGGAGGTCTAGGGAAAAAGCAAGAGCAAAAAAAGTCTTTCCAAACCCTAATTTCTCTCTATTTAAAATCCTATACTCATCATGGATGGTTGGGATGGGATCTTTAGCTAAATAGGAGGGAAACTAGGCTATTTAGATTGTGGTTAGGATTTGAAATTATTAGGGAGCTTTTAATTGCAATTAAAGGCCTTTAATGGGCCTTAAATAGATCATATTTGACTAATTACGACTTGGGTCGACCAAGTCAAATAGGTCCAAGATGTGAGTGAATCAAGCTAAGAGGCCAAGGAATTGATTTAGAATTGATTTTAGGCTTAAAGGGCCCAAATGGGTCAAACCATGTTGACTTGGTCAACTGGGTTGACCCAAGACACAAGTCTGGGTCCAATGGGCTGGGTTTGACCCACTGAGTCCAGTGGAGGGGAGAAATTGAGCCAAGAAGCTCTGGAATCAATTTTAGAATAAAAGAAGGCATTTGGGTCAATTTGGGTCAACCTTGGTTGACTTGCTGAACCAGGTTGACCCAGGACCTGAACCCATTGGGAAGGGTCCTGGGATCTAGCCTGGTCAAATTTGACCAGGTCAACTCTTTGACCTGGTTTTGGGGAAAAAATAGGTCAACAGTAATGTTATGAAATATTAGTTATTTTATTATTATAATATAACACATGTTTTTATATTGAGTTTACTTTGATATCTAATGCAATATAGTACAATAATTAATAAACTAAACAATTGCATTAAGTATCAAAGTCAAAAAAATGGAGGGGACTGTCGGTGGTGGTGGCCATTGGGGGGGGGGGGGGGGCGTGGAAGCAGTGGTTGCTGGCAGTTGGTGGTGGCAGCGGCGACTCGTGGGGGTAACAGGCAAGTGGCAACGAGTGGCGGTGGTGGTCTGCGATGTAATAGCTCAAACTCTTAACTATTGAGATTTTGTCCACTTTATCCTAAGGGCCTCACTATTTTATCCTATTGGTGTAACTTCCTAGGAGGTCACTCATCCCCGTAATTCTCTAAGATGAGTACACTTAACTACAGAGTTTTTTAATAAAATTCTAACCATATCACGAAAATATTTCTCAATGTTTAAGATTTTATCTTCTTTTTAATTTAGGGGTTTCACATGCAAGTGGTGGCATTGGTGGACAACAATTAAGTGAGCTTGCTTATGGTGTAAACAATTCTTGCTCATAATTGGGCGAGTTTGATTTACTTCAAAAATAAACTTAGGCTGTGTTTGGATTGGCTGCAACTATCAGTAAGGGCCTTACGGTTTTATCCTATTGGTTTAACTTCCTAGGAGGTCACCCATCCCCGGATTTCTCTAGGATGAGCACACTTTACTACAGAGTTTTTTAATAAAATTCTAAATATCACAAAAATACGTCTCGATATTTAAGAGTTTTTCTTCTTTTTACTTTAGAGGTTTCACATGCAAATGGTGGCGTTGGCGGACAACAATTAAGTGAGCTTGCTTATGGTGTAAACAATTCTAGCTCAAAATTGGGCGAGTTTAATTTACTTCAAAAATGAACATAGGTTGCGTTTGGAATGGCTGCAACTATCAGTAAAGCAGGTTGTAAAATTATTGTATAAAAGCTACTTTTTGAAGTTGATGTATATAAGCAGTATATTTTATTTGGGAAGTTTAAATGTTAAGTTGCTTTGTTGCAGGCATATGAGAATAAATTATTTTTATACCCTTATATATATTGAGATGAAAGAAAATTATTTAAATATCAAAATTTTTAAAAAAATTTATATGATAACAAACTAACAATTATAAGTTAAAATGATATATACTTTCAGGAAATATTTAATAACTTTTAATTAGCATATTATAATTTTTTACAATATACTACCATACTTTAAATTAATCTTAAAAAATTATATTATGAGCTATTACTTTATAATAAATATACCTTTTCTAATAATAATGCATCTCTGCAAAGTTTTTTAGATTTAATAAGTATGTAATTACATATCATCAATAAACTATTTATGTTTCTCTAAATTACAAATAAACTCATCAACTTACATCATCGCTGCTCCAACTACAAGTATTTCCAACAACAATCTTTATAAAATTATTTAATCCAAGATAAATAAACTAAATTGAATCAATAGAAAAGTAACAGAACCATTTCAAGGCTGCTTAGCAACAAGTAGGATTTAACTTTACTAGGAATTATTAAAGCATGCATAAATCCTGTTAAATCACGTTTCCAAACAGCCCCTTACGTAACAGGAACACCCCAAACATCAAGAACTCCAACAATATCTCACAACAGAGCTTCAAAACATCAACCCTTACAGTGTAACTAAAGATTTCAGCTAGAAGAAGAAGAAAACTACATGAGCTCCGGAAGGAACACCTTAATTTATTCGAGTAAGCTCTACAAACAACCTAAAGCTAAGAATGCACGATATTTCTATTTGTAATATAAGCACATAATTGTTTTAGACGATATTTATGAAATTACTTAAACAACTTGAAAAGAAACTGCAACATAAATATGTTATAGTCAATATAAGGAAATAGTGCCTTACATAGTTCATTATATGAATCATGATCAACAACACCTATTCTACATTTGACACTAACAGGAGCGTCATAATTGGCAACAATAGCAGACATTACATGTCCAACAAACTTTAGACAATGCAAACAAAAATTTTCAACCAAGAGGAAGAAGATGAAGAAAAATAAGATAAACAGATATGAGGCATAATATTAATTATATCTTTTCAAGCATTGTGTCTCTTAAGTTAAACAAAATAGACAACTGTAATATTAACAATAATGGTAAAATGAGTATTCAATTTAACTGAACATATCGCCAATTATATTAATCTTTCATTCCCAGTCTTAAAAACATGACAAGATATGTTTTATATCTACTTAATAGTCAAGCAACAACTCCCCAAAAATTTAATCATACATATATATAACTCCTAGTTCATCTCATCCATCAATGCATTTGTGATTTGCTCCCGTAAATGGGTCATCTCCTCAACACCTTCGCCATCTCACAACTCATTATTTTTTACATCTTCATCATTATCTCTCAATGATTGCCCAATTCGGAACTTATATGTTACTTTAGGTATATATGATTGATCAATATCACAAATATTAAATTATGGATCATCTCGAGAAGGATGATGATCATCGCATTCACCATTATTTTCACTTGCATCTTAAACAAATAAGTTGGTATATCACACAATATAACTCATTTATTCTTTCACACCCCAAAAGATCTTTTAATAACACAACATAATGATGAATTTCTCTTATTAAACATATCTTGCCTCCCATGTACCAATTGACCATCTTTTTTCAAAATCTAGAATATGATACCTTGTATTTGAAAATGGCTTCAAACACCCACATTGCATTGCATATCCAGCATCTACAATATAATATTTACCTGTTTAGAAGTGTGCATCAGTTTTTTATAAAGATATTTAACAATATGAAAATTTTTAATATCAGCAACTAACCTGCATGTGGCAAAGGAAAATTAAGTTCAAAATTACATGAATATGCAGCTATCATATGCACTACCCTACCACCTGCCAATATGAATGTGAAGCACATGTTGAAGTCACAAACTAAAAGTTTGAAAAGAATGTTAAGCCTAAGTACACTTTCCCTAGGCACACCAAGATGGGGGTGAATTGGTGAATTGAAAAACTAATTGCTTAATTTAAAAAATAAAGATAATATTTTTAGATTTTTCAATATTTGAAAAATAAGTAGTAATTTTCACTTAGTCCACAAGCAAACAAGTTTACAAAAACATTTAGGAAAAGATAATAATATTCTAATCAGTAAAACGAAGCATTAAGTATGATTTTCAACAAGCATTTATAAAGGAATTAAAATGCAGAAAATAAAATTCAGAAAATAGAAATCATAATAAATACACAAGAGTTTATAGTGATTCGGCCAAATAATGCCCTACATCCACTCCCCGGAGTCCTCCTCTTCGATTATTGTACTATCATTATAGTCTCTCTTTTTGCTCCCATAACAAAGCGGAGAAGCCCTTACACAAATCACTTCTACGTAACCCGATGCAGTGGAGAGCTGAAAGCTTTGTTACCCATTAAGCAACGATAGCAGAACTTCAATCTTTTTCTCCCTCCTAGAGAAGGGTGGAGTACCTTGAACTCCTTTCTCACCCTCTCGGTGATGGTAGAGAACCATGTTCTAGAGCTAAAGAATTTCTCCCCAGAGCTACCCAAGATATCTTGACATACACTTAAAGGAATAAGGAAAGACACTTGCTTGGAGCAACCGTGTGATCCCCTCACACTACTTCTACCTCATATACAAGCAATCCCTCTTCTTCCCAAAGTGCTCCTAGAACTTATTCTCAAAGCTCCCTCTCAAAAAACACTCTGGAGCCAAATACTTTGAAATAAGTCAATGAGAGAGATTAAATATAAGGCCTCACAAAAAGCCCTAAATTAAATTATGGCCATACTAATCATATAATATGATCATGGATCATCTAGTATGATTAGTTTAAATCACTCATGTTAAACTATATGAAGAGCTAGGTGTTGTACGAATAGTTAAAGAAACTAAGCTAATCGTCCAGGATGATTTAGATCATCATCTTATATGATTAGTACAAATGACTTGTATTATTGTCCCATATGATTGGCGATGATTAAATTATCATCTCATGTAGGAATTGGGTTGTATAGTATGATTGGTCAAATCATCCTATACGATATGATTGGATCAATTAATCAAAAATTATTCCTAAATCACAAGATTAATTTAGGTAATATTTAATTACATCGTACATTATGATACCATCTTATAATATGATGAGTATAAAATTTGAATTTCAAAATATTTCTTAAATTATGATTGGTGGTTGGGATCTTGATTTCAAATGATCATCATATATGATATATATGTACAATATGATTAGTTTATCTTGAATTAATTATCACAATTAGCCATTTTAATCATTTTTTGAGTAGTTGATCAATTATTATGATTAATTTAGAAAATCCAACTTTTGATCTTGTTACTAGCTCACTCTATTGAGTGTGTGTGTGTGCATAGTTACCAATCTTAGTATCCACTAAATACATTATTTGACTCAAGAAAAGTAAAAATACATAAAAAAAATAAAAATACACACATTTCACAACAAACTTAACCCTAGTCTACCCAATCTTGAGCTGATCAAACTTGCAAGTGTATGGTGGACCTAAAATGTCAGTGCATAGGAAAAAGTAGATATGAAATAATAGAAGTTAATAGAAGATAGTATAGTAAGGAATTCAATAATATTTGTTATCATAAAAATTGTATGCTTGGGTCCAGACTTGCAACAATCTTTCCCTTTTTGATGAGACAAACACTGTTGGTAAATATCTCAAATATATTTTTGTTATTTCCTAAACTCCCTCTTGCTAGGTGAATCTTTCAAAAATAAGGAGTATTTTTTTAATAATTTTTTTAGAAATAAAACAATGCATACACAAACAATAGGAAATGAAAGGGAAAAAGAAAACAATAGATTAAGCATTCCATTATAGTGTACAATCTACCAACAACAAACTACTCCATTTTAACATCACAAAAAGGAGGAAAATGCTAAACAAAGACACTAAAGAGAAGCACAAACAACACAAAGCACATAAGTAAAAATAATATAAATATAAGGATAAAAATACATAGCAAATTAAAAGTATGAAGGATCCTGATCAGGTGGAGGTAGTGGTGGTGGTGGTTGAAAGAATTAGTGGATCGAAGAAAATTGCTTTACAAACCAAGTCATGTAATTATAGTGTTATTGTGTTATTGTACTACATAGTTATCAAAGCGAGCCATATCATTTTCATGCTGTTGTTGTTGCTTTACTACGTAGGAGTCAAAACCAGCCTCCCAGAAGTAAACATTTGAACCAGCATATTATACTGAGACTGCTAGTTGTTGGAGCTGGACCTCCCTCTGCTTTCATTAGCTTGTTTTCCATATAGTAAACATTGCGGCGGCGAGCACTGTGAAAGACATGGAAGGAGTCTTTGGAATAAAAAATTGGAAGGTAATCAGGCGGTGCAGGGAATTGAAAGTTATATTGGGATTAAAGGACGGAAGAAATTATGTGATCTAAGGCAAGATTTTACTTTCTTTTATATCTAGGATCTTGAATGCAGGTTAGATTCTCAATATATTAAATGATTAAATCAGCTGCATTGAAATTTATCTCAGCCATTATGAAGTAGGTAGTCATGGACAGAAGAGGTGTTATTTTAATTCAATCCCCATACTTTGGGATTATTGAGTTGCAAAAGAATGTTGGATAATTCTAGCATCTTGCACTAAGGTATTGACCTAGGTGATGTGGTATCTAAGATTTGATTCTTGAAAGGGTAGTGTTTTCAAGGGTCCAATCATAGTCAGGATTTGAAGCTAGAAGGTGAACTTTTTTCCAGTTGTAGAAAGTGAAGGAATTCATGAAAAGCTTTGTAGGTAATGTTGACAGGACTCCTATTTATGTAAGATTAGAGGGTAGTACCCTCACTATTAATTCATTAAACGGGTAAGAAATTGTGAGAATAAACTAAAGGGTGGTGCGAGCAAAGAGAGAGAGAGAGAGAGAGAGAGAGAGAGAGAGAGAGAGTACCTAGAAATTTAAACTTCTAGGTTTGTGTTCTCCGAAGGCATGATCCCAACAATTTTGTACCGATTATAAGCCTCTTTGTCAATGACTTCAACAAACCGAGGATCCATAGGGCATCGAGAAGAACTTCCAACTAGAACTCGTGAATGCTTTCCTCCGGCCATTTCAAAGATTCAAATCTTAGAGAGAAGGGAAGAATGGTGGAATAAGAATTGAGTGAAGAAAAACTTTAAATTTCCTTTCTTTAAATATAATGACCATATTGTATAGTATGATAGAGACATCGCACAATACGAACTAGTGCATTCAATTTCATCCAGTCTGATCAATCAAAAAGGTGGTCTTATTATACAATATGATTAGAATTATACTGGACGATTAGAGAGAAGAGGTTGTCCTGAGGCGTAAACCTAGATGATCATTAACTTTTCACAGATCATCCTATACGAATAAGTGTTAATAGTATTAAATATCATACATGCTAAATTCAATTCATCCAACGTCCATTGCCACATGTATCAAACAGTATAAAGTAGGTGTTTATTTAATATGATCACCAATGATTGATAAATATTAGCTGTTGGATGTGTTGTGACCAGTGATATGATATTAATTTAATATCGTGTAATACGATGTAAAATCATATAGTATGATGTGAAAAAAATAAAAAAATGGTATGTGATGGTCAGGAATGCTCCATAAAAAACATAAAACAAATCACAAAAATAAAGCAATCATATAAATAATTATAAAACAAATTCAAAAGAAAGCCACAAATTTTTTTTTTTTCAATTTTCAAATCATCTTGATTCAAGCATGAATATCTATAACGCCTAGTCTAGTCCTTAAGTTACTAAAGGTTTAAAAAGCTAGGGGTTTTGTAAATATATATGCCAATTAATTTTTAATGGTTACATGATGTAGCTCTATATCCCCTTTTGTCACATGGTCTTTAATAAAATGGTGTCTAATGTCTATGTGTTTCATCTTTGTATGTCGGATTGGATTCTTTGATATATAAATGACACAAGTGTTATCACAAATGATTTGAATGATGCCTACATATAGTCCAAGATCTAAGATTTATTGTTTAAGCTATAAGAATTGTGAACATAATTCCCTACAACTATATATTCTGCTTTAATGGTAGATAGGGCTACAAATTTTTATTTTCTTCTGGACTAGGATACTAAATATTGTCCTATAAATTGGCATATTGTAAAGGTGTTTTTCCCATCAAACCTATAACCTGCAAAGTCTGAATCAGATTATCTTATGATCTCAAATAAAGTATTATGTCTAAGATATCAAATTCCTAAGTTTTGGGTTTCAAGAAGATATCTAAGAATTCTTTTAATAGTACTCATGTGGGATTCTTTGGGGTCAGTCTGAAATCAAGCATAGAGACAAATATTAAATATGATATCAGGTCTACTAATAGTCAAGTAAATAAGTGATCCAATTTTTCCTCTATACTTCTTTTGATCAACTAATTTTCTATTTTGGTCCTTGTCTAATAGAATAGTAGAGCTCATGGGAGTATTTATTGCCTTAGCATTATCCATTTCATATTTCTTAAGGATATCCTTGATGTATTTTAATTGACTAAGGAAAGGTTCATCATCATTCTACTTCACACTAAATTCAAGAAAGTAGTTTAGCTCTCCTATTATGCTCATCTCAAACTCATCACTCATAGTTTTTAAGAATTTCCCATAAAATTTTTATTTGTAGATCCAAATAGTATATCATCAATATAGATTTGAACAATGAGTAGGTCTTCTACTTCTTTCTTTAGGAATAGAATGGTTTCTATAGTACCCTTAGCAAAAGCTTTATCAAGAAGGAATGGCTCATCCTTTCATACTAGGCTCTAGGTGCTTGCTTCATCCCATATAAAGCCTTCTTTAGTTTGAATACATGATTAGGGAATTTATAGTTCTCAAAACCTGGGGGTTGCTCAACATATACATCCTCTTTAATTATCTCAACTAGGAAAGCACTTTTAACATACATTTAATATAGCTTAAATTTATTAAATTAAGCAAAGGCCAAGAGCATTCTAATGGCTTCTAGTCTAACTACTAGGGAAAAAGTCTTTTTAAAGTCAATCTCTTCAATCTAATTGTACGCCTTAGCTACTAATCTTGCCTTATTTCTCATTACTATGTCATAGTTATTCATTTTATACTTAAGAACCCATTTGATTCCTACAACACTACGGTCTTTAGATCTACTCACCTACTCCAAAACATTATTCCTAATGAATTGATTCAATTCTTCTTATATTGCCATGGCATAGAATACATCAGTTAAGGTTTAATCAATATTGGTGAGTTCTATCATTGAGATAAATGTAAAATGACTAACCTCCTCCCTAAGTCCACGCCTAATTCTAATACCTTCATATGGGTCTCCTAAGATAAGTTCTTTATGATGACTAGATGAGTATCTCCATTCTCTAGGCAAGGGTTCCTAAGGTTCTACTCTATCTCCTAGGTCAATGGCTTCTACCCCTTGAATTATCTCTACTACTTCTTCTGGTTTAAATTTAGAGGTCCTATGTGATTTATCAAACACAACATGGGTAGACCCTTCTACTACTAAGGTACTCTTGTTCAAGATTCTATAGGCCTTACATACAGATGAAAAACCTAATAAGACTTCATCATTAGACTTGGGATCAAATTTTCCTAAGAGTGATTTACCATTGATCAGATCAAAACATATACACCCAAAGACATGTAAGTGAGAAAGATTGGGTGTCTTTCTCTTAATGAGTTCATAGGGTGTCTTATTTATCTTAGATCTAGCATTCACCCTATTCAAAATATAACAAATAATATTTACTACTTCTACCCAAAAGTATATAGGGAGAGAATATTGAGCTATCATAACCCTAGTAACTTCTACCAATGTTTTATTTTTCCTCTGAGCTGTTCCATTTTATTAAGAGGTCTTAGGGGCAGAAAAGATATGTTTTATCCCTATCTCTTGATAAAAAGATTTAAATTTCTCATTTTTAAACTTTCCACCATGATCACTATGAATGTTTGATATTTCACATCCTAATTTTCTTTGTATCTAGGTGAAGGTTCTAAATTTAATAATAACTCACTTTTTTATTCTAGGAATCTAGTCCAAGTGAATCAAGAATAGTCATATACTATTACAAATTCATATAATTTCCATTCTAGGATAGCTATAATAATTGGTCCAAATAGGTTCATATGGAGTAATTCTAGTGGTGTAGAGGTGTAGATGTCTTTGATTGAATGAAATAAAAGCCTAACTTCTTTTCTTGGTTGATAAGGATCACAAAGGTGATCCTTAGTAAAATCTAACTTAGGTATGCCTCTAATTCGATTTTTCAAGGTAATGTGCTTAAGGGTCTTCATGATTACATGACATAGTCTCTTATGCCATAGCTAGGATTCAACAATTATAATTTTCAAGCCCAAGGAATTTGAATATTCAATGCAATTCAAATCAAACTTATAAACATTATTTACTTTTTTTTATTTCATTCTAAAACAAATTTTCCATTTAAGATAATCATGCATTTTACATATAAAAACTATATATCAAAACCCTTGTCACACAATTGACTAATGTTCAGTAGGCTATGCTTTAGGCCATTAACTAATGTAATATTTTCAATGATAAAATTTTTGGAATTACCAATTATGCATGAGTCAACCACTCTCATAATGGTAGGGGTGTCAATTTCTAAAACTACCTGAAATCTCAACTCGAAAAATTCGGGTTTGGGTCAACCCGTGAAAGAAATGGGTCCAGGTCAGGTCTAATTTCTATACCTACTTATATTTTGGGTCATGTTCGGGTCAATCCGACAACCCGTTGGTGCCCCGACTAACTCGTAGACCTACTTTTATTTTTGGATGTTCTAACTGTGCAGGCATGCGGCAACGCCTCTAAGCCTCTTTCAGAGTTTCTTTTGAGTTTTGTGTTCAAGTGCTCGAGTGTTCTTTCATTTGTTTAGGTTCCCCCCTCCTCTCTTCTTCAAAACTTCTTCTCTAATCTCTCAACCTCTCAGCTCTCGTGATTCCTCTAGCTTCTGAGTTTTGAATCTCTCCTCAAATCCTCCTACTTTCTAGGTCACGACGTTTCGTAATATCTTGAAAAACTCTTATTATTTTAGACTCTCTCTTTAATGGTGTTTCCTATTTCTATTTTAGATTTTAATCAAAATTTTAGAACATGTTCTTTTATTTTGCCCCACTTTGAAGGTATTTTTGGTGTTTCTGATTTCTAAAATCTGTAAGGTTTTGCTAAAATGTATAATGTTTTATTTAAATAAAATCTGTATATGTGTACTTGTATAGTTGTTAAGTTGTATTTGTAATATATTTTTATAAATTATAATGTATTTGTGTATTCTAGACTTTTTAAAATTTTCATATTGTAAAATATAAATTATTAATAAAATTTAAATGTATCGTTTACTATTTTATTGAAATTTGAATGTTTATTATTTATTATTTTCTATATTTGATTTTAGTAGTAAGTATTTATAATTTGCTTAGAAAAATAGTAAAAAATAAAAATTCATTTTAGGAAAAAAAATAAATAATAATAAACTGGCAGGTTGACTCGAGTCGTGTTCGGGTTCAGATCTCAGACCCATTTAGCTAAATAGATCGGGTTTGTGTTAACCCGTATGTACCGGTCAAGTCAGGTTCAACCCGAACCTAACTCATTGACCCGAATTGACACCCCTACCTAGTGGTGGTGTCACCTAGTGTGACCTTGCCTCCTGACCTGGCCTCTAGTGTGATGAACTACTTAAAATCACCAGTCGTGTGTGGGTCTCCGAAAGGTTTCTGCTAGTGTGGTTCGAATATAAAGAGTACGACCACACTATCCCATAGGACAAAGTGGTCGTAGACCTTTACAATCGACATAAGCAGGCCGATGGAAGAGCAGATGGAGTTATAGATACGATTAGCCATGGATGATAGCGGCTTTCACCTACACACCTCGATGGATAATAATATATATATAACCCAAAATTTCATGAGATTTCCCCTATTCGATACATCAGCTCGAATAGGGTTTATTTGATTGTGAGGATCGGTTTCCTACGGGCGCAAGCCCCCGTAGTTAATTACATCCTAAGCCTTGACTTAGGAAAACTCTCGATTAAGGACGTTAAATTATCTTCTCTAATGGGTTTAGCGCAAGAGAATTTCTAGGCTTTCCTAATCAATTGGGAAGATAGGTTCAATTAGGTTCAATCAATCACACGTGGTTCAATCAATGCTCGTCAGTTCGAGGAAGAGAAAACTGGAGAAAAAGAGAAAAGACACTACACTCGAACATGCATGAGAGAAAGAGGGAGGTGGCGTCATCTGTGTGACGCGGATGGGTAGGATTTATAGCTTCCGAAAGGATGGAGAACTTATCCACCAATAAGGTGTATAGGGTTACACTCGTACCACTCACCTTTAGACCATAAATCTATAAAAGATGTAGTGTTGTACACACAACACTAGCATCTACGACCTAACTAATACAATCTGGACTTATTCCTTGCCTGAAAAAAAGGAAGCCAGCTAAAATCTTAAGCACAACCAATCGTCCTATATGTATGCAAGATGGGAAGGCTCTATCCTAAGGAATCAAGGATTTGCAATTCAAAAGATTTAAGTCAAGGACTCTATAATATGTAGAGGAATAGATCTAGCGTTGTATGATGCATGAAAAAGATACAAAATACCCCTATGTCTACTAATGTAATGTATGCATGTAAGTGAAGTGTAGTGTGAAGTAAGGTGTGTAAAAAAACAAATGCATGCATGACATCCAGAGTACAGAAAAAAATAAATAAACGCACCCTAAAGGTACCCTCCAGGCAAGGTACCCGCACAGAAAATCATCATAGCAGTGCCCACCTCGTGTGGGAAAATAGCGATGCCCAATGGCATAATAGGTGGCCTACTCTATAGACTTAAATGACCCTAATGTTCTCTAGGGCTCATAGAAGGTGGGGGGGTATCACACCCAAAACTGAAAAAAGGCCAAAATCCTAGCAGGAAAAACAACAATGCCCACTTCGTGTGGGAAAACAACGATGCCAAACGACATAATAGGTGGCCTACTCTACAGGCCTAAATGACCCTAATGGTCTCTAGGGCTCACAGAAGGGGCAAGCTTTGATCTATAGGGTCAAAGCTTCGTTAGTGCACTACCCTATGGTTGGCTACCTAAACATGCTAGAATACCTATTAACAATTTGTGTGTGGAGTATAGCATTTTCGATATCTAATCAAAATAATTCATTTTATAAATTGCAGAGATTATACCTGACTGCATGTGGCGCTGTCACTTAAAAGTTTATAAGCAAATGGTCCCATTTAGTTCCCGATCATTAAGCTCCAATGTACCTCGCAAGAAAATATAACAGAGAAATATATATATGAGCGTAGATGCCATTCAGAAAAGAAATGCAGGTAAATAACAAAAATATAACTAATAGAAAATTTAAGAATTGCATTTATAGAACATGTACATGTAGCAAATATTGAATAATAAGATAAAATGTAAGCCTAACCTAGAGCTAAAAGTCTTGTCCTAACCAAACAAGTCTAGGTGTGTGTAACGGTGTGTAGTTTTGGATAGGTCCTATGTAGGATGATTTAATTAGAATTGTTTGTATTTGATTTGTTAAAAGGCAAAAGGGAGATTTTAATTGAAATTTAAGTATTAATATTTTAAGATTGATTTTAGAGATTGTATTTTAATATTTGATTGGTTACCACCTTTGTTTCACACCGAGGCCGTGAGGTTTATTTCACCCTCCTTGCGGCTAACTTAATAGCCTCGTAGGCTTGGGTTACCTAGTGATAATCAACTTTGTTAAATTATTAGTTGGTTATAAATTAGAAAAGAAATGTAGATTAGGCAGTTTATTAATCAAATTTGTTGATTGATTTTAAAGGTTAGTTCTAAGGTTTGATCTTTTAGGAGTCTTTCATCCTAATGGATTTTAGTTTTAGGTTTAAATCTCCTAAGTTTAATCTACATCTTTTAGATTTTAAATTGAGGAACATATTATTAGATTGTTTAAATTTGATTTAGATTTGGAATGTTTAATGGTTATGAAATATTAATTATGGTTTGAATGAAAATTAAGTGTTTTAGTGCATTTTAAAGAATTGAATTAGGGTTGATTTTCATTGGTTGATTATTAATGGATTAAAGAAAACTAAATCTAAGGAAGCGCATCACAAAGTTTTCATTTTTGATGTCTCTATCCTATAGGGAACATGCACCCTAAGTCTATGTTATCTAAGACCTGATCCTTAGTTTTTGTCCTTAGATGTCACTAATGTTGTAGGACTAAAAGATGTTTTGTTTTCTAACCTTTAGGACTCTTGTACATATGTCACTAGGCTTAAAAATTTATGCATGAAAGCACAATAATAAATAGCAAAGCAGTAAAAAAAAAGACTAAATGCAGTGGAAAGAAAAGAATGAAAATCAAATATAAAAGGGATGTAGGCATTGTTGTTTTGGACACACTTCTTTAAAGTCAAGTGTATCCTAAAGCAACATTCAATGCCCTTTGTTTTTCCCACAATCCAAATGAGGCACTTGCTACGATTGAGACATCTACTTATAACACCCTACAAACAAAGCCCAAGGCAACTAAGGGAAACGACCCTCTAAAACTAAACCCAAAGCTAGACTCTCTTAAAATTCTCTTTTTTTTTAGAAGCTAGCACTAAAGGGAGAAAATTCAAATGAGCAAGGACTATCTTGCTCCAAAAAGACACTAAAGACCCCACTACACAAGGCTCCCTAAGGCTTCAAATCCCAAAAAAAAATTCATCTTATAGAGAGAAACACTAAGGGAATTTAACCCAAAATTACCTAAAACTTTAAACCCCAAAATTCGTCTTTAGAAATAACCACTAAAAGAATTTAATTCAAATAGGAAAGCACTAACTACCCCCCCAAAAGACACTAAGAGATCCTACTACACAAATCCAATCATCAAATTATACCTCTCAAAATAACTTGCAAGGACCTTCCAAATGGGCTACTACACAAAATTCTACAAGGAGAAAATCTACCGAAATCTCTTTTTTTATTTTATTTTGACACCAAAACTCTACAAAATCTCCACAAAAACTTCTACCAAAATTTCCCCTTTTGACATAAAATCCTACCCAACTACCCATAATCAAGTGCCTCCTTTCATTTGGAGTGGGGTATAAACCACAAAGCTTTCCAACAAGAAAGTTATATACAACCCCTCGTTGTAAAGCTTCCATAAAATTCGTCGTATAAAAGCCTTTAAAACAAATCCAAAGCCACTAGACACAAATCGACTTACAAAAGAAAGCTTTCGACCACAAAACCATTCACAAAACTTCTCGTTAAAACAAGCTCATAAAACCTTCCATATAAAACAATTCTTTTTGAAATAAAACAAACTTCAATCATAAAATAGCACTTTTTTTTGAAATTCTCTCAACACAACCTATATTCGTAGGAATTTGAACAAAAGAAATAACCTTTAAAACCTTTCTATCATGGAGCCAATCTCATATACCATGTATCAAAAAATATCCAAAAGAGACTAGCAACTATGTAATTCGAAGAACGACAAAGTTTATAATAATTCATGCTTTGGATTACTCTTATCATGTAATAAAATTCATGTTCTCACAACATTGATTTCTTGTTCAAAACCCAATACTAATGCTATGTTTTCATGGCGACGAAAGAAAATATAAAACTCATGGTCACTTGATATTATCTCCAAACTCCACTAATGAAACCATTTGCTTAAACAAATGAAGCCTCCTTAACCAATTATAACTCAAAGAGACCACACAAATAATTGATTTTATCTATTAAAATAATTTGAGGCACAAAACAAGTGAAAATATATGTCTAACTTGTTTACAAATAAATCCAGGGCATGGAGTAATTGAAAATCTGCACTAGGTTTACCTCCAAAATAGTTTAGGAGGCTAAAACAACAGAAAAATTGCACATGCCTTACTTTCCAATGCTGTTTGGAGCCTAAATAAATAGAAATCTGCATATAATTTGTTCCCAACACAATTTGGAGACCCAAAACAGTAGAATTCTGCACATATCTCATTCCTATAACAGTCCGGGAGCTCAAAACAACGAAAAACTGCAAGTATCTCATTCATACAGCAATCCGGAAGCTAAAAACATTGAAAAAACTGCATATATATTGTTACCAAAATAGTTTGAGGCATCGAAATGGCAAAAATCTGCACATACCTCGCTTCTACCACAATTTGGAAGCCAAAAACTGCACTTGTTTCTTTCCAACAGCAGTTTAGAAGTCAAAACAGTAAGAATTCTACATTCTTTTCCAACCCAACCAGTGAGAAAAAAAAATCCCTCTACTAAATAGTTCATCAAAGTACGGAGAAGTGATTTTAATCCTATAAATACTCGCATGCTAAGAAGTAATTTCACATTTTTTGTTAACTACATTAATCATGGAAACAAAATATGCTTTAACAATTTACCAAAATTGAAACAAGAACAAGGCCATATGTGATGGTGACTTTCCCAAAAACAATTCATGAAATTTTCACTTCTATAAGGCAAAATTTCAGCAACTTTCAATAGGCATTGTCACATATGCTTTGCATGCATACTTTAATGAACGATAAAATAACTACAAATAACCCAAACTTGACTCCAAAGCATATTTTCTTCTCAATATTTCATCATTCCAGTAAGGTATGAACTAAATGTAACTAAATCTAGTAGTTAATATCTTTCCAAATCACATATCATTCAATGATTAAATAACCACTAAATAATAAACATAAGATTTTTCACCAACTAGTAAACAAGTGACACAACAAAGCTAAACCACAAGGTTTTGCATGAGTGATACTCAAATAAAAGGGACAACATAAGAAATACAACCTTTCCAAAGTATTTAATCAAATAACTAGCATGCAAAGTTTAAGAAGTGATGTAAAGCAATCTCTCTAGATATGTTTCCATGTCACACCTATGCACTTTAGACCACATGCTATGGATCCCAAAAGTAAAGCTCAAGTATCAACTATGCTTTTTCAAAACAAAACAAGTCAATGAATATTTTGGCAAGTTTCAACAATAACCTTCAACATCTCCCAAAGAGGATTAGAACATTATTTGATAACCAAGTAAATGTAGTGGGACTAGACAACAAGAAAAAGTAGTGAATGCACCCTCTAATTTATAACAAAGCTAATTTATAACAAAGATCGAAGCCATTTCAACCATCACATTTTTTTTTTGAAACAAAAGATATTCATTCACAAGCGACGAGTTTGGAGAAGAAACATTCATGAAAGTAAGATCTACGGCTCTACACATATCTCATTAAGTGATCACATACATTTTAAGATTCTCCTTTTTTTTTAACAATGCATCAAAGAGGATTTTTCAAGAGCAATCTTACCAAATAAAACTTTAATATCAACCAATTTCTATGGCTTTCTCTTGAAAGCATTTCAAGAGAACATCTTATATGCAAAGTTTGTAAAGCTTTGTAAGACAGGTTATCATAAGAACCATGGTTCACGCCTAAATCTCAACTAAAATCTTCACATAATTTATCAAAGCTCTCTTTCTATCCACATGACAATCACTTCCATCAAAAAGACATAAGCATAAGGGCTAAAAGAACAACTCAAAGCAATTTTGTTCTCAGATTTTATAAAGAGTTTCAATGATATCATGAAATCTACCATAGAGAATGAGGGCATTCACTTAGAAACCAATAGGGCTAGGAGTGTAATGACATATACACCACAAAGCCTCACAAAACTGCTCAAAATTTATGCAATAACCATCTAAAAGAAAGACACATATATAAAGCAAAATGTCAATCAAATAAGAATAGCTCTCAGATTTTTGTTTGAGTAGAGAATGAGAGAAAGGTAGAGGAAGATCAATGGAAGAAGAAGAAGAAGAAGAACAAGAAGAAGTGGGAGATCAAGCAGGAGAGAAGAAGGGAGATACTCACCTTGCAAAGAGGAGAAGGGAGAAATGGTCTAGGTGCTGAGTTCGGTCCAGGCGGTGTCAGGCTGGGGTCACGCGAGAAGGAAGAGGCGGAGGGCGTCCGGATCAGGTTGGGCATCCTGGAGCTGGGGTTTCGACTGGAGGGAGCACGGAGTTGAAAGGGGCTTCGGCTCCTAATGTCTGCGAACACACTAGAGAGAGATGGGGGAGCGAGGTCCGTCCGTCTCGGGTGGCTTCGGGCGAGAGCGAGGCGTCGGCTTTGCTGGGTTTTTGTCTCCCCTGGCTCACGCGAGAGAGGGGAAGGAGAGCTGCTCGGGTGCTTTTCAAAACGAGAGAGAGAACCCTAAGATCGTCCTCGATGGGGATTTTTGGAACCGAGTGGGATAGAGAGAAAGAGAGAGTCCGTCGTTTATCCCTTGGAGACTCGTGGGCTTAGGAGATGATACCGTTGTTTCGTCCTCTTGATCCCGCCTCCAAACACTGAACCGTGCTCTGTGATACTGCTTCTCGTTGTTCAACCACTGCCTTCCCCCCAAAATGAGTGTATCACACGACTGAGGACACTGAAATGGCAGGATCAGGCCTTAGACCGAATCAGAGCCATCGAACCGCCTCTTGATTTGGGTGGATATTCAAATTACTTAGAAAGATGTTTGGATTTAAATTGAGATTAAATTGAGCTGGCTTGGGTTAAACAAGATTTCAAATCAAATCTAACTTGACTCAAGTCGGATTGATTTGGGTTGATTTGAGTTAGGTTTGGATGCGAATCTGACTCAACTTGACTTGATTTAAAATTGGGCTAGGTCCGATCAATTTAATCAAATAAAATTGAATTCAAATTGAAATCTATTTGGGTCAAATTGAACTCGACGAGGAACAATCACGTCGATCGAAAATGCTCGAGCAAAAATAGAGGTCAACATCGTGTGCCTCGAGCATCCATTGTCCAAATATCGCATGCTCGCACTAGGTCTTTTATGAGAGCTTCCCTACAAAATCATTAAACATTAGATTTGGGAACCCAAGTGCAGGCTATGTGTCCTAGCATTCCACAAGAGTAACACTTAATACCAGGAAAAGGCGTCACTAATCTATGTATTATGGTTCCTCTTCCTATGGGTACATGATGCATATTGTGATGAGTTATGCCACTGTGCCAACTAAGGTGTTGTTTTATTATCTTGAAGTGCATTTATTTTTTTCTTGTAGGAATTTATTTGCACTTTCTAGAATGAATACTTCTATTTTCAAACCATGCTTACTATCATCTATCTATATTGCACATGCCTCTAAGTTTTTTGAATGAGTTTTCTAATTCAACATGCTTTGTTTTCAAGGAATCATATGCAATGGAAATTCAATATGCTTCTTATTTAGTGCATCAAACTCATCAAGAAAATATATGTGATTCTATCCAAGCAAGAATGATCATTTATCAAACAAGTATGCTCTTTTTGGAAAGTAGCAAATATCTTTTTCAGTTTCCTATATGAATCATGAATTTTCTAAAAAATAATAAACAATTCATCATAGCAGAGCTGACATACCTCTTTTTGGTATGATTGATCAAGATTATCATTATCCATAAGTCACAGAGTTGTTACCTCCTCCTCTCTTGGTTCATATGATTCTGAGGTGGAGTCAACCCAAAATGCCTTAAGTGTCCTATTCTTCCCCTTCTTCAATTTAGCCTTTTCTTCACCCTTCAATTTGGTTGGGTGAGTTTTCAAGTTGGGGTAGTTTGTTTGGAGATGTCTTAGTTTTTTGCATTCAAAATATATTATGTTAGATGTGACTTTCAAATTTTTATTGCTTTTACCTTTGCTCCACTGTTGTTGATGGCACCTTGGCTTCCTCTTTAAAAAAACTTTTGAATTGGTGGGTCATCGACGCAATATTGTCATCCTCCTCTGCTACAAAACTGTCACTATTGGAATTATTCACTTTCAAAGCCACAAATTTCTCTTTCTTTTTATCACTTGCATCATTTAGTCTTTAACTCATGGCTTACTCATAGGAAATGAGTGAATTATGTAAATTATAAATAGAATATATATTCAAATCTTTTGATTCAGTAATTGCAGTAATTTTAGCATCACACGCACTAGGAAGGAAACATAGAATTTTATTAACGTTTTTAGAATTCGACATGTCTATATGCAATGTATGTAGGTATGTCACTATCTATGTGAACCTAGTGTACATTTATGATATTGATTAGCTAGATTTCATGCAAAAGAGTTTGTAATCATGTAATAGAATGTTCAATCTAGTTTATTTTACTTCACTAGTTCATTCATATGTAATACAAACTCTATCCCATATTTTCTTTCCAATAATACAGGTTGTTACACACATATAATCCTCATATTTCAAAGCATGAAAAAAATAATTAAGACATTTAATATTTAACTGAGCAAATTCTTTATCCTCTTGACTTCATTCAGTATAAGGAATATTAGTTTTCACACCATTAACAATACATGATCATAAAGAATATCCAGATTGAATCATAAGCCACATCTTGAAATTAATAGATTGTAAAAATGTTGACACGTAGATTTTCCAAAAATCAAAGGGAATATTTTCAAATAACCTTCTATGTTGTTGTTATTTCTGAAATGTGTCATTGATCATTTTCCTCTAGGTTTTCTAAAATACTATTTTGAGTACCGCTCTGATACCAATTAAAAGTTTGATATGAATGTCAAGCATAAGTGAACTTATCCCTAAGCAAATTAAGAGGGGGGGGGGGGGGGTGAATTGGTGAATTTAAAAACTAATTGCTTAGTTAAAAAATAAAGATAATATTTTTGGATTTTTTTAATACTTGAAAAATAAGTAGCAATTTTCACTTAGTGCAGAAGAGAATAAATTTAAAAAAACATCTAAGTAACAAGATGATATTCTAATCAATAGAATGAAGCATTGAATATGATTTTCACCAAGCAGTTATAATAGAAGTATAATATAGAAAGTAAAATGTGAAAAAATAGAAATTAGAACAAACACACCAATGATTTATAGTGGTTCGATCAAACAATGACCCACGTCCACTCATCGGAGTCCTCATCTCTGAGTATTGCACTATCACTTTAGTTTCTCTCCTTTTGCCCCCATAGCAAGGCGGAGAAGCCCTTACACAAATCACTTCCACCAAACCCAATAAGATGGAGAGCTGGTAGCTTTATCACCCTCCAGGCGATGGCAGTGGACCTTCATTCTTTTTCACCCTCCTGAAGAAGGCAAAGTACCTTGAACTCCTTTCTCACCCTTCTAGTGATGGTAGAGAACCACATCCTTGAGCTAAAGAATTTCTCCCTAGAGCCACCAAGGATACCTAGACAGACACTTGATGGAACAAGGCAAGACACTTGCTTGGAGCAACCGTGTGATCCCCTCAGACTACTTCTCCCTCACACACAAGCACTCCCTCTTCTTCCCAAAGCTCTCCTAAAACTTCTTCTCAAAGCTCCCTCTCAAGAATATTCAACATCTAAAGACTTTGAAATAAGTTAATGAGAGAGATTAAATACAAGGCCTGATAAAATGCCCTATATTCAATTCTGGCGACATTGATTATATAGTATGATCATAGATCCTCAAGTATGATTAGTTCAAAGTGCTCTTATTATTATTGTACAAAGATTTAGGTGTTATACAATTAGTTCAAGGAATTGAGTTGATCATCTGGGAAAATTCAGATCATCATCCGATATGATTAGTACAAACAACTTGGATTATCGTACTGTAAGATTGACAACGATTAAATTATCTCACCATGCTGGAATCAGGTTGTATAGTATGATTGGTCAAATTGTCCTATATGATATGATTGGATTAATTAATCCAAAATTGTTTCCTAATCATAGGATTAATTTATGCAAGATTTAATTGTATTGTATAGTATGATACATATTATATAGTACGATGAGTACAAAATTTGAATTTTAAAATATTGCCTAAATTTTGAATGGTGGTTGTGATCTTGATTTCAACTTATCATTCTATACAATTTATATCGTATAGTACGATTAGTTCATCTTGCATTAATTATCATAATTAGTCATTTTAATCATTTTTTGAGTAGCTGATAGTACAATATAATATGGATCATACAATACAATTAGTTTAAAAAATTCAACTTCTTATATTGTCACTAACTCACTCCTCTGAGTGTGTATGTGCATGGTTACCAAGATTAGTATCCACAAAATATATGATTTGACTCAAGAAAGTTAAAAATATATGAGACTGTAAATACAGACTTTTTATGATATACTTAACCCTAGTCTATCCAATCTTAAGATGATCAAACTTGCAAGTGTACAATTGACCTGAAATGTGAGTGCATAGAAAAAAGCAGATATACAATAATAGTAGTTAGTAGGAGATAGCATTGTAAGGAATATGATAATATTTATTATCATCGAACTCACAGGACTTGGGTCCATATTTGCAACAAAAACTGTCATGACATTTTGTGTCGGTGAACCACATCATCCTATATTGGCCACTTTCTCAGTATTTGAAACATGTGCATCTACACGTATTCCATCAATAGCTCCAATGCAATCCTGATTGAGAACTTCTGCTCAGATATTATATAACTATATAATAATCATTCCATTGGTCAATATACTTACCTTTAAATAAGGAATGTAATGACTATCAAATTATATCTCTTTTTGTGTATTTTGAAACATTGGATCTTTTAACTTGATCACTTCACTTGATAAACTCACTAATGACTCCAATCCAATAGAGAAATATTGACTAATTATCTCTTTTGATTGTTGTAATCATTCACAAGTTGATCTTATCGATTTGTTTAGTGATAATATGTACAAGTTGATCTCGAATACTTCTCTCACCATAGTCATTGACCAACTGTGCAAGCCATGAGCAGTTTCTAAGTCATGTAAAAGATTCATAAAATTGATCGAGACATACGAAACATATTATAAAACCTAGTAGGATGACTATATAATAGGCCGACAATCCATTTATTTTCATTATATGATGAGGTCATACATAGGGTTTTATAAATATATGTTTCGTAATATTTATTTATGAGACATAAAGCCACTATAACTATTGTCATGTGTTGATCCTGTATTAGCAATTTCTATGAACATTACCATCACTCCTTTGTAATAATGTCATATTATCCAACAAAGTCTCAAAATATAGGTGTCAAATACAAGTTTAAGTGCACCTGAAAGAATACATGGTCTCTTATTCATGAGAATGGAAAGGAATAACAACATTAGCACTATTAACAAAACAAAATGTCTCTTCCCTACCACCCCAAGCAAATTATTTCATAGTTCAATTATGATCCCTCATTGACCATGCTACTCAAACCAATGGATTCTAATGCTTTCAATATAGTAAATACATGTAAAAATCCAAACCAACCAAATCTCCTTCCCCAACAAATAACGAACTTGAAAATCTAGAGTAATAGTACATATCACGTTAGGCATTTAACAATAGAATGATAGGTTCCATGAATAAAATTGAGTATCCTATGCTAATAAAAAATCTTTGGATGAGACTGGAACTACAATGAATATGATTGGGGGGGGGGGGGGGGGTTTGCAGAGAGAATGTGGTAAAATGATCTAAATGAGATTAAAGAAAAGAAAATTTATGAAAAAAATGGATTATTCTCTTGTGTCTTTAGCTAATTTGTTTATTGTGTGGTTGGTTTGCGATCAAAAGCATTGATTTGTATGCATTGGAAAAGGATGGATTTATAAGAGCACTGGATTTTAATGCTATATACCATAATGCCTAAGCGAAAGCTCCATAACCTACAAGCTGGGGCATATCGTTTCCTTTACCTAGGCTCCATTCCTTTAAATTTTGATAATTGACATAATTCTTACCTTCTCTGCCTTTGTAACAGCTGGGCTCACATTCACATCCACCTTATTTTAAAAATAGAAATACAGCTAAGAAAAAAGTGCATTTTCTTAAGGAAGTATAACATCTAAGATTCAAATTTCATGTGTGTCATAATTTATATTATTTTAACCTTCAGAGTTCTACCTCACTATACATAATGCTCATTTCTTTTCCCAATTAACTAATGTGGTAAAAATTTTTTCCACATATATAAGTAATGAATTCATTGATGATCATCTAGTGATAACACACTTTAGCATTAGAACAATAAATATTTCAACCACAATACAATGGTGAACATGAATTAATGGTTCTTTATTTGGAGTACAACTCTTCAAAGTAAATGAAACAACCTGTTTATAATTTTCAACAACTAAACAAAGTTTTCTGGATGAAATAGGAATTTACGTTAAAGAGCTTAGTAAGAACATATGTGAAATTGAGAAAAACTATGCATCTTGATTTTCATAGCAATAATGAAGATAATAAATTCTTCGCTCAGGTAACATAAACATGAACACTTCTCGTTTGATAGGATTCTCGAATAACTTTATTGAGTACAAGTAAATTGAAATATCTTCAAATACTTATGTGATATAATCAAGCAGTTTAATTGCATTTGGGAGTGATGGATAATAGGTTGTTGATTGTGATCCATTTGATACTGCTCCAATATTTGTACATGCACTTCCAAGGTGTAATTTGGTTTTGTAGGAAACCATATATATATTTTTTTCTTACGAATTGTAGAAGTTGAAGTTGCAAGACATTTTGAGTGCATGCAATCACTAAGGTCATATATTTTTTGTAAAGGATCTTAAGAAGAAATACTAACATTACCTAATTATTGAAAATCTCCCCCTAAATTATGATGTTCAACAACTTGGCTAGGATCCATGCATGAGCACCAGTAGCAACCACCCCTATGAACATCATGTCGAGCTTATCCTCAAGTTCGAATTCTATACCACAACATCTAATTTTTTTTGCATTTGAAATGACTTATAAGGCGTAGTTAATTGTATATGTTAGAAACTGCAAAAATGAAGTTTAAAATGAATACATATTTGAATATGTAATAATTCTATGGTCACATGTAATTTTTCTTTCCACTATTCATCTGGGGCATCAATAGTCTTTCTTCTATGATCACAACCCAATCCAGTTGAACCTCCCTTCAACTTCTTCCATAATTTCAAATTCTTTTTAGTTGATCTCATTTATTTTTTTTATTGTGTTTTATCATGCTCTCTTTCTGTTTTCTCTTGAAAACATTTCATTAAATTCATCCAACCGACTTTATTAAAATGCATGGTTGGATGATTTCCTAGTCCAATTTCCTTTAAACATAAATTGAAAAAAAATCATTTTAACACCATGCTCCCAAGTTGCAGAAGCTCCCCCATCTTTAGGTTTACCCATTGTATGATCATATTATTACAAAAAAAAAGATATAGGAGACTATCAATAAGTGGATTTAATAAAATGAAACCCGAGCAAACTGCATTTTTACATGTATTAAAAAAATAAAAGTAATAACATCACCAAAATGGCTATTGTATTCCATGAAGGCTTATTTAAGTGTAAAAATATAAAACCACAACACTGCAATTGAATGTTTTTGATATGCTTTTGCATTGAATAGGCTAAGATGGGATAAGGCAAACAAGATAATTAGCAAACAAATTCAAACCATTATGTTTAGCTTTGATTAATGGAGAGACTTAAGGGGGGAAAAATCTGTGAACAAAAAATTGAAGTTGTACGAAGTAATAGCAGATAGGGATGGAAGGGAACGAAACTTAATCATGATAAATATTTGGGGATTTAAGTGCACTTATATGAAGAAAGAACTACGAAATTAATCTCTCATCAGAATTCCACATGTAAATGAAGAGAACAAAAATTTAACCTACCAATTGAAGAAGGTAATTTTCAATAAAAAAATAGAGAGAAGAAAATGAAGAGAGAGCTGAGCTTACTAGCAGTGCAGAATGCTGTTGAGGACTTATTGCAGGTGGGTATTGGAGAAAATTGAGCAACTTCAAATCTAACATAAACTTGAGGTTAGGCTTATGGCAGTGGTGAGATGGGCCACAAAGAATTAAAAAATGAGGAAGCGGGCTGATACGATCGAACTTAGCGAGGAGAAAGAAGACGACAGGGTATTTCACACATAAATTGTAATGGCATTTGTCTTCCTCTTAGCTTCAAATAGCGGGAAGCGGGAAGCAGGCGAACTTGAGAAGCTTCCTTCGGGCAGGAAAATCAACCATGGGACGCGAAAACTTTTAAGAGTAGAGCATGACCTCATGACCCCAAATCACAACTCCGTTATGTTTTTTGATGTACTTCAACGAAAACTTTGTCCCACACACCCTTAAATAATTTACAATACATTCACTTTACTTTATTTTGATACACTTTATATTCCAACCAAATATTAAAATTTTTAAAACCATTACATTTGAAATAGATTATATACCACTTTATATTTAAACAAAACAACATTTAGATCAACACCTTTAAGCCATAACTGACGCGGTGCAATCTTAACCGTTGATTATCCTAACACGATGATGAACAAGTCGCGAGATCCGCACCAGACATAAGACGCTCCTGTTCTGAAGATAGCGGAGACGCAAAAGGCGTAGGAAGTTAGAGCTGGTCTGAGCAAGAAGAAGGAGATCGAAGCGATGCCGTGCCTCAATCTTTCCACAAACGTAGACCTCACTGGCGTAGACACCTCATCCATCCTTTCTGAGGCGACCAAAACCGTCGCCAAGCTCATCAACAAGCCCGAAGCCGTGAGTTCTTTTTTAATCCCTCTCTCTCTCTCTCTCTACTTCTTTTTCGTGTCATCGATATTTTTATGTAATGTCTGGTGATATCTTAAGTAGTATTTTGATCATCTTGTATTTTGTTATTATCATTTCGATGTGCTGAGTATGCTTTGAAGAGTGAAGATGAGAGATGTTTATCGACACTTTTTATGTTTGTATTTGCAATTGTATTTTAATTTTTTATTTTAGGTGAAGTAAGTTCAATGTTTTTATCAGTTTTGAAGGAGTTGCATCGGTTCTGTGGTTTAGGGTTTTGTGAAATGAAGCTAGATTGTTATATTGGTTTGCAGATTTTTGCGTTTTTCTTTTTGGTTTAGGGCTTTCGATTTTGATATTTGAAGTTTCTAATATTCTTTCTTTATAACTGGTTTTCATTTTCCAGAAGAAGAATACTAGGCAGGATCGGTTTGAGGTTGCGTAGATCTGACCAGTATACCATCAAATTTTTACTAATTCATCGGATTGGAGGAAATAATCTTGAATATGTTTCCAGATATGCTTAGATGTTTTTCCCCTGATTTTGAGAGGTTGTGATATTTTGTCCAAGCAGGTCCTTTAGATTTTTGTGTCAAATGGACTTGAAATTTGTTAATCTATCCAAAATTGTTGCACATGTCCATGATTTTACATCTTACTCTAGTCAATTGTGTTGTTATGATTATCCTTTCTTTCATTGATGCTCCACCTGAGTATTTTACTACTCTTTTCCCATTGATTTTGCATCTTAATCTAGTCATTGGTGTTGTTTAGATTAACCTTTCTTTCATTGATGCTTCACTTGAGTATTTTACTACTCTTTTCCCATTTTAATTTTCTTTCTCAAGCCCCTCCCCACCCCCACTTTTGTTAATTTATTCAATTTTTAGGTGATGTATGTCAACAAGATTTATGCCGGATTTGAGCAGGATTTTGCCAAATGGGATTTACGCTAGACGAAATATCACGGCGGAATAAATTCTCTGTCTCCCTCTTTTTGCCGTAAATCTTGTAGTTCGACGGATTTATGGGATTTGGCCGAATGAGCTTAATAAAGGGAGAAAGTCATCTTCACAGGGAGCCCTAGAATTCTCTAAGCTATATTGATTAACTTAATTAATATAATTTAAAATATTAATAATTAAGTAAATTAATTAAAGAAGTAATATTATATTTAGTGCATAAATTTATCATCAAATTTACTTAATTAAATAGTTAGTAATATAATTATTAATTTAAAATTAATATAATCATCCTAATTAATATAATTTAAAATAAAAACTATTAAAAATTAAATAATTAATGAAACTTTAACTAGGTGTATTAGTTAAATAATTATTTATTTAAAAAATTATTAGCTAATTCATTATATATCAACAACTTAATTAATTAACAACTAATACTTTGATAATTAGGACTATAATCAAGAAATAAAATTTTAATTATGTTAATTGATAATTAAGCAAGATTGGAATGATATTACTTATCATTACAACTTACTGATGTTTATCAAGATAAAAATTAATAATATAATCCTATTTAAGAGTTAATTAATATTAAAAACATAATATATTTAATTTTATAATGAACTAACCGCCTTAAATCCTGGATTACATTGCTAAATAGTTTTACAGGATTTAATAGGATTTATCACTTAAGTTGCCAAACAGTTTTTCAGGATTTAACAACCCGAGGATTTACTAAAGCCAGGATTTACTAAATCCTAAGTAGGCAAATCATGTTGGTTGCCAAATAGCCCCGTAGTTTCTTTTTCTTTTCACAATGTTGCTGCCGCTTTTCACAATGTTGCTATCGCACTTTCTGTACGAGTCATGATTGCTAGATTTATATTTTGGCAAAATTTTTAAATGGAGCTTAGTATTAAATATAAATAGGAAGAGGAGCCGAGCATCATAATAATTTTAAAAGAAGTAGATATGTAAATAAGGAAGATACGAAAAATACATATTTTAGAATACACAAAATAGAATTACATAGCATAGAATACTTGAAATCATTTGTTGAAGCCGCTCAAATACGCAAAATGATTTGCCGAATCTAGTCGTGTGCGTGAAATGGTTTCACGCTGAATGCGCAAAACCATTTCACGCAATTGACACTCTACAAATTGGTCATGCTTGTGAATTTTTGGATCCAAAGTACATTTAGTGCGGCAAATTCGTGAATTCAAAGCAGATATGAAATTGTTTAAGGCCGACAATTGTATGCAATTATTAATTTTTCATTATTTTAAATTAAATAATTTTTTTTTTACTTTTTCATTTTATTACCTGATTCAATGCTCCATTTAGTTGCTATAAATAAGCCAGCAGTTGAAGAACTACTTCAAACTCTCTTGTCCATTTAGGCAAATCATGATGGTTTCCACTGCTAATCCCAGTCTATGATTTCCATGGGGATCTGTGGGAGGCTCCCATGAATAACGCCAATTTCTTTCCATTGTTAGGTGGATGATTTAGAAAAGGATTGTATTAGGACAATAATACTTGATTGGATTGTATTAGGACAATAATGTTTGATTATGTAATTTATTTAGTTTCTTTATTTGATATCTTGTATAGATCTATAAATAGGGATGAGATTTTTCCCTCTCAAATCTCTGAATTTGACATGTTATCAGAGCCACAGTCAGCCTCCTTCATTGCCATTATCGTTGCCAAACCTTCGTAAGAGAAGATACGAAGGAAGCATACTTGTTAGTAGCGAATGGCACACCACTGCGCAAAAATCCCCGTGGAGCCATAGCTCATAGCGCACGGCGCAGTGCGCGCCTTTTTAAACACGGCGCACAATAGAAAAAAATATTCATTAATATTAAATAACAAATAATGGCTTGATTATAGTAAAATTTAGGCATTAATATCTTGTCAAATAGCAAAAATGACGATTTTAAATCTTACAAAAACTTACATTAATAATTTGAGTAGGATTTAATCATAATTTATCCTAAATCCTGCCAAATAACAAAAATGATAGTTTTAAATTTTGCACAAAAATAAAATCCTTTTAAGCTTGAAGGTTGAAAGCCTTCATCACCGAAAGAGCTGATCAAGAAAGGAGGTCAAAAGCCTGGAATTTCTCAAGCGTAGGAACTGAGCGGAACATTGCTAGTGAAGGATGAGCGGCTCTCACATCATTGTTGGAGCAAAATTGGATGCAAGACAAAGCTAGTAGCTATCATGATGTGTCGGGAAGAAGAGGCCGAGCATTCCTGAAGGGTCCGTTCTTATTTGTGCATCTAGAGTCAAGTTGTGAGCACAAGTCTTATGAAGGAGTCGACCCAAGCAAGTAGGATTCCTGCGTATGCAACTGAGCTGAACGGAGTTGTGATTGTGACCTGGAGCGGGGTTGACTGAACCAAATCTACTAGATTCCTATTTACTCAAAGAAGCATTGGCCTTCATTGTTGGGGCCAGAAGATTGAGGATATAATTATAGATAGTCTTCATTACTTTCTTTTTTGAGACATTATAATTATAGATAGTCTTCATTACTATCTTTTTTGACACCATAATGTCTGAATGTAATCCCTCTCAGAGCTTTGATCAAATTGAGGATTCTATAGTGCACCAAGGATGAGGTGATCTCCAAAGCATGAAACCTTCATATCGCCTAAATGAGAAGAACTATCTCAAGTGGTCTCAATATGTGAAGACCTATTTGAAAGGGAAAGGAAAAATACATCACCTCCTTGGAGGACGATTAAAAGAGGGAGATATTAATTTTTGGCCATGGGATGAAGGACTCAATGATTATGTCATGGTTTTGGAATTCCATGACTTTAGAAATTAGTGATATGTTTATGTTCCTATCCACTGCAAAGGACATATGAGATGTCACTAGACAGACCTTCTCAACAGCTTGGGATGCTGCCCAAATCTTTGAAATTAAAATCAAGGTGGGAAGCACAAAACAAGGAAGCAAGACTGTGATAGAATATGCCACTCTTTTTCAAAACCTATGGTAAGAACTTGATCACTACAGATGCATAGAGACAAAGTGTTCAGAAGATGTTGTTATCTTGAAAAACTTTATTGAGAAAGATAGTATATACTTTTCTTGCAGGACTTAATGCAGAGTTTGATCAGATGAGAGTCCAGATCAAGGTTTTAAAAATCGGACTGGACTGACCGGTTCAACCGTGAACCGACCAGTTGTCCGATCCGGTCTAGTTTAAAAATCGGCTTCGCAGAGAACCGGCTTGAACCATACTGAACCGACGGTTCAACCGGTGAACTGGCGGTCAACCTGTGAACCGGTCCAGGTTCGCAGGTAAATTTATGTATTATATTAAATATTATTCTTATTACATATTTGTAAATTTAATATTATAAATTTATATATTATATTAAAAATTTAATTTGTTATTGATACGTCGTCAAAAAATTATCTTAAACGGGCTCGAATCTCGATGCAAAATCAAGTTGGAAACTTGCAAAAATTATTTCAGAGACCATCCGAACTCCGATTTCAACAAACTTATAGTCGAACTGAGCGTCTCGGAAATACGAACCCAACGACACCAAATTCGACTCAATCCGAGCCCAAATGGATCCAAATCAACGACCCGAAGCACTGTTGGAGGGTTCAAACCACAAATTGGATTACTAAACGGTTTCCAAACATAACAAGCTTATACTCGAATCGAGGGGCTCGACGAGACGAATCCAACGAGCCCAAGATCACTGAATTCCGACATCGTTAAGGCCTTCAAATGTCTAAAGAACGATGCATGATCAAGGGATTCAACATCGGCCATTCATCCGACCACTCCCCATTTACCCTTGATCTCTCACCGATTTATGGGACATGCCACTTCAGAAATCTATAAATAGGCCCCTCATTTCTCTTGAGAGGGAGATCCAAGCAAGAAGAGAAGAAGAGAAGAGAAAGAAGAAGAGAAGGAAGAAGCTCGTCCTCGACCGCCGCCGGACCACCGCCGGACCACCATAGGAACCTCGCCGGACCACTGCAGGAACCTCGCCAGACCACCGTCGAAGCCTCGTCGGACCACCGCTGGAGCTTCGTTGCACCACCACCTCAAGGCCGTTCAGGCCCGACGTTCAGGCCGACGTTCTATTGAAGGCCCGACGTTCTGCTCAAGGCCCGACATTCTGCTGAAGGCCCGACGTTCTGCTCAAGGCCCGACGTTCAGGCCCAACATTCTGCTCAAGGCCCGATGTTTTGCTAAAGGCCCAACGTTCTGCTCAAGGCCTGACGTTCAGGCCCAACGTTCTGCTCAAGGCCCAAGTTCTGTTCAAGGCCAGACTACCAACTAACACTCGAACTTCCAGGTGACGCCGGGTCTAACACCAGACTCCTATCGAACAGTTACTAGTTGTAATCTGATCGCCCTTGGAGGCGATTCAGCACTTTGTAACCGACTCAAATTCTAGTGGAATCATTTTCAACTGGGCTAGGCCCCATGGTTTTTCCCCCTTTTTGGGGTTTTCCACGTAAAAACTCTGGTGTCTCTTATGAATGCTACACCTTCTCACTTATCTGATTGTGTGCTAGATCTTCGTACAATACTAAGACATTAAACTATATATTTCTCTACCGCCGCGAATATTCTAGGACGCAACAGTTTGACGCCGTCTGTGGGAAACTGGTTCCCGACTGGGGGCAAATATTTGCTCAAACCTCAAAAGGACATTCTTGTCAACTTCCTAACATCAGTCATACCTTCATCAATATCATAAGAATCAGATGCGGACTGGGGGGCAACCTTGACTCAAATTATGATCAAGAAGATCCCTCCAATGTTTTAAATATCAAGATGATGTTTCAGAAAAATCCCAACAAATGCAAGAATACTTCAGTCCCTTGATGGACTTCTACTTCTTGGGCAATAACTTAATCTTGACCTCAAAAAGGCAGTACGGTCTAAAAATAGACCCTTTTTCACCTTTGATTCGGAATACACCTGGCATTCGCCCCCTCCCAATCAAGAAAAAATCGATCTCTTATGAATGTTACACCCTCTCACTTATCTGATTGTGTGCTGGATCTTCGTACAATGCTAAGACATTAAACTATATATTTCTCTACCGCCGTGAATATTCCAGGACGCAACAGTTATAATGTATATTATAAGAATCTCATTTATTATAATTATAATTAAATGTAAAAATTAATTATAATTAAATATTCATATATATAATATAATTAAACTATATATTTTATAAATTATAATTATATTATATATTCATCATTTCAATTTAATTTAATTATATTGAGAGATAATCTTTTAAAATTATATAGTTTAAATTCTTAGAATTATATGGTTTGAGGTTAGATTCCCGTAATTATTATGTTAATATTATTAATTTTTAATAATATTATTATTTTTTACATCATCCGGTTTGACCCCGGTTTGACCGGTCGAACCTTGAACCTCTTCTTCTTCCGGTTCATTGTCCGGTCCAATTTTCACAACTTTGGTTAAGATCCTCGGTAGAGAGGAGACACCATCACTAAATTAGATCATTTCTCTCATTCGCGTTGAAGAAAGTCCATGAGGTGTAATGTTGGAGCCAAAGGTTGTTGAAGGGTCAACAATGGTAATTGGTAACGATCAGCGAATCACCATAGAAGGAAAAATGTAAAGACTCCTCAAAATTTAAAGAAAACTTTATTTGGTCCAGCTATTGCAAGAAATCAAGACATACAAAAGAGACATGTTGAAAGATATTTGGAAAGCCCCCCAATAAAGAATGAAACCAAAGAAGTGGACAAAAGAACACATCATAAGCCAACATTACAACAACTCAGCCCATCTTTGAAACGCAGTCTAGATTCAGAGAGCTCAATAAAAAAGATATTGATAAGCTAAAACAACTTCTAGTATTCCTTGAAAAATCTCCTGCATCTTCTTCTCTTGCACTTTTAGCCATGTTTCCTATATTTATTGGATTAAGTACCTCTAAAAATCATTAGAAAAGTTTATGGATTATTGACTCAGGAGCCATCGATCACATTACACACTCCACTAACCACTTCATCAATTATACTCTTTGCCCAAGTGATAAGAAAATCATCATTGCTAATGGTTCTCTTTCTACAGTTGCAGGCCAAGGAGACATCCTTATCTCATTCTCTCACGCTAAAAAATGTGTTCCATGTATTTCAATTATTCACAAACCTAATCTTTATACAAAAAGTTACCAGTGACCATATGGTTAAGTACTATTTAACCATACTTGTTACCTATTTATGGATCAAGGATCAGGGAAGAAGTTTGGACTGTACTACCTAGAAGAGCTGAATAAATCTAAGAGCATTAAAAATAGATACTATATGTTATCCCTAGTTGATAAAAAATCTATTATTTGGCTTCATCATTTTAGATCATGACATTCATCTTTTGATGTCTGTAAACATATGTATCCAAATTTTTTTTTTATAAAATGAAAATGAACATTTTCATTATGAAACTTGTTAATTAGTTAAACATAAGTTTTTTTTTTCCAAATAAAAATGAGAGATGTGATACTCTCTTCAATTTTATTCATAGTGATATTTGGGGACCCTAAAAAATCCCTAACATCTCTGCGGCTTGCTGATTGTATTCTTCATTGATGATTGTACTTGAGTTTCTTGGATCTATCTCCTTAAAAATAAATATGATGTTAACACCATTTTTCTCATTTTTCACACCATTATTTAGAACCAATTCGGGTAAAAAAAAATTTCGTTCTCACAATGCCAAAGACTACTTTAATAAAACCCTATCCTCCTACTTTCGAAACAAAGGTATCATTCATAAGTCTTCCTGCGTTTACACTCCATAACCAAACGGGATTACAGAAATGAAAAATGATCACCTTTTAGTGGACCGTGCATTCCTATTCCACTGCAATATACCCAAACTACCCAAACCCTACTTGGGGAAGCCCTCCTAACTGCCACATATCTCATACACCGATTAGCCTTGGGGCTAAAAATACTAATGGATATTCATTCTCCTTTTATCTCGAGTTTTGAACACATAATAATCTTATACCCATAATCTTTGGTTGTACTGCCTATGTTCACATCTATGATGCACGAACACGGACACGGACACGGCGACATGGGCACGACACGACACAGACACGGGACACGACTTTTTTTGAAAATATAGGACATGGGTACGGCTCGGACACGGCAATATATTTTTTTATATAGTGTATATATATTAATGTAATATCATATTAAAAATGACAAACAATAATAAATGAATGACATGATAACTTTTCTAGCTTATAATATAAAATATTTTGTACAAAATGTCTAGTACAACCACAAAAATATAAACAAATAATCACTTATTATAACATCAAGCATTCAAGCTTCAACTACTAGGATTAGCTTTAGAGGTTTGTTTTCGGCATTTAATATCATCATCATTGAATATCACTGCTTTCAACTCTGGTTCAACAAGAAAAAAATTTGTAATTGTGCAAAAAGAGAGGAGATGAAAATACCTTCACTGCCAAAGAAAAATAAAAATGAGAAACTTCGATGAAGGGTATTAAATGCAGACGTTGATTTGGTGTTGTGGATAGAAAATAAGAAATTTAGTCTAAATCTCGTCAAAATAAGAAATTATATTTTAAAAAAATTATAAAATATTTAAGATACGCATGTCGGTCATGCGTGTCCAATTTGTTTTTAATATTTTTTTAATCAGACACGTTTTCGGCGTGTCTGACACGTGTCGGAGGAGTGTCGGACGAGTGTCGTGTCGGACACGGTATCGGACATTGCACGCCTCTTTGAGGAGAAGTGTCGGTGCATCATAGGTTCACATACATAGTCAGAATAGTTGAAAATTAGATCGAAGAGCATTCAAATGCATCTTTGTTGGATATAATAAATATAACATTAAATATAATATTTAAAATGTAAATATTTAATTTTAAATATTACATATTAAATATTATAAACCTACTTAAGTTAGGAACATCCTATTTAATAGGATATAATCTATTTTTATAGTTAATATAATATTTACTATGTTAAATATTTAATGTTTAGGTTTTATATAATACATTAAATCCAATTTACATTTATAAATTTAATAATAAATACTGTGTTTATATTTAATCTCTTCATATTTTTAATTTAATTATAAAGAATTTTAAATTTTTAACATATTTACTGTTGAAATTTATATGATTAATAATCTGATATTTATATATTTTAAAATTGTTATAAATTTTAAATAATATATTCCTTAAATATATAATATTGAATATAACATTTATTTGAAATTTAATAAATTTTTTAATGTATAATACAATATTAATTAGTTATCTACATCATTACTATACCTATTTAAAATGACATATTTTTTAAATATTTAATATAATATTAAATAGTTAAATTAAATTAGCATTTTAATAATTTAGTTAATCATAACACTTTAAAATTTTTAGAATTCATAGGAGTATATGTTAAATGACCTTTCTATACATATATTAAAAAATAGATAATGCCATTAGAGTAACTCGATATTAAATTGCTTACCTTTAAAATGCAGCAGCTTTTCTGCTCAAATTTGATCTTCAACCCCCTTGCTTTCTCATTTGCTTTGGAGATGAGAGCTTGAAGTAGTTCTTCAGTTGATGTCTTATTTATAGCAACTGAAGGAAGTATTAAATTAGGCAATAAAACAAAAAAGTAAGAAAATAATTTTATTTAGAATATTGAAAAATTAATAATAGTATACAATTGTCGGCCATAAATAATTCCATATCTGCTTTGGATCCATAAATTTGCAGCACTAAATGTGCTTTGGATAAAAAAATCTACTAGCGGGATGAATTTGCATGTGCCGTCACAATAACCTGCCTAATTTGGGAACAAAATTGGCGAGCTAGTTAGTTACTTGTGGAAGATTAACATCGGATGCTTCGATGAACAGTTTAGCGTGTCGATTGCATGAAATGACTTCTCGCAATAGACTTGATTCGACAAATCATTTTTGGTATTCGAGCGGCTTCGACAAACAATTTCACATATTCAATGTTACTTAATTCTATTTTACGTATTCTAAAATATGTATTTAGGTATCTTCGCCTTTTAAAATTATTATGATGCTAGTCTTTTCCTCCTAATTTCAATTAACATTACACTCCTAAAAATTTTCCTGCAATTAATTATTTCATATAGATATCCTATACTTCTCCCATATATAATGTGTCTCAAACAAAAAAAAAGAAGATATTTCATCTAGATATGATGTTTCACATGGGCTATGGTTGATGGGGAACTACTTTATATTTATGTGAAAAAGTTTTGTTTTTGGTGAAATATCTTATTATTCTTTCTAATAATGAATGGTGTGCAATATGGTGCAAGGTTCCATTGAAACTATAGTGCATGACAAATGGCTCAACATGTGCTATTTTAAATAATGATAAAAAGAAAATCATGAATAATTTATTACAACACAATAATACAAGCCAAAAACATCTTTAAAAAGCCTAATATCATATAATTAGAGTAAAAGTTTTTTTAACTTCATTATACATGAAGGTTAATGAAAAACAATTAGATTGGCAAATAGAGAGTATCATGGAAAAAATTAATTACATTGGAAAATGAAATATCATGTGCATAATAATATATAATAGAAGAAAATATCACGTGCTTTAATCCTCTCTAGTATCTCATAAGGATCAGAATAAAATGAGCATACTTGCTCAATCTATCCACCAACATCAAAATCACTATAAACCCTCAAATCTAGGTAACTCGTTTATAAAATCCATGGTGATCTCCCACACTCTATTTGGGAGAGCTAGAGGTTGCAATAATCCTCCCGGAGCCATGGCCATATATTTACGCCTCAAACATACCTCACATCTAGCCATCATCTTCTCTATATCCTTATGCATCCTCTTCCAATTCAACTATGATGCCAACTTCTTGTACGTCTTTTACACCCATGAATGACCACGCTCCTGTGAAACTTTTGCAGAAGGTGAGGAATATGGACCTAGGTATGTGGCAACACAAATCTCCCTTGATATAACAATCTCTCGCCTCTGGGAAATAACTCGGGTGGCTACTCTCATCCCTCAGCAGATCTGCCCTAATCCCCCCAACTCCTCGTCTTGCACATTCTCCTCATTAATAGCCCCCAATCCAATATCAGTTATACTGAAATGGGTAACTCCTGGACCTCCCCCACACATCTGGATAAACATCATTCGCTTTGTTCTTAGCCTTGGCCTATATTGGATCTCGAAATAATCTCCCAACAACTTGAACAACCATCTCTAATGCTCCTCGGTCACCATTATCTGCTCTAACTGGTACTTCAAACTCTTCTAGTCTGTCCTGACGATGAAATGTCAGCCCAGCAAGTAAGGCCGCCACTTTTGAATAGTTAACATAATGTTCATCAACTCCCTCTCATAGAATGACTTCAACCTAGCTCTCGTGTCAACACCTAGCTGAAGTAAGCTATGAGCCTGTGATTCTGCATGAGCATTGTCCTCAATTCATAACCTGATGTGCTAGTCTCCACCACAAAAAACTTAGCTAAAATATTGTAAGGCCAGGACTGGTATTGTGGTCATGGCCTGCTTCAATCTCTCAAAGGCCTCAGTAGCTGCCTCGCCTCACATAAAACTATCCTTCTTCAGAGTGGCCACGCTATAGTGCTGTATCAACTCACAAATCTCCTGTAATACCTAGTCAACCCTAGAAAATCCCTCAACTCCTTCAGAGTCCTAGGTAGCGGCCATTTTAGCATAGCCTCAATGTTGACCTGACCAGCTACCACCCCCTCCTGAGATACCACGTGCCTTAAGTACTCCACACTGGGTTGTGCAAAGTAACACTTCTTCAGGTTGGCTCGCAGCTGATGCTCTTTTAACACCTCCAAAACTACCTTCAAGTGTTCCAAATGCTCCTCGTCCGACCTACTGTATACCAGGATGTCATCAAAGAAAATTAATACAAATCTCCTGAGGTATGGTTAGAACACCCTATTCATGAGGGGCTGGAATGTAGCAGAGGTTTTTTTGAGGCCAAACTACATCAATAATGCTCCTCGTCATGGCCTACATCAATCTCCCCTTCCAACACTTCTGCCTTTTTTCACGCCATAGGTATCCAGATCTATATGCTCCAAGTAGCAAAAAAATAGGAATATGGTCTTCAAACATCAAAAACAACAAGATCAGAGAGGAAAATGTAATAGAAATCAATGAGGAAGACTTCTATTTCAGCCCAAGGCACTGCTTTGATACCAATTTCATAGGAAGTAGAAGCAATTCCCACCAAATCAATGAACAACAAGAAGAATTTGAGAAGTAAAACACCACAAAATTTTTTATTGCAAGTATTATGAAAGAAAATAGCAAGATACAGTTGGATCTTTAATTTGAGAGGAAGATCCGACTCTCCCAAATCCCTAGCCGCCGGCTAGAGCCCTCACGACTTAAGAAAACCTAATCTAAACAAACATAAATATGAAAACTAACCTAAGATAAACAAAAAAATAATGCAAATCCCAAAACAGCCCATTCATATTAATCCCTCCTAATTCTCCCTGATCACCGCTTTGAAATAGCTCATTGGGCCCCACCTTTCAGCAAACACAAGCATGAAACCTAATGCAGGTGGGCTTTTCGCCTGCTGTAGAAAATAGCCAGTCTAGGCGGGACCGGCTTGACTGACTCTGGACTGGTCCGTCAAGTTCCTTTGTTGGCCTGCAATTTCAATGCATTTGAAGTAATTTTAGAAACTAGGGGTAATATTATTGATATTGTGTGAGTTTCTCCTTTGAGTGATTTATCATGCATGGCATTGTGAATCTTGTTTTTCCCTGTTATGTTATTTGTCCTTTATAACATATACTTGCATAGTGTTGCACAAAGTTCTTATCCAGTATGTTTGAAGCTTGCTTATGGGATTTCTTCTTTTACAGTATGTAATGATAGTTTTGAAGGGATCAGTGCCTATATCATTTGGTGGAACCGAGGAGCCTGCTGCATATGGTGAACTAGTTTCTATTGGAGGATTGAATCCTGATGTGAACAAGAAACTAAGTGCTGCTATTGCCACAATTCTTGAGACCAAGTTGTCTGTTCCCAAGTCACGTTACTTTCTGAAGTTTTATGATTCAAAGGCAAGCATTTCTACCCCTAAAGGCAATGTAATAATGCCTTGTATCCAGTCTTTTGTTTTCTCATTGCAATTCTGCTTATTGTTAGGCTCATCAAACTCAGGAATTTGAACAGTGTTTACATGCTACACATCAGCAATAGATCATGTAAATTGCTATTTACTATCTATAATAATGCAGTGCTCCTAGCTTTGTGATCAATTATCATTTTAGTATCCATAGAAATAGTTTGTTAGTGCTATACTTCATCTGTACAAACATTATATAAATTGGTGTTTCCTTTATACTAAAGTTTACCATAGTTCAATTTTTTTTATGCAGGGTTCAGCATTTGGGTGGAATGGATCTACTTTCTAGAATGTCCAGCTGAGTGATTAGCAGTGATTTGGTCCTGAAGGCTTGAAAGCTACTGTTATATATATTTTGTTTGCTTGCCTGTTATCATGCTGTATGCAAATGTTTCTCTATGTTGCTGTTAACTTTACCAGCTACCTTAAAACATGGCTTTTATTGCTACCTTTTTTAAGCCTTTTCCATTTGAGCAATGCTCAAAGTTTGCAGAAGGTAAATTAACTGCATTATGTTAGTCTTTCAATTATTTTTGTTGTCCTGATGTCAGTTGCTTGAATGGGAGATTTGGGACAGGGCATGTGCTGCCCCAATTGGCTTGGGCTTTCACCTCCATGTTGTCTGATTAGATTTCTCAGCCTTACGATCAACCCCTATGTATTTTATGATTCGGTTCAGAACATTTGCAAAGAGTCAGAATATGTAGAGAGAAATTTCAATCGCTAGGTGTCAGTGTCTTAGAACCACCACCTCTGATTGCCACCATTGGTAGCTATAGGCCGCTAATTGCAGCCATCAGATCCAGCTGCTACTTCCACTGAATGTCGACTGCCAGTGATTGCTGTTATCATTACAAAAATCAATTTATTCTATACTGAATAAAAATAAAGGTGAATTTTTATTTATATGCCTCTTAATACTCAAAAGTGGACAAATATGCCCACTCTTTATTTCTTGGTGAAATATTCCTAAAAGTTCTTTTTGGACGAAATTATACCCTCTTGTACATGTGGACTAGGCTTGAAATGGTTGCGCCGTTGGATGCCCTTGGCAAGCTCCCATCACAAAATATCCTTCTCCTTCACACTCCCTCTCCAAGTAGTGCATCATTGAGCTCTCGTTGCAAAATAGTTTATGCTATAGGCCAACTCCCATCATGAAATACCTTCTCCTTCACACTCGCAAATCCCATTGATGCCTTATGAGAACTCTCGTAAAAAAACACTGGGTGTCGTTGACACCCTATGGTGAATTCTCATTGCAAAATAGCTTCCACAAACTTCCATTGCAAAATATCTTTGGCAAAATTCTATTGCAAAATACCCTTGGTGAAATTCCGCCAAGGACTCGCTAAATACTCTTCTCTTTCTCACTCCCTATTCCTATCGCAAACTCCTTAATTAGGTCATAGGTTCAAACCTGAATTTGAATATGTTCAAACCTATTTTGAGTAACTTAGTCCATTGAGCAGTCATTGAATATATAAAGTCAAATTTCCTCAATAAAAATATATATTTAGTGTACCAAAGTATTAAAAATCAAAATATAAATAAAAAAAAGTTATCCCAAATAGCTCCTATGGTATTGTTAATTTTACTTTGAAGTTTATTAATACCTTTTTGAAGCCTTTTCTACTTGTGCATTGGTTTTTTTTGCCTTCCAATTCTATTTCCCACCTTAAATATAGATCCAATGTAGTTTCTTGCATATTTTTTTTATTGATACTCAAGTTTGATGGAGAGTGAAATGTCTGCAGTAGGAAAAGTAGTTGCACTAAAATTGTACCGAAGTTGTATTAAATCATGGGTGGATTCAAGTCAGGGGCATTAGGGGCACTTGTCTTTACTTGCATGGGCTTTTCTCCCTATTTTATTTGATCGGGGACTTTGCATCCCATCAAACTTTTGTGATTTGAGTAAACATATTTTAAAAAAAAAAAGAAGCATAAGATAGAATGCAATATTGTACACACATTGATATCATGGTCTTAGTGAGACCAACAGAGGCATTTATGAGTTGCTATTAATTTTTCACTTATTCACAATAACTATTGTAATTTAGAATGGAATTTAGGATAATAAAGTTTGATTTGTAGTGTGCTCACTTAAATATGTTTCTAGAATTGCCATTGCGCAGAATTGAACCTTATATTTGTAAATTCTGTGATAATCTTATGCATGTTTTTAGTCTTAATTTGTGAACCATGTTATGGTTCACAAAATTGCAATTTAAAGGTCATGAGCAATCTTTTAGCATTTTTTTGGGGCTGTTAGTCACCCATGGAAAAGCACAGCTGCACAGGTGAGTCCCAAAGTGCTTTATGAATCATGATTATGATTCAATTAAGTTTTTAGTCCTTTGTGAATCATGATTATGGTTCAATAGAGTTTTTAGAAGGAACTTGAGGGAGATATAATTTAGGAATATGTTTTTTTTGCAAAAAGTACACAACACCAATCCACCTCCATCATAATGTTGAGCTAATGATAATGCCTATATCATTGTGCGATGTTGATGTGTATCGATCTAGTCATCGTCTTTATTTTTCTCGAAGACCATGATTAACTTCTTCCTAGTTAACATCATTCGTTCTTCTTATTGTTGTTGTGGAGAGTGCAATTGACCAAAAGTAGGAATGAAATAAAAAAAGAGAACATCGATGGTACCTATGTTTTAGATTGTTGCCTTGATGCGGAGGTTGTTAGATAACCATAGTAATTTTCTTTCTTGTGGAATGATTGCACCCCTTTCTTGTGGATCCCATCCATTGAAAGATGGTCATTGATTGTAGGATTAGTAAAAATTAGAGATGCTCTTGATGGTTCTACATCTAGCATACCTCGTTTAGTTTGAGGTTTTCTTTTGTCTCATCTGCAGTCTCATCTACCCATTCTTTAATACTTCTCTAGTTCACCATATCTCATATTTCAATGAACATTGTTTAACTATGTTACTATTCGTTTAAAATTAGGGAACTATATTAGAGGCCATTAGTCTTTTGCTCATGGTAAGATATTGACCCCTTTGAGATCGCACATATCACTAATCTTCGGTATCTTCAATTTCTATATTTAGGTTTCAATCTACTAATAACCATGGTGAACACCTTTCATTTACACATCAGTGAGATGATCGTCACTCTCCTAGATGTATGCATCATATTGGGTGTTTAGACATATAGATAATCACTTGTTCACTACTATGTTGTGGGCACCGGTTTTCAACTATCCACATGGCTAGATCATTGGGACGACCTATTGGTATAACATCAATTCCTGAAGCTGTATATCATGATCCTATTAATTCACGTCTAAGTTTAATATGAGACAGGTATCTGTGTAGACTTGTATGCCAGTACGTAGGTTGCTATGGACACTCGTAAGGGATTCTTTTATGAATATGACTAAGAATTATTTCGATGTGTTCTTGCTTATATTTTTTTTATAATTGGTTGCTTTCAAATGCTTAATACGTCTGGCTCTAAAATTCATTTGCAGTATCTACTGTTGTTGAGGATTTAAGAATAATTTTCAATCCACTCATTAGATGATATGGCTCTAAAATTCATTTGTAGTATCTACCTTTGATAGAGAATTTAAGAATGTTTCCAATCCACTCATAAAATGATATGGTACTTTTGCATCTATAATTGGAGCTTAATACCTGGATGTTTGCATCCATTGTAGGTTTGGGCTTGGGAAGCAATTGCATGTTAGTCATCCCACTTTGCATGTATTAAACCCCAATGGCATCTTAGAAAAATTCCGTGGATGTAAATCTATATTGATATCTGCATAATTCAATATGTTTTGGATGTATTAAAAAAAATCTCACGAAAATTGAAAATGGAATGATGAAAAGTTTAAGGAAATTTTAGTACATAACGTTGAGCCCTATGATTCTATCATAAAAAAAATTGGATATTCTACGAAAAGTTTGGTACAACAATTGACTTATGTAATTATCTATCCAAATCAGCTATTGCTATAGATCTTAATGTGTTCATCTAGGCATTCTAGGTTTTCTAACCCCATATTCAAATTCTTTGATTCTTGTTCTATCCCAAATTTGCACTGGGTTGTAGCATATGACGATCACGAGTCCCATTAATGTCTTTGAAGCATGTTGAGTTGCACCTACATGATAATGTGATTGTGCAATTTGAAGGTCAACCATAGATTGATGTTGATCAAATAGATTCAAATCTTAATCACGTAGATAGTAGAGGAAAGACAGATGTTGACCAGCTAGATTATAATTAGTTGTACATAGAGCTGTGGAATCACTGGCTTGCTTATGATGTGGAGGCCAAATATTCCTATAATAATAATTGTGTAATTGCTCGTTATTTACGGTAAATTTTGGGCTTTGTTTTATCTGCATCAATATGAGTCACAATTACCTACAACTTCCTGTCTCATGCTACTAATAGAACAACTTTATGTAAGTATGTTTGTTCTTTAACTGATTTGAATAAGTTTACACAAAAAAGCTACTGAACTAATTATAGCAAGAGACCATATAACAAATGGAGAACTTATTCTAACCATTCTATGATGGAGATAGATGAGATGCAAGCGAAATGATGTTTTTCGTTAATATATTTGGTTCAGAGATCTACTAATTATGAAATATGATGCACTCGGATGGTATTAGAGGATTTGTAGATGATGTTAAAGATGAGATAGGGGCAAGCCTTCATGCTACATCAAATGATCTGTTAGGACTATCAAGAGAAGTTTTGATTTTTACTTCTGTCTAATCCCACGATCAAGGGTTCATATTTCAATCTTGGATGGGATTACAGGAAAGAGGTATAGTTATCTCACAACAAAGCAGATTTTCTTACTGTGATTATATAATAAACTCCATGCCGGTGCAACAATATACTTTAGGGGCATCATCCGTGTTCACATTTTTTCTATCCTATACTGATTATCTTTTTGGTTAATAGCACTTCATACAACACAATAAGGAGAAGAAGATAAAGATGACTAGGAGGTAGAACTTAACCATTGCATCTAGAAATGACCAAAAAGGATGCCGGATTGATGCATACCAGTGTCGAACACCATCCTATGAGAATTTGGATGTCCTCAATAGCTCAAGTTATGATGGAGGATGAGTGTTATGTAATTTTTCCATGGAACAAATGTGTAAATATTTTCAGATTGCAATGAAATTATCTTTGATTTGTCTTTGTTAAATATTTTCAGATTGCAATGAAGTTATCTTGAGGAGCTTTGTAGTTGCAAATTAGGGTCACTTAAAAGCCTTTGGAGTATTGCACCCCCCTCAGATGTCTTAAGGAGCCTTTAGATTCAAAATAAGTTTTCTGGCACGAGAATTGCTAAATTAAGATGTTGTCAAACTTTTCTTTGGGTATAGGAAATCTTGGTGAAGATTTCTTATAGAGGCCATGTATGAGGTTATTGTCAGCCTAATTGAAAAAGAGATCAATGCAATTCTTCTAAGCTTGGTCAGCTTTTGTGTTTAAAGGCGAATGAGTTTGAGAACCAAAGAGAGATCGAGATCCAAAAATCAACATAAATAGAAAAAATGATACAGATGCTTTGATTTTACTGGATTTTATTGACTAGGAGATTGATGGAAAGGCTTGTTTATCTAGGGGAGCAAATGCAGAGAGATTTGGGGTTTGTATTCCATAGGGTGATGGGAGGAAGGTTATTAATCCAGCCCCATGTATTAAGGAAATTATAAGAGGCCGTGAAAGTTGAGATAGAACTAGTAGCAGCTAACCTTTGCGTGGAATGACAGCATCATAAAGAGTTATAATTATTTGTGGATTAAATAAATTGGTTCTTCCATAGAACAAGTCAAAAGTGGCCGAACTTTGATTCCAAAGTCAGTTCTACACCCCCACTCCTAAGCTCTGGAATAAAGCAGATTCTTTATTTGTGTGAAGGATTTTGATGAAGTGCAGTGATAATGCAATTAGACATGTGACCAAATGAACAACCAGTGAGTGATATAAGGGGGCTATTAATTCATCCCCAACACTTGAGAAAATATTAGTCGGAAGCTAATAATTTCAGTTTACATTGAGAGATAAAATGATTGCTTGAGCCTTGTTATACTTTGTAAAGGGATCAGGTGATAATTACCACCATAAAGCTGTATTAAAATGTAAAAGAATCCTTTTTCTCCATTATCCTATTATGAGTTGAATTCTCATTTTAATCTAATAAAAAAAAAGTCTTTTATAATATTTCCTAACCAAAATTTTTTAGGTCTACCTCTATCTTTCTTAACATAGGCCAAATCTAATACATCTACTCTCATAACCGGTTCATTAGAAAACGAGAATTTTAGTAAGGTTGGATTGGAAAATGATTAAATTGGAGGGAAGATGAGAGCAATATTTCATGGAGAGAAAATAGTGAAAAATAGATTTAGGTTCTTTAAACAATGTATAATATTAGATAGAAATGCTATTATAAGATGAGTTATTGATAGACAATTTGTGCTTCTAGTATGTCTGTGATAATGATAAGTTGGAGTCAAGATGTTACATAGTTTGTGTCTGTAAAAAAAGAAAAAAAAAACTTGGTATTAATAATGATCATGCTATTGTTGTGCCAGCTTATTAATTTTGAAAGACTTACATTTAACTTGTGAGATACATTTTAGATCATAATATGCAGATTTAAACAGAAATATATGATAAGGAGGCACAAATTAGTTACTAAATATGCATGATTTTTGTCTGCTATGCTTTGACAAGTGAAAGATCAAGGAGCTCCTTAAACTCCAACTTTTTAGTTTCACTATGAAATGTTCTCTGTTTGTTGGGCCAATAGGTTAGCCAAATCTCGCCTTTGATTTCCCACTCAATGTTTTTCCCCATTGCATTTTGACAAATTCTCCATCTCACGCTCTCTCCATACTCATCTCCCGCAAAAATTACACCTCCTTGTTTTGTGAAGGGCCTGTAAGCGCTTGAATAGCGATCTCTAAACCATGCTTTGGGTTGGAGAAGCGCGAGCTTTGATGGCTTGGAAGAGGAGACTTCCTTTCCATTCACCCCATCATGAAGAAACCAATTCAAGTTTGCAGTGTCGCCAAACACTGATTGTTCAAACTTCCATGGCTTAATGCTGATAGTTACAGACTCAGATGCTGTAGCTGTGATGCCCATATATGAATTGGGAGGGTCAAAACCACCTTCAATGGATTTCTCTATCCCCACTTCTCGGGTTGGGTTTTCCGATGATTTTGTTACAGATACTGAGAGTATTTCATTCTGGAGCGTCGGAGTGAGCTGCAGCGATATTTGAGATGGGAAGTGCTTCTCTTGAGAGCCATACCCTCGTTCATTTAATAGTGTTTCAGGAACTAGCGGATTCACATCACACCTGCCATATGAAAAATGCTAGTTAGGTGCAGTATACTTATACATTTTTCTATTATGTGTTAACAATTATTGGGCAAATTGTATTTCATTCTACCTTATATTGTCTATGCTGACCACTACATCTATCCAACTTTTGCTATACGTGACCCTGTAGGCAAGCTGAATCACAGCCTCAAGTTGTTGGTTGTTGAGAGAGAATAACAAGCGGTCATCTGCGATCCTGGAGCTTGTATTTTCCAATTTCATGGCTATTATGGGGCAGTAGCACTGCACTTTCCATAGCCCAACTGTAGAAAAAGCATATGAAAACAATGGTGAAGGTGTTTTGAATGAGTGATTTGTGGCTCTAAGCTCGACTATCTGATTAGTTATAGCGAGGTTCAATGCTCTCATCCATTTCTCCTCAAGGTTGGACCCAAGAGCTTTCATGAGCAGCTTCGATGCCTCTCGAGCTCTTGGAGTCGTTAATTGAAGCCTTAGAGTGTCAAGGCATCCCCCTCGGATATCTTGAGGAGCTTCATAGATGCAAACTAAGAATGCTAGTGTGATAAATACAAAATTGAAGGTGTCGTCAAACTCTTCTCGGAGTTCTAGAAATCTTGGTGAAGATTTCTTGCAGGGGTCATACTTGAGGACACTGTTAACCAAATCAAAAAAGAGATCGCTTCGAATCTCTTCTAGGTTTTGTCGGTTTTTGGATTTGAAGGCTAACAAGTTGGAGGACCAAAGAGAGATTGGGATCTGGAAATCGACATAAATGGAGAAAATGACACCAATGCTTTGATTTTGAGTGATTTTAGTGACTAGGAGATTCATGGAGGGGCTTGTTGATCTAGAGGAGCAAATACAGAGAGACTTCGTGTTTGTAGTCCATAGGATGATGGAAGGAAGGTTATTAATCCAGCCCCAGATATCAAGGAAATGAGAAGTGGCCATGCTGTTTTTGAGATAGAACTAGTAGCAGCAAACCTTCACTTATAAGGACAGCAGTAAGAATAGTTTAATTATTTGTAGAGTAAGTCAAATGATTCTTCCATAGAAAAAGTCAAAAGTGGCCAAACTTCGATTCCAAAATTAGTTCTACACTCCTAATCCGTGGAATAAAGCAGATTCTTTATTTGTTGAAGGATTTTGATGCAATGCAATGATAGTGTAATTAGACATGTGACCAAATGAACATCCAGTGAGAGATAAATGGAATGCATTGTTATGCTTTTTATAAGGAATTAATCAGGTGATAAATACCCCCAGAAAGTTTTATTAAAAGATAATAAAAATATTGAAACACTAGTAGTGAGAAACGATACTAATGTAGGTGCCAATTAGCCTAATTAATAAATATATTGTAAGTTATTGAGTAATTTATAATTCCAGATTCTGTGGAAATTTTCGTTGGTTAGGTTTTCATCTATTATAAATGGATGCCCTCTGAACAGAAGAATTGAAAATTTGGCAATGACTCATGGAATAAAGATTTGTTCTTGAATTCCAGAAATGTGAATTTCTCTTATTCAGCTGAGATTCAATTTTCTTCCCTTATTTTGTGTTTATCTGCATTTACAACATTTTCTAATATCTTTGTTTTTGGATTGAATCTTGCTATTGATTAACTGATTTTATTTTTGTTATATAATTCTTGAATTTTAAGCATTCTACGATGTTTAGTATTCAGTAATTTTTTATAATGTATTTATTTTTTATTAAATATCTTCCCTGGGATTATTATCATAATGTTTATTCAGATTTCGATTACTCTTGCAATTATTTTAGTTTTCATTGCATTTATCATTAGCATCTAATCGCTGTAAGAAAACCGTGGACATCGGTCGGCACACCGGAATTCTTAGGTTGCGTTTGGGACGACTTTTTTATTGTTTCTTAAAACGGTTTTTAGAAGCAGTAAGAAAGCCATTCCAAACGAATCCTTACATGATTTAAGAATGCTTTTTTGATCGAGTTTCCGTTGTTCCAAATTATATAGAGAACCTGAATGTTGATAAGTTATTTTTGATAGCTTTACTACTGTTAAGTCATAACATTATGAAAAAAAAAAATAAATAAATAAAGGTTAAGAGATGAACTTTTTGGCATTAGAAATTTGGATTTTTTGGTTATTAGTTATGTTTTTTTCAGTGCATCATGCTATCTTGGCAAGAGCTGTTGCTCTTTGTCAAACATATTTCTTGAGAAGCAAGTCAAGCTTAATTTTGGATCATTATTGTAGATGCATTGAGGGCATGGAGTTTTAAATTTTATAGTTTTAAAAAGTGTGGGTACGTTGTATGGTTTTTTCAAATCTTGGAAGTAAAACAAAATTTCGGTAATTAGTAATAAAAAAACGAGGATATTAGGAAGAACACATTTCATAAAGTGAAAGAAATATTGATAGGTGTTAGGGAGGCTATGGTGGTGCCAATATGGGCATATGTATTGGAATTATAAGATATATAAGGTGTGAGGCATGTTTTATAACATAGAGGTCTCATTTGGTAAAGTGAAATATGTAGTTATAGGCAATGTTATAAAAATCAGACTGTAGAACAAGTTAGGAGTAGTTCAATTGAGGTTGAACTAGATGATGTAATAAATATTAATTATATTAAAAAAAATTATATCATTTATATAATAATGACATAATCATTTATTCAAATATAACAAAAAATTTAATAGAATCATAATATGAATCTTAAAATATACAGAATAATTTAAATACATTCGTTTTGCGAGCAACTAATTTCTAAAATCCAAAATTTTTTTCCCATGATATTTTGTAATTTCTTCCTCTATTTGACAAAGTTATGAAAATAAAAGAAAGGTATAATAGTTATTTTATTTGTACGCTTAAGTTATATAGAAGAAATAAGTAAAGTGCATTAATTAATTAAACATGAAAACACTAATTTATATAAAGGTTTGTACATTTTATACTATCTAATAATATAAAGAAAATACTTTCATGATATAGAGATTAATTTAACAATTTTTGTCATTAAGGCTATAATATGATAGAAAATTCATATCATTCGTTGCAATATGAACGGTCTATAATAGCGATAATCATGATTAATGTGTAAAATTAAATTATGAGTAAATATCACTAATACATGATATAAAAGATTTATAAAAATAAATGTTATTACCATAAAATAAAAAAAATGAGTACTCACCTCTAATTCAAATAACTTAACAATTCATTTAATATACATCGTCTTTCGCTTAAAACATTATTCCATAGAAGACGTTCTAGTAATCATAGTTTATTAGCTTGAAAAAAAATAAAAAATTGTCGTCATAGTTTATAAATTATCAAAAGTATTCTCTACTTCAAGCAATTAAAATTTCCTCCCATAAAACTAATTTATTACCTAATAAATCAATATTGTTAGTGAGGGAGGTAAAATTATTATTAAAAAGCCTTTCATTTCTTCTCTTTAAAAGGAATAGACTAAAATAGAGGTAATTAAGTAATATAGCTTTCTAGATGTATTTTGCTTGAGCCTAGAGGCCTTTTCGAGAACTTGCGATAAGTTAAGCTGTTGGAAACATAAGGTTCCTTTTAATAGAACATATAGTGGGCAAATCAATGTTATCCATACTGAGCAAATCATTCATAAAAATAAATTGGAAGATATAAACATTGCCAATGGATATGGGTGAGTAGTTCCCATTTGAAATCTCTTCATCATGTAGGAAAGAAAAAACATTCATCGTTATGATAAAGAGAAACAGAAACGGGAGAAAAAATAAGCACCCTTTTCTCAACCAATTAGTGATTTGGCCTAATGTTAGATCTTTTGGAATGACCAAAAGATGCTTGAAGGGATTTCCCAAGTGGCTTAGGAAAGTAGCAAAGGGTGTGGGAATGTTAGATTTTGAGTGGAATTAATATGATGAGTGGTCAACCAATACAAAAAAATAGCACCCAGGTACAAAATTAAGAGACTAACTTTCCACTACTAGCAAAGTCTTGTAGATCACAATTTATTCATAAAGAGATCGAATAAGGAAAAATCATAATTCTAATAATTTATGTGGATGACATTAATATAATAGCAGATGATTCAAAAGAACTGGGGAAGCTAAAAATTAATGATCCAAAGAATTTGAAGTGAAAGATTTGGAAAGACTAAAATATTTTTGTAGAATAAAGATAACTCACTCAAAAACTAGGATATTCATCTCACAACAGCAATGCAACCTAGAGCTAGTAAATAAAACATGTATGATGGGATGCAAGCCCTCAAAAATTCCAATTGCTTATTATAATAAGCTTGGAGAAGCAAGAAAAATCTCATATATTGACAAAGGAAGGTACCAAAAGCTGATCCAGAAGCTTATCTATCTTGTCAGACAAGACCAAATATTGTTTATGCTAAATTGCATTTACAAGTTGAACAATGCCTAAAAGTGATCTCATGAAGAAGAATCTTACTAAAGAGAAATAGAAAACTTAGAATAAAAAATACACAGATGCTGATTAGGTAGGACCCCTTATAGATAAAAAAAACCTACTACTTATTATTGCACCTTCTTTTGAAAAAAAAATTAATCCCTTCAAGAAGCAAAAAGCAGTTAGTAGTCTCTAGATCCAGTTTTGAAGCTGCATTTCGAGCAATGACTTAAGGAATTTATGAATTCTTTAGAATTAAATCATTCTAAATAATTTGGGAATAAAATTGAAGGTTTCATGAAGTTATATTAAGACAACAAATTAACCATCAACGTTGAACACAATGCAATCCCAAATGATAGAACAACACAGAAATTAATTGGCACTTTATTAAGGAAAAAATAGGAAGTGGATTTCTATGTCTTATATATATTCAAGCACACAAGGAGTATATTTTAACATATCACATTGAGTTAGCCTTAGAGAATATACTCTTCAGTTTTACTCTTCAGCTTAAGGAGTGTTGGAAAGTCAAGCTTGACAATAGATAGTGAAGAGATCCCATAGGGTTGAGATGGTATCGCCTTTCAAGGCATCACACACAAGCTATGGTAATTCCTTCTTCCCATTTATGAATGTATATAAAGCTTGGTTAATACTTGTGTATTCTATCATGATAATATATCAAGTATTAATATATAAGTTTTTTTTTTTTAAAGAAAGAAGTTACCTAATGTAACATAGAATTTTATTGTATATATAAAGGTGTAAGGTTGTCAATAAAATACACATAAAATTCAAATTCTCTCTTCTCTTTTCGGCAGGTTTCCAATTTCTATGCTTGGAAAAAGGCTAATGACGATGATGGTAAGGTTGATTGTTTAGAGGAGATAAAAGAAGAAAGAAAGTTAACAGACAAAGACGAGCAAAAATATAAGAAACATTATTTTCACTAGGTTTCAAGTTTATTGTTAATATTGATTTAAAAGAATTGCACGAGCTTTTTGGATCATGGCATGACAATTTAACACACCATGTTTCATAAATCCAATCTATCATAACTAGAATGAACAGTGAATCTAACACCGTCCGTCAGATGAAATAATTTAAGCTTACCCTTGAAGTGATAACCTTTTCCATTAAGCATCATAAAAATCATCTCAAAGCTAGTTTTTTTTGTTTTCATTCTAGATATAAATGAAATGAGGTAATTGACCTTACATGATGCATAATAAAAAAGGCAGATACCAACCAATTCTTACGAATGAGCCCATGAACATACATCATTATCACATTTGATGCTCTAGTTTGTTCATGTTTGTGATATGTTCTAAATTAGAAGAAAACTTAGCTCAATATAAAGACAGAGAAAGCTCAATAAAATTTTCTATTTCTTATATGGTTGCAAACATATTTATACTGTGAGTTGATGTCACCTACTATTTCTCTTTATGTGGTGCTCTATAGAGAAATGAGTACAAGTTCCCTAAAGGTTACTAGAAAAGAAACAAAAGAAACATGACATCTCTTTTTTTTTTATCGGTTTTGGTAAGGGATGAACATTTGTAATTAACTCAAAATGTGAAAAGCAACATTCCTTCTACATTTCTCAAAGAGACAAATCTTATAAATGGGGCCATACAACTTCAGTAAATTAGAACATAAAGGTAATGTAAATACAATCATTACATAATTTAATGCTTTGTATTGTTTAAATACTTGTTATATTTTCTAAAAAAATAAACTCAATTCAAAAACAATAGGAGATGATTTTCAATTTCTTTTAAAGTAACAAACACAAAAACTTTACACATGATGACCAAGTCAATTATTGCTACTCACCATGCTAGTGCACAAAGAAAAATGAGTGCAAGATTCTTGAAGATAATAATAATAAAAAAAAAAGAATTAAGAGATAAAAAACAACCCAATTTTTCTTAGTTGTTGGAGGGAATGAGCATCTTATATGACTCAAAAGATATAGAATTCTTCCATGTTAATCAGAGAGCAACAAATAAGTAGCTCAGTAAAATGATAGAAAACATCCCAACAGATGTTTGTAATATATATGGAAATATCATATTTGAAATTTTGCAAACCAGTGCAGTAGAGAATTAGCAATAAGAAGGTTATTCGAAGATATGCAAATTAACAAAACAATTTATAGGTTTGATAGAAGAAATTAGATCCCTTTCAAACAATTAGAAAAGTGCCGCATATCTCAGTTTCACATGTGGCAAAGGGTAGCTTGAAGATATTGTCATGATAAATATATGATACAATCATTTCATTGAGAAAACAATAAAAGAGTAGGACAAATTGTCATAAAAAGTGCATAGAAGATTATCATTTGTCAACATTACCTGACAAATGAAAAGTAACAATAAAACAAAAATCGCAGACCATATCATCCAACTCCAATTTAAAGGTGAAGTCTTTGTAGATAAAACCTGAATTTATGAGCAATGTGAACATTTTATTAACAATGATAAATAATAAATAACAAAAAGTAAACAACAAGCTTTCCAAAACTTCTAACTCTCCAATGAAACCATTAGACAAGCAAGCTAATGTCATTATTTATCTCACTGAGAATTATTAGAGGACCTTATGAATAGCTTGCTAATTCAAATCCAACTAAAGATATCATGGTTTTGCAAAAATCAAGCATATAAAAATTGGATAGCTTGGAAACTGACCAACAAACTTCAAGAAACTTATACCGAAATAACACTTCTTCCAAGGAAGCAATGCTCTTAGTTTCAACTTTATGACATGCCTCAATGTTTCTTAATTTTTTTTTTTAAAATGTAAATCTAAAGTTTTGTATTCATTGGGAATGCATTTCATGTGTAATGATTGTTAGTTTTTCTTTTCTCGTCCATCAAGTGTTTTATGTTATCAGCTAATAAATGAATGAGATATATGATAGGAAATACTTGAGTTCGCAAGTAACCCTAAGGTAATACTTGAGTTCGCAAGCAAACCTAATCAAGATTAGCACAAAAACAGAGGAAAAACTGCTGTCCCAGCAGTTTGACAGCACCCTCGCAGCAGATTTTTGCACCAAACAGTGGAAATAAGAGAAACAAAGCAAGATCTTCACTAGTAGATGCAAGAAAATAAAGAAAGATACAACGTTCTTCGATTCGAGAGGAAGAACAACTCTCCACAAGTCTCTAGCAAACCCTAGAGCCCAAGCACACAATGAGATCTCAAACTTTTCATTCAAATTCAAGATGAGGCCCTAATTCCCCCCCTTTCCCCCTCTTTAACTCTCATCCCCATACAAAATTCCTAAACAGCCCTTCTATTCAAATTTCCCCCCCTTTCCATTCAAAATTTCCCTCCAACCCTTGAATTAACTCCATGTGGGGCCCGCCTAGAGTAAGTAAGGACCGGAGGGGCCCGCCTAACATTACTCCCCTCCCAAAGACTCACCTTGTCCTCAAGGTGAAATGAAGGGAATTGATCTTTCATTCTTTCAAATGGCTCCCATGTAGCATCAAATTCGGGGAGCCCTTTCCATGCGATCAACACCTCTTTGTTACCTTCCTGGTCAAGTCTCACATCTTTCAGCTCCAGAGGTTCTAGGATCACTTCCATCTCCTCACTTAATGTTGTTGGCAGTTCAGCACTGGTTGCATACTCCCCAATGGCTTTTCTCAGCTGTGATACATGAAATACTGGATGTATAGTTGCCGAAGGGGGTAATTTCAAACGGTATGCTACTGCCCCAATTTTATCTAATATCTCATAGGGGCCAAAATACCTTGGGGATAACTTCTCATTTCTTCTGTTGGCCAAGGTCCTCTGTCTGTAGGGCCGTAGTTTTAGAAATACCTTCTCACCTACTTCAAATTGGACCTCCCTTCTGTGTGCATCCGCCTGTTTCTTCATGATCTGTTGTGCCCTCATCAGATGTTTCTTCAACTCCTCCAGCATCCTATCCCTTTCTTCCAAATGCTGCTCTACTGAAGATACGGGTGTGCTGCCCCTTCCATAATGCACCAAATGTGGTGGATCTCTTCCATATAGCACTCTAAAAGGGGTCATCCTGGAAGCTGAGTGGTATGAGGTATTGTACCAATACTCTGCCCAGGCCAACCATTTGGCCCATACCCTTGGTGTTTCAGAAGCAAAACACCTTAAGTAAGTTTCCAAGCTCCGATTTACAACCTCTGTTTGCCCGTCTGTTTGCGGATGGTAGGCTGTGCTCCTTTTGAGAATAGTCCCCTGTAACCTGAACAGCTCCTTCCAAAACTGGCTGAGGAACACCTTGTCGCGATCAGACACTATCGACTCTGGAATTCCATGTAATCTAACCACTTCCCTGATGAAAGAAGCCGCCACTGTCACTGCAGTGTAGGGGTGTCGAAGGGGTGTGAAATGTGCATACTTGCTCAGTCTATCAACCACCACCATAATAACAGTGAATCCCTCCGATCGTGGTAGGCCATCCACGAAATCCATGGACACTTCCTCCCATACTCTATTTGGAAGAGACAAGGGCTGCAGTAACCCCCCTGGAGCCATCGCCATATACTTGTTTCTCTGACACACTTCGCACCTCGCCACTGTCTCCTGCACTTGCTTATGCATTCCTTTCCAGTATAATTCTGCGGCCAGCCTCCGGTATGTCTTTTCTACTCCGGAATGACCTCCAATAGCGCTCCCATGAAACTCCTGTAATAGCTGGGGAATGTGGATGGAATTTTGTGGTATCACAAACCTTCCTTTGTGCAACAATCTCTCCCCCTCAAGGGTGTAGCTTGGGTGGCTGCTCTTATCTTTCAATAGATCCAATCGGATCTTCTTCAATTCTTCATCATGTTCACTCTCTCTCTGGATTTCCCCCCAATCCACCATTAGGGGTACCGACATGGTTACTGCCTGTAGCTCTCCCCCACATCTGGATAAGGCATCAGCCGCCTTATTCTCCAACCCTGGTCGGTACTGGATCTCAAAATCGTATCCCAATAGTTTAGACAGCCACCTCTGATGTTCCTCTGTCACCATCCGTTGTTCCAACAGGTATTTCAGGCTCCTCTGATCCGTCCTGACGACGAAATGCCGTCCTAGCAGGTAGGGTCTCCACTTCTGAATTGCCAATACTATGGCCATCAATTCCCGTTCATATACAGACTTCAGTCTTGCTCTTGTTGCCAACACCTGACTGAAGTAGGCAATGGGTCTATGCTGCTGCATCAGCACCGCCCCCAACCCATACCCGGATGCGTCTGTCTCCACCACGAACGTTTGACTGAAGTCTGGTAGGGCCAAAACTGGTACCGTGGTCATTGCCTTCTTAAGCTTCTCAAAAGCTTGAGTAGCCGCTTCTCCCCACAAGAAACTATCCTTCTTTAATTGCTCTGTCAAGGGCAAGGCTATGTTGCTGTACCCTTTCACAAACCTCCGGTAGTAGCCCGTCAGTCCCAGGAATCCCCTCAGCTCCCTCAAGTTCCTAGGTAGAGGCCACCGCTGCATGGCTTCGATCTTGGATGAATCAGCTGCCACCCCTTCCTTAGATACTAGGTGTCCCAGATACTCCACACTCTTCTGGGCGAAGCTACACTTCTTCAGATTGGCTTTAAACTCGTGCTCCCTTAGCACTCCAAATACCACCTTCAAATGCTCCTGGTGCTCCTCCTCGGATCGACTGTACACCAGTATGTCATCGAAGAAAACTAATACAAACCTCCGCAGGTACGGCCGAAACACCCTGTTCATCAAGGATTGGAAAGTGGCTGGAGCATTGGTAAGCCCAAATGGCATCACCAAGAACTCATAGTGCCCCTCGTGTGTCCTGAACGCCGTCTTCGGAATATCCTCCCCTTTCATCCTGATTTGGTGGTAGCCCGACTTCAAATCCATCTTAGAGAACACTACTGCTCCATACAGCTCATCCAGTAGCTCATCGATCACCGGAATGGGAAACTTATCCGGCACAGTTTCCTTATTCAATGCCCTGTAATCCACGCAGAATCTCCAGCTACCATCCTTCTTTTTGACCAGTAGTACAGGACTAGAGAAAGGACTCACACTTGGTCTGATAATCCCCGCGTCCAACATCTCCTTAATCAGCTTCTCGATCTCGTCCTTCTGAATTTGGGGGTAGCGGTAGGGTCGCACACTAACTGGTGGCACCCCCTCCTTCAGAATGATTGCATGCTCTTGCTCCCTGAGTGGTGGTAAGCCTTGAGGCGGTTGGAACACCTCACTGAACTGTTGTATGAGCGGTTGTACTGCCAGAGGAAGGCTTCCCTCATCCCCTATACTGACCCTCTCCAAGCGCTGCAGTTCCACCAAATATCCACCTCCCACCTCCTGTATGGTTCTGATCATGGATCTGAGAGACACGCCGGTCCTGGATAGCCCTGCGTCGCCTTGGATCACCATCTTCTTTCCTTCCACCATTAGCTCCATCCTCAAAGCACCCCAATTTACTTTGGTCTCCCCTAAGGTCTGTAGCCATTTCATCCCCAGGATGACATCAGTGCTCCCCAACTCCAAGGGAAGAAATTCTTCCTTCACCTGGATCCCCTGAATCATCAGCACTACTCCTCTACAAACTCCCCTTCCCATTTCTACCTTTCCTGTGCCCAACATCACTCCATAGCCGCCTGTATCCTCCAGTTTCACCCCCAGCAAGTCAACCATCTGAGTGGAGATGAAATTGTGGGTTGCCCCACTATCGATCAACACTATCACCTTTCTATCAGCCATCTCTCCCCTCACTTTCATAGTGTGATTTGGAGTGAATCCCACCACAGAATTTAGGGATACTTCTGCTAGATCCAAATGTAGTTTCTCCTCATCCTCCATCTCTAATCCACTTCCACCTCCCTCCTCAGCTTCCTCGTCAGCACAGACGGTGAGAACCTGAAGAGTTCGGTCCTTACACCTATGCCCTGGCATGTATTTCTCATCACATCTAAAACACAACCCCTTTGCCCTCTTCTCCTGTATCTCCTTCTCGGTTAGCCTTTTGAAATTTCCCCCTCCAGTTCTCTCTTTGGGTATTTCCCTCAACCCCCCTGTTGCCGGTGCCTTTGAAGCTAAGAAAGTAGTGGTCATCCTGTAAGATCCCCCAGAATTGCTTCCCCTAATCCCCTTCTCCAGATGCTTCTGGTCCTCCACCAGCTGAGCTAGCTCCATGGCCTCTCCAAGGTCTCGTGGCCTCATCACCCGAACTGCTGCCCGGATCTCTGCTTTCAGCCCCTTCATAAAGTTTCCTTCTAACACTGTCTCTGAGAGCCGATCCAGTCTGCTGGCCAAATACTCGAACCGATCACGATACTCTGCCACTGTCCCTTCCTGTGTCAAGGCAAAAAATTGCTCATAAAAGTCTCCTCCCCTGCTGGTTCGGAAGCGTTCTAGTAGACAGTCCTTGAACTCCCTCCAGGTGCGAATGGGTCGCCTCATGTCCCGCCATTGATACCACGCCAGAGCCTTCCCTTCTAAGCACAAGCCTGCAGCTGTCAACTTTTCCTCCTCAGTCAACCCATTGACTGTAAAGTATCTCTCCACCTTGTAGATCCAGCCATGTGCGTCTTCGCCCTCAAAGATGGGCATCTTCAATTTTCTCACTCTCGGGTCACCACCGTGTCCCCTAACTCCTCCATAACCTCCTATCCCTCTAGGAGGAGGTGCTCCCCAGTAGTCACGATCTTCCCTCCTACGATCATACCCGATCCCTTCATCACATTCCCCTCTTCTTCTTTCCAAATCAGCACCACGGTGGTAAGCATCGTCCCTTCTCCCAAAAAATTCTGCACCCCTCCTTTCATAGCCCATACTCATCTCCTCCCTAGAAAGCGGTTCTAGAGGAGGTATTCCATCATCTCCCTCGAGGATCTCCACTTCCGGGTTCTCCCTCCCCCTTAATGGGTTCGGAATTCCTCCTCTTGAATGGCCGCCTGTGGCCTCCCTTGTTTCCGATGTCACCGGATTTTGTTTGTCTTCAAGCATCTTCTTCATCATATTCTCCAAAGCAGTGAACCTTCCCTCCATCTTTTCATGAATGGAAGCGAATTGGTTGTGAAAATCAATGGTTCTTTCCTCCAAATCAGCCTTCAGTTGGCCTATTTCTCCCTCCAGTGCATCAACCTTCTTTCCGGCCATCTTCCCTCCACGGTTTTACAAGAAGAACTTCTTGAGAAGGAAAGAAAAATTGCTGAAATTTTCAGATTTCCGCCTCCAACAGTCCCAAGACAACGCTCTGATACCAATTTGATAGGAAATACTTGAGTTCGCAAGTAACCCTAAGGTAATACTTGAGTTCGCAAGCAAACCTAATCAAGATTAGCACAAAAACAGAGGAAAAACTGCTGTCCCAGCAGTTTGACAGCACCCTCGCAGCAGATTTTTGCACCAAACAGTGGAAATAAGAGAAACAAAGCAAGATCTTCACTAGTAGATGCAAGAAAATAAAGAAAGATACAACGTTCTTCGATTCGAGAGGAAGAACAACTCTCCACAAGTCTCTAGCAAACCCTAGAGCCCAAGCACACAATGAGATCTCAAACTTTTCATTCAAATTCAAGATGAGGCCCTAATTCCCCCCCTTTCCCCCTCTTTAACTCTCATCCCCATACAAAATTCCTAAACAGCCCTTCTATTCAAATTTCCCCCCCTTTCCATTCAAAATTTCCCTCCAACCCTTGAATTAACTCCATGTGGGGCCCGCCTAGAGTAAGTAAGGACCGGAGGGGCCCGCCTAACAATATATTCTCTAGTATTCTCTAGTATTTTGACAGAATTGTCAAGTCTAACACGTTAACTCCATTGAATTTTAATCATCATATATGGAGTTCAAAGTTATTTCCATGATGTGCACTTATTAATTACTACTTTTTTGCTATTCCTACTAAGTATTGCTCAAGTTTCATTGTACCACTATTGTCCATATATTCCCACTAATATCTTGCCACTCAAAAATGATGTTTTATTTTTCCACCATTGTTCGCCTTCTTATTATGCTATACTCCCTCTTTTATCACTAATATATGGTTGTTGATTATTGCTACTCATCATCACCGCCTAAACTTGTTAATGTCGCTATTCATGTTATCCATTTGCATCATATTCAAGGCCTCACTCCGCCTTTTCCCACGCTACCAACATGGGACATCTCCATTTTGGGGTAAATAATTTCGTATGTCACCAAAATATCCTTAAATAATTTAAGAATTGAATTTTATGAGAGAATTTCTACTATTGGAATTAATGAATATAATCAAATTAGATGTTTTGAGCAGATTTTAACATGATATAAGACTTTTCTTATTTTGAATCATTGCTACAAACAAAGAACCTTGAGGCATGTAAATTCATTGAAAATTTCATATTGAAATAAAATTTCAATTTTGTCCTAATCGTGTGTGTTGTTGAATATGTATCCCTTGAGAACTTCATAAATATGTCTGAGTATTTAGAAGGGAGACTCTAGTGCAGTACATTATGTAGTTCATAAGCTAAATTTCAACTTTTCACATGATATTTTACTTTTAAAATTTCAAAAGTTACTCAAAGGTTGAAAGTTAATTATAAGGAGGTTAAAAGTTAATTGAGAGTTGGTTAAGAGTTTGTTGGAAGGAGGTTGTGATAAGGTTAATTGAATCATCATTATCCAAATTTATATGGCTGGGGCCTATCTCTAAAAGTTCAAATTCAAATTGGTTGAACCATCTTCATCCATAACTTCATGCGGTCAAATTCAAGTTAAAATCCAATGTGATTCCACATTTCAATACTTAGTTCAAGACTCACTAAATTCAAGACTCCTCACTAAATTCAAGGCTCCAAGAGGTTGCTAGCTAGTTTCTTTATATTACTACAACATGGCATGAAATATATTAGACGCAATCTGGCCACTACTTGACATGGTAAATCCATTCTCAAAATTTCAGAGTTAGAAATTTTTGACCTAGCAGCTCCATTATCCTATACTTTAGTCACTAAATTTACCTTGAGCCACCTAAGCTTGAAAATTATTTGCACATTCACGCTTGATCATTGTCTGCTAGGTGACTGCTTTGTTGATCACATACTTATCAAACTATATTGGAAGCTATTATTATACAATTTTCTATTTGAGTTCATATTATGTAAATGGCCTATAAATATATATATTGAAATGGTCTCCATAATTTGATACTTCCTAGGAGCCACATATTTTTTGGGGTGTTTCTCTCATATCAATATCCACTAAATCAACATGTCTACGCTATAATTTTTGTGCAATTTTTGGTGAACTAATACAAGGGATCATGTTGCCGCTAGTTGACTCTCTTAACCTTTGACAACATGTGTTCTTGTTGAGATAAAATTTATTCCACTTTAGCTCAAGAGATGTATATTGGTAATTCATACAAGCTACTCCTTGATGATGGAAATTTCTTCATGTTGAACTAGTCCTCCTTTCTTCATTAGTATTTAAAATATATGGTTAAAGAATGTTTAAGTTTATTCTCTAATTTGATTCATGTCCTTTTTGACTTCTTGAATGATGAAATCACAAATAGTACTTAAGAAGTAATTTGTACTAGACAAGCTAATTCCTGATAGCACGTAATAATGTCATGTAAAATTTAGATTGCATTCTACATATGTTATGTATGAATATAAAATTTCTATGATGTGATTCTTCATTTGACAAATAAGCTCTTACATAAAAATCATGAATTGTACAAGATATACTTAAGTCATGGTATGCAGCTACCTAGAACAAATAATATGTACTAGTTTAAATAACTATATGCATGTGAATGAATGATAGAATTATATATACATGAGAAAATGAAGGCCAAACAAGATCCACAATTGGGCAATTCTAAAGATTTTCCAAGTTGGAGGGCAAATTGACGAACTAGTCTAAATGATTGAAAAATAATGGGTGATGAGTTTTCTATATGATGAAAAAGGGAATGAATGATTATAAGTGAGTTTGGTAATGCATATTATGATATATACAAAATAAAAAATCCTAAGGGTACAAAGATGAAGATCCTAAACATGATAATGAGGCCCAACGTGTTACTATGACTTATTCAGGAAGTGATATGATAAGAAAGCTAGTCAATCCAATCATTTATTGTATGATATAAATGAAGTTAATTTCTCTCACGATGAAAATGATTAATGGATTTAGCAAATCCTGTATATCCATATTTACTAAATTCTGAGGGTGTTCAATATTGAAAACTATTTTGGCAAGAAAGATGTTAAATTTTAGTAAATCCTCTAAAATTGTTTGGTAGTGCAACTCAAGATTTAAAATACTTAATTCATTTTAAATGGATAATTAATTAAATCATACTTACTATATTCATATTATATTTAATTATAAATAAAAAAACTAGAAGATAAGCAATATTCTTCTCATTGACTGCCTATTTCTATAATTTCTCCTCTTTGGTTTTTGTCTATACTCTTTCTAGAGCCTTAGGCCTATCTAGGGTTTGCTTTTTCTCTGCTCCATTTCTTCGTCTGCTGCTTTGGCTTAGCGAGAAGTAGAAATTGGCATCAGAGTTTACCTGGAGAGAAAAGAGACGGGATAGCCAATGCTTTGAACTCTTCTGAGCACAAACATTGCTTCTGAGCCACTGCTTCCTTCCCCAGCGGGCGAAGATCTTTGCCAATAACCGACAAATTTTCGAATTTTTTGAAGTTTCCTTTCGGTCGAAATAGTTGGTTTCCAACTTAATTGCTATGAATGACTGCTGCAGGCGGAGGAGGAAGGAGAACCTCTTGCGGACGTTGAGCGAGTTGAGTGGAGCGATTTCGATGGCAGCATTCAGCCTTAGATCGACGCCCTTTCGCTTGGCACGGCCGAGAATCCTCCATGACCACCATTTCCACTGGGCCATCTCAGAGCCGAGGGTGTGGTGAGGTCCTTTAGTATTCCGTATTAAAAATTTCTCCCAGCAACATGGTTTGAAGTATCTGAAATACATATGCTTTTTCCACCCAAAATTTTTTTTTTTTTAATTTTATGTACATTTTTTTAAAAGAAATTTGGCGATGATAAAACGAGTTAAGGCACCTACAACAGAAAAACCTATTTTCCACTCATAGAGTAAACCTTTATCTTCAATCAAATTTTATTTTCTCTTCCACGCGCTTCTTCATCTCGCTGCAAATGAACATACTTTCTCCTCTTTCATGCTCTTCTTCCGCAATTCCCGTAAGCCTTTTTTTTTGTGTAGGTGAATAGTGCAATGCCAATATTAAACGTCACAATGTTCACTCCTGAAGATTAATGGACAATTTCACGTTCGATTGGATCGTTTGACGGACGTCATACACTTTTACCGTTCGATTGTAGATGGTCTTAGCAAATTTCCTTAAGCTCTCTCCGGTAATGTTCCAAATTAGCATGTGAATTTTGCACATTTTAAAAATTATTCTTTTTTATTGACTTTATTAAACATATCAACAAAGTTATGTTTTCTTGAAAAAAAACTTGAATTGATGGAACTTTATATTTATTTTTTTTTTAAAGTTTGAATCATTATTTACTTTTTATTCTAATTTTTTCAAAATGTTTATAAGCATATATTATTCTCATTAATGTACAATATATTAATATGTACATTATGTACATCTTAATCGGTATGTTTTTGAGATATGTAGATGGCAAAACAAAGAGAAAGTGGTCCACCTACAACATGGGATATGGATAACATGTTACTCTATTGTGACATATGCATAAAATAAACTAAATTGGATAATAGACCTACCACCCATTTCAATGAGGGTTGGACAAACATTATGAAAAATTTTAATTCAGACTGGAAGATCATATGATTGTACACAGCTAAAAAATAAGTGGGATCAGTTGAAGAAGGATTGGAAGTTGTGGAAAGAGCTGTTATGTGGTGAGATTGGATTAGTCTGGAATCCAATAAAGCAAATCATAGATGTTTCCAATGAATGGTGGAATGATAAACTACAGGGAATACTAATTCATAAAAAAATACATTCACAATAAACAATAATCTATAAAAAATGCATGCCTTTTCACTCATGCAGGGCACACCTGCAGTAAAGAAGTTTAGGTTCAACGGAATACCACTAAAGCTTGAACAGAAGCTCGAAACTATGTTTAGACTCATTGTTGCAACTGACAATGATGTTTGGATTCCGAACTCTGGCATTTTACCCTCAGAACTAACACATGAACAACATAATTCATTTGATGAAAATGCAATGGATGCATGTGGGGCTCTCATGTCTTATTATGAAAATGCAATGAATGCACATCTTCATGTCTCAAAAGGGCACATATTGTAAAATAGAGGTCTCATTTCATAAAGTGGAAGATATATTTATAGGTGTTAGGGAGGCTATGGTGTTGCCCACATGGATGGTGACGCTTGGGTATGTATTAGAAGTATATAATATATAGGATGTGGGGCTCTCATGTCTTAGAATGAAGATGCAATGAAAACATGTCTTTATGTCTCAAAAGGGCATGTCTTGTAAAATAGAGGTCTCATTTCATAGAGTGGAAGATGTATTTATAGGCGTTGGGGAGGTTGTGGTGGTGCCCATATGGATGGTGATGAATCAGCATGTGTATTAGAAGTATAAGATATATAGGGTGTGAGGCTATCATGTCTTAGTATGCAAATGCAATGAATGCATGGTTTTTAGAGGCTTTGGTATAATAAAGTAATTAGACTTGTGACATGCTAGGAAGAAATTACAGGCCATGTGGTAGATGATGGATGGTGGGGTGATTATTTGGCACTCAGAAGGCATGTTAGCTATGTTAGGGAGATGTTGCATTCCATATTCATTGTACCTAGTGGGCTTGTGTTGTCTCTGGATTGTTTAAATTGAGTGTTTAATTGTTAGAGGAGGCACATCATTTGATGTGGTGAATATGGCATTCATTGTGCCTAGTGGGCTTGTGTTGTCTCTAGATTGTTTAAATTGAGTGTCAAGCTATTGTAAGAGGCACATCATTTGTGTTAGATGTGACCTCTTAGGATTTTATGGATGAGGCATGTTAGGAACTTTTTGATTGATCAGAGCAATATTGGTTGACTAGATGAGAAGAAAGTTGACTGGCTACGGAGGCTGAGTTAAGGGAGGAAGACCTAACTTGAACAAGCTGTAGTTGAGGCCAAGTAGGTCAAGGTAATGGATGGTGGAATGATTATACGGCCTTCAGAAAGTGTGTTAGCCATGGCTAAGATATTAGGTGGACATGTCATTTATTGTCCCTAGTGGGTTTTTGTTGCCTCTATATTGTTTGCATGGACTGTTAAGTTAGCAATTTTTAGTTGACTAGAAGAAGGTTGACACAAATATAGTGTCCAAGTTAAGAGAGGAAGACCTTACTTGAAGAAGTTGAAGTTGGGGCTAAGTGGGGAAGGTAGGTTGAATTGGGTAAGTCACCTAAATTGTTAGAGATGGTGTATTGTGTAGTTAAGTTATGAAGGGTGTTAAGAGGATGGGATTGATAAATAGTTAAGCCTTAGAAGGGTCAATGAGGGAGGTGAAACATGCCTAATCAGACCATTAAGCTTTCTTAAATGATGTTGATTCATGTCAAACTGTGAATGCTAAGCAGACAATTTTTGGAGGTAGCAGTCGAAAAAGATATTTTCAAGCAAAGATGTTGCAAATTTGGACCCAAGTACAATTATTTTGATGATAATAAATATTATTATTTCTTTACTATTGCTATTATTGCATATCTATTTTATCAGTTTCTATTTTATTTGTATGTATGTTTATTTTTATGTGTTTCTATTTTATGTTTTTAATTTTCTATGGTTTTTTCGTTCGATATTTTAAAAAAAAGGAATCAGATCAATGCTCACTCCTGATATTGAATTCTCAAATGACATTCTTTCTTACTTTTGGGTTTAGAAATTAGTAAGCAGTGCTTGACTCCTCTAAAATAGTTAAAGGAAGAAAATTTGATGATTGTCACTCTACCTCTAACTCGTTTAGTGGTGTATTTTTCTTTTTAAAGAAAAATCTATTTCAAATTAAAAGTTGGTTTTTTAAATTAAGATCTAGTTTATCTTCCTATAGTAATCTATCTTATATGAATAATAATAAAAGTTATTGATCACTTTTCACATTTTCTTAATCAAGTTATTACATTTATCATATGGATATGATTCTATTTTATGGTTGACTCTTTCTCATATTAGAGAGTTAGTTTTTCTTCTCTTATATCTGAAAGATAATCTCACAACTGAGACTTTTAAAAGTTTTGAAAGGAAGTCAACTCGCAAAAATGACAAGAGGCACAAAATAAGCCCAAAAATTAAAAAGATGCACAATAATCGCCAAATAATCATAAGATACATAAAGTGTATCAAAAAATAAAAGATGTGTTAAGTGCGCCAAATACCTAAAAAAGAGGCACAAAATGAGTCCAAAAAGAAATAAGCTTCCTTCTCTTTCAAATATTTAAAATTTAGAAGAATCCATGTGCCACTTGATATTTTTAAACATTTGAATTTTGAAAATCATGATTTTGATTAATTACTTTGCAATATTATTCTATCAAATATTTTTTTTATGAAATAAAGTTTGAACATATCACTTTTCTAATTATATGATTTCTTTATTGAAATATATTTTAGTTTAAAAAGATTTCTAACCTGTAAGGAGTCTGAGCTAGGGTTAAAAAGAATGATTTTCTACCCTTTCTAGATTTTAGTGTTGTTAATTCATTTTTTATTGATTTTTAATCCACTCACAAGTGAAATTTATCATTTACTACAGTTCATCGATTCAAAAAAATTGAATTCTTTTATTTTGATTTATGATTGGTTTTTGTTTGATTTACATGTTGTTTTATGTTTTTAGTATTTTTAATTTTAGTTTGAAATCCTGCTAATCATCACATTTCATATCCTAATTTTTTTTTATTTTGCACACATCATCTAGGATGATACACATCGTCTTGCACAATCTAAATGTAAAATCTCCACACTGATCGCAACACATTAAACAGTTGATACAAATCAATTATTGGTGATCGTTCCGTACGATTCAAACATCATACCGGACAATCCATGTGGCAAGAGTTATTGGATGATTTAAATGTTGTTAGGCTAATCCATTATTACACGTCTTCCAAGATGATACACGTATTCATCTTGTACGATCCAATTATTTAACAGCCATACAGGCTGACTCCTCTGGATGATTCTTTGTGTCTACTGGTGAAAAAATTCATATTCAACCTACAAATCTTCATTTTGATTGGACCCAAGGCAACATTGTTTTAATAGAATCTGATGTTAACTCTCATGTTTGTGCTATTAACAAATTAGTACAAAATACTAGGATTATTCAACATATTCTTTGCAACTCCATAATTCCAAAAGCTGGTGATTGAGTAAACATTACTCTTACACTGTCTCTTACCACTTATTTCACAATGACTAAAGTTGACCTTAATGCAGATGACCTTCTCATTCTCTACCTTAAAAATCAGACAGTCATTCGAGATCCCCATTATAAGAGATTGTCGGATCTAACTTTAGGACATCTCATTTCTTTTGTCCTTGAATACAAATAAAATCTTTAATATCCTAGACGGTGATCACTTTCCAGTCTTAATTCTAATAGCTCCTTCCATGTCCTTCATGATGCTCTTCGCTGCAACATACGTTATGGTGATCGCCTAGAAGAGAAAGAGGAAGGTCTAGCACCTGCTCCTATCCACCAGCAGTCCTAAATAGATCAGCTAGTTGAGAGATTTGACCAGTAGGAGGCTAGATTTGGTGCCTATGTAGTCTAGTAGTAGTAGTAGCACGACTAGGATATGACTTGATTTGGGGAGTAGTTTGATTCCATTTACCATTACTTTCAGCCACCCCCACAACCACCACCACCACCTCCATCTGATTAGGGTTCCTCTTTTTTCTAGTTTGCTTAGTACTTTTATTTCTGTGTTTATACTAGTCTTCTTTTTTTTTTTTACTTCGTTATATTTTGTATTTTCCTTTTTCCTAATTTTTTGTGATGTTAAAAGGCGGAGTAGTGTGTTGTTTGCCTATGTTTTAATGAAATTTATCTCGTTCTATTTTTGTTCACATTTTTTATGTCTCATTTTATATTTTAAATAAAAAATAAAAAAAAAATAAAAATAAGGACAAATTTTTTAACAACAATATTTATCATCATCAAAAAGGAGAAATTGTTAAAAATCTGGACCCAAGTATTGTGATTTTTATGATAAAAAATATTATTATTTCTTTACTACTGCTATTATTACACATCTATTTTATTTGTTCTACTTACTAAACTTTTAGGTCCACAAGATCACTTGTAAAGCAAATCAACTCAAAATCAGGTAGAGTAGGGTTAAGTGTGCTTGTAATTTTAATTTCAATATACTTTTTTACTTTTTTGAGTCAAGTCATGCATCTGGTGGACCCCAAGCTAAGCAACTTTGCACCCACACACACACACTCAAGGGAGTGAGTTGGCGAGTTAATGAAATTTTTTGGTTTTTAACCTAATAATATAGGATGTTATGGATCATCCTAGATGATCAATTAAAAATAAAAAACCCTAATTAAGGCATCTCTGTTAATTAAGATTGATTAAATTAATTATACTGTATAATCCTTATCATCAAGGACAATCAGTTTAGATGGTAAAAAATAGCAACCAATCTTAATTTAGGTAATATTTTAATTTTCAAATTTTATTCTAATTGATGGGACGATATGCATCATCCTGATGACAATCATGTCTAAATTATTCCAATGATTAGGAGACTAATTATGATTAAATTGATCAATTATATCATACAGGTCGATCTACTTAGATCGTACTAGATGATTAATTATATTTCATAGGGAATCCCCTATCGTTCAAGATGAAAATCATAATTTTCTTATAATCATCTAGGACATCATCTTAAATGTCTCGAGAGGGCTGTAGGATGATATGTAGATCACCACCCATCATTTCATGTCGTATTGGGCAATCAATATAGTATCTTGAACTAATCATTTTAGATGATTGTAGTATAATACTGGACAATCTATACAAGTACTTGAACTAATCGTACAGGGCAAAGCTGATCGTACTAGCTAAAAGGGCTATTTTGTACTATTCATCTCAAATGATCTATTGATCATACTAGATGATATTTTATAGTAAGTTGAAATTTAGGGCTTCATTTGAGGCTCTCTTTTTAAGCTCTCTCAATTGTTACTTGAGAAAATCTTTTATTGTGGAGGAAATCTAAGAGAGAGCTTAGACAAGGAAGATGGAGAGCTTGATAGAGAGAGAGAGATCCTTATGAGGGATTCACAAAGGTTGCTCCAAGTAAGGTGTTCATCATCTTCTTCAAGTTGCTTCTCTGGTTCTTTGGTGGCTCTGGGGGAGATCTTCATCAGCATCAGATCCAGGTATGGTTCTCTGCCTTCATTAGGTGAGTGAAAAAGGATTTAGGGTTCTCTACTTACTCAAGGAGGGAGTAATAGGATTCCCATGTTCTCTACCTTCACCAAGTGGGTGAAAAAGGATTTCCATATTCTATGCCTACTCTAAGAGGGAGTAAAAGGATTCATGGTTCTCCGCCTCACATGGTTGGTGGAAAGATTTTACAAGGGCTTCTCTACCTTGTTGTGAGAGCAAAATTAGAGTCACTTCTATTTAGTGCAATACTTAGAGAGGGAGTCTACAAGGAGTGGATATAGGTCATGTTGACCAAAGCACTATAAATTTTGGTGTATTCTTTCTATTTATTTTTCACATTTTAATTTTTGTATTTTCTTGTGATTTGATCTGTGTTTGAAATATCTGATTTTGTTATTATAAAATTAGTTCTACTTCTATATTAAGGGATTTTAATTTTTCAATTGTTAAATTTTTTTTAAAAATAATCTATTTACGCCCTCAGGACTAGTTCTTTAGGGTTTAACAACCCTCACAAACTTTCAAAAGAGATATTAGAGTTAGGGGTAGCTTATTGTGATCATTTTTCATTTTTGATCCTAAATTTAAAACTATATTTTCTATCTTAATGTACTATTAAATGTCATTTTGAATAAATTACTCACCGGTAGCTAAAAAAAAAAGGCCCAAACATTTTCTTTGAAAACATTAGACCCCCCCCCCCCCCCCCCTTAAAAAAAAGAAAAAAAAGAAGATCATAATTAACCACAAATCATGAAAAGGTAAAAAGATTTTACTTACAAGATCTGCTGCTAGATTCAAACATCAGACTTCTAAAAGAGTTTGGGGTAGGCTTAATCAACATTAACAAGCTATAATCCAAGCTAGAATTACGACCAGAAGAAGCCAGCATTGTAGCAACATCTTCGGTAGATGCTTGTAATTTCTAGCACATTTATGGCAGAAGGATTTCTTCCTCATGAATTGTCAACACAAAAATGCATGTGCTCAACCCCAGGGCTACCTTGGCCTTCTTTCGCAAGATCTAAAAGTACGATATGCGCCAAGTGGAATGGGGGGTGGGGGGGTGAATTAAAATTTTTTGAAATAAAGAATGAATCCTAATAGGAGTTCTATTTTTTTTAATCTTACAAAAAAAAAAAAAAAAAAAAAAAAAACTTAACTTGAAGCAGAAGCTACTGATTAAAACATGATTACAATATAAGTGATGAAATTTTAAATCACACAACAAAGATCTAGAATAAAATTTTCACTAAGCGGTTATAGCAATCGTAATAGGAGTTCTATTTTTTTTAATCTTACAAAAAAAAAAAAAAAAAAAAAACTTAACTTGAAGCAGAAGCTACTGATTAAAACATGATTACAATATAAGTGATGAAATTTTAAATCACACAACAAAGATCTAGAATAAAATTTTCACTAAGCGGTTATAGCAATCGTAAGATGCCAAAAGTAAGTAAAGTACAGTAAACGAAAAAAGCACATCAGAAGATTTATATTGGTTCGATCACTTGACCTACATCCACTCCTTAGAGTCCTCCACTCTTGGAATTTCACTATTCAAAAGTAATTATCCTTCTGCCCCCACAGTAAGGCAGAGAAGCCTTTACATAACCTCACTTTTTCCTTCCTTGGTGTGGTGGAGTACCAGCCGCTATGTCACCCTCCCGGTGACAGTAGCATACTTTCTCAATTTTCTCCCTCTTGGAGAAGACATAGTACCTTTGAGGACATAGATCTTGAAGGCTCTCCCCCTTAGAGAGGTCCCATAAGATTTTCTTGGGCCATAGGAGAAACAAGCATGCAGCAGGCTTGGAGCAACCATGTGATCCCCTCACACTCCTCCCTCATAGTCTCACCTTCTCCTTCCTCTCACAAACCCATAAATCTCATCAAGTATCTCCCTCTAAAGAGTTCCCCTTCTTGTCACATTCCTCCATCTTATTATTTCAAAAGACAAAAGTATTATATATATATATATATATATATATATATATATATATATATATATTATATATATATATATATATATATATATATATATCTGTCTCTAAGAAACCCTAAGTATTTCAATTCAGTTGCTTTTGTTCGTACAGTATGATCCAAGATCATACAATATGATCAGTTTAAAACAACCTTCATCCTGGTACGAAGGAGTACGAATAAGCAATATTTCTAAACTATATCGTACAGTACGATATGAATATCATCCAATACTGGGATGACCAAAATTCATCTCTGTTCATCATCTGGTATGATCCAATTTATAGAGTATTATATGTTAAAAGCTTTAAGTCATTTGGTATACTGTATGCATCATCCAATATAATTAGTTCATAAATTAAGGGATCATTTGGTATATTATTCAAGATGATCAAAAATAGCCTCAGTTCATCGTATGGTACAAACCATGTCGTACAGTACGATCACTAATCAATAATTAAGCCTTGATTTAATTGACTAATAAGTATTCAAATATTCATACTGTATGAATGGATTGTACAGTACGATCAGTTTAAAATTTAAGATTTAAAAACTTACTTAAATTAATTTGGTGGGTAGGGTTTCAAATTAAAAAAAATCATTCAGTACAATTAGTTCATAGAGAATAGCCGTTGAGCCACAGTAGTTCGTACTGTACGATTTAAAATCATATAATACGATCTACAAAGAATAAAAAATTTTTCCTTTAAAAAAAACTCTCCCCCTGTGTGTGTGCATAGTTGCTCAGTTTGCATACACTTTTTGTGGCCAGACTCAAGAAAAGAAAAACAAAATTAAAAGAAAAATATAAAGTTATAGACTTCACATCCTATTTTACCCAGTCTCAAGTCTTCTGTTGTCTTGCGCAGTATGTGATCTCCCTGAAATGTTAGTACTCATAGATAAGAGCAACATTTAAAATATTCAATGAATAATGATATAATTCAATCAACATTATTTTTTATCATCAAAATCTCAGGCTAGGGTCATGAACTACAACAATCGCTCCATTTTTAATAATGTTAAATAATATTGTCGATAAGCAAGTTAGAATAAAATTTTTGTTTTATTGTTATATATATTACTTTTTAAAGTAAATATTAAAACATGAATAAAAATATGAACAGATAAATAAACATGCATTTTATTGGAAGTAAAAAGACATGACATCCTAACAAGAAGGCATACTAACTAAAGTAAACAACAAACTTCTCTCCTTTTTGACATCACCAAAAAGAGGAGTCCCAAAAAGACTTAAAAAATATTAGACAATGATATAGTCAATAAGTAGGATCCTGATCAGGTGGTGGTGGGGGTGGTTGAAAGAAGTGGTGGATGAATGTGAACTGTTAATCAATTGAAGCAAATCTTTTCCCAAACCATCGCATGTCTTCTTGTGTTGTTGGTGTTGTTCTTGGATGTGAGAGTCAAGTTAGGTTTGGAGTTGGTCGAGTTGTTCAATTATATTGTCATGAGGATAAGCAGGTGCAGGTCCTCATTGTGGTGCATGTCTTCTTGGTGGAGTAGGTTCTCCTGCTGGAGTAGCCTCCATTCTTCATTAAAATTTGGCTCATTCTGCACTTGGCCTCGATGAAACAAAATATAGAAGGAGGCATCCGTATAGAAAATAGGTGGATTGTCGGGTTTACCAAGATAAGTTAACTGGTATTTATGTGAAGAATGTATCCTATGAGGTGGACAAGAGCTCAATTGAGTTCTCTGCGAGTGCTAGGAAGGCGAACTAGGGTCATATTATGGATATAATTAAGAATTAAGTCTTCTTCATCAAATTTAGTATTTGACATGATTAGGTAGGTGACAATAGACATGATCAGGGTTATGCGTATTGTGGGTCTCCGAAAGGATTCTGCTCGTGGGGTTCGAATGCAAAGAGTACGATCACACTATCCCGTAGGACAAAATGGTCGTAGGCCTTTACAATCGACACAAGCAGGCCAATGGAAGAGAAGATAGAGTTATAGATACGATTAGCCATGGAGGATAGCGGCATTCACCTACCAACCCCGATGGATAAAAATATATATAACCCAAAAGTTCACGAGATTTCCCCCATTCGAGCTGATGCATCGAATGGAGTTTATTTGATTGTGGGGATCGGTTTCCTACGGGCGCAAGCCCCCGTAGTTAATTACATCCTAAGCCTTGACTTAGAAAAACTCTCGATTAAGGATGTTAGATTATCTTCTCCAAATTGGATTTAGTGCAAAGGAATTTCTAGGCTTTCCTAATCAAAGGGAAAGAAGGTCCCAAGTTGGTTCAATCAATCACACGTGGTTCAGTCAACATCCGGTCGGCTCAAAGAAGCGGAAACTGGAGAAAAGGAGAGAAAACATTGCACTCAAACATGTACAAGAGAAGGAAGGAGGTGGCGTCATCTGCATGACGCGGATGGGTAGGATTTATAGCTTTCAGAAGAAAGGAAAGCTTACCCACCAAAAAGGTGTATAGTGGTGCACCTGTACCACTCACCCTAGACCCTAAATCTATAGAAGATGTAATATCGTACATATAATATTAACACCTACGACCTAGCTAATGCAATCTGGACTTATTCCTTGCCTGAAAAAGGAAGCCAGCTAAAATCCTAAGCACAACCAATCGTCCTACACATATGCAAGATGAGAAGGCTCTATCCTAGGGATTCAAGGATTAATAGTTTTAAAGATTTCAATCAAGAACTCTGCAATATGCAAAGGAATAGATCTAGCGTTGTATGATGCATAAAAAAAAAGCATAAGTAAGAAATGTCCTTAGGTCCACTAATGCAATGTATGCATGTAAGTGAGGTGCATTATGGTAAAAGGTGTGTAAGAATGTATGCATGACATCAAGAGTACAGACAAAAATAAATAAACACACCCTAAGGGTATCCTTCAGGCAAGATACCCGCACAGAAAATCATATAGTCATGCCCACTTAGTGTGGAAAAACAACAATGCCCAATGGCATAAATAGGTGGCCTACTCTACAGGCCTAAATGACCCTAATGGTCTCTAAGGCTCACAGAAAAAAAAATGGGGGGAGGGGTATCGCACCCAAAATCGGAAAGAGGCCAAAATCTTAGCAGAAAAAAAAATAATGCCCACTTCGTGTGGGAAAACAACGGTGCCAAACGACATAATAGGTGGCCTACTCTACAGGCCTAAATGACCTTAATGGTCTCTAGGGTTCACAGAAGGGGGCAAGCTTTGACCTATAGGGCCAAAGCTTCGTTAGTGAACTACCCTAAGGCTAGCTACCTAAACATGCTAGAATACCTATTAACAAATCGTGTGTGATGTGTAGCAATTCCGATATATAATTAAAAAAAATAATTGCTTTACAAGTTGCAGAGATCATACCTGATTGTGGCGCAGCCACTTAAAAGCTTATAAGCAAATGCTCCCTGATTGTGGTGCGGCCACTTAAAAGCTCCTAAGCAAATGCTCTTCTTTAGTTCTCGACCATCAGGATTCAATGTACCTCGCAAGATAAGATAAAAGAAAAATATACAAATGAGCGTAGATGCCATTCAGAAAATAAATGCAGGTAAATAACAAAAAGTAACTAACAGGAAATATATAAAAAAATGCATTTATAGAATATGTGCATGTAGTAAACACTAAACAACAAAAGAAAATGTCAGCCTAACTTAGGGCTAGAAGTCGTGTCCTAACCAAACAAATCTAATGTGTGTGTAGGCTGTGTAGTTTTGGATAGGTCCTATGTAGGATGAATTAATTAGAATTGTTTGCATTTTTTATTTGTTAGAGGGCAAGAGGGAGATTTTAATTGAATTTTAAATCTTAATACTTTAAGATTGATTTTAGAGAATGTATTTTAGAATTTGATTGATTATTTTGTTGGTTGTAAATTAAAAGAAAAAGGTAGATTAAATGATTTATTATCAATTAAGGTTTGATTTAAGCCAATTGAGAAATTAATTTTAGGTTTTAACACCCCATTAAATCCATTCGTGGCGTTGTGCCACCAGGCTCGAGGAACCAGGCCTCCTTAGGACACTTAGCCCCGCAGCCCGGAGTAGTCCATTCAATAAACTTCATCTTTGGAGTGGTTGTTATGTATTAGGGGGTTTGTTTATTGATTTTAAAGATTATTCTAAGTTTGATCTTTAAGAGTATTTTAATCCTAATGAATTTCATTTATAATTTAATCTCTTAAGGAAATCTACATCTTTTAGATTTTAAATTGGTTGGGAGTTAATTATTAGATTAGTTAGAATTGATTTAGGTTTATGTCTTAGACTTGAAGTTTAATAATTATAAATGTTAATAATAATTTAATTAAGAATTAAGTGTTTAATATATTTTTAGAATTAGATTAAGATTATTGGTTGATTATTAGTAGATTAAGAAAAAGAAACTAAATCTAGGAAAGCATGTCACTAAATTTTGTTTTGATGTCTCTACCGTACAAGGAGCATGCACCCTAAGTCTATGTTATCTAAGACCCAGTCCTTAATTTTTGTCCTTAAATGTCACTAGAGTTGTAGGATTAAAAGTGATTTTATTTTCTAACCCTTAAGACTTTCGTACGTGTCACTAGGCTTAGGGATCTATGAATAAAAGTGCTATAATAAGTAGCAATGCAGTAAAAAGAAAAGAATGAAAATTATAAATAAAAGGAATGTAGGCATTGTTGTTTTGGACACACTTCTTTAAAGACAAGTGTATCCTAAGGCAACATCAACAATGCCCTTTAATGTTCCCACAATCCAAATGAGACACTTGATATGTTTAAGACCTCTACCTACGACACATTCTGAACAAATCTTATATCAACTGAGGGAAGCAGACTTCTAAAACAAAACCTAAAGGTAGACTCTTTCTGTTTTAGACTTATCCAAAGTTCTATACCTCTTTTTAGAAACTAACACTAAAGGAATCTAATTCAAAACAAGTAAGGACTATTTTACTCCCAAAAAGACGCTAGAGACTTTCCAACACGAAGCTCCCTAATATCTCAAGCTTCAAAATCCCTCTTATAGAAAGACACACTAAGGGAATCTAACTCAAAACTACCTAAAGCTTTAAACCCCAAAATTCCTCCTTAGAAATAACCCCTAAGAGAATTTAATTCAAATAGGAAAGCACTAACTACCCTCCCAAAAGGCACTAAGAGATCCTACCACACAAATTCAATCATAAAATTATACCTCTCAAAATAACCTGCAAGGACCTCTAAATGATCTACTACACACATCCTCCCAAAAGTTATCTACCCAAAATCTCCTTTTTTATTTTGACATCAAAACTCTACGAAATCTCTACAAAATCTCCACAAAATCTTCTACCAAAATTTTCCCTTTTGACATAAAATCCTACCCAACAACCCATAATCAAGTGCCTCCTTTCATTTGGAGTGGGTAGAAAACATAAAGCTTTCCAACGAAAAAGTTTTATAAAGAAAACTTCTCATCGTAAAGCACCCATAAAATTCGTCGCCTAAAACATAAACTTTCAATCAAAAGCGACTTTTCAAATTGGCAACACGAAACGACTTGTAAGAAAACTTCAATAAAAGCAAAGAGAAATATTTCATAAAGCTTTCTAAGTATAAGACGACTCATAAAATTCTTTGAAAGAAACTCAAATGTCACAACTAGCGACGACCCATAAAACAACTACAATATTTCATACAAATATGGATGAAAACATGACTCGGTTTTATAAGAAGATATTCTAAACTTATTCCAATCATTTATATGAAATGTAAAGAGACAATATCATGTTCAAAAAAAGTTTCCAAATACTCATTGTTAACAATCGAATCTATAAAGTTTAGCTAAGATTTTGTCGAAAACAACAAGAAAAGAGTTTTATTACAACACAAATCTATATGGAGATCATTAGGGAGCTTACCATAGGATAAAATACATGACATTAAATTATTGCATCTAAAACCAATTTTCCAAAGTGTAATCATTGTATTTTGAACTTGGTTTTATTTAACACAATCTTCACAGGACATAATTATTCAAGACTCCATGTTGCACTTAGACCATTATCTAACAGCCACAAAGCATAAAAAAAATTTCTCATAAGCAACAGTAATGTAGAGATCTTCATAGGGTATTATGGCTTAAACAGCTACTTATGAAGTAAACCTTGCTTCAAACAAAATCCCACATGTATGGACATAAGAATTCGAATAACATCTGTTGATAAAACTCTACATGATCGTCAAATACCACTCACGTAGAAGAAACTTTGGAATTAAAACTCAAGGCAATGCTCTATGTGTGTGTACATATGCAAGATCATGAATCATGATTGAAAGGCTACAAATTCATATTCAGGTTTTGTACTTTATAAGATATATAAGTGTATAAAGGAAAGATTTTGTTATATTCCGCTTTTTCCCTTGGCACATATAAATAAAACGATGCATGAATATAATTTTCAGTGGTTTCCTCCATAACTAAGCAAACTATCAACCCACGGCAGATCATAAAAGCATATAGACATTTAGATGAATGCTACTCAAATATTATATAAACTCTTCTTTCTATGTTTTTTGAGGTAAGCAACCAATACAACATTTAACAAATTAGATTTATTCGTGCTAACAAAATAAGCATACACAATCAAATTTATAAAACTTTACTAATGAATGATGCTTGGAATAAAACTTTGGATGTAAAGTAACTCGTGCGATTTCTAAGGAAAATGCCAACTCATAGTTCAAACTTTCTCTCTTTTAGTCCAACAAGGGATCTACCAAGCATATGCGTCACAAGAGATAAAACTTTAGTAACTACAACTATTCAAATCTTTCGCATTGTATGTGGAGTTGATCTCGGCATAAATACTTAACATTTTCAAACATATAATTTTTCTAATAAGCACATGAATTTGCTCTTCTTTAAAAACATACATGATATTGGAATATATTTCTTGAATGTAGATTCTTTAATGTCAAAACTTTGCTAAACAAATGAACCTTTGTACGTGAGCCATCCTCCAACAAGAAACCATTTTAAAACTTCGCAAAAGAGTGCTCCAAATATTCACTTTGTAAGAAAAGGCGATATCTTTCACCCCCAAAGATAACATAAACGACATATTCCAAATCTTCTAAAAGAATCATATACGTGTAGGGAAAGATGCTCTTGAAAGTTGCACATAGAATTACAAAGCCCATGCTAAGCATCAAGCGCTCATGTATTTGCACACAAAGAGTAAGAACCAATGCAATCATTAATCATCATAAAAAAAAAACTTGAGTACATGAATGGTGTCCAAATGAAAGATGTAATAAAAGGAAATAACCTTTCTAAGACATTTGATCAAAACAACTAGCATGCGAAGTCTAAAGGGTGATGGAGAATGCCACATTAAGTTCCACATCAAGTGGGAGATACTTCCAATGTAGTGAAAACGAGAGGTAGGAGACAATGAGCATAACACAAAAAAGAATTTAAATAATATCATATCCCTTGAATGAGATACCCAATGTTAGCAAAACATTTTCTACAACTATAAGTCATGAGTTATTAAACAAAATGGAACCTCAATTTGAACAAAAACACCACAATCTTCCTTTGATGGCACTTTATCAAACATTAGGTAGACAATATTTGCAAGATCATATAACACATGGTAGCGAGAAAGAGCATGCTTCATGAAATTGCCCACAAAAACACCTCAAAATTCTCAAAGGAATTTCACCAAACACTTGATGTGCATGATTTTTTCAAAGAAACAACATGGCTTCGTAATGTTCTACCACTCACACCTAAAACTCTAGGAGATATAGTGCAAATCAAGAATAAATTTAAGGTATTAATTGCTCATTCAAAAACAACAAATCACCTTGTTTATAACACATGGAGCTACTCATGACTAGCAACAATCTTGCATTTTTTAAAGGTACTAGAATATCATTTGGCACACAAATAAACACAATGAAACTAAACAAAATAGAATGATAGGGAATACACTATCAAGCTCATCTTAACTGAAATCACATCATTTCAACTTCACCTTGATAAAGAAACGGATGAGGAGAAGAAAGCAGGTAAAGGAAGGAGAGAAAGAATAAAAGAAAAAGAAAGAAGAAGAAGAAGAAGAAGGACAGGGTAAGAGGAGGAGAAGAAGAAGAGAGGGAAAATATACCTGCTGCTATGAAAGAAAGATGGTCGGCTAGAGGGGGAAGTCTTGGACTGACGTCGAGGCTGAGTCGCCCGGGAGAGAAAGAGGTGAAACGGAGAGCTCGGCGTCGGGCTCGGTCTTAGGAGGCGAAGCCGAGATCAGGGAAAATCGAGGAAAAATCATGCAACCAGGGCTGCTTCGGATAAGGGATAGGGCGTCGGGTTCCTTATGAGTAGAGGAGGACGGGAGTAGAAGGGCTTCGGCTTGTGCTAGATCGGGAGGGAGAAGGCTCGTCGCCGACTGGAGTAAGGGAGTTCGAGCTCTTCTGGCTGTGAATGGAGAGAAATCACGGGAGAGAGGGTGGAGGGAGCTAGGCTTCCGTCTAGGGCTTCGCCTCTTCCTAGCATGCGCGAAAACACAGAGATGGAGGGAGAGGGCGACGGGAGCAGCTCCGTCCAGGAGGGAGATCTGGACCAGCTCGGGTGGCGTCTGCGAAGAGAAGACGGAGAGAGCGGGAGAGAGTGAGGGCATTCGGCCCTTACCCCGAATAAGAGACCAGGGGAAGATTTTCACCTCCCTTTGGGAATCGAGGAGGAGACCGGCTTCGTAGCCGTTGAGGACCGGGTACGAATCACTGCCAACGGATTTTTGGCCACCTGATTAAATTCCTTGAATTAGAGAAAATTTCAAACAGCTTGGAAAAGGGATTTGGATTTTAATTAAAAAAAACTGAACCAATTGAGGCTCGATTGAACCAGAACCGGATCCGATTTAAGCTGATTTGGGTTAATTTGGGCTGATTTGAGTTAGGTTTGGATGCGAATCTGGTTCAAATAGGCTTGATTTCAAATCGGGCTAAGTTCGATCGATTTGATCAAACCAAATTGAACTCAAATTGAAAACGATTTGGGTCAAATTGAACTCGACGAGAAATAATCACGTTGATCGAATGTGCTCGAGCGAAAAACGAGGTCAACACGTATCACATCGCAAGTTTTGGGTATGATTAATGTTTGAAGAATATGTTGAATGATACGGGCATTTTGGATTAAAGACTGGACAAGTGGTTGATGTTGGTTCAAGGCAACATTCCTAAAAACTAGATTGACGGAACTCCAGTCAAATTTGTTTGTTATGAAATAATGGGCTCGAGGTAATTCAGTAAAAAGTTCGATGTATTGAGCGAGGTCGGCTTTGGTGATTTCTACCTTTTGATGGTAGATAAAATATGTGAGGGTCAAGCTTTCTACATTCATCATTAGATTTGCAAGGAATTCAAAAAGGAACTCATAATTGAAAGGGAATGCTAGGGTGAGAAGGAATTGTAAAGTAGTGGAAGCAAAGAGGCTCGTCACCTCAAAGTTTAAGGCTGCTTGATTTAACATACGAGAGGGAGTTATCTTACAAGCCTTGAACTTATGGTATGCTTCGTCATCCTTTGCGGACAAAAAACGGTCATCGTGGTGACAAGAGGAAAAAGAGCTTCCTAGGATGAGTAGGTTGCGGATGCTTGAGCTTGCCATCGAGTAAGAACAAGTGAGAGCAAGTGTAGTGAGGATAGGTTGATTGAAACGAGCTTAGTTCCTTTCTAATTTATAAAATTTTTAACTGATTGTACAGTACGATCGAATATTGTACAATATGATCAGGCACTTATTTCGTCTGGATGAACAGTTGGGAAAATGTGGTCAACTCGTACGATACAATTAGTATCGTACAATACAATATGAAGGAATTACATTCATCCCGAGTCATCAGTATGACCTTTGATAAAATTGTTCGTACAATACAAAGTAAAATTATAGCATGTAAATCGATTTTAATTCATCCCAATCCGGTTGTACACATGGATTGTACAATATGAAATAGAGATATCATACAGTATGAAGTGCAATTATATCGTACTAAACTATTTTAATGCACATCCACTTGTATAAAAAAGTACAAAGAGAATCATACAGTACGATATGCAGATCAAAAATTGAAACTGGACCATTGGTTTAACAGAGGGTTGTGATATGTGCAGTTTTGATAGATTGTAAAATACAAAAATAAATCATACAATATGACGTTGAACAAAAAATTTATCAGTTTTCGAGTTCAGTAAGGTGTGTGTGACGGTCAAGAAACACCTTAGAACAATTTTTTTTGTTATTTTTGATTGATTTTATTTTATTTTTGGATCACGCATGAATGTCTATGACACCAAGTCTTATCCTCAAAGTGCTAAAGGTGTCATAGGCTAGTGGTTTCATGAATATGTCTACCAAAATATCTCCTGTAGTTATATATTGTAATTCTATGTCTCCTTTAGCTACATGATCTCTTATGAAGTGATGTCTAATGCCTATGTGTTTTGTTTGAGAGTGTTTAATTGGATTTTTAAATATGCAAAATACACTCATTTTGTCACAGATATTGGGATGGTTTCTACAGATAATCCAAGATCTAGAAGTTGTTATTTCAACCATAGCACTTGTGCAACACAACTTCCTACTACTATATAGTTTGTCTCGGCCATGGAGAGGGCTACCGAATTTTGCTTCCTAATGGACCAAAAAACTAAGGATTATCCGATGAATTGATATGTTCTAGATGCGCTTTTCCTATCTACCATACATCTTACTAAATCAGAATATGACTACCCTAAGATTTTAAAGGAGGAGATGTGCCTAGGATATCAAATTCTTAAGTTCAAGGTGCCTAGTAGATATCTAAGGATTCTCTTGACCGCAGTTAAGTGAGACTCTTCAGGATTAGCTTGAAATCAGGCACAGAGGCACACACTTAACATTATGTCTGATCTACTAGAAGTTAAGTAGAGGAGAGATCCAATTATTTCTCTATATTTTTTCTGGTCTATAGATTTCCATTCAAGACTTTGTCTAGTTGAATCGTAGAACTCATTAAAGTGTTCAAGGGGTTTAGCACTATCCATTTCATATTTTTTTAGAATATCCTTAATGTATTTAGCTTGGTTAAGAAATATTTCATTTTCCATTTATTTTACACTAAAATCAAGAAAATAATTTAGCTCTCCCATCATGCTCATTTTAAACTCACTACACATTATTTTGAGAATTCGTCACATAGGGTTTCATCTGAAGATTCAAACAAAATGTCATCTATATAAATCTAAACAATGAGAATTTTATCTTTTACCCTTTGTAAGAAGAAAGTGGTGTCCACACTACCCTTGACAAATCTTCTATATAGTAAGAATGAGCTAAGCCTTTCATACCAGGCTCTAGGTGCTTGCCTTAACCCATACAATACCTTTTTGAATTTGAATACATGGTTTAGAAATTGCTAGTTTTCAAATCTATGGGGTTACTCAACATAAACATCCTCTTACCCCATTTGAAAAAGCACTCTTTACGTCCATTTGATATAATTTAAAACTTTTGAAGTATGCAAAGGCTAAGAGTACCCTTATGGCTTTTAGTCTAGCTACTAGGGTAAAGGTTTCTTCAAAGTATATTTCTTAAATCTGGTTATACCCTTTAGCTACTAGTCTGACCTTATTTCTTACTATGGTTCATGAGTCATTCACCTTATTTTTAAAGGCTCATTTAGTTCCCACTACACTTTGCTGTTTAGGTCTCTTGCCTAATTTTTAAACATCATTCCTAGTAAATTGGTTTAATTTTTCTTACATTGCTAGGATCCATAATTCATCTCCAAAAGCTTGATCTGTACTTATGGATTCTATCATAGAAATAAATGCAGAATGACTAACCTCCTTCCTAAGTCTGTGCCTAGTTCTCACACCTTCCGATGGGTCTCCTAAATTAATTCTTTAGGATGACTAGAAGAGTATTTCCATTCTCTTGGCAAGTCTTTATGATGTTTTCCCCTTTCTCCTATGGTCATAGTTTCTACTCCCTGAATTGCCTCTATTTCATCTTCTTTAAATTTAAGTTTAGAGGACTTATCTGATTCATCAAATACTACATAGGTGGACTCTTCTACTACTAGGGTTCTCTTATTGAAGATTCTATAGGCCTTACCTATAAATGAATAACCTAAGAAGACACCCTCATTAGCCTTGGGATCAAAGTTTCCTAAGTGAAGTTTTCCTTTGATTAAGATAAAATATTTGCAACCAAAAATATGCAAATGCGAATGATTCGGTGTTCGACCCTTAAGGAGTTCATAAGGTGTTTTATTCAACTTTTACATAATGTTCACCCTATTTAAGACATAACATGCCGTGTTCACCACTTCTGCCCAAAAATATCTAGGAAGAGTGTACTCAGCTAACATTGCCCTAGTAGCTACTATCAAGATTTTATTCTTTCTTTCGGCTATTCCATTTGGCTAAGGAGTTCTAGGAGCATAAAAATTATGCTCTATTCCCATCTCTTAACAAAAGGATTCAAAATTTTTATTTTGAAACTCTCCACCATGATCATTATAGATTATTGAGATTTCACACCCTAAGTTTCATTGAATCTAAGTGGAGAAAGTCTTAAATTCCTCAAATGACTCATTCTTATGTGCTAGGTTTCTTACCCAAGTGAATCTAGAGAAGTCGTCTATAATCACAAATCCATAATTCTTTCCACCTAGGCTAGCTATACTAACAAGATCAAATATGTCCATATGAAGGATTTCTAGTGGCATAGATGTATTCACATCCTTGATTGAATGAAATAATGATTTTACTTATTTTCCTAATTGGCAGGCATCATATAGATGGTCCTTAGTGAAATCTAACTTGGTATGCCTCTAACTAGGTTTTTCAGAGTGATATTCCTGAGTGTTTTTATGCTAGCATGGAATAGTCTCATATACCATAGCCAAAAGTCATCCATTATTATTTTTAGACATAGTGAATTTGAATTTTCAATATAATCAAAATATAACATATGAACATTGTTTATTCATTTTTCTTCTAATACAAGTTTATCATTTAGGCTAATCAAGCATTTATCGGAAAGAAATTTCTATCAAAACCTTTGTCACATAATTTACTAATGCTTAAAAAATTATGCTTTAAACTATCAACTAATAAAACATTTTCAATTAACATTTTTTTAGCATTTCCAACAATATGTGAGCCCACCACTTTCTTGGTGGTGTTGTCTCCTAATGTCACTTTGCCTCCAGTCCTGATCTCCAGTGTAATGAACTTCTTCATGTCTCTAGTTATATATATCAAGCAGCCACTATCTAGGTACCACATGCTCTCACTAGGTCATTTGTGAGAGCACCCCTATGAAGTCATTTAAGGGTTAGACTTGGGAACCCAAGTGAGTTTTGTTTCCTCCTTATGCTTGCATGAATGAGATGTATGCATGCTATGCTGTGATGAATGCAATTTAGGTCTCCACACTAAGTGTGTCTTACGGTGAATCATGCAAGTGCGGGCTATGTGACCTAGCATGCCACAAGAAAAGTACCTAACACCGGAAAATGGGTTCACTAACCTATGTTGGTGGTGATGCCTCTTCTTAAAGTTGTGTGATACATATAATGCCAGGGGTTTGCTTATTTGGACTAATGGGAATGATGGTTTATCTTTATCAAATGCTATGAGTTTTGCTTTTAATATATTATTTTCATATTCATATGCTACCACTTCCACTTTTAATCGATGTTCATTATTATTTATTTCACATGCAAGTTCCTCTAATTTTTAAAACTCTTTTTCTAATTCAATATGCGATGACTTCATGGATTCATGTGTTTCAGATAATTCAATAAGCTTCTTATTTAATGCATCAAATTCATCAACCAGGGACATGTGATCTCTATCTAAATCAGAATGTTTTTTTAACTAAGTTAGCATGCTCAATTTATAAAGTACTAAATCCAGCATTAAGATTAGCGTGCATTTTCTTTAACTTTCTATACAAATCATGGATTTTTTTTCAGAAATGATTAACAAATCTTCATATGAAAGTTGCATACCACATCTTGATCCGATTGATTAAGATTATCGTTAGCTGTTAGACATAAATTTGTTACCTCCTCCTCTGCTTCTTCTTCTAACTATTCTGAGGCAGAGTCAGTCCAAAATACTTTTTATGTCTTCATCTTTCCTTTCTTATATTTTATTTTTTCATTTCCATTTTCCTTAGTTGGCTGGATCTTTATGTTGGGGAAATCAGCTCGAAGGTGACCTGATTTTCTGTACTCAAAACAAATCGTATCATATGAAACTTTAGTAATTTTTGAGCTTTTACCTTTATTCAAGTTATTTTGATGACGCCTTTATTTTCTTTTCAGAAAATTCTAGAATTGTTTTGTCATCTAGGCTTTATCATCATCATCTTCTTCTGCTGCAATGTTTTCACTTTCTGAGTTGTTTGCTTTTAGAGCCACCATTCAATCCTTTTTCTTCTCTCATGCATCATTTTTTGTTTGACTCACCTCTTGCTCGTAAGCAATGAGTGACCCAAGAAAATTGTCAATTAAGTAAACATTTAAATCTTTGGAATTAGTAATTGCAGTGATTTTAGCATCATAAGAACTCGGTAAGCATCTCAAAGTTTTATTAACTTTTTCAAAACTAAATATTTCTCTACCTAGTGCATACAAAGATGTCACTATTTGGGTGAACCTATTATACATGTAAGATATAGTTTCATTAGGTTTCATATGAAAGAGTTTATAATCATGCAATAAAATGTTTAATCTAGACTGTTTAACCTCACTAGTTCCTTCGTATGTGATACGCAGTCTATCCCAGATCTCCTTACCAGTAGCACAGGTAGACACTCTCATGCAGTCTTCTAATTTTAATGCACAAAAGAATTAATTCAAGCACTTTGCATTTAATTTCCCTAGATCCATATCCTCATTGCTCCATTCACTAAATGATATTTGAGTTTTCATGCCATTCAAAAGTTTAAAAGGTGCAGTGTTACCATCTTGAACTAACATCCACATATGATAGTCTATAGACTGTAAAAATATAGACACTCAAATTTTCCAAAAATCAAATGGTATGTTATCAAACAAGGGTGGACGAGTTATATAATAACCCTATGTAATATTACGGTTATCAAAATATGCCATGATTGATTTTTTCAAGTTTTTTTAAAACACTATTTTTGAAACCCTCTCTCATACCAATTGAAAGTACGAGATGTGCCAAGAGGGGGGTGAATTAGAAAATTTTGAAATAAAGAACCAATTATAAATAGGAGTTTTAATTTTTTTAATCTTAAAAAAAAAAAAAAAACTTAACTTGAAGTGGAAGCTAGTGATTAAAACATGATTGCAATATAAGTGATGAAATTTTAAATCACACAAAAAAGATATAGAATAGAATTTTCATTAAACAATTATAACAATTCTAAGATGCAAAAAGTAAGTAAAGTGTAGTAAACGAAGAAAACACACGAGAAGATTTATAATTGTTCGGTAACTTGACCTACATCCACTTCCCGGAGTCCTCCACTCTAGGAATTTCACCACTCAAAAGTAATTCTCCTTCTGCCCCCACAACAAGGCGGATAAGCCTTTACACAACCTCACTTTCACCTTCCCCAGTGTGGCAGAGTACCAACCGCTATGTCACCCTCCCAATGATGGTAGCGTACCTTCTTGTTTTTATCCCTCCTGGAGAAGGTAGAGTACCTTTGAGGATACGGTCCTTGAAGGCTCTCCCCCTTAGAGAGCTCCTACAAGATTTTCTCGAGCCATAGGAGGAGCAAGCATGTAGTAGGCTTGGAGCAACCGTATGATCCCCTCACACTCCTTCTCCCTCATAAGCTCACCTTCTCCTTCCTCTCACAAACCCAAAACTCTCATCAAGTAGCTCCCTCTCAAAAGTTCCCCTTCTTATCATGTTCCACCCTCTTATTATTTCAAAAGACAGAAGTATCATATATATATCAGGCTCTAAGAAACCCAAGTATTTCAATTCAATTGTTTCTATTCATATAGTATGATCCAAGATCATATAGTACGATCAGTTTAAAATAGCCTTTATCCTGGTACGAAGGAGTACGAACATGCAATATTTCGGAACTATATCATATAGTACGATATGAATATCGTCCAGTATGATATGATATATTTCTTTTATTCATATAGGATGAATGCTGGGATGACCAACGTTTATCTATGTTCATCGTTTGGTATGATCTAATTCATATAATACGATTTGTTAAAAGCTTCAGGTCCTCCGATATGATGTATACATCATCTAGTATGATTAAAATTAAGGGATCGTCCGATATGATGTTCGGAATGATAAAAAACATCCTCAGTTCATTATATGATATAAACCATGTCAAATAGTACAATCACTAATAAGTAATTAAGCCTTGATTTAATTGACTAATCACAAGGGTTAATTTACGTAAGTATTCAAATATTTGTACTATACGAATGAATTGTACTGTACGATCAATTCAAAATTCAAGATTTAAAAACTTACTTAAATTAATATAGTGGCTAAGGTTTCAAATTAAAAACACATTATACAATATGATGATGATCATATAGTTTGATTAGTTCATAGAGAATAACCGTCGAGCCATAGTAGTTCGTATAGTATGATTTAAAATCGTACAGTAGGATCTATAGAGAATAAAACATTTTTCCTTAAAAAAAAACTCTCCCCCTGTGTGTGTTTGGTTGCTCAATTTACATACACTTTTTATGGCCAGACTCCAGAAAAGAAAAAATGAAAATAAAAGAAAAATACAAAGTTACAGACTTCAGATCCTATTCTACCCAATCTCGAGTCTTCTATTGTCTTGAGCAATATGTAATCTCCCTGAAATGTTAGTACTCGTAGACAAAAGCAAAATTCAAAATATTTAATGAATAATGATATAATTCAATCGACATTATTTGTCATCATCAAAATCTCAGGCTTGGGGTCATGGACTACAATAAGATCCCCATTTCCTCCTATTCCACCCACATTTTTGTACTCTGGACATCGTCTGTATGAAGGAAACTTTATACAATACGAATAATACTGAGAAAAATTTTTAGTTCAAGTTTTGATTAACTGCTCATTGGAGGAAATAAACTAACCAAATCATCCCGTGCAAATCAAAATTGTACAGTATGATTAGTTTAAAAATTTACAATTTTTAAACACTCCCCCAGTGTGTGTGTGCACGGTTACTCAATTACATTCACACTCTCTCATACTCAATAAAGTGAAAATTATAGACTCAATTTACAATGAACCCTAATCTATTCTCCCTTAAAGTCTTCAACAATCTGGAGTATGATTTTTCTGAAATATTAGTACATACAAATAACAAAAATAATATATCCAATATATGTTAGGAGAAATAGTAAATAAAATAATAATATTTTTAATCATAAAAAAACACACATGTTATAAGAATCTCAACGATCGGATAACTAAATTGCAACAATCTCAACAAATAAGAGCAACATTCAAAATATTCAATGCATAATGATATAATTCAATCGACATTATTTGTCATCATCAAAATCTCAGGCTAGGGGTCATGGATTGCAACAAGATCCCCATTTTCTCCTATCCTACCAGCACGCTCAACATTAGGGTTTCCAAGATCAAGGTTGCAGCATTCCCCTTTAAATCTACTTTCTCTTTATCGAGGTCATAGTTTTAGGGGCTTTATTCATTGGTTAAATCTCAAGGAGGTAATTAAGAGAGTGCCGAGTCAAAACTAAATGGCATTGATTTTCTTTATGTGAGCCAACATTGGAGAGAGAAAGAGTAATTACTTGCCATGTGCTGTTAGAAGCCTTCCGTGAAGGCCGAAGGTCATCCATTTGCGTGTGAAGAAGCAGAGTCGAGAGCAATGTGATTGCAAATTGGGATGAAAATAAAATCTAATAATAATAGTCTTTATTTAACATGAAATTAATTATTCATAATATACTTAATTTGATATTAATAATATAGTTAGTGGGGGCCCATGCCTTTGGGGCCCCCATACTGCATTTTGCCCCTACTCATGCTTATTGCCATCAATTTGACTTCCACCAAATTGTGTGCTCCAAGTTTGTAATCACATGTCTCTCTTTGGTCACATTGTTGTTCTTCTCTTTTCATGTCCATGAGTTTGAATCCCTCCCACCAACCCATGTTCTCATCTTTGATCCACTCCACATCTTTGCTTATTACTCAATTGGATCATGTGGAACTCTTTCTGTGTTCATCTCCTACTGCACTGCCATTTAACCAGCACCTCCATTTAACCATTTTGCTTGATTGTGCTACATAAAAATCCTACTCCACTCATCTTCATCATTGATCAATTCATTATGACTCCTATTGACTCTCCTTTGAAAAATTTTCATTAATCACACAATTATATAGTTTTAGCAATGACATAATTTAATCATTAGGGCTTCTTTATTTTTGAAAAAGAAGCACACATGCTATTTAATATTGTGGATTTTTGTGTATTATGAATGACTTTGTTTCGTTACTTTTGTTTTTTTTCTTAGAATGTTCTCTACCTTAAGAACATAAGCTAAGGCTTGGTAAAAGTGATCATGTGAGTTATAAAAATCTTATAGATTTTTTAGTAAAGATATTTGTAATGATAACTTGTATGCCATATCGAAGCTAAGCATGTTAAATCAAATTTGGATGCATTATGGATCATGTTAATAATGATTCAAATAGACCATATTACATTCTCATAATTAATAATGTTTCATGTCGTAATCTTACTATTACTAACATAAAGCATGTCAAAGTAAAGGATAAGTACAATGTTATTTGAATTGTGTATAGAAGAGGAACCTGTAAGGTTTTATAATAATGACTAATCGTCACATTGATATACTCAACCTTATTTAAGCAATAAAATTACCAGTTTATATAAACACAATGTGTTACAAATCTTTCTTAGTTTAGGTGAGTAATTCTCTAATTGATCCTAGATTTTAAGGATTAGTGAGCATTACAATTTAAATGTCCATGTCATGGAATTATTCATAAATAAAAGCTTATCTTAGGTTTTTAAATATAAATTAAATTAAAATTGTAATTGCCAACATATAATCTCTCATCTAACAAAATATTTTTATACAAAACTTATACGCATATATAACTTTATTGAGGAATTTGAATCTCGTGCTATTGTTCATCTATGGTGTTTTTGGATCATTCAATTTGGGCAAATTGTAAAAGAATTGTGCATTGATGCGAATTTTTGAAAAAATTGATCTCTTATTTGAGCAAATTTATAGGTAAAACAAATGTTTTAATGTGATGAGTTTAATAATATTAATTTATTTTGATTTGAATCCAAAAGACTTCAATTAAGAACTTGAAGAGGGTGATGAATTGAATCCAACATTACTAAATAAGGGTCAAATATGAGAAGAATTAGGACTAGAAGGAAATAATAAAATAATAATAATAAATGTGCTAAAGCAAAATACAGAAGGGATAAGAGGAAATATCCAAGATGCCATCAAAAGGGAAGATACAAGTTTGGCTAGATTAGGTGTAATTCTTCTATTTTTTATTTTATTAATTTTTTTTTCATTTTTTTCTAATCTCCTAAGGACCACCACATCTTTTGAAATTACCCAGGCTTTGTTTGTTTGGGATAACTTTTATTATTCTCTAAAGTAAATTTTTAATACAAAAATTTTTAGTTCAAGAAAATCTTGAACTAGAAAGCTGCATTAGAAAGCAATAAGTAAGCTGTCCCAAATGAAGCCTTAATCCCTCAACCATATATTCTTTGGTTGACCCTTATAATAAGTACACTTGATCATATTTGATGTTAGGGCTCATTTATTAAAGATGTCTTTCTCAAATTTTCTAAAACTTCTTGAACATTATATGGAAACAAGAAAATTAAAATATCAGTGATCTTATTAATAGATACTCTCTTCATTTTAGATCAAGAGATATCATAGTTATTACCCTTAATACAAAATTAAAACCATTTGGCAAGGGACTCTCTTTCTACTTGATGAAGAAAAGTATATTGGATGTATTTAGAGGCATCTTAAAGTAGTTGTTGATATTTTTTAGAGTCGATTAATTTTAGATCTACCATCGAGTTAATTAGGTTTAACTTGAGCCTAAATGACTCTCTTCATAATGTTATATGGATCTTAGATTACATTAAAATATTTTCTTAGCATCTTTTGAACCTTAGAAAACATTAGAACCCATATTTACCATCTTGTGACCTTAATGACACTAGGACCCATTGAATACATATTGACCATTGAGTTCATATTCCTCCTATTATTTGAATAATGACTTAATTATCTTAGAGTCAGCCATAAAGTGGCTTAGGCTGTTCAAGACCCTAGTTGATTTGGCTAGACTTTGACTTGTGATTATCATAAAAATAGATTGACCTAGTTATTCGCATCTAGATCTTATGTACCTAATAGGGCCTATTGGAAATCATAGCTAGTTTAACCTAGCTTAATAACCCTTCAAACCTAAATTGACCTTAGGCTAAGGAATCATTTGCCTAAGACCCATGTCACCTATATGGTTGTAGATGACCATAGTTTAGAAGTATTGATATATTTTGGACCCTTGCCCTAGTGGGCATTGACATAATGATGTAACGATCATTTAATGGAAACTTGGTTGAATATATCTGGATAGGAAGAAATAAATAGAAAAGAAAAATTGCAATTTTTTAAGAAATATTTAAATATAAGATACCTACATCTAAATAATCTTAAATTATGTAACTTTTTAATCATTTCATCCTACTTAATATGAAATTAACATGACATTAAAGTATCCTAATTAATATAGAAGTTTTTAAATTAAAGTATTTGAATTATTCTAACATCCTACCTTAATTGAAATATGTGGCTTAACAATCATTGTGAAATGAATTTTTTAAAGCATTTGAAAGTAGCATGGCCTTTAATGTTATAGCACTTTAACTGCCCATCATTAGTAGTAATAATCTTCATGATATAATGATGACAACCTCTTACTCAATTCTTGATAAGCCATATTCTTTAAAAAAATAATGGCATGTTTATTATCACAAGGCAATTATGTGGTCTCCTTTTACTTTTTTTTTAAAGGTTATATAAGATCCTTCATAATATGTTTACATGCTAAAATGTAATTATTGTTGCAATTAATTTAACTACAGTGCTTAAAGTTATTGTAGAAAGATATTTTTTAGCTCCCAAAAGAAAACTCTAGACCAACAAAAGAGAGGTTAATATGTTCTTCCCATCATCATTACTATAGGTTCATACTACCAAAAAAATAAGTTAACTAGAAAATAATGAAATTTTCATTAGAATATTCATTTACTACAAATAGTCAAAATATAGGTTCATAAAAATTGTCAAAATTTTAAACATTCATTATCTTATCAAGCAAATTGTATTGAATTAAACATGCTTATCACAGTATAAAGGTCACAATAAGAAGTATGTGTTGTAATATGGGATCCTAAGCTTGTGATTTTGATAATAACAAACATTAATGATTGTCTCTTTATTTCTCCTAGTATCTAAATTGCTTATCTATTTTTGTGTGAATTAACATTCCATGAACATAATACACGGTGCAATGAAGATTTAGGGATTAATACTAGGTAGAATAGGAAGAAGTTTGTAGGAGTATGTAATTTTCATTTCTTTACTTTTATATTTCTTGAGTCAAAGTCATGTAAGGGTGTATGCTAACTTGGTAACCGTACACACACAAGGGGGAGTGAGAACATGAATTTTAGATTTTCTGAAGTTCATACTATACGATCCAGATCATTTTGTATGATCAGATATTCAAATTATTAATTAAAATGGTAAATAGATTAATTAATATTTTTGAACTAATTGTACTGTAAGAACCAGATTGCATAGGACAATTAATTTAAATCGAAAACCTTAGCTGCCAATCAAATTTAGGTAAGAATTTTAATTTTTAAATTTTAAATAGATCATACCGTACGAACACGTTCCTACCATACAATATTTAAAATATTACCTAAATCATTCTTGTGATTAGTCAATCTAATCAATATTTAATTTAATATGGCAAATCGTAAAATATGATGTTGATCATACTGAATAACTGGTAGATATAAACTTTGATTGTCTAAGGATCATCTTTGACAAAACCTTGATTTTTTAATTAATCCTACAATATGATGTAAATCATATCGGATGACTCATAGAGACAATTTTTAATTGTCCCGGAGTTCATCCTGTATGATCTTGAGAAGAATGAACTAATCATAGCATATGATCCAATGATCGTACTATAAGATCAGTATGCAAAGTTTGAATAGATTGTACTGATACTATTTAGTCGTACTGGATGAACATGGGTTTTTAAATTAATTATACTATATGATCCTGGATCATATTGTTCGAATCGAAATAACTAATGTAAAAAATTAGGGTTTTGGAGCCTTTATTTAAATATCATCCCTAATTCATCTTAGGGATTCTTTTGCCTCTTTTTTTGAGGATGAACTTCTATAAGAAGGGTTTGAAGAGGGGGAATTACTTTGAAGAGAGAGAGAGAGAGAGAGAGAGAGAGAGAGAGAGAGAGAGAGAGAGAGAGAGAGAGAGAGAGAGAGAGAGAGAGAGAAGATTCTTATGGGAAAAAAGAGTGAGTGAGAGGGGTTTCTACACACAGTTACTCAGTGATCTTGGACCTTCTTTCTCCATGGTAAGTATTTTGACTTAAGGGAAACTCCAAGAAGTGTCTCTCCATGAGAAAGATCTTGCTACTCTGTCACATCGAAGTGATGAAAGGGATTCGGCTATTCCGCCACACCAAAGATGTGAAAAGGATTTAGTTACTCCACCGCACTAGGAAGGTGGAAGGGATTCAATTACTCCACTACACTGAGGAGGTGAAAGTTATTTGTAAGGGCTTCTCCACCTTGTCGTGTGGGCAAAAGGAGAGTCACCAATGTTAATGTAATACTCATAGTAGAGGACTTTGGGGAGTAGACATATGTCAAGATTTTCCAAAGCTCTATAAAACTATAGTTTGTTTGTTCTTGTGTTTACTTTTACTTTTTTGAATTTTTATTTCTTGCATCTTACTTATTGCATAACTGTAATATGTGACTTCTTTGTTTTGCAGAAATTTAATATACTATTTTTTCTAAAAAATAAAAAGAAAAAGAAAAAGAAAAATTTAGAAATAAAAAAATGAAAAAAAATATTTTCTTCTTTGCAAATATTTCTTAAAGTCAAAAAAAAGTTTTTATTTAGATTGGTGTTGTTGAATTATTCATTAAATCATAAAATTTTCAAAGGGAAAATTTTAAAGGAAATTTTAAACCCCAATTCACCCCCTTTTAGTGTGCATTTGTAATTGAAGTCAATCTAACAACCAAAAATTTAAACTCTCAATTGGTATTAGAGCGGGTCTCAAAGTATTTTAAAAAGCCTTGAGAAAAAGATCCATGACACACCTAGGGAATAAAAATTCATTGGAGGGTTATTTAATAATTTGTACACCTTTATTTGATCATATTCCCTTTGATTTTTAGAAAATTCATATGTTTATATTTTTATAATCGATTGACTTTTGCATGTGACATATGATATAAGAAGATTATTCTACATCATTTAGAATTGTGAATGACATCAAAATTGAAACACCTTTTTGTGAATAGAGCAATGGGGATTGAGATCTTACACAAATTAATGCTAAATAATTAAATTATTTTTTGTGTGCAGTTAAATCAGAAGACTATATGAGAGTATCTACGTGTACTACTGGAAAGAAAATATAGGATAAGTTATGTATTACTTACAAGGGTACTAGTGAAGTTAAACAATCTCATTTTAACATACTATTGCATGATTATGAATTTTTTTAACATGAATCCAAATGAGACTATCTCTGATATGTACACTAAATTTACTCAGATAGTACATCCCTACATTCTTTAGGTGGAGAACTATCAAACTATAAAAAAGTTAATAAAATACTTCGTTGGTTACCTGATAGTTTTGATGCAAAAGATACTCTAATATGTGAATCGAAAGATTTAAATTTACTAAATTAATATTCTTATTGGCTCACTAATTTCATATGAACAAAATGTAAGCCAAATATTATAGGATGTAGGAGAGAAAAGGAAAGAGTAGACTAGGGCTCTGAAGGCCTGTAACTTAGACATTGACAGCTCAGGATCATACAACAATGATGAAATAACCCTTTTGATGAGTTAGTTCAAGAGCATCTTGAAGCAAAAATAGAAGCACCATTTTAAAATGGGTAAAGGAAAAGGAGGAAGATTTAATAAAAGTTCATCTGATATGAATTATTTTGAATGAGGAAGCCAGGACACTTAAGATCCAAATGCCCCAACTTGAAAACTCACCCTACCAAGGAGAAGGGTGAAGAGAAGATAAATTTCTAAAAGTGGATTCAAAGGAAACAAAATGGTTTCTCGGTAGATTCACATTCAGACTCTTCATAACAAGAACCTAAGGAGTAGGTAATAAATTTGTGTTTAATGGCTGATAACTCTATTGTTAACTCCGACTAGGAAGAGGGATGTGAGCTTACCTATAATGATTTATTTGCTATTTAAAAAAATGCATGAATCATATAGGAAGTTAAAGAAACAACATGCAATGTTAAAATCAAAATTTTCTAAATTAAAAAGGGAGCATGATAAATTTTAGAATTGAGCACACTTTATTAGATAAAGAGAATGCATCTTTACTTGATTAATATGATGAACTAAAAAAGAAGCATCATGAATTAAGTAAATCTCATTAATCCTTTAGAATTGAGAATGTTGAGCTAGAAGATGCATTTAAGGAATGATAAACACTTGCAACTGAACTAGACTTTAGTGAGCATGCATTGAAATTTGAAGTTGAAAGCTATAAGAGTGCAAATGAGCTTTTGAGAGTAAAAATTTATGTACTTTAAAACAATAAACCACCACCTACACTAGCATAATAGATAAAACCCAAAACACAATATGCATCTCATATCCCTAAAAGGAGGCTCTACCACTCATATATGTTAATGAATTTATTTTTTGGTGTTAGGTTCTATTCTTATGGCATGTTAAGAAACATAGCTCGCAGTTGCACTATACACCATAAAACACTATACACCATAAAACACATCTAATATAGAGGCCAAAGTCATTTGCATTATAACGTGTCATGCATTTATCTCATCCAACAAAGCATAAGGTAGAAACCAAACTCACTTGGGTTCCCAAATCTAACCAATGATAAATTTGTAGGGATGCTCTCACAAAAGGCCTAGTGAGAGCATGTGATATTTGGATAGTGGATGTTCACAGCACATGACTGGAGACTTAAAAAAATTTATCACACTGAAGGACAAGGTAGGAGGCAAGGTAATATGGGAGATAACACCACCAAAAAGGTAGTGGGTTCAAGTACGATTGGTAACTCAATATTTTTTTTTATAAAAATATTTTGTTAGTAGATGGATTAAAACATAATATGTTTAACATTATCTAGCTCTGTGATAAGGGCTTTGATATAAAATTTTTATCAACTAAATACGTAATTAGTACGAATAAAAAAATATTTTAGAAGGAAAAAAGGTAAATAATATTTACATACTTGATTTGACTTTTATTGATAATTCACATACCTTATATTTCATAACTATTGTTGATGAATTGTGGCTATAGCATAGGTGACTGTGTCATGCAAGCATGAAAAATTTTAGAAAGATAACTTAAAAAGACTTAGTTAGAGGCATACCAAAATTAAATTTCTTTAAGGACCACCTGCTTGCTTGTTTGGAAAAGAATTCAAATCATCATTTCATTCCATTTAGGACATCACCACCTCTAGACCACTATAAATGTTGTATATGGACTTATTTAGGCATTTTAGTACAGCCATATTAGATGGGAAAATCTTTGGGTATGTGATTATTGATATCCACTATCCATATTGATCATGTTGGAGAATTTGAGAATGATAAGTTTGAATCTTTCTGTAAGGAGCTAGTAATTAAACATAATGTTTTTGCCCTTAGGACCCCTCAGTAGAGTGGGATAGCTAAAAAGAAAAATAGAATTTTAGTAGAAGCTACTAGGACTATATTAGCTTATTACACTATGTATAAATATTTTCTTGGGTTGAAGCGGTGAATACTGCTTGTTATATTTTGAATAGGGTAAATGTTATATCAAAGCTCAATAAGACACCCTATGAGCTTCTTAAGGGTAGGAACCCTAATTTTTCACATTTTCATGTCTTTAGGTTTAAATGCTCTTATCAATAGAAAATCTCCTCTATGAAAGTTTAATCCTAATTATAACGAAGGAGTCTTCTTAGGCCATTCATCTATAGGTGAAACTTATAAGATCTTTAATAAGAGGATCTCAGTTGTAGAGGAGTTTACCCATATTGTATTCGATGAATATGATAAATCTAATGATATTAGGTTATAGGAAGAAGAAGAAGAGGTAAAGGTTACCCAATGAGTAGAATTTATTGACCTAGGAGATAGAGAAGAACATCAGGAGTTATTACTTAGAGAATGTATATACTCACTTAGTCATCCTATGGAGTAAAAAAACTAGAAAAAGAAAATAGTTCTAAGTACTAACAATGTAAATTAATTAATTAAATAAATTAAATAAGTTAAATGTCCATGTGATAAGTTCCACTTAATAATATACCGCAGGGTCTATAGAAATTAAAAGTGGCCGGGTACCGCCGATAGCAACATAGATTCTAATCCTAGGAGTGATGCAAGTGACTTTGAGTGGTATACTCTCTATCTTCACTTCTTCTTATTCTCTCCTTCCACGATCTCCTGGGATCCATCGAATTTGGATATCCAAATGAAAAGAAACTCCTCCCCAAAGGTGAGTTTTATTCTCAAAATTATCCTAACTTGGACCTCCAAATGGAAGAGAACTCTCCCCAAAGGGATGTTCTCTCCTCTTTAGATTCCAAGTTGGATTTAGTATTCTAACTCAAAGACTCGCTTTAACATCACAACTCAATTTAGTTAAATTACATTACCTAAAAAAAAAAAAATCTAAATGGCCTACATGGTTATCCTAGATAATTAAAATTAAAATATTCCAAAGTAGTTATATATTGATATTAAATTAAATCACAATCACGCTTGGCCATGCTCTTTTAATTTAAAGAGGGCTTAGCATTTTTTAATACCTGAAGATAATTTGTTAGTTTAAAGCTTTATTTTGCCCCTTTATTATGCCATGTACGAGCATGGCCACATGCAAAAAATCCTAGGAGCAAATAGATCATTCCTAACCTAAGGATAGTCTATCGCCCCTCACTTAAATTCACATATTACATAATTAAAAAAAACACTCAATCAATCAACTTTTAATCAGTATGCAGTGAAAATCATGAAAAACACAGCAAATAGTTGCAGAAAAGTAAACATCAGCCTAGCCTAAAACTAGATTTGGTTGTCCTAATAAAAAATCTAAAGTGTGTGAAGTAGGTTGTGTTGCGGGGATGTGTCCTAAGCTAGACAGATGATTAGAGTTGCCCAATCTTTTGATTTATTAAAAGCTTAAGGGGATTTTAAATTTGAGTTTAAATATTAGTGTTTAAAGTCAATTTTAAAGTGTATTTTAAGTGTTAAATGATTACTACCTTTATTTACACCTGGGCCATAAAGTTTATTTTATCTTCCTTGTGGCTAATTTAATAGTCTCGTAGGCTCGGGTTAGCTGGTGGTAGCCTATTTAATTGGTTGAAAATTAGAGGAATAAAAGTTTTGATTAACTTAGTTGATTGCTAATTTTAAGGATTAAGTTAGTATAGATTTTCCATCAACCAGTTCGTGGCATTTTCATAGTGGGCTGGAGGAACTAGGCCGCCTTAAGACACATAATCCTGCAGCTCAAGGTAGTCATGCGTACAAACCAGGTTGATGTAGTTAAATTAATAATTTAAATTTAGTTAATTAATTATTAATCAATTAAATTTAAAGTTTTACACTCCATTGAATTCGTTTATGGTGTTATTATAGTGGACTCGAGGAATTGGTCCTCCTTAGAACACTTAGCCCTGTAGCTCAAGGTAGTCTATCCTAAAAATTTCATCTTTGAAGTACTTATTATGTATTAAAGTATTAGTTGACTGATTTTATAAATCAAGTTAGAGTTTTCTAGAATTTTAGTTAAGTATTGAATTTTGGAATTATTTAATTATATTAATTAAGCGCCTAAAAGATGACTTTTAAAATTAGAGTGATTTCTAGATTTTGAGTATTTTTTCCAAGTGCTAGACCTTTGGATGAGTGATTAGACACTAGGTTTGCTTAATTTGAAATTTTTGAAGTTTTGACAAAATTTTAAACTATAGTTGACAGGAAGGTTGACTCTTTAACTTTGACTTATTCCTAGTGGTTTGACATTTTTAGAAAATATGAAACCTTAAATTGAGTTGAATGGCTTTGAGTTTGGTTAATTTGGAATTTTTAGAATTAATTATAATATTTTAAAGTTTGCTTAATTATTGAACTTTTTTAATTATTCAATTAAGAATGTTTCGATTATTTTGATCAAAACTTATTCCAAACTACATGGAATCACTCCTAAAGATCAGGGATAACTCATGGGAGTGTTTCCAAGTGTTTAGAATTTTAATAATTTTAAATTAATTAAATTAATTAATTGTTAATTTTTACTAAAACTCAAATTAGAGGTCCAGTCAAGGGGCTTTTATTTTTCTTAGGCAAAGGATTTAATTCTAGTCAATTTAATATATTATTTGTAATTTTTGGATTTAAATTGGATTTAATATAATTTTTACTTTTCTAGGTCCTTAAAAGAGCTGAATGTTGTCTTGTTTAATTTTCTGATTTAATGGGTTAAAATTCAATGAAATTTAATCCTATGGTACACAATATCACTAAGTTCACAATTTATAAGTTTCACCCCAATTGAGTGTGAGTATAATTTTTTATAAATTTTCTAAATTTACTAGACATGGTTCTTGATTATTTTTCCTAGGTGTCACTACTGTTCAATTAAGTTCCAATCTCTTTCCAGCTAACCTCGATACTAATGCAAGCATACCACAAAACATTCACATTGTAATGCTAAAAACTTGGAGTGTTATGAATTTTCAAAGTTTTAGGTCCAAAATTGATCCATTGCTTTGAAAATTCACACCATATAAATCCATTGGGCATCTGGAAGTAATAAAATTATAAGGAATGCCTAAGATGCCCAAATATTTTCTACCCAAATTTGGGTTCAGTTTTACCATTGGATTGTGAGAAAATTACTAAAAAAGGATTTTGAATAAATATAAATAACTCATAAATCAATAATCAAAATAGCTTAAATTTAATTTTAATAAATAATACACTTCAATGCCTTTCCAGTGATACTGAAAATGTCCAATTTGGTAAAAAATGGATTTTTTTGTAAATTTTTAAAATTTTGAGCATTAATCTAAATTTTTAAATATTTTTTGTAAAATCAGGTCGTCGGCTTTGCCAAACCAATCATTGGCAATGATTGGGATGAACGGTGGTGCGATAGTGCAGCCCTAACATGTGGGAAGCTCTAAATCATCCACTTAAACATGTCGTTATATGAATCCCTCCGTCAGATGAACCAACGATTGAGATTTAGCCATGTGGCATCCCGTGACCCCATTTTGGTTGAGTTTGAATCCAGGGGAAACGACATGTGGTCTTGCTTATCTTGAGCTATTCAATCTTGATCAAGGGGAAAATCGGATGCCTATGGTTGTTTCAGTCTATTTTAGTTCAAAATTTAACTAAAAAATCAAATGCTCATAACTTCAAAAATACCTAATCAAGTTTAACAAAAATTTAAATATAGACTCATGGGAGTGAATCTTTTCATTACTTAGAGTTTAGAGGCTCCATGCAATGAAAATATTGAGAAGCTTCAAATTGAAATTTAAACTAAAAGTTGGAATAACTTACAATCAAGTCTGTAGATTATTGAGATTGTAGGCTCCTTTAGCTCTTAGTGAAGTCATCTACAACTTTGCTGAAGTCCTTAGAAGCTTTTAGTGGCTGGATTTAAAGTTGATGATGAAAACCCTCTTTATCTCTCTCCTCACTAAAATAGCGATTTGAAGCTTAGAAAAAGTGGGAAATTGTTGGAGAAGATTATAGAAGTGTTTTGGAGGGTTGAAGGCTGCTAGAGCTGGAGTTCTTTGAAATGTGATGGAATCTAAGGGTTTTAGGCCAAGTTGTTTCACTTAACCCCCTCCTTTTGAATTGAATGGACTTGATTCATTTGGGGATGTCTTGGATTGATGCCAAGTGTCCCAAAGGCTGCTCAAATAAGGGGAAAGCTAGTGGGTGAGAAGGACCTCTCTTGGTTGATAAGGAGAGGGACTACACCCTTTTTTCTTCATTTGGCTAAAGTTAAGCAAAGCTTGGTTTAAGGGGCTGGATTAAGGTCTTTTGGGGAAGGAAATTAAACCATTTCAATTAGGTTTGAGCAATATTTGGATGGGAGAATGGGATTGCCAAGGGGCATGGCCACCTAAGCTTAAATGAGAGTTTGTTTGATTATTTGACTGGTCAAACAAGTCAATGAGAGTGGTGTGGCAGTCAAAGGATTGCATTTGGCTAGTTAAATGTGTGGCTAAGTGCTTGAAGCTAAGGATTTAAAATTTTGAGCAAATGTGTGAAATTAGAGAGGGTTTTGAGCCCTCCAAATGGGTTAACCAAGTCAAACCTAAGGAGATTTGACTTGAATTTTTTTTGGACATGTATGGAATGTCCAATTAAATGATTTGAAGTATTTGATTTGATTTGAAATGGCTTAAATGATTTAATTTGACAAATGTTGGGTTAAGGGTTCATTTGGTCAACCATGGTTGACTTGGTCAACCTAGTAAAACCATGGGTTGGATTTGGGTCCAACAAGTTCAAATGAGTGTTTTAAGACTAATAGACGTGCTCCCATATAATGGAATGGCCATTTGGGTTGAAATGACCATTTGGATCCTTAAGGGGCATTTTGGTTAACCTGGTCAAACCAAGACCTCGATTTAGATCTAATACACTTTTAATGATGTTTAGGATGCATTGGAAGAGGTTTTAATGATTTATTTGAAAGTGACATGTTGAGTTTTGGGGAAAAGTCCAAAAATCCTATTTAAAGGTATTATGGTCATTTTGACCCCTAATTAACTCTGAGTCAAAGTGGGTCCATCAAAGTGCAGTTTACTGGATAGCATGTCATATTAAATGTCATGGGAAAGGTCAAAGGTCTTGGGAAAGGCCCCAAGGCCAAATTCTATAAGGTGGAGGCTCTAGTGGCATAGATTGTAAATATTTGAAGGTTTTACAGTCTTCGAAAAATCAATTTAGTTTATGGGGTTATAAGTGTTAGATTGTGTTTAAAATTAGAGGGTTGACCATAAGACATGCTTGATTAATATGAAACTAATAAATCATGAATTAGAGGTCATTTGACAAGATTTCAAGGGGACTGAAAATCACCCAGAAAGGGGTTCAGGAAACGTGGGTCCTTAACCCTAGAATTTGGTTTGGAATTCTTGATTTGGTTTGGATTTTGGGTTTAAATGACTGAGTTTGAACTACCCATATTAATCTCAGTCAATTAAATGATTGAGATTGATTGGATGGGATTTGAAGGTTAATTGAAGGTTGATTGATGGTCAAACTAGAGTTTGGAGTTAAAAATTGAATTGGAAGGGTGGGTTAGAATTTGATTAAATATAGATTAAAATTTGATTGGGATTTATAGGTTTGAAAAGTGGACACCTACCAATCATTAGGTCATCAGAGGGGAACCTAGGTAGGTCCTAACAAATTCATACAGAAATGAGGTCAATAGAGAATTTACATATTTTCTTAGATTAATTGTGAAGTAAAGGGATGATGGTACCTTTCTTAGTCAAAGTAAGTACCTCACAAAAATTTTAAAGAAGTACGCGATGAAAGATTTTGAAGAAATTAATATATCCATGAGCTCTACCATTCAATTAGACAAAGATGTAAGTGGAAAATTAGTAGATCAAAAAGTATAGGGGAATAATAGGATTACTTTTATATTTAACTACTAGAATATGTGATATAATATTTAGTATTTATCATTATGCTAGATTCCAAGCTGATCCAAAATAATCCCATATGATAGTAGTTAAGAGAATCCTTAAATACCTTATGGGTACCCAAAACTTAGCTATATGGTATTCTAGGCATAACTCTTCATTTAAAATTATATGATATTCAGACTCAGACTTTGTAGGGTATAAAATAGATAGAAAAAAAATACTTCTGGAATTTGTCAATTTATTGGGCAATTATTAGTTTATTTGTCCACTAGGAAGCAAAACTTAGTAGCCCAACACATAGCTGTAAGAAGTTGTGTTGCTCAAGTTTTATGGCTAAATAAATAAATTCTTGACCTTGGACTCTTTGTAGGCATTATCCCAATCATATGTGATAATACTAGTACCATATGTATTTCTAAGAATCCAATTCAATACTCCCATATAAAGCATTTATATATTTTACATCATTCCATTAGAATTCATTTAGCCAAGGGAAATATAGACTGCATCATGTAGCATTTGAAAATCAATTGACAAAAATTTCCACCAAAACCCTAAACTATGACACCTTTAGCACACTGAGGACTATACTAGGTGTCATTTATATTCATACTTGATTTGGGGTATACGATCAACAACATGTGTAGTTATATGGTTTGGGTGTTTCCATATTTTTTATGTTTCTTGATTTATTTTTTTTTTGTTTTGTTTTTTTTTATGTTACTAGTTAATAAACGTTCCTTGATTATCACACACCAAAAAAAATTTTAATAAAAAGAAATTCATATTATACTATACTAATCTATTTATAATGTATGATATATACAAATTATGTACATCCTCACCACTTTTGTAATCAACGATCCTTATCTGACTAATAATTACTAATTACATATACACCCACCTCTTCATATTGTACAGTCCACAAGTTTGTAGCCATTGGACAAATTTAAATTGGATGGTATGATATTAATTATGCAATCATACAATATGAACACTTATTCATATTGTACAAACCCTAAATGAAAGTTCATACGAGATGACTCCTTTGGATGAACACTTTTTTGAAGATCATTCAATATGATCATGATTGTACTATATAATTTGACCATTTTTTTTTGACAGATCATCTAGATGATTTAACTTATTCTAATCATACTATATGATCTACAATTATGCTGTACGACCTGTTAAAACTTATAAAAGGAAGGAAAATTGAAGTATTAAATCACACATCTCTAAACAACTATCCTCTTATATTCTTAGCTTTAATATTCCTTATGGATGGTCAAAAGAGAACTTGTTTGCTTCTCCTCTTGTCGTCCTATTGATGACATATTTGAAACAATTGGGGATGAGTCTGCATACCATCATTTTAAAAGTGTCCACATCACACCTTCATGAATCCTGCACCAAATTATTCTTAATTACCAGGTTATAGGCCTCTTTGCATCCACCAATTCGTAATCTATCTTAACTCTCACTTTTTCATTCAACTCTAAACTACTCTTTGAATTCTTTGCAAGCCTTAGAGTGAACGCTAATTTTTGTTCCATGAACTCTTATGTTTATAGGCAACTTGTAAAAATAACTAAATAGAACCTTGTCTTTTTTTTTTAAGAAATGCAGATTGCGTTAAAAAGAAGAACAACTATTACAAACGAGAAAGAGAAAACAAGCACTACAAAATTATCATAATGGATATGCGATCCATTAAATCCCATTTTAAATCCATTGGGGTGATGGGGACATCAAATTTTGAAACAACCTAAAAGGTTGGTTAGTATCCCAGAGTTCCCAAAAGATAGAAAATGAAATCTAGTAAAGATCCCACATTTCATTACAATAATTTTAAAAAGGAAAAATAAACCTACAAGAAGACCAAACCAACAACAAACTACTACAAGGAAAAGAATAACTAAAACATTAGCCAAAACATCAAAAGGAATGCCATCAATATCCTTTGAGATCAACGAGCTCCAATCAATCGTAGAAACTGTTGAAACCTCAATGCAACCAACAACAACCACCATGTTACATCCAATGACAAACACCTTGGACGATCCAAACAAAGTCGATGAAACAATAACACCAGTTCCAACATCAAGAGTCCAAACAACAACCACAACATTAAAGCTAGTTCTAATAATTCTAGGAGTAACCAAACAAACTTCCATAAACGAACCGAATAACTTTAAATCAATCACTACAATATCTCTGGCTTTAACAGACAAAGCCTTCCACATAGTTGCATAACCAGTGGCAATCATACCAAAATCTGCTTGTAACATAACTTTTCCCTTAATAGAGAAAGAGAAACCGATTCTTCTGTCCACAACCAAAACTAACAGAAGAACATCATATCCAAGAGCCTTCAAGAATCCATAAGAAAACAATTCTTTAATATAGAAAGATCCACCTTTGCCATCCAAACACCCAAACACCACCGATATCATGACCATCAATCGATCACATACCAAGAACACAATTAAAACAAATATGGAATCAAGACAACCAATACACCAGAATAACTCCAAACTCCAAAAGCCACACATAAAATTGAAATTAAGCAAAGCAGAAATTTCAGCCAAAGAAAACTATAAGCAATGACGAGCCAATGAAAAACCTCCTCCAAAAACACCTTCAGATTGGTAGCCTCACCAAATTCCATCAAGACTCTAAAACCAATGTAATAAACACAACCAACACAACTAGTTGCCAAATCAAACCAACGGAGAACCTCCGTTAGGAATTGCTCTGCCAAAACCGATTTCAAATCGGTCGCCTCCATAAAAATAGGCCGAAGGAGAACCTCAGATTGACAGACTTCTCCGCATAAAATACCTTCTATGCAAAAATCCAACCAAGAAACTTAGTCAGACTTAGCCCACGAAGATCCACCAAATTCAAAAGCTCCGACAAAGCTTCAAGATCGCCTCGTCTCTGCCAAGAACACCAAGAAGGTTTAGTAATATCTCCACAAGAATGCCAAAGATGCCAATAACTCCAAGAACGCCAAGGAGATCGCCTCGCCTCCACAAAAATGGGCCGAAAGTGAACCTCTGTCTAACAAACTTCACCACATAAATCACCTTCTATGCGAAAAACCAACCGAGGAACTCCGTCGGCTGTACTAGGCCGACAGAGATCCACCAAACTCCAAAGCTCTGTCAAAATGTCAAGATCACCTCGTCTATGCTTCGCTACGCCCGCTACGCCCTCTCCGATCCTTATTGAATACTTAATGATTGAACATGTGATCTACAGATTATCACTAGAGATAATCAACTGATAGATTTAGGGCTTGATTTTAATTTAGGTTTTGAATTAATCACTTAAGATTAATGATTAAATGAAATTTAGTTTTTACAATGATCATATCACTAACAATCATTTGGTGATTGTCATGTGATAGATCGGATGATCATATGACAATCAAGGGTGATTGCTAAGTGATGATATTGAAGTCAATGATTTGATTACTATGCCAAAACATAGTGATGAGATGAATTTAAAGCTTGAAGAATGGTTTAATGATTGATGTATGGATATTAAATTTTTATTTAAATCATAGACCTCATCCAAAAATAAGGTTAACAAATGTACCTTCATTAAGTGTGATGAACTTAAAAGTGAATCACACGTGTTGGCATTGACCGAAGTAATCAATTGAATCCAAGAGATTGATAATCTGAATGAGATAGTGGATCTTGAATAGATTGATTTTAACTTGAGTAGGATAACATTTACTAGACAAGAAAGATTGGAATCTGAATGAAATATTGACTCTCAAATAGATAAAATTTATACTTAACGAGGATAGCGACTCCTAGTTAAGAAGGGTTAAAATATAAATTAGGTAACATCTCTCAAATAGATAAAATTTATACTTGACTAGGATATCATATACTATACAAGAAGGATTGAAATCTGAATGAGGTAGTGACTCTTAGATAAATAAAATTTTTACTTAACTATGATTGTAGCTCCTAAATAAGAAGTGTTGCTATCTAGAATATCTAGTTTGTGATTTTGATGATAAAAAGATTATTGATTGAATTATAAATTTTTTCATTAAATATTTTAGATATTTTTTTTATCTGTGAGCTCCAACATTGCAAGTAAGACATGCACTACTCAAGGCTATTGAAAACTCAAGAATGGGTAGAATAGGAATGCCAAGTAAACAAAATATGTAATTTTATTTTTAATATTTTGTATTTCTTTAGTTCGGCCATATAAGAGTATATAAAATTAGGTTATCGTGCACACATATAGAGGGGAAGCGAGATAAAGTTTTTGTATTAATCGTAATGTATAAATAACAATCATACTATTCGGTCAATATAGAAAGAATGAGCTTAACAACTAATTGAATAATTAGTTTCTATGAACTAATTGCACTGTATGATTTTTTACAATTTGAAAACCCTAGCCGTCGGATAAATTAAAAAAGAAATTTAAAATTTGATTTTTGAACTAATCTTATTATATAATCTGATTTGTACTATATGAAAATTTGAAATCTTACTTAAATTAATCCCTATAATTTGTCAATTAAATTATGGTTTAATTAATAATAGAAGATCATATTGTATAATTGACAGAGATGAAATTTGGTCGTCCTAAAGATTGTACCAAACTAATTGTACTGTACGATATTCATATTTTATTGGACGACTTACTTGAAATGAACCAATCGTACTATACGATGATATTTGTACAAAAATATTGACATAGATAATTTCTAATCACCCTGAGATTCATCTTGTAAAAATAGAGAGATAGCTAACAAATTATACTGTACAATCTTTGGATTGTACTTTATGATGTGTTTAAAAATTGAAAAGTTCATCTGAATAACTATTTACATCATACTAGATAAGTCTAATTTTTTAAATTGATCATATTGTACGAACTCAAATCATATTGTCTAAATAGTGATGAATAGATTGAATTTTTAGGATTTATTCAAGCCTAATAATTTAGCAAAACTTTAAGATTCTCTTAACAGTGAGGAGAGAATTATGTGACTATTGAAGGTACTTTAAGAGAGAAGCTTATGAAAGAAATCCAAGGTTTGAGAGGAAGGATAAAGTAAGGTTAAGCATGAGGGAGAAGGAGTGTGAGGGGATCACATTGTTGTTAGAAGACAACCTTGCTACTCCTATGGCCTTTTTGAGTTCTTGATGGATCTCTTGGGAGAGCGGCTTCTAGGTCAAGTCCTGAAGATGCTCTGCCTTCTAAAGGAGATAGAGAAAGGATTTGAGGTTCTCTTGTTATGAAAGGATTTTGGTTCTCTAACATCACCAGGAGGGAGAAAAAGGATTTGTGGTTCTTTGCTTTCTCCAGGAGGGAGAAAAAGGATTCAACATTTGTTTCCATCGTTGAGAGAGGTGACATAGATTTCAACACTTCAACATCAGATTTGGTGAAAGTGAATATGTAAAAGTTTCTTCGCCTTGTTGGGGAGCAAAAGAAGAGTCACTTTTTATTAGTGCAATTCCCAGAGCTGAGAACTCTGGGGAGTGGAGGTCAAGGTTGACCAAAGCATTTTAAAATTTTGGTGTCCTCCTTCTATTTTTTAATTTCTATATTTTACTTTTTTGTAATTTATTTTCCTAATAATTGCTTGGTTGAAATTTTGTGGTTGTTGTTAGATTGAGTTGATTCGATTATTTTCACCATTAATATAATTATTGTTAAGTTTATTAGCTTCCACATAGGGTGATTAAGTTCTTCATTTTATTTTTTTAAAAATCACAAAAAAATTTGTATTTCTGCTTACAATTTTTTTTTTTTTAGAAAAACTAATTCAACCCCCCTCTTGGTGCACCTTGGGCTAGTTCATTGAGGTCTCAAAACCTCCTCGAACGTTTAAGTGGCATCAGAGAGGGTTTCAAAAATAAGGTTTTAGAAAAGTTTCAAACAAAAGTTCAACAACCCATTTTGGTAATTATAACATTACATATGGTTACTCAATAGCCTGTCCACCTTATTCAAAATCAGGAATCAAGATTAAGATTATGATTTTTGATGATAACAAAGTATTATTGTTATGATCTTATTCTTTCTCTTAGCACATATTGGATACTTTAGTTTGTTTTTGTGTGTATTAATGTTTCAGAGAAATCATATACTACTCCATATTGCTGAAGAGATTAAGATAAGGTAGAATAGGATTTCATATAATAGAGTTTGTATATCTCTATTTTTATTTCTTAAGTTTGAGTAAGTGTGATGATAATTGGGTAACCGTGCACAAACACAGGGGGAGAGTGATATTTTTTTAAATTAATCATATTGTACGATATCTAATCTTATTGTATGATTTGACATATTTTTATCCAGAATACAGTTAATCAAATCTTCGCTTGAATATTTGAACCATTTATACTGTATGATGTGAATTCGTACATATGAATAATAGAGTATGAAATTATATTCATACCATATCATACTGAATGAAAATCTTGATTTTTGAGCTATTCTGACAGTACAATGTGAACTCATATAGATGACTAATAATGCATTAAATTATGTTCATACCATATTGTATCAAACAAACACGTTCATTTTGTTAGTTGTTGGTACATTATGATGTTAATGCATATATCTGACTGACATTATACAAAATAAGGTTAGTACTAGATTGCACTAAACGAACACATCCATTTTTAATTGTTCGTAATGTACTATGTGAATTCATACAGATGACTGACAGTGTACGAAAAAAGGTTTGTACTAGATCATATCAAATGAAGCCCTAATTTTTTGAACTATTCATACTAGATAATCCATGATTATTTAGTTATTGTATGACAATTCTTTTGGAAATTTCAAATTTTGGATGGTTTTTCACATGATTTTGATATAAGAGTCCTAAAAATTGTCTCATACATCCTTTGCTTTGATTTTTTTCTTGAGAGTGACATTTTGAGAGAGTGTTTGAGAGAGATTTTGTATGTTAAAAGTGAGAGATCTATTTAAGGGGATTTGTGAGGGATTCATAAGGTTTCCCAAAGTGAGGATATCTTAGTCTTCTCAAATTTCAACCCTACTTCTTTGGATGCTCTTGAGAGAAGATCTTCAAGATTGGATGAAAGTTCTCTACCTTTACCAAGAGGGTGAAGAAAGACGTGAAGGTATACTACCATCACTTATAATACTACCATCGCTTGGAGAGTGTAAAAGGGGACATTTCTCTACCTTCACTAGGAGAGTGAAAAAGGATATGAATGTATGCTACCATCACTTAGAGAGTATAAAAGGTGAAGATTCTTTGCCTTGACCAGAAGGGTGAAAAAGGACATGACAGTACACTGCCAATACTTGAACAGTGTAAAAGGTGATGGTTCTAAACCGCACTGGGTTGGTGGAATATAGTTTCTAAGGGCTTCTCCACCTTGCTGTAAGGGTAAAAGGAAAGTCACTTTTGTTTAGTGCAATACTTAGAGAAGGAGTATCCAGAGAGTGGATGTAGGTCCAGTTAGACTAAACCACTATAAGATTTGTTGTTCTTCTATTACCTTTTTTTTTTTTTGCTTTTTTATTTTACTATATTTATAACTTTGTGGTTGAAAAATCATCTATGGTAATTATTTCTTTAAGCAATTGCATGTTTCAGGATTAGTGGCTTAACTTCCTAACAAGATCTTAAAAAAGGTTTTTAAATATATAAGAAAATTTTTTAATACCCTCGCTTGGTTAGCTTTGGGATAGTTCTATAAGGTCTAACAACCTACATGAACTTTCAAGTGGTATCATAGCCAATTTCAAAAATTAAGGTTTAAACTTCTTTTTAAAAAAGATCATGGCTAATTTTGGAAACTGAAATAATGCTGAAGGTTATTTGATCACTAGCCCACCTTTATTTGATAACATTTCTTTTAATTTTTAGAAAACTTGTATGTCTACTTTTTGTAATCACTTGACTATCATATGTAGATGTTAGTACATGTTGGTTATACTAAACCAGTTAAAATTGTTGATGGCATTAGAAATAAAATACCATTTACTGAATGGACTTTAAAAGAAAGACAATTAGAATAATTAAATGCAAAATATTTAAACAATTTTTTCTACTTGCAAAACTTGGAAGGAAATTTGGGATAGCTTTGTATAACTTATGAAGGAACAAATGAGATAAAATAAGCAAGCTTGAATATTTTATTACATGAATATGAACCATTTCAAATGAAACCAAATGAGTTAATTTTTGATATGAATACAAGGTTTACTAAAATTTTTACCTCATTGAATGCTTTAGGTAGAGAACTTACAAATTAAAAAAAAAGTAAATAAAATTTACGTTGTTTTCATATTGCTTATGATGCAAAGATAATTGCCATAACTAAGTATAAGGATCTGAATTTATATTCTATTGAGAATCTTCTTGGATCACTTATTGCTTATGAGCAAAGAGAGAATCAAAGACAGAATGATACATGTGACAAAAGGAAAGATAGAAATATAGCTTTAAAAGTTAATTTTATAGAGAGTGATCAATCAATGCCAAAGGATGAAGAAGATATTTCACTTATGACTAAGCAATTCAAAAGTTTTCTTAAGAGAAAGCAATGATGATGTTAACATTGGAACAAAGGTAAGTTCAATAAGAATCCAAAATTTACTAATAAAGTAATTTTTTTATCAATGTAGAAAGCTTAGACATATAAAGAGTGATTGTCCAAATCTCAAAGCTAATCCAAACGAGGAGAAAGTTGAAGAGAAAACAAATGTTAAAAAGGGCAAGCAAAGAATGTAAAAAGCTTTCTAGGTTGATTTAGCTTCAGAATCTTCAAAAATAGAAGTAGAAAAGGAGGTTCAAATTTGTGCTTAATGGCATATAAACTTGATCATTCAGATCAAGATGTGGTATGTAACCTATCATACAATGAATTATTTGAAGTTTCTAAGAAGATTCATAATGCATATATGAAACTTAAAAAATTGAAAGCTAACCTTAGTATCATGTATTTGAATTTATAAAAAGAGCATGAAAATATTAAGAATGATCATGCATACATAGATAGAAGCCATATTTAGTATCGAGACCTAAGATGCATCAATCACAACATAAAAAATATGTATGTGGATTATCATTGTCAAGAAGTGAACCCAAATTATTTTGGTTTCAAATTCTAATATTTGATAATTTTGTAGAAACACTCTCAAACAAGCCCTCATGAGAGCATTTGGTATATGGATAGCAGATATTCAAAACATATATCTGGAGATGCAAATTAATTTTTATTGCTGGAGGCCAGGAGGCAAAGTGACACTTGGAGATAACACCACTAGGAGGTAGGTTCATGTATAATTGCTAACACAAAAAAAAAAATCGATTGAAAATGTTTTATTGATGCAAGGCTTAAAACATAATTTGCTAAGTATAAGTCAGCTTTGTGATAAGGGTTATAATATAATTTTTTTGCATACAACCTATATTATAAGCCAAAATGGAGTTGAAGTGTTGCATGGAGATAGGATAAATAATTTTTACATGCTTGATTTAAATTATGTTTAATCTTCTAATACTTTTTATCTAAAAACTATTACTGGTGAATCTTGGTTATGACATAGAAGACTTTGTCATGTAAGCATAAAAAATCTTAGGAAGATTACCCAAAAGGAATTAGTTAGAGGCATACCCAAATTAGACTTTATTAATCATCACATATGTGACGTGTGTTAATTAGGGAAACAAATCAAGTCATGCTTTCATTTAATCAAATATGTTAGAACTAGCAAACCCTTGACAGTCCTTCACATGGATCTCTTTGGACCTGTTAGCACTATAAGCCTTGGAGGGAAAGTTTTTGGGTATGTGATTATTGATGATTATTATAGATTCACTTGGATTAGATTCTTATCATATAAGAGTGAATTATTTGATTAGTTTAAAAAATTTTATTGTTATATTCTATTAACACTGCGTTGCAAGGTCCCAAGTCCTGGATGAGAAAAGTGGAGGGTTGCGTTAGGTAGTCTACAGCCAGCGTAAAACTTGTCAAACAATAATGACATAATCCTTTAAGAAATTGTATTAATGCTAGGGCGTCCCCTGGAAGCAACGTGCTGTATGGCCTGAATACAGTTATAAGTGTGCAAGGGCCGCTGCACCGACGCCCGTGTGCAGTTTTAAATAGGCAAGGGTTCTCACATCAAGGATGGATGTGGGCAAAGAAGCTAGTCCATGAAACTAAAATTAGGATAGGAACTTGGAATATGGGTTCCCTTCAAGGATGGATGTGGGCAAAGAAGCTAGTCCATGAAACTAAAATTAGGATAGGAACTTGGAATATGGGTTCCCTTACAGGAAAATTACTGGAATTAATAGATATTATGATTCATAGGAAGATAAATATTTTGTGCATTCAGGAAACTAAATGGGTTGGAGAGAAGGCTAAGGAATTGATAGTTTAGGATTTAAACTTTGGTATTCGGGTAGGAGTAATACTAGAAATGGTGTAGGTGTTATTATAGATAAGAGTTTAAAGGATAATGTTATAAAGATTAATAGGATTGGAGATAGAATTATAGCTTTAAAAATTATTGTTGATGATAAGATTGTTAATATTATAAATGCTTATGCTCCTCAAGTAGGTTTGAATATGAGTTCTAAATTAAAATTTTGGAATGACTTAGAAGAATTAATTCAAAAGATACCTCTGGAAGAAATAGTTTTTATTGAGGAGATTTAAATGTACATGTTGGTAAAGAGGTAGATGATTTTAAAAGCATTCATGGTGGCCATGGATTTGGAATGATGAATGAAGGTGGCAAGACCATATTGGATTTTTGTTTAGCTTATGATTTTTCAATTGCTAATACCTTCTTTAAGAAAAGGAATGAGCATCTCATCACTTATAAAAATAGATATAGTACAACCCAGATTGACTATTTTCTTATTAGAAAATTAAATCGTTTAGATTGTAAAGATTATAAAGTTATTCCGAGTAAAAATTTATGTATCCAACATCGATTATTAGTTTTGGACTTTAAGATGAAGGGGTATAAAATAAAAAATAAAGTAAAATGGTTTTCTAGGATTAGTGGGGGCATTTAAAGAATATTAACAAAAATATTTTTGAGAAAAAGATTTTAGATCTTAAGATTTTGTCTATGCATGAGGATGCTAATGTCATGTGGGAAAAAGTGGCTTGTGATATTAAGAATATTGCAAAAGATGTCCTTAGAGTATCAAAGGGAAAAGATCCTATTAGTAAAAATAGTTGGTGGTGGAATCCAAATGTGCAAAAAGATTAAACATAAGAAGTTTTATTTTAAAAATTGGTTTAATTTTAAAAATTCTGATAATTGGGTAATATATAAAGTGGCTCGTAAGAATGCTAAGAAAGCAATATGCGATGCAAAGACATTAGCTTTTAGTGATTTATATAATAGATTAGATACTATGGAGGGAGAAAGATATATGTATAAGTTAGCCAAACAAAGAGATTGGAGTAGTAAGGATTTAGTTCAAGTGAAGTCTATTAAGGATGAAGATCAAAAAATACTTTTCTTAGAAGATAATATTCAACAAAGGTGGATGAGATATTTTGCCAATCTTTTTAATGAAGATTGTGAAAATAAGATTGACTATAGGGACCTTAGCACCTTAAATGAAAATAAATATTTATGTTTTTATCGGCGTATTAGTAAAACTGAAGTTGGTGAGGCTTTAAAGAAAATGAAGGGTGGAAAAGCTGTTGGACCTGATGATATTTCAATAGAGGTGTGGAAATGCTTAGGAGATGAAGGAATTTATTGGCTTACTAAACTTTTTAATACTATTTTGAAGACTACAAAAATGCCAGATGAGTGTGTTAATACCTATTTTTAAGAATAAAGGTGATGCATAAGATTGTGCGAATTATAGAGGTATTAAGTTAACGTGTCATACTTTAAAACTATGGGAGCGAGTTATAGAGCATAGGTTGCGGCGTGATATTAATGTTTCTCAAAATCAATTTGGATTAATTCCAGGTAGGTTGACTATGGAAGCCATACATTTATTAAGAGGTTTGATAGAGAAATATAGAGAAAATAAGGAGGATATGCATATGATATTTATTGATTTAGAAAAAGCATATGATAAAGTTCCAAGAGAAGTGCTATGGAGAGTTCTTGAAAAGAAAGGAGTTAATAATGCTTATATTCAAATCATTAAAGATATGTATGCATGAGCTATTACTTGTGTTCAAACACAAGGTGGTTTGACCTAGTATTTCCCTATTTCAGTTGGGTTACATCAAGGATCAGCCTTAAGCCCATATCTTTTTGCTTTAATCATGGATGTTCTCACTAGACATTTGCAAGAGGATGTACCTTGGTGTTTGCTTTTTGCTGATGATATTCTTCTTGTTGATAAGACTAGAGAGGGAGTTGAAGGCAAACTTGAATTATGGAGGTCAACCTTAGAGTCTAAAGGTTTCGCTTGAGTAGATCTAAAATGGAATATATGGAGTGTAATTTTAGTAGTAATAGACCTAGTGAGGGGATTGTGACTTTGGGCGATCAAGTCATTAATAAGAGTACATGTTTTAGATATCTTGGATTTATTATTCAGAGTGGTGGTGAAATAGATGGGGATATTATCAACAGAATTCAAGTTGGATGGTTTAAATGGAGGAATGCATCGGGCTTGTTATGTGATAGAAATGTACTCCTCAAACTTAAGGGAACATTCTATAAGATTGTAGTAAGGCCTTCTATGCTTTATGGTGCTGAATGTTGGCCATTAAAAGAGAAGCATAATACTAAGTTAAGTGTGGCAGAGATGAGGATGCTCAAGTGGATGAGTGGCTTTACCCTTAGAGATAGGATACGAAATGAGCATATACGTGAAAAGGTTGGAGTAGCTCTAGTAGAAGATAAGATTAGAGAGAGTCGCCTTAGATGGTTTGGTCACATAAAACAGCGGCCTTCCAATGGCCCGGTTAGGAGAGTAGAGGTATTAGATTTGACTTATGTTAAGAAAGGTAGGGGTAGACCTAAAAAGACTTGGTTAGAAAATATTAGGAATGACCTTTCTTTATTAGAATTAAATGAGAATTTGACTTTTAATAGGACACAATGGAGAAAAAGGATTCTTGTAGCCGACCCCATATAGTGAGATAAAGGCTTGATGCTGTTGTTGTTGTTATTGTATTCAAAGGAAGCTAGGTTGTGAAATTCTTATAATTCATGGTGACCACAGTGGAGAATTTAAAAATGAAAAATTTAAAGTTTTCTGTAAGGAGAAAGAGATAGATCACAACTTTTTAGCTCCTAGAACCCCTCAACAAAATGGAGTTGTTGAAAGAAAGAACAAAACTTTGGTACAAGCCACTAAAGCCATGTTGGTTAAATATTCATTTTCTAAATATTTTTGGGCTAAAGTGGTTAATATATCATATTATGTTCTGAATAAGGTGAACATTATATCTAAGTTGAATAAGACACTCTATGAAGTTTTTAAGGGTAGGACTCCCAACCTCTCACATCTATATATTTTTGGATGTAAAGTGTTCATTCAAAACAATGGGAAAATTCTTTTAGGAAAATTCAATCCTAATTCTGGTGAGGGAATTTTTCTAAGATATTTAAGTGTTGGCACATCCTGTAGAGTATTTAACTAAATGACTTTGGTTATAAAGGAGACCACTCATGTAGTTTTTTTTATGAATATGATATTTCTAGAGGGTCTAAGTTGGAAGAAGAAGATTTTGAGAAAATATCCATAGAATTAAAAATGTAAATTTTGAAGAAAGGGTTGGAACAGAAATTAAATTTCCTAAAGAAAGGAAATATACTAAAAGTCATCCTAAAGAATTAATTTTAGGAGACCTGAGTGTAGGAGGTGTTAGAACTAAGCATGGACTTAACAAAGAAGTAATCCATTCAGCATTTATTTCAATGATTGAACCCACTGATTTGGACCAAGCACTTTTCTACAAAAAAAAGATCTTTTATTAGAGGAAGTATGGACACCACTCTTTTCATAAAAAGAGTAGGAGATGACATTCTCATTATTCAAAATTTATGTTGATGATATTTTTTTTGGATCCACTAATAAAAATTTTTGTGATAAATTTTTAAATACAAAGAGTAAGGAATTTGAAATGAGTTTGATGGGAGACTTGAGTTACTTTCTTGATTTTAGTATAAAGTAGAAAGAGGATGACACCTTTCTTAGTCTGTCAAAATATATTGAGGACATCCTTAAAAAGTATGAAATAGATAAAGCTAAACCAATAAATACTCCCATTAGTTTCCATGGTTAGCTAGATAAGGAATATAACGATAAATTTGTCGATCAAAACAAATTTAGAGGGATGATTGGATCATTACTTATTTAACTACTAGCAAACTTAATATCATGTTTAGTGTTTGTCTTTGTGCTATTATTCAAGATAATCCAAAAGAATCTCGTGGTTGATAGAAAATGTACTTTAAGAACTTGTTAATTCATTAGGAACTCTTTTAGCTTTCTAGTCTAGCAGAAAATAGAACTCAGTAGCCCTTTCTCCTACTTAAGCAAAATATACAGCCTTAGGAAGTTGTGTGGCACATGTTCTTTTGTTTAAACAACAACTTATGGATTTAGGTTTTTCAATTTGTACTATTCTAACTTTTTGTGATAATATATATGCCATTTGCATTTCAAAGAATCCAATCCAACACTCTAGGACCAATGATATACATATAAGCCATAACTTCATTAGGAACCATATCACTAAAGGAAAAATAGAGTTACATCATATAGCTACTGAAAATAAACTTCCCGATATTTTTACACAATCACTAGTTTTTTAAAACTTTTAGTACTTTAAGAACTTGAGTGGGTGTTATTGATATTCATGCTTGAAATTATAAGTCTACAAAATAAGATTGTATTCTTTTATTATTGTTTATGATTATATTTTGGTTTCTAGTTTTTAATTTGCCTTGTTTGGTACTTCTTTATTTTGACTTTGATTTATCTATTTGTTGATTTTGTTTTGCATTAAATGGGTCTTATTTGTTTTAATTTAGAAAAACATCTTGATCATCAAGGGAAAATCCAAAATTTGTTTTCCATTTGTACTATATGAACCATTTTCATACTTTACAAATTCTTTATGTTTTTCATGATTTTTTTAAAAAAATTGGGTAGAGGAATTTTTAATATATATTTCATGATAATCGTTATGAACACATCATCATATGTATAAATTATCAATCATTCATCAGTACGAACACATGTCAAAATGCTTTAGAACAAATTTATTATGATTTAGGGTAGTATTATTAAAAACAATCCCAGATGAAATACATGGTCGTATGTACTAACGTGTTATCAATTTGCATAAAGATGAATTTAAATGGCATGATGATCATTATTGTTAAATCAACACGTACGAACACCTGTTCTTCTGTACAATCAAGTTTGGTCAAAAGTCATACAAAATGACTCATCGGAAAGGCAACTCTATGAAAATATGTTTTGCTGTAATAACTGTTCTTGACCATTTTCATTCATATGTACAAACTCAAGTTAACTCAAGTTTATACAGTACAAATTCAATTTCATACATACGAACTCAATTTCATACTATACAAATCAATTTCTATAAATTGGAAGATGTTCTATGAATTATTCAATCTATCCCACATTCAATCTCTTTCAATCCTTCTTAAATGGCAAGTGACAAAAAATGATTACATCCTTCCAAGGGAAGTTCATCTCATTCTGAATGAGATGATAATTTTCTTTCAAGGAAAAATGAATAAGCCTATGATTGGTTTGTTCAAGCTAAGATTACTCATTCTCATATTCTTATTCAAGAATATATCAATTTTCCAATTATGCCCCTCTTTAACTCTACTCAATTTTCATTCATTCTCACATTGATCTACGCTTTTCATTATGACACCTTTTATTATTTTATGGCCAATTTGAAAATGAGAGAAAATAATTCCATTATGTCCTCTTATGTCTTTGACAAACGTGTTTAAATCATTAAATAGGATTTGGGTACCTTTTTACCTCTTAAAACTAAAGGAATTATGGTTCATTCTATGACTTCAAGAAGTGATTTTGATTGGATTTCTATTAATCAAACTCTTAGGGAACACCTTCAATCCAACACTCAAACTTTAAATCAAAATGCCAGGATTATCCAACATGTTTTAAGAACCTCTATTATTCTTAAAGTTGGTGATTGAATCAATATCACTCCTTTACTTAGTATAGTAACATACTATATTTTTTCAAACACTCAATTTGATGAAGCCAAGTTTTTCTAGACTACATCAATAACCTTACTGACATTAGATTTCCTTCCACTAAGAGGAAGAAGAATGTGGCTTTAAGATTCTTGATTGCCTATATTCTTGAGAAGAAATACAATCTTATTCATCTCGATCCCCCAAATAATCTGCCTGTCTATTTTATTGATGCTTCATTTTGTATTCTTTCCCACCAGGATCAAGGGGATGAGGGAGAAGAATTTGATGAAGAAGAAGGACCTGCTCAAGCACCTGCACCTGTTCCTGCTCCTAAACTTGAGCATCAATTCTACCAAGATTTGATCTAGCGATTCGATCACCTCGAGCTTCATATATATAAATGATTTGATCATATTCAGACCCATTTTGACCAGCAAGACTTTAGATATAATGAAGATATAAGCTGGGTTAGAGGATAGTTTAATTCACTCAATACTCAAGTAGCTACCATCAACATTTACTTTACCCAATTCACTCCTCCACAACCTCTTCCAGATCAAGATCCTTTGGGTTTTTAGTTTAGTTGCTGATTGTTGTATGTTTTTGTTATTTAGTTCTTGTGTTGTTGCATTTAGATGCTCTAGATTTGAGATTATTGTATTTTCTTTATATTTTGAGTCTATGTTAAAAAAAAAGAGGTTTGATTATTGTTGTGTTTTTTTCCTCTTAAATATTCTATGAGTTATTATAGACTAATCTATAATGTTAGGATGAAAATTTTAAATTGTTTACATTACAGTGTTATTTCCTTTGAAATTTTTTTACTCAAACATTAAATTAAATTATAATTAGATTCAAATAAGAAGACCATCTTCATGTTCTAATAGACATTATCTTTTAGTTATAATTGTTGCACAAATTATGACCTATTTTTCTTTTCTTTTCTTTTCTTGTTCAATGTGTTGATTTTATTATTATCATCAATTGGGTTTTATTTTGTAGTTTATTCTTCCTTATATAAGAATTATTTTTTCTTTTATTTGGAAGATAATCACACAAGCTATGATTTGCTGATTTAGGTTATGAAAAGAACATAATGTCAAAAGATGCATAAAATGTAGTAAATTTGAAAAGAGGTATAAAATGAGCCCAATTTGAAAAGATGTGCAATGTTCGCCAAATAAAGTTAAAATTCAAAAGATATGCAATTGCATTAACAAAAATTTTTCAAGGCTAGCTAATAAAGAGGTATAAAATGAGCCCACATTATATTTAGTTCTTTGATCTATATCTCTAATTCTTAGAAAAACTCATACATTAAATAATAATTTGAACTATTGAATTTAAAAATATTTGATTTTTATTTCATTATTTTTGCGATAATTATTCTATTTGATACTTATATTTTCTAGAATAAACATTGAACTTGGTCAACTATTCTTATCTTATTTATTCTTTGTTTTAAAACATGAGTTTTTGCATTAGAAATTTAATGTTGATTTTGTATTTTTTCTTTAATTCTTTTCCTAATCTTTTTTTTATTCGTCCATAATAACTTTCATATTCAGGAGATTTCTTGTTTTGTTTCTTCTATTTGATGATGTCAAAAGGGGGAGGTAGTTTATGTTTGTTTGAAGTCTTCTATCCTACATTTATCTTATGTTGTATTTCTTTTGAGGTTTATGTGTTTTTTTTTTAAATCAAACTAAAAAAAGGAGGACAAAATTCTTTTTCCCCATGGTTTTTAATTTTCAAACATTGAGGTGGAACTTAGGAGAAAATAACTTTAATTCGTTATTCAAATAATAATTATATTTGCCATCATAAAAAAGGGGGAGATTGTTGTAAATTAGGAATCAAGATTGAGATTATGATTTTTGATGATAACAAAACATTATTGTTATGATCTTATTGTTTCTCTTAGCATATATTGGATATTTTTATTTGTTTCTATGTGTACTAACATTTCAGGGAAATCATATACTACTCCAAATTGCTGAAGACTTTAAGATAAGGTAGAATATGATTTCAAGTAATAGAGTTTGTATATCTCTATTTTTATTTCTTGAGTCTGAGTAAGTTTGATTGAAATTAGGTAATCGTGCACACACACATAGTTGGAGAGTGATATTTTTTATAAATTGATTGTACTATACGATATCTAATCATATTGCATAATTTGACATATTTTTCTTCTAGAATATAGTTAATCAAATTATGGCTTGGATTTTTGATCCATTTATACTATATGATGTGAATTCATACAGATGATTGATAGAGTATGAAATTATCTTCGTACTAGATTGTACCAAACAAACACATTAATTTTTTAGCTATTCATACATTATAATGTAAACTTGTCTAGACGATTAATATAGTATGAAATTATGTTCATACCAGATCATAAGAAACAAAAACTTTAAATTTTTAACTATTTATACAGTACAATGTGAATTTGTACATATGACTGTCAGTGTATGAATAAAGGTTCCTATTAGATCATACAAAACAAACACATCCATTTTTAACTATTTGCATAGTACGATTTGAATTATACAGATGACTAACAGTGTATGAAATAAGATTTGTACCATATCATACAGAACATAGTCCGGAGTTTTTTGAACAGTTCATACCCAACAATCCATGATCGTACAGTACGATCGTATGACAGTTCTCTTGAAAATTTTAATTTTTGGATAGTTTTTCACATGATTGCTATAGAAACCGTCATAAAAACTATCTCATACATCCTTCACTTAAAATTTCTCATGATAGTGACATTTTCAAAGAATGTTTGGGAGAGATTTTGTGAGTAAAGAGTGAGAGATCTAGTGTAAGGGAGTTTTGAGGGATTTACAAGGTTTCCCAAAGTGAAGATTTCTTTGTCTTCTTTAAATTTCTATCTAACTTATTTGGAGGCTATTGAGAAAAGATCTTCAAGATTTGATTAAGGTTCTCTACATTCACCAGGAGGGTGAAAAAAGAATTGAAGTTATGATTCCATCTCTTAGAGAGTGTAAAAGGTGATGATTCTCTAGCTTCACCAAAAGGGTGAAAAAGGAAGTGAAGGTACGCTGCCATCACTTTGAGAGTGTAAAAGGTGACAGTTCTCTGCCTTCACCAGGAGGGTGAAAAAAGATATGACAGTATGCTGCCAACATTTGGAGAGTGTAAAAGGAGATGGTTCTCTACCGCACCAAGTTGGTGAAAGAGAGTTTGCAAGGGCTTCTCTGCCTTATTATGGGGGTAAAAGGAGAGTCACTTTTTTTTAGTACAATAAATGGAGGAGGATTCTCAAGGGAGTGGATGTAGGTCTAGTTGGACCAAACCATTAAAAATTTTGGTATTTTTTGTTACATTTAATTTTTCCCTCACTATTATTTTACTGCATTTATATTTTTATTATTGAAAAATTATCTGTGGAAATCATTTCTTTAAACAATTGCATATTTAAAGATTAGTTATTTAAATTTCTAGAAAGATCTTAAAAAAGGTTTTCTAATATCAAAGATATTTTTTTAATAACCAAATCACGCCCTTCTTGGTTAGTCTTGGGATAGTTCTATATGATCTAATAACTTACATGACTTTCACTCCTTTGTTTTATAGTATAACTTTTGATTTCTAGAAAATTTGTATGTCTACCTTTTTTACTATCTATAGATTATCGCATGTGGATGTTAGTCCAAGAAAGATATTTTGCACATTTTCTTCTTATGAATGGCATCAAAACTGAAACATTATTTAATGTATGGAATAATAAGGATAGGGATTTAGCCTAACTGAAAGCAAAATGTTTAAATTGTTTCTTTCGTGCATTAATATTTAAAGATTATATGCGTGTATCCTCACCAAAAAAGATATTTGGGATAAATAATGCATAACATATGAAGGAACTAGTGAAATAAAATAGTTTAAGCTAAGTATCCTACTTCATAACTATGAACTATTTCACATGAAATCTAGTGAATCAATTTCTAAAATGTATACTAAATTTGCACAAACAAATAGTCACATCCCTACATGCATTATGTAGAGAACTTACAAATCCTAAAAAAGTTAATAAAATTTTATATTATCTACCTAATTCTTATGATGCAAAGATAATTATAATTACTAAATCTAAAGACTTAATTATTTACTTGATTGATAGTTTGCTTGGCTCACTCATTGCCTACGAGCAAGGAGTGAGTCAAAGGCAAAGTGATGCAGGAGAAAAGAAGGAGAGAACTGTAGCAGTGAAAGTAAATTACTCTAATAGTAATAGTTCTACAGTAGAGGAGGATAATGACATCATGTTAATGACACAGTTGTTCAAGATCTTTTTAAAAAGGAAACTGAGGCGTCATCAACAACATTGGAGCAAAGGTAAAAGCAACAAAAATGTTAAAGTTTCTTCTAACACAAATTTCTTCAAATGCAGAAAACCAGGCCACCACCAAACTGATTGTTCCAACCTCATGCGATCAAGAAAAGGGTGAAGAGAAGCCGAAGTTCAAGAGGAGCAAGCAAAAGACACAAAAAATCTTTCTAGCTGGACTCCACCTTGGAATCCTTAGAATCATAAGAAGAGGAGGTGGTAACAAACTTATGTATTATGGCTAAAAATAATCTTGACCAATCAAATCGATTAGGTATGTCAACTTTCCTAAAATGAATTACTTATTATTTTTAAAAATATTCATGATTCGTATAGGAAGCTGAAAAAGATGCATGTTAGTCTTAATACTAAATTGTCTACTTCTAAAAAAGAGCATGCAAATTTAATTACCGAGCATTCTAATTTAGATAATGATCACATGACCTTGATTAAAAAATATGATGCCTTAAACAAGAAGCATATCAACTTAACTAATACACATGAATCCTTAAAAATATTACATCTTGAACTAGATAAAGCTTACAAAGTATTAGAAGCATCTGAATTAGAAATATATGATAGGGACATGCATTAAAAATTGAAATGTCCATTCTTGAAATTGAAAACAAATTTTTTAAAGTAAAACTAATTGCTCTTGAAAAAAATAAACCACCATCTTTCTTAGAACAATCTCATAAGTCCTCAACATAAAATACATCACATAAACCTAGGAGAAGGCACCATGACCCACATAGGTTAGTAAATCTATTTCCTAGTGTTAGGTGTTACTCTTGTGGCATGTTAGGTCACATAGCCCACACTTGTACAATCCACTATAGAACAAAGTAATGTAGAGGCCTAAATTGCATTCATCACAGCATAGTATGCATTCTTCTCTTTCACTTAAGCATAGGTTAGAACCCAAACACAATTGAGTTCCTAAATCTAACCTTTGAATGACTATGTAGGGCTGCTCTCATTAAAGGCCCAGTGAGAGCATGTGGTACTTAGACAGTGGATGTTCGAGGCATATGATTGATGATATGAAGCAGTTCATCACACGGGAGGCCAAGTCAAGAGGCAAGGTGACACTAGGAGTCAACACCACTAGGAAAGTGGTGTGCTCAGGTATAATCAATAATGATAAAAGCTTTATTATTTAAAAAAGTTTTTTTAGTTGATAGATTAAAGCATAATTTATTCAGTATTAGTCAAATGTGTGATAAAGGTCTTGACATTACATTTATTTCTAAAAAGATGCATAATTAGTTTAAATGAATAACCTATTTTAGAAGGAACATGAATGAATAATGTTTACATGCTAGACTTAATCTATATAAAAAATTCAAATTCTATATGTTTGAAATTAATAGTTGATGATCTGTTACTATGGCATAGTACATTATGTTGTACAAGTATGAGAACCCTTAGGAAGATTACCCAAAAAGGCCTAGTTAGAGGCATACCTAAGTTAGAATTCACTAAGGACCACTAATATGATACCTTCCAACTAGGAAAATAAATCAAGTCTTCATTTCATTCAATTAAGGACATGAACATCTCTAGTCTATTAGAAATCCTTCACATATACCTATTTGGACTTGTCAGTATAGTTAGCCTAGGAGGGATGACATGGATTTATAATAATAGATGACTACTATAGATTTACTTGGGTTAGATTCTTAACACATAAGAGTGAGTCATTTGAGAAATTTAAGACTTTCTCCCTTTGGATTCAAAGGAAATTAGGATGTGAAATTTCAACCATTCATAGTGATTATGGTGGAGAATTTAAAAATGATAGGTTTGAATCTTTCTGTCAAGAGATATGTATAGAGCATAACTTCTATGCCATTAGGATTCCTTCGAAGAATGGAATATCTAAGAGGAAAAATAGAATATTGGTAGAAGCTGCTAGGGCAATGCTAGTTGAATATACTTTCCCTTGATACTTTTAGAAGTAGTGAATACTGCTTATTTTAATTTGAATAGGGTGAATATTAGATCCAAGTTGAACAAGATATCATATGAATTCTTTAAGGGTACGACACCTAATCTTTCCCACTTACATGTCTTCAGATATAAATGCTTTATCTTAATCAATAGAAAATCACCTTTCGAAAAGTTAGATCCAAAACCTAATGAAGGAGTCTTCTTAGGTTATTAATCTATAGAGAAAGACTATATAATCTTTAATAAGAGGACCTTAATAGTAGATTAGTCTACCCATGTTGTGTTTGATGAATCAGATAGGACCACTGAATCTCAACTTGAAGAAGAAGTAATAGAAGTCATTCAAGGGGTAGAAGCCATTACTATAGGAGATAGAGTAAAACCTCAGTAGTATTTTTATAGAGATTGAATATATTCTTCTAGTCATCCTAAAGAACTGATCAAATGAATGTTAAGAGTGATTTCTTAAATTGGGTAATCAAATAGGATGTATATTTTGGGCAACCTCCAAGTTTTGAGAGCTCAAAATTCCTAAATCATGCCTTAAAACTAAAGAATACCCTGTATGGATTGAAGCAAGCACTTAGAGCCTAGTATGAAAGGCTGAGCACATTCCTTCTAGATAGAGCTTTTAGGGGTAGTATAGACACCACCCTCTTCCTAAAGAAAAAGGAGAATACCTACTCATAGTACAAATATATGTTGATGATACACTATTTAGATGTACAAATAAAATTCTTTATGACAAATTCTCAAAAATTATAAGTGAGGAGTTTAAAATGAGTATGATGTGAGAGTTGAACTATTTCCTTTGATTTAATGTAAAATAGATGAATGATGGAACCCTCCTTAGCTAATCAAAATACATCAAGGATATTCTTAAGAAATATGAAATGGATAATTCTAATGGTATAAACACTCCCATAAGCTCTACCATAAAGTTAAATAAGGGCCAAAATGGAATGTCAGTAAATCAGAAAAAATATAGAGGAATATCTGGATCACTTTTTTACTTAACTACTAAAATACCTGATATTATATTTAGTGTTTATCTCTTTGTAAGATTTTAGGTTGATCCAAAAGAATCACACCTAATTGTTATTAAGAGAATCCTTAGATATCTCTTGGGAACCTAAAACTTAAGAATTTGGTATCCTAGGAATAACACTTCCTTTAAAATCATAAGATATCTTGATTTAGACTTTGTAGGGTGTAGGTTGATAGGAAAAGCGCTTTTGGAACATGACAATTCATAGAAAAATCCTTATTTTCTTGGTCCAGCAGAAAATAAAATGTTGTAGCCCTGTCTATCGCTAAAGATGAATATATAGCTGTAGGGGAGTTATATTACACAATTCCTATGGCTTAAATAATAAGTCTTAGATATTGGACATGTAGGAAACATTCAAATAATGTGTGATAACACTAGTGTTATTTGTATTTCAAAAAATCATTTTCAACATTCAAGAACTAGATATATAGACATTAGGCACCATTTCATTAGAGATCAGGTGATAAAATGGGATATAGAGTTACATCATGTAGCTACTTAAAAATAACTAGCATATATATTTACTAAACCCCTAGTTTATGACACCTTTAGCATTTTGCAAACTAGACTAGGTGTTATAAATATTTATACTTAACTCAAGATAAATCAAACTTTGTCATCATTTGAAATTACAAATTTGTAGGTGCTACATTGTATTTGTTCTTTTTTGTGTTTGGTACATCTATTATCATTTTATTTTTTTATGTTAAAAAAAATAAAATAAAAGAGGTGTTTTCTAATCATCACATGCACACTCTTCTGCTGATCAAAATATAAAAAAACCAAAACTTTTTTATTGTATTGTATGATCCATGATTCATACTTTATGATATGTCTATTTATTTGTAAATCACAGCCATTAGCCAAATCAGTGGTTTAGATGAATTCAATTATTGAATTTCATACTTTATGAACCTCCATTCGTACTATACAATACATGTGTTAGAATCTTTTAGAACAAATTCAATGTGGTCGGTATGATCATTATTGCATTTCATACTGTACAAACCTCCCTTCATACCATATGATTCACATTCTAGAATTTGTTTAGATGAATTCAATATATGTGGTACAATCATAATTATAATTTGTACTTTACAAACACCTATTTGTATTTTACAATGCATTTAGTTAAATGTCTTTCATAAGTCTCCTCGGGACGAACACAATTTCTTAAGATAGTCAAATACGATACCTAATCGTATTGTACAATTTGACCACCTTTTTTGACAAGTCGTCTAGACAATTTAACTTGTTTGATCATATTGTATGATATCACATCGTAATGCATGATTTGCAAAAATATATAAATTAGAGAGTTTTTAAAGGTTTCAATCACTCAACTTATCATTCCTTCAAACTCCTAGCCTCTCCAATCTAAACCCTTCAATAGCTGGTGGAAGCAAATACGACATAATGACCCAAGGGTGCTCCTCCTCGTCTCATCTCTTCGACAATCATTTTCTGTCTACAATAGATGAAGATGCCTATTATAAGTTTAATGAGGCTCGAATCACCCAATCTAGAATGTTAAATCAACCAACTCTTAACTTCAAGGAGATGAACCTCTTTTCCTCCACTGCTCTCCAATATCTACTCACACTAACCTTTCCCTTCAGTTCCGAACTCCTTCATGAATTCTTAGCCAACCTTAGGCTAAATTTGGAAACTTTTACCATGACTTCATATAATTGCCAATAACTCATAGAGATTACCAAGGAAGATTTAGGGGAACACATCGGCCTTTCTACTGAAGGACCTCATCCACAATCCTTGATCTCTACTACTGACTTTGACTTGAGTTTTATAAACTTGACTATTAGGAATGTGGCCAAAAATTAACACCAACCCTTAGTCCAAACCATAAATCATAATGCTGGGGTTATCCAGCATGTTCTAGAACCTCAATTATACCAAAAGCTAGAGATAGTGGCAATATAACCCACTTTTTTCCATAGACACCTACCAAATAATATTGAATACCCAATTTGATGAAGCCTAAACAATCATTGATTATATCTAAATATGACTTCTTTTTGACATCCTAACACGAGAAGGAATAAAATGTCGCATTAGGACACATCATAGGTTATGTCTTAGATAAATAATGTCAAATCAACTATCCTGCTCCTCTTGATAATGTTCTCATTTTTATACGAATTCCTAATTTTGTATTATTTTATATTGGGGGCACAATCATAATGAGCCAGAGTTTGCTGAAGAAGGGGAAGCTTCTCCTACCTGTAGACCTCCACCAATACCACCACCTGCACCTACCTATCATGTCTACCCTCAGGATAACATAATTTAGCAGCTCGAGCGACTAGAAACTCGATTAACTACCATATTCAATTGCAAGATCAATAGTATCAGGAAGAAGTGGGATGGTTTGGAGAAAGGTTTTCCCAAACTGAAGATCATTTCACCTCCATCCATAAATACTTTCAATAACTACCACCACCACTACCTGATCAGGATCCGTCTTACTTAGTGTTTGTTTCTTACGTTTTACTATTTTTATTTCTTATACTGTTCACTTTGTTTGGTGTTCCTCCAATTTTTGGTGGTGTATAAAAGGGAAAGAAAATGTATGTTTAGTTATATATTTCAGTTTAATAAAACCCTGTGTTTATTTACTTTATTTTTTATTATATTTTTTTCCTTTTGCCTTTCCTTAAAAAAAATTACAGCCTCTATTTTTTAAATCTATCAACTAGTGAGGGGAAGCTTAGGAGAAAAGAATTTTTACTTTACATATCAACCAAAATTTTTAGCCATCATAAAAAAGGGGGAAGTTATTGTAATCCATAATCCTAGTTTGTGATTTTGATTATGACAAATATTATTGATTGAATTGTAACTTTTTTCATTAAATATTTTTGATATTTTTCTTTTGTTTATGTGTAATAATATTGTAGATAAGAGATATAGTGCTCAAGGCTACTGTAAACTCAAGAATGGGTAGAAAAGGAATGTTAAAAAAACATAGTTTGTAATTTTATTTTCTATTTCTTGAGTCTGGCCACATAGGAGTGTATGCAGTTGGGTGACTGTGCACACACACTCATATGGGGAGTGAGATAATTTTATTTTTTAATAGTTCTACTATATATGACTTATAATCACCTTGTATGATTAATAAAGAGAGAATGGGCTTAACGGATAATTGAATAATTAGTTTTTTTAAATTAATCATACTATATGATCTGGATTGTATTGTATAATTTATTTTGATTTGAAAACCCTAGCTGCCTTAAAAATTAAGTAAGATATTTAAAATTTAATTTTTGAACTAATCCCACTATGTGATCTAATTCAAACTGTACAAAAATTAAAAATCTTACTTAAATTAATCCCAATAATTAATCAATCAAATCTTGATTTAATTAATGATAGCACATCATACTATACGATATTGATCATACCTTATGATTGATTGAGACAAAATTTGGTCATCTCAATGATTGCACCTGAAAGTTTGTTAGTGATGTTAAGCCTTAAGAACTAGCCCAAGGTTAACCAAGAGGGGAGGGGGGGGGGGGGGGGGGGGGAATTGGTATTTTAAAAAAATTTCTTAGGTAAAGCACAATAATTATAAACCAAAATCACCACAGAAATCAGAGTGTGAATAAATAAATAAATGCAAAAGCAAAAAAAAGAAAGATCACACCGTATTTATAGTGATTCGGTCAACTCAACCTACGTCCACTCCCCGGAGGTGCCCTCCGAGTATTGCACTACAAAAGTGACTCTCCTTTTGCTCCCACTGCAAGGCGGAGAAGCCTTTACAAAACCTCCTTTTTGCCAACCCCGATAAGGCAGAGAACCCAACTTCTTTTGCTTCCTCTTAGAGCAGGTAGAGAACCTTGACACCTTTTGCTTCCTCCTGAAGCAGGCAGAGAACCTCGATCGATTGCTGAAGCATACCTCTCCCAACCCTTCCAAGGACAAGAGACTCTAATGGAAGAAAAAGTGGAATAATGCTTAGAGCAACTCTTATGAATTCCCTTCACAAGCTCCCCCTCATAAAATCCTCTCTCTCTCTCCTCTCCTCTCTCTCTCTCTCTCTCTCTCTCTCTCTCTCTCCTCTAGGCTCTCTCAGGTCAAGATAGCAGCTAAAGATCTCTATGCATGAGAAAATTTGGGCCCTTTAAATAGAAATTCAAGAACCGATATTATTGTCCATAATTTCCAGATTAATTTAGGCATAATTGTGCTTCATTATCCAGGCCTATGTTGAGTTCGTCCTGGCTGATAATTTAAAATAAAGAATACCTAAATTGATCATGGCGGCTGATTCTTTCTGATTTGAGCCTATCATCTTGGATGATACAAGGATCGTCCAGGATGATTTGCTTAATGACAGCTACTTAACCAGGATGCCCTAATTAGAGTTTCTATATTTAGTTGGATCATCCTGGCCAATATGAACATCGTCCAGGCCGATGTACTCAAAATAGAAAAACTCAAAAAACCCCTCAAGTGTGTGTGTGCAATGTTACTTAGCATCAGGAACCACTTTTACAATTGACTCAAGAAAGAAAAAAATACAGACTTGACTCAACCTAAATCTATCCGATCTTAAGCTGGCTTGAGTTGCATTCGATTTTGTGGTCCTAAAAAAATAATAGGCAAGGCAGTCATAGAAAAAACATGACTGTTTGCTATCATCAAAAGTCTAATCCATAATCTCAGATTCTCAACAGCACCAAATGAAGCCATTATTTTTTAACTAATCATACTGTACGATGTTCAAATCATATAGGATGACATACTTGAAATCAACTAACCATATTGTATGAATATTGATGACTAACTTGAATTTTTATAGTTTCTTGAAGCCCAATACTTAAGCAAAGCTTTGAGAATCTCTTAGTAATGAGGATAAGATTGTATGATTCTTGAAGGCACTTTGAGAGAGAAGCTTGTGAAAGAAATCCAAGGTTTGAGAGGAAGGAGAAGGTGAGGTTGAGTGTGAGGGAGAAGGAGTGTGAGGGGATCACATGGTTGCCTCTGGCTAGCTACACCCTTGCTCCTCCTATGGCCTTGGTGAGTTCTTAAAGGATCTCTTAGGAGGGAGGCTTCTAAGTCAAGTCCTTGAGGGACTCTGCCTTCCCTAGGAGAGAGAAAAAGGATATGAGGTTCTCTACCTCTGAAAGGATTATGGTTATATGCCATCTCTAGGAGGGAGAAAAAGGATTCAGGGTTCTTTGCTTTCTCCAAAAGGGAGAAAAAAGATTTAAGGTTAGTTGCCATCATCGGGGGCGGTGACATAGCTTCCGACACTTGATCGCATCAGATTTGATGAAAGTAAGTCTATAAAGTATTCTCTGCCTTACTATGGGAGAAAAAAGAGAGTCACTTTTTGTTAGTGAAATTCCTAGATCTGAGGACTCTGGGGATTAGATATAGGTCAAGGTTGAATGAGCCACTATAAAATTCTGGTGTGTTATTTCTATTTTTTTTACTTTATATATTTTACTTTTCTGAAATTTATTTTCATGATAATTGCTTTGTTGAAAATCTGTGGTTGATACTAAATTGAGTGGATTTAATTATTTTCATTATAGTTATAATTATTGTTAAGTTTACAATCTTCCACATAGGTTAATAAAGTTCTTTATTGTAAGTTTTAAAAAATCACAAACAAATTAGTATTCATGCTTAGGATTTTTTAAATAACCAATTCACCCCTCTTGGTGTACCTCGAGCTAGTTCATTGAGGTTTCACAACCTCCTCAAACTTTCAAGTGGTATCAGATCTGGTTTAAAAAAAAAGGGTTTTATATAACTTTTCCAAAAAAAATGATCAATGACTCATTTGGTAAATGTAACACTATATAGGGTTATTCATTAACCTGTCTACCTTTACTTGACAATATACCTTTTGACTTTTGAAAATTTTGCATGTCTACCTTTTTACAATCTATAGATTATTGCATGTGAATGTTATTCTAAGAAGGATATTATGCACCTTTTTCTCTTATGAATGGCATCAAAATTGAACTATCATTTAATAAATGGAGTAATGGGGATAGGGATTTAGCCCAACTGATGCAAAATATTTAAAGTGTTTCTTTTGTGTATTGAAATTTGAAGATTATATGCTTGTATCAACTTGTATCACTGGAAAAGATGTATAACCTACAAAGTAACTAGTGAAGTAAAATAGTCTAGGCTAAATATCCTACTTCATGAGTATGAACTATTTTGTATGAAACCTAGTGAATCAATTTTTGAAATATATAGTATGTTTACACAAATAGTCACATCCATGCATGCATTAGATAGAGAACTTACAAATTCTAAAAAGTTAACAAAATTCTACATTGTTTACCTAATTCTTATGATGCATAGATAAATGTAATTATTGAATTTAAAGACTTAAAATTTACTCGATTGATAATTTGCTTGGGTCACTCATTGCGTACAAGTAAGGAGTGAGTCAAAGGAAAAGTTATATAGGAGAAAAGAAGAAGGAGAAAAGAATATCACTAAAAGCAAATGACTCTACAATTATAGTTCTATAGGGAAGGAGGATGAAGACATCACCTTAATGACATGACAGTTCAAGAGCTTTTTGAAAAGGAAATAGAAGCATCATCAACATTGGAGTAAAGGTAAAGCAATTGAAATTTTAAAGTTTCTTATGACACTATTTTTTTCGAATACATGAGAATAGGCCACCCCAAAACTGATTATTCAAATTTGAAGACTCACCCGATCAAAGAAAAGGGTGTAGAGAAGCTAAAGTTCAAGAGGAGCAAGCAAAACACACCAAAGCTTTCTAGCCGACTACGCCTCAAAATCCTCAAAGTTAGAAGTAGAAGTGGAGGTAACAAACTTGTGTCTTATGGCTAACGATAATCTTAATCAACCAGATCTAGATGAGGTATGTCAACTTTGCTATGATAAATTATTCATTATTTCTAAAAATATTCATGATTCGTATAGGAAGCTAAAAACGATGCATGCTAAACTTAATACTGAATTATTTACTTTTCAATAAGAGTATGGTAGTTTAATTACTGAGCATTCTAATTTAATTTAGATAATGATTACATTACCTTGCTTGACAAGTATGATGCCTTAAATAAGAAACATATCAACTTAACTAAAGCACATGAATCCTTGAAAATAGTACATCTTGAACTAGAGAAAGTATACAAAGTATTAGAAGCATCAAAATTAGAAATAGATGGTAGGGAGCATGCATTTAAAATTGAAATGTCTATTCTTGAAAGTGCAAAAAAAATATTTAAAGAAAAACTAACTGCACTTAAAAATAACAAACCACCATATTCCTTAGAACTATCTCAAAAGTCCTCAACATAGCATGCATCATATAAACCTAAGAGAACGCGCCATGACCCACATAGGTTAGTAAATCAATTTTCTTGTGTGTTAGGTATTACTCTTATGCCATGTTAGGTCCTATAACCCACACTTACACATTCCACCATAAGACACATATAAAGTGGAGGCCCAAATTGCATTCGTCACAGGATAACATGCATTCATCTCATTTATTTAAGCATAAGGTGGATTCCAAATTCCCTTAGCTTCCCAAATCTAACCTTTGAATGACTTTGTAGGGGTGCTCTCATAAAAGGCCTAGTGAGAGCATGCGATACTTAGATAGTGGATGCCCGAGGCACATGAATGGTGATATGAAGCAGTTCATCACATTGGAGGCCATGTCAAGAGGCAAGGTTACACTAGGAGATAATACCACTAGGAAAGTGGTGGGATTAAGTATAATTGGTAATGCTAAAAGATTTATTCTTGAAAATGTTCTTTTAGTTGATGGCTTAAAGAATAATTTATTGAGCATTAGTCAACTTTGAGATAAAGGTTTTGACATTAATTTTTTTTAAATGTATAATTAGTTTAAATGAAAAACCTATGTTAGAAAGAAAATGATTTACATGATAGAATTGAGCTACATTAAAAATTTAAATTCTATATACGTGAAAATTATTGTCGATGATTCCTTACTATCTCATAGGAGACTATGTTATGTCAGCATGAAAACTCTTAGGAAGATTAAACAAAAATACCCAATTAGAGGCATACCTAAGTTAGACTTCACTAAGAACTTCTTATGTGATGCCTACTAACTAGAAAAATAAGTCAAGCCTTCATTTCATTCAATTAAGGACATCAACACCTCTTGGTCACTAGAGATTTTTCACATGGATCTATTTGGGCTAGTTAGTACAACCAGCCTAAGAGGGAAGATATATGGATTTGTAACAGTAGATGAAAACTCTAGATTTACTTGGGTTAGATTCCTAGCACCTAAGAGTGAATTATTTAATAAATTTAAAACTTTCTCCAGTCAGATTCAAAGAAAATTAGGATGTGAAATTTCAACCTTTCAAAGTTATTATGGTGAATAATTTGAAAATGATATGTTTGAATCCTTCTATCAAGTGATAGGTATAAAATATAACTTCTCTGCCCATAGGACCCCTTAACAGAATGGAATAGTTAAGAGAAAAAAATAGAACCTTAGTAGAAGCTACTAGGGCAATGCTAACTGAATAAACTCTTCCTAGATTCTTTTGGAAGAAGCATTGAATACAACTTGCTATATTTTAAATAGGGTGAATGTTAGATCCATGTTAAATAAGATACTCTATGAGCTCCTTTAGACACCCTATGAACTCCTTAAGGACTCCTTGCTCCTAGATAATAAGGATTGAAGTCTAAATGAGATAACAACTCTAAAATATATATAATATATACTTGACTAGGATGACATCTCCTAGATAAAAAGGATTTAAATCTAAATGAGATATTTGCTCTCAAACATATAGAATTTATAATTGACTAGGATATTGACTCCTAAACAAGAAGGATTAAAATCTGGATGAGATAATGACTCTCAAACAAATAAATTTTATACTTAACTAGGATAGTGTCTCTTATAAAAGAAGGATTGAAATCTAAAAGAGACAGTTGCTCTTAAACAAGTAGAATTTATACTTGAATAAGATAGTGGCTCCTAGACAAAAAAGATTGAAATCTTAATGAAATAGCAACTCTCAAATAGATAGATTTTATACTTAATGAGGATAGTGATTCCTAGACAGGAAGGATTGAAACATAAATGAGATAGTGGCTCTTAAATAGGTAGATTGAACTATAATAATATTAATAATATGTCACAAAGAGTTTAATAATATTTAAGGAATCTAAAACTCAATAAACTGTAGTATGAACTTCAAATCCAACCTTATTTTTTGGACTCTATCTCTTTAGCAAATTTTATACATTCAAGAAACTATACAAAAACAAATGGAAATAAAATTTTATTTATTAAAAAAATTCTCCTTTAACACTACCATCATTATAATGCTTGAGATACTATCCATTTATAGGTAACATTGGATGTTATCCTTTACAATCAAATAACTAATAAGACCCCCATTAATATGTCTTTTCTACCACGATGGACCTTCCCAAGTTGGTTTAAATTTACTTCCTATCTTTCAATGGATTAGGATAGGTCTTTGCAAAACTAAATCTAAATTTCCTACTTAAAAAGTTCATGGACGAACCAATTTTTCGTGTGCTTGAATCATATTAGCTTTATATAAATTAAAGTATTGTTGATCCTACATACGCTTCTCTTCTAAAGCTTTGAGCTCTTATAATCTAAGTTTTACATTTTGCTCTTTAGTAGTCTAATAGTTGACAGCTACATGTAGTAAAGGCAGCTGTACCTCTAAAAGGAGAACAACCTCTACTCTAATTACTAAAGAAAATGGTGTTGATTATGTTGGAGTTTTATATATTGTTTAGTATTCCCATTAAGCTTCTCATAAATTTTCATGCACTATCATTTGTTATCATCCAATGTTTTATTTAGGATTTGAACCAGTATTTTATTAAAGGCTGACCCAATCCATTTGCTTGAGGCTAATAGATTGTTGAGTATCTCCAATCACTATTTTGACATTTCATAAAATTATTTATTTTAGTGCTTCTAAATGATGGACCACTATTTGATATATTTTGATGATAAACACCAAATTGATACATGATATAGTCCTTAAAGAAATTTTAGACATGTTGAGCTTTAACTTGTCTTAAAGGAATCACTGTTGCGAATCTATTTTTCAGAGAATATAATTTTGATGATAGAAAACACTTCTATTTCTCTACGACTGCCTTGCCTACTAACATTTCAGGTCCACAAGATCAAATTGTAATTTGAACTAGCTCAAGATTTGATAGACTAAGTCTGAGTCAGTTTGTAAACTTTTTCTTTCTTGAATCTTTGTAAATAATATGGTTCCTGATGCTAAGTAACCTTGCACACACACACATGGGAGAATTTTTTCTATCTGATTTAGAGTTTTTTATTTTTACTCACATCGTCCGGGATGATCCAAATTATCATCCTGGACGATCAGTTAAAAAATAGAAAACCTAATTAGGGCATCTTTGTTAAGGCAGCCGTTATTAAGCACATCATCCTGGAAGATATTTGTATCGGCCGGAATGATATGCTCAAATAAGAAAAAATCAGTCGCCAGATATATTTAGGTATTATTTAGTTTTGGACATCGACCAGGATATCATCTTGGATGATGAAACACAATTAGTCTAAGTTAATCTGATAATTAAGGAAAGCAATTAAGATTTGATTGCTCAATCATATCATCTTGGACGATTGTAGGTTTGGTTGGGATGATCAGTTCATAAACCTTAGCTGTCCCTGAATGAACAAACATCGACCAGCTTCTATTAAGGGCCATACTCTAGACTATTTTCATGGATTTGAAGTAACCGTTCGGGATAATCATGAGATCAGCCTAGAAGGTCAAGCTATTTTTCCGTCATCCAGAAATCCATTTTATGCGATTTTCTAGACGATATTTAATGATTTGTACAAATCATATAGGATGATATTCTATCGGCCTAGATGATATGAACAAAAACCTTCTGATCGTCCTAAATCGTCCTAGCTGATTGAGCTTAATTTGCACTGATCGTATAGGACGATAAAGTCAGTTTGTTGCAATTAAGAGCTATTTCGATGTTCTTCTATTTAGGACATCTTGTTCTTTTCAAGAGATCATCTTTTTTTACTGTTCTGACCTGATAGAGCCAAGAGGAGAGAGGGAGAGCAAGGGAGAGAGAGAGAGGATCTTATGAGGGGGAGTTTGTGAGGGGTTTCACAAAGGTTTCTCCAAGCAAAGATTCTTCATCATCTTCTCCAGTCATCATCCTTAGTACTTCAACATTTGATCAAGGTTCTCTGCCAGCTTTAAGAGGAAGCAAAAGGAGTTGGGTTCCCTGCCTGCTTTTAGAGGAAGCAAAAGGAGTTTGATTCTCTGCCTCACCTGGGTTGGGGGAAAGGAGGTTTGTAAAATCTTCTCCACCTTACTGTGGGGGTAAAAGGAGAGACACTGAGTTTAGTACAATACTCGGAGGGTGCCTACGGGGAGTGGATGTAGATCGTGTTAATTAAACCACAATAAATTTCTATATTCTTTACTATTGCTTCCCTAATTAATTTCCACACTTTGATTTTTGTGGTGAATCTTGGTTTTTATTTTAAGATTGTGTTTTGATTGAAAGATTTTTTAAAATACGAACTCACCCCCCCCCCCCCCCCCCTCCCCTCTTGGTTAGCTTTAGGACTAGTTCATAAGGGCTTAACATCCCTGTCAAACTTCTAAGTGCCATTAGAGCACTTTGAAGTGGTATTAGAGCACTTTCAAGTGATATCAGAGCAGGATTCATAAAATCTAGTTTTTGAAAACTTTTCAATTTTGATCGATGGCTAACTTTGGTAATTGAAATACAACAAAAGGATATTCTATTACACGACTACCTTTGTTTGATAATATTCCTTTTGATTTTTGGAAAACTCGCATGTCTACTTTTTTAGAATCACTTGATTATCATATGTGGATGCTTGTTAAAGAAGGTTATACACCACCTTCTCATGAAATTAATGGCATTAAAATTGAACTTCCTTTTACATAATGGACTTTTGATGAAAAAGATTTAGCATAACTTAATGCAAAATGCTTAAACTATTTTTTATGTGTTTTGAAATCTGAATATTATGTGCGTGTTTCAACTTGTGCAACTGGTAAAAAAATTTGGGATAGATTGTGTGTAACTTATGAAGGAACCAATGAAGTTAAACAATCTAGGTTGAATATTTTGTTGAATGACTATGAACTTTTTCATATGAAATCTTCTGAATCAATTTTTGACATGTATATTAGGTTTATTTAAATGGTCACCTCATTGTATGCTTTAGAAAGAGAGCTAACTAATTATGAAAGTGTCAATAATATTTTAAGAATATTGCATTCTTATTTTGATGCTAAGATCACTGCAATGACTGAATTTAAAGATTTAAATATTTATTCTATTGATAATTTACTTAGATAACTCATTGCTTATGAGTAAGGGGTGAAACAAAGAAATCTTGATGCAGGCAAGAAAAAGAAGGAGAAAACTATATATGGTACCGAAGGCCAACAACACGAATACTAATTCTTCTAAATCTGAAAATGATGATGTTGTCTTCATCACTAGGCAATTTAAAAGCTTTTTAAGGAAGAACAACTAGTATCATTAGAAGTGGAAAAGAGGTAAGGATAACAAAAATTATAAGATTTCTTCTGATGTTGTTTGCTTTGAATGTAGGAAGCCTGGACATGTTAAAGTTGATTGTTCTACACTTAAGGAGCACCCAAGCAAGGAGAAGGATGAGGAGAACCCAAATATAGAAAGGATAAGAATTAGTACCAAAAAGCTTTTTGGGCAGATTCTGCATCTGACTCATCTGAAATTGAAGCTGAAGAGGAGATAATAATTTTGTGCTTAATGGGATATCATCTTGGTGAATTTGATCAAGAAGAGGTATGTGAACCAACCTATGATCAATTACTTGAAATTTGTGAGAAAATTCATGCATCATATAAGAAACTTAAGAAAATGCATGCTAGTTTGAAATTGAAATTTTTGAATTTACAAAAAGAGCATGAAAGTTTAAGTAAAGATCACACTCTACTTGATAACATTCACATGTCTTTACTTGATGAATTTATAATTTAAATAAGAAACATTATGATTTGATTATTAAGCATGCTTCTTTGAATGCTTCCAACACCTCACTTGAATATGATTTTAAAACTTATATTGAAGAATCTGAGCAAAAAAAACTACTATTTGAATGTTCATAATGCTATTTTAGAAAGTGCTAACTTGAAATTTAAAGCTAAATTGAATACACGTGAGAGAAATTGGAATACGTCAACACTTGATATGAAGCCAAAATATAAGAAGAGACATTATAACCCAAACAGATTAGTAAATCCTTTTTCTGGAGTAAGATGTTTTCATGTGGCATGTTAGGACACATTTTACACACTTGTACTGTTCACCGTAGTACATATTAGGTGTGGAGACCCAAAATGCATGATTCATAGCATAACACATATACATTGCATTCTTCTTTTCATAAGAAGGGACTCAAACCTGTTTGGGTTTCTAAATCTAATAGTTTATGATTTTTGTAGGAGTGCACTCACCAAAGACCTCGTGAGAGCATACGGTACTTGGACAACAGAGGCTCGCGGCTTATAATTGCTTAAACTTGCTACTTAATAAAATCTGAATTGCATGTTTTCTATTTTGTTAATTGTTGTTACTTTCTGTTTTAGTTTTTTTTTTATGATTGTTGTTATTTTATAGTTGTTACATCTCTGATGTTTTTTGTTTTCCTTTTTATAGTTGAAATGATATTTTTTCCATGTGTTTATTTTTGGAAATTTGTAGTCAATGTCTAAACATTCCTAAATTAGTTAAAGCGAGAAACACCGTTGATTGTTTCCCTCCCTCTAGCCTCTTTTAGTAGTGTAATTTTCTTTTTTAAACAAAAGTCTATCTCAAATTAACAAACGGACTTTGCAATTAAGATCTTTTCTATCTTGCTACAGTAATCTACCTTATATATATAATGTTCAAAGTCTTTATATTACTTTTAAGCTCTTTGAAATCTTGTTGTTGCATTTATCATATGATTTTGATTCTATTTTGTGATTCGTTCTTTCCTATATTAGAGAGTGAGTTTTTCTTCTCTAATATTTAGAAGATATACTCACAACTGAGAATGTTTAAGAGTTTTAAAAAGGAATCTAGCTTGTAAAAATAATAAAAAATGGCCAATGACGCCAAAAAGAAAAGATGCACAATGATGCGAAATTAAAAAATATACACAAATTGTATCAAAAATCAAAATATGTGCAAAGTGCGTCATTCAATTGACAAGAGTCATAAAATGAGCCCACAAAAAGAAAGCTTCTCTCTGTTTCAAAACCTTTAAATCTTAGAAGAATTCATGTGTCACTTGATATTTTCAAAGGTCTGATTTCAAATTTCATGATTGTGATAAATAACTTTGGTATATTATTCTATAAGATAATTTTTTCTAGAACCAAGTTTTGAACGGAACTCTTTTTACTTATCCAATTGGTTTGTTCTGAGTTAGGTCTCTTATTTTCAAAAGACAATTTTGCATTGAGAGAAGTTGAGCTAGGGTTAGCAGGATAGGATATTCTACCATTTTCAGATTTCGACGATGTTGACGCATTGGTCTAACAAGTCTTTAAATTCAATCACTTGGAGAATTTATCATATTTCATGCCTTAATTTTTAAACAAAAATAAAAAAAAAATAAAAAATGAAATAATTTTTTTTTTCAATTTTTATCTTTTCTTTTCTGTCTTTTTTACTTTATCTTTTACTGGTGTTGTGTTTTTAGGCCTTCTTTGATCATCTCCATCCATCATCTGATTTTAAACATTTTTATCACATCTTCCCGGATGATATTCATATCGTTATGGATGACCAGTTCAATTCACTATTGAAATTCCATCTAAACGACTAATATGAATCTTCTGCTTCTTATCATCCTAGACGATCTGATCATCTTCAGCTTCAAACATTTGTGATCATCCTGGACGATTCTCTTCATCCTGGATGATGTTCTTACTCTTTGCTTAATTTATGGAAATTGGTCTATATGATCCACATGTTTGTCCTAGATGATACACGTGGCAATACATTTAAAACCCTTTAAATTCGGCCAGTATGATTAGTTATTAGTTATTGTCTTGGATGATCCACCTGTTCATCCCGGATGATACATGTGGCAACGTTTTAAAAGTTTTTAAAATTTGCCAGTACGATCCGTTATTATGCATCATCCTAGACGATCCACCTAATCGGCCATGATAATCTTCTTTTTCAATGGTGGGCTGGCTTGACTCCTCGGGATGATCGCATGTATCTTATCATCCTGGATGATAACTAATTGTCCTGGATGACTTTATTGCTTTTTTGACCAATCATCCTGGATGCAATTATTACACCCGATCAGCCTGGATGATTATGCGATCATCCTAGACGATCGGGTTGATTCTTTAAAATCTGAGGATTCCAAACATTTTTTTCTCACACACTCTTCTTCCATCAGTCTTGCACTTCCTATTTCCTTGTTATTCTTGATCATGGCAGGAGGAAAGAGATATCGCCATCCTTCTAGGAGTTTCTCAAGGGTGAATATGGACCCTCGCTTCATTGAGGTAAGCGACCAATCTACCTATTTGAGGTATAAAATAGCTGGGATCACTATATCCAAGATGTTGCAAATCTATTTTTTCATGACTTATGTTTTGATGATTGACAAATACTATGTCTCTTGGACTACTTGTTGTTTCTAACTTTTCAGGAATCAAAGATCAGACGATCAAGAAGGAGCCAAGTTCAGGATTGCGTAGGTTTAGGGTTGAGTCAGTCTGTACTTTTGATTTTCACCTTTTGAGTCTACTTGTAATGGTCAAAGAGAATTTTTGTTTTTGCCCACATCGGCCCGGACGATCAGCGTAAAACAGAAAGTCTAAGTAAGGATTCTTAATTAAGGCTGTCGTCATTAACATATCGGCCTGGACGATACGTGTATCAGCCAGGACGATAAGCTCAAAATAGAAAGAAGTAGCCGCCATAGTCAATTAAGGTATACTATAATTTTAAATTATCGGCCGGGACGATCCACGTATCGGCCTGGACGAAATTACCAAATTATGCCTTAATTGATCAGGAAATCAAGGGAGTAATTAAGGATGATTGATACGATCATATCGTCCTGGACGATTACAGGATCGGCCAGGACGATCTAGTCAAAATCCATAAGTTACTTCAGGACGATCAATATCGGCTAGCTCGTATTCAGGGCTATTGTCAGGACGATTTTCCTCTGATTTAAACTGATCGGCCAGGACGATCGTGAGATTGGCCTGGACGATCAAGCCAATTTTCAATCGTCCAGTTTTGCATCCAGGGCGATGCTTTGGCCGATCTTCTTTGATTTGTACTGATCGGCCAGGCCGATATCCAGATCGGCCTGGACGATATTGTCGGCAACTTGCAATTAATGAGCTCCTTTGATGCTCTTCTATTTAAGAGCTCTTGTTCAACATTTTTAAGAACCTTTGGCTGCTGTCTTGACCTGAGAAGGCCTTGAGGAGAGAAAGAGAGAGAGGAGAGAGAGAGGATCTTGTGAGGGGGAGCTTGTGAGGGGATTCACAAGGGTTGCTTCAAGGATCGCTCTGCTTCGTCTTCGTTTAGAGTTTCTCGTCCGTGGAAGGGTTGGTAGAGGTAAGGAGTTTGCTTTTGGTTTTGGTTCTCTGCCAGCTTCAGAAGAAAGCAAAAGGAGGTAGGTTCTCTGCCTTGCCGGGGTGGCGAAAAGGAGGTTCTTGTAAGGGCTTCTCCACCTAGCCGAGGGGGCTAAAGGAGAGTCACGTTTTGTAGTGCAATACTTGGAGGGTGCCTCCAAGGAGTGGACGTAGGTCGAGTCGACCGAACCACTATAAATCTTGTATTCTTATTTTTGCTTCCGCACTTTTTTTTTATTCCGCATTAATTCTTTGTGGTGTGATTTGGTTTGTGATTTTATTTCTTTGTGATAAGAAGTTTTTTTTTAAATACCAATTCACCCCCCCCCTCTTGGTTAGCTTGGGACTAAGTTCATAAGGCTTAACATCCCTAACGAACTTTCATGTGGTATCAGAGCTAGATTCGAAAATTAAAGTTTGAAAAATTTTTGAATTTGATCCATGGCTAACATTGGGAATCGTAACACTACGGAAGGGTATTCCATTACCCGACCTCCCCTGTTCGATAACCTACCTTTTGATTTTTGGAAAACTCGTATGTCAACGTTTTTACAATCTACTGATTATCGCATGTGGATGCTTATGCAAGAAGGTTATTTTCCACCCTCTCGTGAAATTAATAGTGTGAAAACTGAAGTTGCTTTTACTGAATGGACTTTTGATGAACGTGATTTAGCTCAATTAAATGCGAAATGTTTGAACTGTTTTTTCTGTGCTTTGAAATCTGATGATTACATGCGTGTCTCAACTTGCAAAATCGGTAAAGAGATTTATGATAAATTATGTATCACCTATGAAGGTACCAATGAAGTTAAACAATTCTGTTTAAACATTCTCTTGCATGACTACGAACTTTTTCGTATGAAATCTCATGAATCGATTTCTGACATGTACACTAGGTTTACTCAGATAGTTACGTCATTGCATGCACTAGGAAAGGAACTTTCGAATTATGAAAAAGTTAACAAGATTTTGAGATGCTTGCCTTCATCTTATGATGCAAAAATTACTGTCATTACTGAATCTAAAGATTTGAACACCTATTCTATTGATAACTTACTTGGCTCACTCATTGCTTATGAGCAAGGGGTGAATCAAAGAAATGTTGATGTAGGTGAAAAGAAAAAGGAGAAAACAATTGTATTGAAGGCACACAAATCGGATTCTGAATCTTCCGGGTCTGAAAGCGATGAAGTAGCCTTCATCACAAGACAATTCAAAAGCTTTTTAAGGAAGAAACAAAAGCATCATCAAAGTTGGAGAAAAGGTAAGGATCATAAACATGTTAAAGGATCTTCTGATGTTGTTTGTTTTGAATGCAGGAAGCCTGGACATGTGAGAGCCGATTGCCCTACACTTCAAGATCACTCAAGCAAAGAAAAGGAAAAAGGTGAGGAGAAAGCCAAGTCAAGGAAGGACAAGAAGAAAATCCAAAGAGGTTTTTGGGCAGAATCTGGTACTGATTCCTCTGAGACTGAACCAGAGGAAGAGACTACGAACTTGTGTTTTATGGGAGAAAATCAAAGTGATGAGGAAGAGGTATGTAAATCAACCTATGATGAATTGTTTGAAATTTGTGAAAAAATCCATGCATCATACAAAAAACTTAAGAAGACTCATGCTAGTCTAAAATTAGAACATTCAAATCTACAAAAAGAGCATGAAGTTTTTCTCAAAGATCATGTAACGATTGATACAAATCACATGGCTCTTCTTGATGAATTTGATGAGTTGAACAAAAAGCATTTGGAATTAATTGATGAACATAATGCATTAAAAGCTTCACACCCCTCACTTAAGGTTGATCTTAAGAAATCTAAAGAGATTGAGAAAAATTTGAGGATGGAAAATGATGCATTAAAAAGAACTAACTTGAGAATTCAAAATGATTTTGATACATATAAGAAAAATCGGACGACTTCCACTTTTGATCTTAAGCCAGAACCTAGGAAGAGGCATTATAACTCAAACCATTTAAGAAACCCTTTTCCTGGAGTTAGATGTTACTCATGTGGCATGCTAGGACACATCTCACACACTTGCACCATTCATCGTAGTACACATTGGGTGTGGAGACCTAAGATGCATGATTCACAGCATACCATACCTGCATTGTATTCTACTTTTCCTAAGAAGGATCCCAAACCTATTTGGGTTCCTAAATTTGACTGATGTGGAGTTTTGCAGGTGTGCTCTCACCAAAGTCCTCGTGGGAGCATAGGATAACTGGACAAAAGGAGGCTTGCAGCTCAAAATTGCTTAAACTCGCTACTTTATCACGTGCTTGAAATGTTAAGCTTTTGTGTTTCTTTTTATTTTATTTCTGTGTTAGTTTTTGTGCTTACTTGGTGGTAGTCTAGTGTGCGTTGTTTTCATTCTTATTGTTTGTCTTTTCTGTATTTGCGTTGCTCTTTAAACTTGGTCTTTCATATGATGAATCTTTTCAAGCCTTTAGATTTTGGAGTTTTAGAGATAGTGTTTAGCTTTTTCTAAATTGGTTAAAGGGAGTAAACTGTTGATGTTTTCCCTTCTTCTGACTTTGTTTAGTGGTATGATTTTCTTCTCTAAACAAAAGTCTAAACTCAGTTTAACCAATGGCTTTTCATCTAAGATCTTTTTCTTATCTTGCTACATTAATTTATCTTATGCATAATAGCCAAAGTTCTTAGATATCATTCAGGCTCTTGAAATCTTGCCATTACATTTATCACATGATTTTGATTTTGTGTTGTGGATTGTTCTTCCCTGTGTTAGAGAGAGAGCTCCTATTCTCTAATATTTGGAGAATATACTCACAACTAAGTTTTTTTTTAAGGATATATTAAAAAGTGTTTTAGCTTGCAAGTGTTAAAAAGGAAAGAGGCCAATGAAGCCAAATTGAAAAGAAAGCCATATACACAAAAGTATATTCGAATCAAAAGATGCTCAAAAGAGCCAATCAAAATGACAAGAGGCATAAAATTAGCCCACTAGATGCAAGCTATCCTCTCTTTGGTAAAGCTCTTAAAACTTAGAAAACTCATTATGTGATGCTTTTAATGACTTGATTTTAATTTCCATGATTGAGAAAAATTACTTGGTTTATTAATTATGAGATATTTTCTTTGTAAACAAGTCAATGAATGGATCCTATTATCCCATTTAGTTACTCTGAGTTGGATTTTTTGTTTTCCAAAAGAATTTTGTACCCTGAAGGATGTCCGATCTAGGGTTAACAGAATCAGATGTTCTACCTTCTTCTGATTGGGATTTGTTAAACTTCTTGATCTCTTGGAACTTTAAAAGTTTAAATTTTTTTTGAAAAGAATTCTCATTTGATGCATCTATAAAATTAAAAAAAAAATAATAGAAAAATTAAAATCCAAAAATATTCGTTTTTATTTTCCTTGTGTTTTTATTTTTGTTTCTTCTTTTACTGTGCTTTGACTGATTTTCTTTTGAGGGTCTTGATCATCACCATTCCTTGCTTGATTTCAACTTCTAGTCACATCGTCCTGGCCGATACGTTTATTGTCCTGGACGATATGATTAATTCTATTCAAAATCCATCTGCTGACCTTCTTCTGTGCTTGCTCTAACCCATCGTTCTGGACGATCCTATATCGTCCTGGACGATTTGATCGAACTCATGGCGATAGTTCTGGCCGATGGAATATTTCGTCTGGCCAATGCATGTTATGTGCATCATCCTGGCCGATACACTGGATCGTCCTGGACGACCCACGTGTTAGTACTGAAAGTTCGATGGGGATGTTAAGCCCTATGAACTTAGTCCCAAACTAACCAAGAGTATTTTAAAAACTTCGTTTTTTAAACAAAGAAATAAAGTTGCATAAACCAAATCACACAACGGAAATAATGCGGAATTGTAAACGTGCGGAAGCAAGAAAAGAAACACAGAGATTTATAGTGGTTCGGTCGACTCGACCTACGTCCACTCCTTGGAGGCACCCTCCAAGTATTGCACTACACAAAAAGTGACTCTCCTTTAGCCCCCACGGCTAGGTGGAGAAACCCTTACAAGAACCTCCTTTTTGCCACCCCGGCAAGGCAGAGAACCTCTCTCCTTTTGCTTCCTCCTGAAGCTGGCAGAGAACCAGAACCAAAAGCACAACTCCTTACCTCTACCGACCCTTCCACGGACGAGAAACTCTAGACGAAGACGACGCAAAGAGATCCTTGAAGCAACCCTTGTGAAACCCCTCACAAGCTCCCCCTCACAAGATCCTCTCTCTCTCTTCTCTCTCTCTTTCTCTCCTCAAGGTCTTCTTAGGTCAAGGCAGCAGCCAAAGGTCGTTGAAAAACGTTGAACAAGAGCTCTTTAAATAGAAGAGCTTCAAAAGAGCTCATTAATTGCAAGTTGCCGACTTTATCGTCCAGGCCGATATGGCCTTCGGCCTGGCCGATCAGTACAAATTAATGAAGATCGGCCAGAGCATAGCCCTGGATGCCAGATTGGACGATTGAAAATTAGCTTGATCGTCCAGGCCGATCTCACGATCGTCCTGGCCGATCAGTTCAAATCAGACGTAAATCGTCCTGACAATAGCTCTGAATATGGGCTGGCCGATATTGATCGTCCTGAAGTAACTTAAGGTTTTTGACTAGATCGTCCTGGCCGATCCTACGATCGTCCAGGACGATATGATCGTATCAATCATCCTTAATTACTTCCTTGATTTCCTGAACAATTATGGCATAATCTGTTAATATCGTCCAGGCCGATCCGATGATCGTCCTGCCCGATAATTTAAAGATATGCTATACCATACCTGTCTATGGCGGCTACTTCTTTCTGTTTTGAGCTTATCGTCCTGGCCGATACACGTATCGTCCAGGCCGATCGGTTAACGTTGGCTGCCTTAATCAAGAACCCTTAATTAGACTTTCTGTTTTAAGCTGATCGTCCAGGACGATATAAGATATCGTCCTGGCCGATATGAGTAAAAACAGAATTTCTAATTCTCTCAAGTGTGTGTGTGAAGGGTTACAAAGTATCAGTCTTTTTGACTCTTACAAGTGGACTCAAAAGGTAAAAATAAAAGTACAGACTGACTCAACCCTAACCCTACGCATGCCTGAACTGGGCTCCTTTTTGATTGTCCGATCGTCGATTCCTGAAAAGTTAGAAGCAACAAGCTGTCCAAGAAAAGTAGTGTTTGTCAATCATCAAAACATAAGACATGAAAAAATAGATTTGCAACAATCTCCCCCTTTTTGATGATGACAAAACACATTAAAGGGATTTAATCACAACCATGAAAAAATAACCTCATAAACTTCTCCCCCTTTTGACATATCAAAAAGGAGGGTACATTAAAGCATAGTAAAAGAAATGCCCACTTTTTTTTTTTTTTTTTTTTTTTTTTTTTAAGCACATCAATGATATAGTATTCCATGTGATTGTTTTAAAAATTTGTGAGTTAATGTGTTACCAATCTCATTTAATCCATAGAATAGGAGAATATCCGTTCATGGTTTACCCTTAGCCAAAACATTGTCTTAGGGTAGAATCGTCTTTTGAAATCAATAACCTAACTCAAATAATTAATTGAATATGAGAAAAAGAATCTACCCACAACTTGGCATAAGGAAAAATATCTCCATAAAACAATGAGGTAGATTTGTCACAATCGAACGATAATCGAGATCAAGCCTTTGAGAATCAAAACTTCTAAGTTCTAAAAGATATAAAAAGAGAGAATAGCTTGCTTTTGAGTGGGCTCATTTTATGCCTCTTGTCAATGTTGTGGCGCTTTGCGCATCCTTTTATAGATTTTTCAATTTTTTGGCGTCTTTGCGCTTCTTTTGTTGGCATCATTGGCCAAATTTTTTTATTTTTGCAAGCTAGATTCCCTTTTAGACTCTTTTAAAAAACTTAGTTGTGAATATATCTTCTCAGATATTAGAGAATAGGAGCTCTCTCTCTAACATAGGGAAGAATTACCACAAGCAGGATTAATAATTGAAGACACGAATAACGAGGGATCATGAGGTGACAAAAAAACTTTTAATCATTGTAAATATAAGATAGATTTGCTTAAGCAAGCTTTTAGAAAGAATCTTAGTTTCATAAGCAATCTTTTATTTTGAGATAGACTTTTGATTAGAAAAGAAAATTATGCCACTAATACTAAGTTAGGTAAAGAGACACAATCACAAGATATTCATACTATCTAGGGATTAAGTGGATGAAAACATATTAACTACAAATTGTTAAAGTCAAGACAAGAGATATCATATCAGTGAAGATCTAAAACTAAGGTAAAAGAAAAAAGAAGACAACAAAAAGAATAAAAAAAATGTCATGCATTTATGTCAATCACACCCAATCTGGTCCTTAAAGAGCTGAAAGTGTCGAAGGCCAGTGGTTTAGTAAAGATGTCTGCCAGTTGGTTTTCAGTTGTCACATGGTGTAACTCAATATCTCCCTTAGTCACATGATCTCTAATAAAGTGATGCCTAATGTCAATGTGTTTAGTTCTTGAATGTTGGATAGGATTTTTAGAGATGCATATGGCACTAGTGTTGTCACAAAAAATTGAGATGGTGCTTACATGTACTCCTAGATCCAATACCTGTTGTTTCAACCAAAGAACTTGGGCCACACAACTTCCAAGAGCAATGTATTCAGCTTCAGCAGTGGACAGTGCAACAGAATTTTGCTTTCTACTAGACCAAGAGACCAAGGATTGTCCAATGAATTGACAAGTTCCAGAGGTGCTCTTTCTATCCACCTTGCATCCTGCAAAATCAGAGTCAGAAAAACCAATAATCTCAAAAGAAGTGCTATGTCTAGGGTACCAAATCCCTAATCCTTGTGTCCCCAAAAGGTATCTAAAAATCCTTTTAATAGCAGTCATGTGGGATTCCTTAGGGTCAGCTTGAAACCTAGCACAAAGACAAACACTAAACATAATGTCAGGTCGGCTTGCAGTTAAGTAAAGTAAAGATCCAATCATGCCTCTATACTTCTTCTGATCAACAGACTTACCACTTGGGTCCTTATCCAACGGAGCACTAGAAGTCATGGGAGTGTTAATTGGCTTGGCTTTGTCCATCTCATATTTCTTCAAAATGTCTCTTATGTATTTTGTTTGATTTAGAAAAGTGCCATCTTCCAATTGTTTTATGCTAAACCCCAAAAAGTAAGACAATTCTCCCATTAAACTCATTTCAAACTCTCTACTCATTGTTTTAGAAAAGTCATCACACAAATTTTTATTTGAAGATCCAAAGAGTATATCATCAACATAAATCTGAACAATGAGTAAATCATCTCCAACTTTTTTAAGAAAAAGGGTTGTTTACCCTCTTTCCCTGCAAAATGGTGTTGTTGCTTAAACTTACAATGCATGAATTTGTGAAGAATTGTACGATGAAGCCTTTGTCACAGAATTGACTGATGCTGAGCAAGTTGTGCTTCAATCCATCTACAAGCAAAACATTTTCAATTATAAGGTTCTTGGAATTACCAATTATACCTGCTCCTACCACCTTCCTGGTGGTGTTGTCTCCAAGAGTAACCTTGCCTCCAGTCCTGGATTCTAGTACAACAAACTGGCTAGCATCACCAGTCATATGTCGAGAGCATCCACTGTCCAGGTACCACATACTCTCACGAGGTCTTTTGTGAGAGGCTTCCTCTTCTTGATCAATTTGATCTTTTCCCATGAAACACAAGTTTGTAGTTTCTTCCTCTGGTTCAGTCTCAGAAGAATCAGTGCCAGATTCTGCCCAGAAGCTCCTTTGGTTTTTCTTTTTGTCCTTCCTAGACTTTGCTTTCTCCTCACCTTTTTCCTTTTCTTTGCTTGAATGATCTTGAAGTGTAGGACAATCGGCTCTTACATGTCCAGGTTTCCTGCATTCAAAACAAACAACATCAGAAGATCCTTTAATATGTTTATGATCCTTACCTTTTCTCCAACTTTGATGATGCTTTTGTTTCTTCCTTAGAAAGCTTTTGAATTGCCTTGTGATGGAGGCAACTCCATCGCTTTCATACCCAGAAGATTCAGAATCCGATTTGTGTGCCTTCAATGCAATTGTTTTCTCCTTTTTCTTTTCACCTGTATCAAGATTTCTTTGATTCACCCCTTGCTCGTAAGCAATGAGTGAGCCAAGCAAGTTGTCAATAGAATAGGTGTTTAAATCTTTAGATTCAGTAATTGCAGTAATTTTTGCATCATAGGTTGAAGGCAAGCATCTCAAAATCTTGTTAACTTTTTCATAGTTCGAAAGCTCTTTTCCTAGTGCATGTAATGAGGTAGCAATCTGAGTAAACCTAGTGTACATGTCAGAAATCGATTTATGAGGTTTCATACGAAAAAGTTCGTAGTCATGCAAGAGAATGTTTAAACGGGATTGTTTGACTTCATTAGTGCCTTCATAAGTAATGCACAATTTATCCCAAATTTCTTTACCAGTTTTGCAAGTTGAAACACGCATGTAATCCTCAGATTTTAATGCACAGAAAAAACAATTCAAACATTTAACATTTAGTTGAGCTACATCTCGTTCATCAAAAGTCCATTCGGTAAAAGCAACTTCCGTTTTAAAACCGTTAATTTCACGAGAAGGTGGAGAATACCCTTCGTGTATAAGCATCCACATGCGATAATCAGTAGATTGTAAAAAAGTTGACATGCGAGTTTTCCAGAAATCAAAAGGTAGGTTATCGAACAGAGGAGGTCGGGTAATAGAATACCCTTCCGTAGTGTTGCGATTCCCAAAGTTAGACATGGATCAAATTCAAAAAGTTTTTAAACTTTAATTTTCGAATCAGGCGCTCTGATACCACTTGAAAGTTCGATGGGGATGTTAAGCCCTATGAACTTAGTCCCAAACTAACCAAGAGGGGGGGTGAATTGGTATTTTAAAAACTTCGTTTTTTAAACAAAGAAATAAAGTTGCATAAACCAAATCACACAACGGAAATAATGCGGAATTGTAAACGTGCGGAAGCAAGAAAAGAAACACAGAGATTTATAGTGGTTCGGTCGACTCGACCTACGTCCACTCCTTGGAGGCACCCTCCAAGTATTGCACTACACAAAAAGTGACTCTCCTTTAGCCCCCACGGCTAGGTGGAGAAACCCTTACAAGAACCTCCTTTTTGCCACCCCGGCAAGGCAGAGAACCTCTCTCCTTTTGCTTCCTCCTGAAGCTGGCAGAGAACCAGAACCAAAAGCACAACTCCTTACCTCTACCGACCCTTCCACGGACGAGAAACTCTAGACGAAGACGACGCAAAGAGATCCTTGAAGCAACCCTTGTGAAACCCCTCACAAGCTCCCCCTCACAAGATCCTCTCTCTCTCTTCTCTCTCTCTTTCTCTCCTCAAGGTCTTCTTAGGTCAAGGCAGCAGCCAAAGGTCGTTGAAAAACGTTGAACAAGAGCTCTTTAAATAGAAGAGCTTCAAAAGAGCTCATTAATTGCAAGTTGCCGACTTTATCGTCCAGGCCGATATGGCCTTCGGCCTGGCCGATCAGTACAAATTAATGAAGATCGGCCAGAGCATAGCCCTGGATGCCAGATTGGACGATTGAAAATTAGCTTGATCGTCCAGGCCGATCTCACGATCGTCCTGGCCGATCAGTTCAAATCAGACGTAAATCGTCCTGACAATAGCTCTGAATATGGGCTGGCCGATATTGATCGTCCTGAAGTAACTTAAGGTTTTTGACTAGATCGTCCTGGCCGATCCTACGATCGTCCAGGACGATATGATCGTATCAATCATCCTTAATTACTTCCTTGATTTCCTGAACAATTATGGCATAATCTGTTAATATCGTCCAGGCCGATCCGATGATCGTCCTGGCCGATAATTTAAAGATATGCTATACCATACCTGTCTATGGCGGCTACTTCTTTCTGTTTTGAGCTTATCGTCCTGGCCGATACACGTATCGTCCAGGCCGATCGGTTAACGTTGGCTGCCTTAATCAAGAACCCTTAATTAGACTTTCTGTTTTAAGCTGATCGTCCAGGACGATATAAGATATCGTCCTGGCCGATATGAGTAAAAACAGAATTTCTAATTCTCTCAAGTGTGTGTGTGAAGGGTTACAAAGTATCAGTCTTTTTGACTCTTACAAGTGGACTCAAAAGGTAAAAATAAAAGTACAGACTGACTCAACCCTAACCCTACGCATGCCTGAACTGGGCTCCTTTTTGATTGTCCGATCGTCGATTCCTGAAAAGTTAGAAGCAACAAGCTGTCCAAGAAAAGTAGTGTTTGTCAATCATCAAAACATAAGACATGAAAAAATAGATTTGCAACAAGTACATTTTGATCTTTAAATTTGGCCCCGGACGATCCATTATTGGACAATCGGCTGGGCCGATCCACTGTTCGTCCTGGACAATACACGTGGCAAGCATTTTAAACATTTTAACTTCGGCCGGTACGATCAATTATTGTGCATCGTCCTGGACGATACACCTAATCGGCCCGGACGATCTGCTTTTTCAACGGTCGTTCGGATTGACTCGGGACGATCGCCTGTGTCTAATCGGCCTGGCCGATATCTGATCGGCCCGGACGATCGGACCGCCTTTTTGACCAATCGGCCTGTACGTAATTATTGAACCATATTAGCCTGGACAATTCTGCGATCGGCCAGGACGATATGGCCGTTTCTTTAAATTCAGGCCGTTCCAGCCTTGCTTTTTCACTCTTCATCCTTTCTCCTCTTATGTTTTTGCTTAGTCCTCTCTATGGCTGGTGGGAAACCCGTCCGACAAACTTCTGGGAGTTCTTCGAGGGCAAGAATTGACCCTCATTTCAGGGAAGCAGAAGATGAAGCCGCTTACCACCATTACAAAGAATGTGGGATCACTGTCTCAAGAATCATCAATCCTACCCACATCTCATACTCGGTAATGGATCTTTTCGCTCACACCTCCCTTTGCTTCATTCTGTCTCTTGCTTTCCCTTTCAATTTAGAGTTTCTTCGAGAGTTTTTCATAAACCTTCGCATCGACCCTACCTTCACAGCCCTGTCCTCCTATGTGAATCGACGCCCTGTTGAAATCATATATCAGGATTGTGTTGATCTTTTACAACTATCCACCACCGGGGATAAGCTGCACCTAATCGCCCTTGACCCTGATCTTGACTGGTCCACGGCGAATCATTTCCTTCGCCAGACCAATGTACCTTACCATGTTGGAGAGACTAGCTCTTTAGTCAAAGATGCTAGGACAATCCAACATGTCCTTCGCACCTCCGTAATTCCAAAAGCCGGCGACCGAATCCACATCACCCCTCTACTTTCACTCACTACTTTCTACATCATGGCTCATAAGGAATTTAATACTGCGGACCTACTTTTCCGATACATTGATCACTTAACAACAATCTGTGATCCAGGCCACAAAAGGAAACCCAATCTAGCCTTAGGACACATCATAGCCTATGTCCTTGAAACCAAATACCAACTTCAGTATCCTATTCCACCAAACCTCCCAACTCTCTTCTACTCAAACAATTCCTTCAGCACCCTTCACATTACTCGTCTCCACCCTGAAGAACCTCAGGGGGCGAGAGAGGAGGAGGCTCCCGCTCCCATTCTTGATCCTGTCCCTCTCCACCAGCACTCTCCGGTTGATCAGTTGATTGAGAGGTTTGATCATTGGGAGACTCGGTTTGATGCCTACGTTACTGCACAGGAGCAGCAACACTTTGAGGATATTACCCGCTACGAACAACACCGCGCTGAGGATTTAGCCCGTTTTGACTGTTTCCTTACTCAGCAGCAGCAGCAGCATGACCAGGACATCGCCTGGTTCAATGCTCAGTTTACCACGCTTGCCAGTTACTTTCAGCAGCCACCTCCTCCACCTCCATCTGATGATCAGGATCCCTCGTTCTTTTAGTATGTGTTTTTTTGTTGTTTATTTCCTATTGCTTGCTTTTAGTCGTTATTTGTTTTTGGACCCTCTTTTTGTGATGACAAAAGGGGGAGTAGGTGTGGTAGGAAATGTTGTTTAGGTGTGGTTGTTTGTAACTTTGAAAATCTAATGAATATTTTTTTAATATTTCTCCTACTTGTGTTTTGCCATCATCAAAATGGGGGAGATTGTTACAAATCTATTTTTTCATGACTTATGTTTTGATGATTGACAAACACTATGTCTCTTGGACTACTTGTTGTTTCTAACTTTTCAGGAATCAAAGATCAGGCGATCAAGAAGGAGCCAAGTTCAGGATTGTGTAGGTTTAGGGTTGAGTCAGTCTGTACATTTGATTTTCACCTTTTGAGTCTACTTGTAATGGTCAAAGAGACTGATGCTAGGTAACCCTTCACACACACACTTGAGGGGCTTAGAATTTCTATTTTTGCCCACATCGGCCCAAACGATATTTATATCGTCCGGGACGATCAGCTTAAAACAGAAAGTCTAAGTAAGGATTCTTAATTAAGGCAGCCGTCATTAATATATCGGCCTGGACGATATGTGTATCGGCCAGGACGATAAGCTGAAAATAGAAAGAAGTAGCCGCCATAGTCAATTAAGGTATACTGTAATTTTAAATTATTGGCTGGGACGATCCACGTATCGGCCTGGAAGAAATTACCAGATTATGCCTTAATTGATCAAGAAATCAAGGGAGTAATTAAGGATGATTGATACGATCATATCGTCCTGGACGATCGCAGGATCGGCCAGGATGATCTAGTAAAAAATCTTAAGTTACTTCAGGACGATCAATATCGGCCAGCTCGTATTCAGGGCTATTGTCAAGACGATTTTCCTCTGATTTGAACTGATCGGCCAGGACGATCGTGAGATCGTCCTTGACGATCAAGCCAATTTTCAATCGTCCAGTTTTGCATCCAGGGCGATGCTCTGGCCGATCTTCTTTGATTTGTACTGATCGGCCAGGCCGATATCCAGATCGGCCTGGACGATATTGTCGGCAACTTGCAATTAATGAGCTCCTTTGATGCTCTTCTATTTAAGAGCTCTTGTTCAACGTTTTTAAGAACCTTTGGCTGCTGTCTTGACCTGAGAAGACCTTGAGGAGAGAAAGAGAGAGAGGAGAGAGAGAGGATATTGTGAGGGGGAGCTTGTGAGGGGATTCACAAGGGTTGCTTCAAGGATCGCTCTGCTTCGTCTTCGTCTAGAGTTTCTCGTCCGTGGAAGGGTCGGTAGAGGTAAGGAGTTTGCTTTTGGTTTTAATTCTCTGCCAGCTTCAGGAGGAAGCAAAAGGAGGTAGCTTCTCCGCCTAGTCGAGGGGGCTAAAGGAGAGTCACGTTTTGTAGTGCGATACTTGGAGGGTGCCTCCAAGGAGTGGACGTAGGTCGAGTCGACCGAACCACTATAAATCTTGTGTTCTTATTTTTTCTTCCGCACTTTTTTTTATTCCGCATTGATTCCTTGTGGTGTGATTTGGTTTGTGATTTTATTTCTTTGTGATAAGAAGTTTTTTTTAAATACCAATTCACCCCCCCCCCCCTCTTGGTTAGCTTGGGACTAAGTTCATAGGGCTTAACATCCCTAACGAACTTTCACAAGACTGTCAACCCTCATATTCTATTTTATCCTATTCTTCATTTGTTTGCGCACACTTCCTTGGCCTTCCTTCTCACCCTCTCTGTCCTAATCAACTCGAAGCTTCTTTTTGAACTTTTTCTAGCCTCCGCATAAATTCTTCTTTTACGGTCCTCGGGTCCTATATGACTTGACGTCTCATCAAAATCACATATCAAGACTGTCAATAACTTTTGCAACTTTTCACCACAGGGGACAAACTTCACATCCTGTATTCTTATCCTGACTACAACTGGGCTCTAGCCAACCACATTTTAAGAAACACTAATTCTCACTTTCATATTGGAGAGTCTAGCATGTCCTTCGCACCTCAATAATTCAAAAAGCTGGTGATTGCGTTCATATCACGCTTCTTTTGATCACCATTTTTTACATTTTGGCCAATCATGAATTCAATACCACTGATTTGATTTTTTTACTACATTGAGTATCTGACTAGTATTCGAGATCCAGGAGATAGGAGGGAGCCCAATCTTGCCCTAGGGCCTATCATTACCTATATCTTAGAATCAAAATACAACCTCCAATATCCTGCTCCACCAAATACGCAGCCTGCCTTCTACTCAAACAACTCCTTCCATGTTCTTCACAATACTCATCTCCACCCGGAGCACGAGTAAGTCGAGGGAGCTGAGGAGGCAGCTCCTGCACCTATTCTTGCACCTGCTCTGCTCTGCCAACACTCTTAGCTGGATTAGCTGGTAGAGCGATTCGACAAGTGGGAGATACGATTCAAGACCTACGTTGCTATGTAGGAGCAATAACATACTGAGGATGTTGCTTGTTTTGACTCCTCGTGGCTCACCAGTAGCACCAACCCGACCAGGATAGGGCCTGGTTTGGAGAGCAGTTCGTGACTCTTTCCAGTTACTTTCAGCCATATCCACCACCACCTCCTCCTTCGGATGATAATATGATGTCTTTCTTTTAGTTTGCTTGATTTTTGTGTGATGTTATTTTTTAATATTGTTTAGTAGTTTTTGTTGTGTTTTCTTTTTCCTCCTCCTTCTTGTGATATCAAAAGGGGGAGTAGCTGTACTAGTTTGTACAATTTTTATTATTCTAGATTGTTATATTTTATGTTGGTTAGTTGAACTATTTGAACTGTGTTTGTTTCTTCTTCTGTTTCATTTAAAATTACTTTAAACTGCTTCAATTATTTTTTGTGTTTGTCATCATCAAAAAGAGGGAGATTATTGTAAATCTATTTTTTAGAGAATATAATTTTGATGATAGCAAACACTTTTGTTTTTTTATGACTACCTTGCCAACTAACATTTTAGGTCCACAAGATCAATTTGTAATTTAAACAAGCTCAAGATTGGGTAGTCTAGGTCTGAGTCAATTTGTAAACTTTCCCTTTTCTTGAGTCTTTGTAAACAATATGGTTTCTGATGCTAAGTAACCTTGCACACACACACTTGGAGGAATTTTTCTATCTTATTTAGAGTTTTCTATTTTTGCTCACATCGTCCGGGATGATCATAGTTATCATCTTGGACGATCAGTTAAAAATATAAACCCTAATTAAGGCATCCTGGTTAAGGCAATTGTCATTAAGCATATTATCTTGGATGATATTTATATCAGCCGGGACAATAGGCTCAAATCAGAAAGAATCAGTCGCCAGACCTATTTAGGTATTATTTATTTTTGGATATCATCAACGACATCATTCTTGATGATGAAAAATGATTATACCTAAATTAATATGGTAAATAAGGAAAGTAATTAAGGTTTGATTGCACAATCATTTCATCCTGGATGATCGCAGGATCGGCCGAGATGATTAGTTCACAAACCTTAGTTATCCCTGGATGACCGAACATCGGCCAGCTTCTATTCAAGGCGATGCTCTAGACCATTTTCACGAATTTAAACTAATCATCTAGGATGATCATTAGATCGGCCTGGACGATCAAGATATTTTTCCATTATCTAGACATCCATTCAGTGCAATATTCTGGATGATATTCAATGATTTGTACTAATCGAACAAGATGATATTCTATCGGCCTGGATGATATGAACAAAATTTTTTTATTATCCCAAATCATCCAGGCTGATTGAGCTTAATTTGCACTGATTGTATAGGATGATAATTATATCATCCTGGATGAAAAAGTCAATTTGTTGCAATTAAGAGTTATTTCGAAGATCTACTATTTAAGACCTCTTATTCCTTTCAAGAGATCATCGTTTGCAGCTATTCTGACCTAAGAGAGCTAAGAGGAGAGGGAGAGCAAGGGAGAGAGAGAGAGGATCTTGTGATGGGGAGTTTGTGAGGGGTTTCACAAAGGTTGCTCTAAGTAAGGATTCATCATCATCTTCTCTAGTTATCATCCTTAGTTCCTTGGGGGTTCTAGAGAGGTCTACTTCAGCTTCTGATCAAGATTCTCACCTGCTTCAGGAGGAAGCAAAAGGAGTTGGGTTCTCTGCCTACTTCTGGAGGAAGCAAAAGGAGTTGGGTTCTTTGCCTTACCTGGGTTGGTGGAAAAGAGGTTTGTAAAGGCTTCTCTACCTTATTGTGGGGGCAAAAGAAGAGACATTAAGTTTAGTGCAATACTTGGAGGACGCCTCAGGGGAGTGGACGTAGGTCGTGTTGACCGAACTGCTATAAATTTCTGTGTTATTTATTACTCCTTTCGCATTTACTTTTTGCACTTTGATTTCTATGGTGAATCTTGGTTTTTGTTTTAAGATTTTATTTTGATCGAAAGATTTTTTAAAATACCAATTCACCCCTCTCTTGGTTAGCCTTGGGACTAATTCATAAGGGCTTAACTTCCCTGTCAAACTTTCAAGTGCCATAAGAGCACTTTCAATCACTTATACCCATTTTGAGAAGTAATTTATAGCTACTAAGTGTTGACCTCATTTATGTATAAAGTCACTAGGATCTACCTGGGTTTCTTCTTAGTGACCTAATGATTGGAAGGTGTCCACTTCTCAATCATATAGATCCTAGTCAAAATAAAATCCAATCCTAATCAAATATAATTCCACTATTTAATTCAAACTCAAGTCCCACTTTAAACCAACTTTTAATTAATTTTCAAATCATATCCAATCAATACTAATCATTAATTTGATTATAAAAGATGTTTATAATTTAAACTCAACCATTTAACTTTAAAATCCAATCTAAATCTAATATTATAAACCAAATCCTAGGGCTAAGGACCTTGGTCCTAAACCCCTTTTTGGGTAATTTTTCTATCACCTTGAACCCCAGTCAAATAAACTTTGATTTAGGGTATTTTAATTAAATATTACTTAGATATGTCTCTAAGACCAACCCACCAAATTTGAGCTCATTCTGAGGTCTCTACCCAGAAACGAAATTGATATTCAAAGGTTGCTAAACTATTAAATATCTTCAACATGTGCCACTGGACTTGCCATTTAGTGGAATAGTACCTTGGGATTCTTTTTAAACCACTAAATATACTTTGTTGAACCTAGTTTGATCTTGGATTGATAAGGGGTCAAAATGACCAAAATACCCTTTAAAGGGGTTTTTGGTATTTTCCCCAATACTCAACATAGTTTAACCCTATCAAACTTCAAAACATATCCCAATGGATCCTAAATATCACTACGAAGACATTGGACCCAAACCTATACTTTGGTTTGACCTAGTTGACCAAGTTAGCCATGGTTGACATAAGTGGTTCTTAAGGGTTTAAGCATCCTTTTCAAACCAAATGACCTCCCCCTTTTTTGAAACCACCTCCATTGAGTTCATATGATTAATTTGAACTCAATGGACATAACCCTTGACCCTAGGTCCAATTGGTTGACCAAGTCAACCAAGTTTGACCAAACCTTCCATACACTTCCACCCTCTCAAACCTTTTTAACCAAGACTTTCCAAACACATTAAAACCCATAGAGTAACCCATTTGGTCCTTAAGAGACACCACTTGAAGACCCAAGACTTGGGTCCACTTGGATTAGCCATTTGGCTTCACCCAAGTGTCCAAAGAGAGGTTCCCCTTGAGCCAAATTCTAACCATAGCCCAATTGGATCAAACCAATGGTGGCATTAGGTCTCCCTTGACCCAACACACCTTGTCTAGTTGTCCCAGCCCTTGGGTCAACTTGGGTTAGGAATTAGGCTAACCCAAAGTGGTCAAAACCTTTATTGGTTGAGCCATTTCCCAACCTAGGCCTCATCAAGCCCAACCAACACACCTATCCCACCCTAGGTCCAACACATTCACCCCAGTCAGCCCAACCCTTTGGATGTCTTAGGTCAACCTCTAAGCTAGCTACAAGTGGTCAAAACCACTTTGACCTAAGCCATCTTCCACTTCAAAGTAATTCAAACCCAATTGACACTTGTATTGGATGCTTTCTGACTAAACACACTTCCCCCATAAACCCAATTAGCTGACACAACCTAAGTTGAGCCTAAATTGACCCAAACCATACAGGTTTGGGTCAACTCGTGCCATTCAAGTGAATTAGTTTACCTTCTATCCAATCGAGATCACCATTAAGCTCACCCTGCCCACAACAACCTTTCCAACTAAGCTTAACCAAGATAGTGGCTGGCGGCGGCCGAGGTAAATAGAAAACTAGTTATAGTGGTCCCCTCTTCATGAGTCCTATACAAAGCTTCCCCAAGGCCTGCACTCACCTCTTATAAGCTCAAAATGACTCCCCAGGTTGTCCCCTTCCAGTTGGAAATCATCTGATGGCATGCCCGGTTGATCTCAACCATCCATGGTCGTGGAAGCCATTTGAATATGGCACCTCTACCTATACCATCTCATTCACTCCCAGGCATTCAAAAAATATCCCCAGTGTTGCAAATCTATTTTCATGGAATATGATTTTGATGATAGCAAATACTCTTATTTTTCTGTGACTGTCTTGCCTACTAACATTTAAGGTCCACAAGATTAGACAGCAATTAGAACCAGCTCAAGATTGGGTAGACTAAGTTTGAGTCACTTTGTACACTTTTCCTTTTCTTGAGTCTTTTGTAAAAGATGTGGCTCCTAATACTAAGTAACCTTGCACACACACACCTTGGGAGAATTTCTGACTGTTTCTTAGAGTTTACTTTTTTTGGTAATATCGGCCATGCCAATTTTTATATCGGCCTGGATGATCGATTTTAAAATAGAAACCCTAATCAGGGCATCATGGTTAAGGTAGCCGTCATTAAGAAGATCAGCCTAAACAATATTGTATCGTTCGGGCCGATGGGCTCAAATCAGAAAGAATCAACCGCCATAATCTATTTAGGTATTCTTTATTTTAGAACATCATCCTGAATGATATCCTATCAGCCTGGACGATGCCGCACAATTATACCTAAATTGATCAGGTGATTAAGGAAAGTAATTAAGGCTGATTACATGATTACATCGACGGGGACGATCGCAGGATTGACCAGGATGATGGCGTGGATGATTGACATTGGCCTACTTCTATTCAGGGTAATGTTCATGATGATTTTCCTCGAATTTGAACTAATCATCCATGATAATATATTATCAGCCTGGACGAGTGACCATAATTACTCTAATTGTCCCAAACCAACCTGGCTGATTGAGTGAAATTTACGCTGATCGGCCAGGTCGAAACCCCTATCGTCCTGGAAGATAAAGTCAATTTGTATAAAATAAGAGCTATTCTAAAGCTCTTCTATTTAAGATCTCTTGTTCAACCTTAAAGAAGATCTTTTGCTGCTGTCTTGACCTGAGAAAGCCTAGAGGAGAGGGAGAGAGAGGGAGAGAGAGAGAGGATTTTGTGAGAGGGAGCTTGTGAGGGAATTTTACAAGGGTTGCTCCAAGCATTGTTCCACTTCTTCTTCTTCTTCCACTAGAGTCTCTTATCCTTGGAGGTTTGAGAGAAGGTCTTCTTAAAAAATCAATCAAGCTTCTTTGCCTACTTCAGGAGGAAACAAAAGGAGTTAAGTTCTCTGCTTGCTTCAGGAGGAAGCAAAAAGAGTTGGGTTCTCTGCCTCATCGGGGTTGGCATAAAGGAGCTTTTGTGAGGGAATCTCCACCTAGCTGTGGGAGCTAAAGGAGAGTCAATGTGTTTAGTGCAATACCCGGAGGGTGCCTCCGGGGAGTAGACGTAGGTCAAGTTGATCGAACCACTATAAATTTCTGTGTCCTTTTACTACTGTTTTCCGCATTTATTCTTTCTCACTTTAATTTTCATTGTGGTGATTTTGGTTTGAGTTTTGTGATTGTTTTTTATCTAAATAATTTTAAAAATACTTATTCACCCCTCTTTTTGGTTAGCCTTGGGCTAGTTCATAAGGGCTTAACATTCCTAACAAACGTTCAAGTGGTATCAAAGCGGGATTCATAAAAATAAAATTTGAAAACTTTTTGAATTTTGATCCATGGCTAACTCTAGTAATCGTAATACTGTAGAAGGGGGTTCCATTACTCGACCACCTTTGTTTGATAATATTCCTTTTAATTTTTGGAAAACTCGCATGTCTATTTTTTTATAATCAATTGACTATCGCATGTGGATGCTTGTTAAGGATAGTTATACACCTCCGACTGGTAAACTTAATGGAGTTAATGTTCCTTTTCCTTTTATTGAATGAACTCATGATGATAGGGATTTAGCACAACTTAATACAAAATATTTGAACTATTTTTTCTGTGCTTTAAAATTTGAAGATTACATGCGCATTTCAACTTGCACTACTGGTAAAGAAATTTGGGATAAATTGTGTATTACTTATGAAGAAACTAAAGAAGGCAAGCAATCTTGATTAAAAATTTTCTTGCAAGATTATGAACTTTTTTATATGAAATCATCTGAATCAATTTTTAAAATGTATACAAGGTTTACTTAAATTGTAACTTCTTTGCATGCCTTAGGAAGACAACTCACTAACTATGAAAATGTGAATAAAATTTTGAGATGCTTGCCTTCCTCTCTTGATGCTAAAATCACTGTAATTACTGAATCTAAAGATTTGAATACTTATTTGATTGATAACTTACTTGGCTCACTCATTACTTACAAGCAAGGGGTGAATCAATGAAATCTTGATGTAGGTGAGAAAAAGAAAGAGAAAACTATGGCACTGAAGGCCAATAACACGGACACTGAATCTTTCGGGTTTGAAAGCGATGATGTTGCCTTAATCACAAGGCCATTTAAAAGCTTTCCAAGGAAGAAGCAAAAGAACCATCAAAAGTGGAATAAAGGTAAGGGAAACAAAAATTTTAAGAGTTCTAATGATATGATTTGTTTTGAATGTAGAAAGCTAGGACATGTTAAAGCTAATTGCCCTACATTTAAGTCTCACCCAAGCAAGGAAAAGGGTGAAGAGAAACCCAAGTTCAAGAAGGATAAAAAGAGATTCCAAAAGGCGTTCTGGGAAGATTTTGCATCAGACTCCTCTGAGACTGAACCTGAAGAGGAGACAACAAACTTGTGCTTAATGGCAGACGATCATCTTGGTCATGGTGACCAAGAAGAGGTATGTGAAATAACTTATGAGAAACTACTTGACGTTTCAAAACAAATTAATGCATCATACAGAAAACTTAAGAAAACACATGCCAACTTGAAATTAGATATTTTTAATTTACAAAAAGAGCATGAAATCCTTCTTAAAGTTCATTCTACAATTGATAGTAATCACATGTATTTACTTGATAAGTTTGATGCGTTAAATAAAAAGCATGCTGAATTATCTGATGCACATGATTCCTTAAAATCATCTCATGCTGAGTTAGAAATGGAGTTTAAAAAATTAAAAAATCTAAAAACTTTTGAAAATAAAAAATCATCATTGCATGCATCACATAAAAAGAAGCATCACCACATGAGTAGATTAGTGCATCCTTTTCCTAGAGTTAGATGTCTTTTAGGTGGCATATTAGGACACATAGCCCACACTTGCACCATTCACCATAGTTCACATTGGGTCTAGAGACCCAAGTTACATCATTCACAGCATACATTGCATTCTACTTTCTATAAGAAGGAACCCAAACATGTTTGGGTTTCTAAATATAACATTTGATAATTTTGTAGGCAATCTCTCACAAAAGGCCTTATTAGACCATGTGGTACCTGAATAGCAGATGCTCTCGATATATAACTGGCGATGCCAATCAATTCATTTTGCTAGAGACCAGGATAGGAGGTAAGGTTACTCTTAGAGAAAATAACACTAGGAAGGTGGTAGGCTCAGATATAATTGGAAATTCCAAGAACATTCTGATTGAAAATATTTTGCTTGTAGATGTACTGAAACACATCTTGCTTAGTATCAATCAACTTTGCGATAAGGGCTTCATCATAAAATTTTTGGCAAATTCATGCATTATCAGCTTAAATAATAATACTGTTTTGCAGGAAAAGTGGATCAACAATATTTACATGCTTAATTTAAATAATATTAAATGTGTTGCTTCATTTTTCTTAAAAACTGCTATTGATGATTCATGGTTATGGCACAGGAGATTATGTCATGCAAGTATGAAAACTCTTAGGAAAGTGACTCAGAAAGACCTAGTTAGAGGTGTATGCAAACTTAAGTTTTCTAAAGATCATCTTTGTGATGCCGTCAATTAGGAAAGCAAGTCCACTCTACTTTTCACTCCATTAAGGACATTAGCACCTCTAGACCTTTAGAAGTTCTTCGCAAAGATTTGTTTGGACCCATTAGCATTGCCAGCTTAGGAGGAAAAGTCTATGGTTTTGTGATTATCAATGACTACTCGAGGTTCACTTGGACTAGATTTTTGTCACATAAGAATGAGTCTTTTGGTGAGTTTAGAACCTTGTTCACTTGGATCCAAAAAAAGCTAGGTTGTGAGATTTTGACCATCCATAGTGACCATGGGGGAGAGTTTGAAAATGAGAAATTTAGAGACTTTTATGAGGATAAGGGGATTAGCCACAACTTCTCAGCTCCTAGGACCCCTCAACAGAATGGGATAGCTAAAAGGAAGAACCAGACCTTAGTGGAAGCCGCTAGAGCCATGCTTATTAAGTATTCACTTTCAAAATATTTTTGGGTTGAAGCTGTTGACACAACTTATAATGTGTTGAATAGGGTGAATGTTAGAGTCAAATTAGATAAGACACCCTATGAGATCCTTAAGGTTAGAACACCAAATCTTTCCAACCTTCATGTCTTTGGTTCTAAGGTTTTCATTCATAATAATAGGAAGTCTCACTTAGGAAAATTTGACCCAAAATCTGATGGAGTGTTCTTAGGATATTCTAATATTGGGAAGTCTTTTAGGGTGTTTAATAAGAGGACTTTGGTGGTGGAGGAGACTACTCATGTAGTGTTTGATGAATCTGATCCTAGGAAGTCTAGAGTTGAGGATGATGATGTTGGAGAGATTACCACTGGAGTAAAAAATTTGGATAAGAGGGTAGACCCCCAAAACACTGAAGGAGTAGGAGAGATTACCCAAGGAAAAGAAAATGAAGATCTGGAGGAAAGGGTCGAACCTACACACACTTTGCCTAGAGATTGGAGATACTCTTTGAGTCACCCCAAAGAACTGATCTTAGGAGACCCTTCTGAAGGAAATAGAACTAGGCATGGACTTAGGAAGGAAGTGAACCACTCTACCTTTATCTCAATGACTGAACCCACCAACATCAATCAAGCCCTTTCTAATGAGTTGAACGAGTTTGTTAGGAATGATGTTTGGGAGCTTGTAGAAAGACCAAAGGGACAAAGTATAGTTGGAACGAAATAGGTCTTTAAGAATAAGATGAAAGATTCTGGTGTGGTGGTTAGGAATAAGGCAAGATTAGTGGCTAAAGGGTACAACCAAATATAAGGGATAGACTTTGAGGAGACCTTTGCCCTTGTAGCTAGATTGAATGCCATTAGAGTGCTATTAGCCTTTGCCTTTTATAAGGGATTTATGATTTTTTAAATGGACGTTAAGAGTGCCTTTTTAAATGGGGTAATAAAAGAGGATGTGTTTGTAGAACAACCCCTAGGTTTTGAGAGTTCCCAATTCCCAATTAAAGCAGGCACCCAGAGCTTCACATGAGAGGCTTAGCACATTTTTACTAGAGAGAGAAATTGTTAAGGGGAGCATAAAAATCACCCTTTTCCAGAGGAAAGTAGGAGAAGATTTACTCCTTATTCAGATCTATTTCAATGATATACTTTTTGGATCTTCTGATAAAAGACTATGCGATGATTTTTATAAAATAATAATGTTAAGATAGTTGCTATTTGCATGCTTTACATTTTTACAACTTATGAAGTTTTGATGATTCCAAACATTATTGTTCAAATGTGTAGTTATCTCCTAATAATTTTGGAAGAATAGTATTTGCTCTTGTGTGTACTAACATTTCAGGGAAAATGAACTCCAGATTACGATGACTTCAAATTGAATTCAGCATGAGATACTCTGTAATATTTGAAGCTTGCACTTTTCTTTGAAATAAAAAATTGAAAGGGAGTGATTGTAACTTGAGTGAATAAAAACATACACACACACATGAGGAGATCATATAAAATTTATATTGATCGTACAGGACGATATACGTTCGTACTGGACGATCAGACAGTTATCTCCTATAGAGCATATGGAACGAATAGGAACTTGCTCGGAAAATTTTTTCTAAGTCCTATTCGTCTAGGACGAAATAAATTATCGTCCAGGACGATTGACTCTCTGTAAAATTTTCGTCCAGACAAAATTAAATTATCGTCCATGGCGATTGGTTCTCTGGAAAATTTTCGTCCAGACGAAATTAAAAATCGTCCAGGACGATCGGGTCTCTTGAAAATTTTCGTCCAGACGAAATTAAATTATCGTCCGTGGCGATTGGTCCTCTGGAAATTTTTCGTCCCGACGAAGTAAATAATCATCCAGGATGATCGGTCCTCTGTAAAATTTTCGTCCAGCCGAATCAATTTTCGTCCAAACGATTAACCGACTTAGGACAGTTTTCACTAGTTTCTAGAACCGACCTTATAATAACCGTTCGTACTAGACGAACCTAGTTCGTACATGATGATCAGCTGTACGAAGACATTTTGTACACATATTCAAATAGGGTCGTTTCAGATCATTTAAGTAAAATCGTCCAGGACGATCCACTACGTACAGAATTGAATACTTGCAGTTTTTGGACGGTTTTTCTTATCTTTTGTATAAATAGTCCAAATTAGACTGGCACCCGATCTTTTTGTCATTTGATCTTCGTGCCTCTTGAGAGAATAGCCAAGGAGAGAGTGGAAGAGAGCATTCAAGGGAGGATTCCTACCACTGGAGCGAGAAGGCTTCATTTGGAGTTCAAAGGTAAGAGTCTCTACTTGTGAATTGGGATTACTTCACTCTTTTCTTTCTTCCTTCTAGATTCTTGTGAGAAGATCAGTCAAGGAGATCCGGTTCTCTACCGACACTTGGAGAGTGTGAACAGCCGAAGGGTTCTCTGCCCACACTTGGAGAGTGTAAACAGCTGAAGGGTTCTCTGCCCACACTTGGAGAGTGTAAACAGCTGAAGGGTTCTCTGCCCACACTAGGAGAGTGTGAAAGGACGGACGGTTCTCTGCCAACACTGGAAATTGTGTAAAAGGATGGACAGTTCTCTGCCGCACCGGGGAGTGGTGAAAAGAGTGTGTTGTAAAGGCTTCTCCGCCTTGCTGTGGATGCAAAAGGAGAGTCACTATTGGTATTAGTGCAATACTCAGAGGGTGCCTCTGGGGAGTGGATGTAGGACTGGTTATAGACCGAACCACTATAAATCTGGTATCATTTACTTTATTGTTTTTACGTTTCCGCACTTTATATTTCTGTTTTAAAAACTCTGTGGTTGAAAAATATTTTTCTATAAAATTTAGAAAGAAATTTTATTTTGGTTCAATAATTTTCAAAAAAGGGGACTTAAATTTTTTAAACTACCAATTCACCCCCCTCTAGGTAGCCTTGGGACATTTACTTAGGCTTAAAAACCTAATTACTAGACTCAACAAGTGGTATCAGAGCTTCGTTTCAAAATCATAAGTTTGAACTACTTTTTGATTAACGTAGATGGCTACTTTCGGAAACCGAAACACACCTGAGGGTTACTCTATCACTAGACCTCCACTGTTTGACAATATTCCTTTTGATTTTTGGAAAACATGCATGTCTACTTTCTTACAGTCACTTGATTATCGCATGTGGATGTTAGTCCAGGATGGCTACACAAAACCAACTAGATTAGTTGATGGAGTAATGGTAGAAATATCTTTTACAGATTGGACTGTAGAAGAACATGACTTAGCACAATTAAATGCCAAATGTTTAAACAGTTTCTTTTGTGCTTTAAAATCTGAAGACTACATGCGGGTTTCCACTTGCAAAAGCGGAAAGGACATATGGGATAGACTTTGTATAACTTATGAAGGGACAAATGAGGTTAAACAATCAAGGCTCAATATCTTGTTACATTACTATGAATTGTTTCGCATGAAACCTAATGAATCTATTTCCGACATGTACACAAGATTTACACAAATTGTCATTTCTTTGCATGCACTTGGTAAGGAATTAACTAATGCTGAAATGGTCAATAAGATTCTTCGTTGTTTACCTACTGCTTATGATGCAAAAGCTACTGCAATTACAGAGTCTAAAGATTTAAACATTTATTCTATTGACAATCTTCTTGGTTCACTCATTGCTTTTGAGCAAGGAGTAAGTCAAAGAAAGATTGATGCAGATGAATCTCGAAAGGAGAAGAATATAGCACTAAAAGTGGAAGAGTCAGAGAGTGAACACTCACAACCTGAGGATGAAGATGATATTGCACTGATGACTAGATAATTCAGAAGCTTTTTAAAGAGGAAGCAGAAGAGACGCCAGCAATGGAGTAGAGGTAAGTTTAACAGAAATGGCAAGGTTTCTAATGAAGTGATTTGTTATGAATGCAGAAAACCAGGTCATATTAAGACTGATTGCCCAAAACTCAAAGCCACTCCTGGTAAGGAGAAGGTGGAGGAGAAACCTATGGTAAAGAAGGGCAAGATGAAGTTTTAAAGAGCTTTCTGGGCGGACTCAGCTTCAGACTCATCTGAGACGGAAAAAGAAGAAGAAGTCACCAATCTTTGCTTGATGGCAGACAATGTGGATCACTCAGATCAAGAAGAGGATTGCTCTCACACAAGACCTCGTGGGAGCATATGGTACCTGGATAGCGGATGTTCAAAGCATATGACTGGAGACACTACACAATTCATATCGCTAGAAGCCAGGAATGGAGGCAAGGTTACACTTGGAGATAATACCACAAAGAAAGTGGTTGGATCTGGTATGATTGGTAATTTCAAAAACTTTTTTATAGACAATGTGTTATTGGTTGAAGGCTTAAAGCATAATTTGTTAAGTATAAGTCAGCTATGTGATAAGGGATATAATGTGAAATTTTTACCTACTAGCTGCATATTAAGCCTAAATGGTAAAGAAGTTTTAAATGGAAAAAGGGTAAACAATGTTTACATGCTAGATTTGAATTCATTTCATACTCCTATTGCTTTCTGTTTGAAAACTATTTCTGATTAATCTTGGCTTTGGCATAGGAGACTTTGTCATTCTAGTATGAAAAATCTTAGGAGAATTACCCAAAAAAATTTAGTAAGAGGTATACCAAAACTAGACTTTACTAAGGACCACCTTTGTGATGCATGTCAATTAGGAAAACAAGTGAACTCCTCTTTCAAGTCCAATAATGATCTTAGAACTAGTAAACCATTGGAAATTCTTCACATGGATCTTTTTGGACCAATAGGAACTGTAAGTCTAGGAGGGAAGGTATACAGATTTGTTATTGTGGATGATTTCTCAAGATTCACTTGGGTTAGATTTCTTTTTCATAAAAGTGAATCATTTAAGGAATTCAAAAATTTTTCAACTTGGATACAGAGAAAACTAGGATGTGAAATAATGTCTTTACAAAGTCATCATGGAGGAGAAATTGAAAATGAAAGATTTGAAAATTTTTGTAAAGAAAAAGGGATTGATCACAATTTTTCTGCACCTAGAACCCCTGAACAAAATGGGGTAGTTGAAAGGAAAAACAGAACATTAATAGAAGCCGCCAGAGCAATGTTGGCAGAATACTCACTTCCTAGATATTTTTGGGCTGAGGCGGTTAGCACTGCATGTTATGTTCTGAATAGGGTGAATGTGAGATCGAATTTAAATAAAACACCCTATGAGTTACTAAAAGGTAGAACACCAAATTTGTCTCATTTGCATGTTTTTGGTTGCAAGGTGTTCATTCATAACAATGGAAAATCTGCCTTAGGAAAATTTGATCCAAAATCAGATGAAGGAATTTTTGTTGGATATTCAAGTGTTGGAAAATCTTATAGGGTATTCAACAAAAGAACTTTAGTTATTGAAGAAACCACACATGTTGTATTTGATGAATATGGAAATTTAGAAGAGCCAAATATTGTTGAAGAAGAAATTGAAGAAAACTCCCAAAAGATTGATAGATTAAATTTGGAAGAAAATGTGGAAGAAAATTTGGAAAGAGAAAACCCTTTGCCTAGAAATTTGAGATTTTCTAAAAACCACCCAAGAGAATTGATTATAGGAGAACTTAGTGAGGGTGTTAGAACTAGGCGTGGATTAAATAAGGAAGTCAATCATTCAGCCTTTATTTCAATCATAGAACCCACTAATATTGATCAGGCACTTTCTGATGAATTTTGGATATTGGCCATGCAAGAAGAGTTAAATCAATTTGTAAGAAATAAAGTTTGGGAATTAACTACAAGGCCAAAAGATCAAAGTGTTGTTGGAACTAAGTGGGTGTTCAAAAATAAAATGAATGACTCAGGAGTAGTCATTAGAAATAAGGCTAGATTAGTTGCTAAGGGGTATAATCAAATTGAAGGAATTGATTTTGAGGAGACCTTTGCCCCTGTAGCAAGACTTGAAGCAATTAGGGTTTTACTTGCCTTTGCTTGTTTTAAAAGTTTTAAATTGTTTCAAATGGATGTCAAAAGTGCCTTTTTGAATGGTGTTATTGAAGAAGATGTTTTTGTAGAACAACCTCCAGGATTTGAAAATTCAAAATACCCAAACCATGTTTTTAAGTTAAAAAAGGCATTATATGGATTGAAACAGGCACCTAGGGCTTGGTATGAGAGATTGAGCACTTTTCTACTTGAAAGATCTTTTGAAAAAGGAAGTGTGGATACAACTCTCTTCTTAAAGAAATTTGGAAAGGAAATACTCATTGTTCAAATTTATGTGGATGATATCATCTTTGGATCTTCAAATAAAAATCTTTGTGATGATTTTTCTAATACAATGAGTAGTGAATTTGAAATGAATCTAATGGGAGATTTAAATTACTTTCTAGGTTTTAGCATCAAGCAACTTGAGGAAGGGACATTTCTTAGTCAAACTAAATATATTAAGGACATCCTCAAGAAATATGAAATGGACAATGCTAAACCTGTTAGTACACCAATGAGTTCCTCAGTTTAGTTGGATAAGGACCTTAAGGGAAAATTTGTTGATCAAAAGAAATATAGAGGGATTATTGGATCTTTGCTTTACTTGACTGCTAGCCGACCAGATATTATGTTCAGTGTTTGCTTATGTGCTAGATTTCAATCAGATCCAAAAGAATCACATTTGACAGCAGTGAAAAGGATTTTAAGATACTTACTAGGAACTCAAAACTTAGGAATTTGGTATCCTAAGTTTAGCTCTTCATTTGAAATTATTGGTTATTCAGATTCTGACTTTGCAGGCTGTAGAGTGGATAGGAAAAGCACTTATGGAACATGTCAATTCATTGGAAATTCATTAGTTTCTTAGCCCAGTAGAAAATAAAATTCAGTAGCTCTATCTACTGCAGAAGCAGAATACATTGCATTAGGAAGTTGTGTGAAACAAGTACTTTGGTTAAAACAACAGTTGATTGATTTAGGATGATCTGTAGGCACTATTCTAATTTATTGTGATAATACTAGTGCTATTTGCATTTCCAAAAATCCTATTCAACATTCTAGAACCAAACACATTGATATAAGACATTATTTCATAAGGGATCATGTATCCAAAGGAGAAATTGAACTCACACATGTTTCAACTGAAAATCAACTTACAAACATTTTTACAAAACCTTTAGCCCTTGATACCTTCAGTACTTTAAGAATAAGGATAGGTGTTATTGATTTAAATGCCTAAACAAAATGTCTTTGCAACATTGATATTTATGTTTTTGTTTTGTTTTTGATTTTGTGAATTTTTTGTGTGTTTTTGAATGAACTTGTTTTTGAGTGTAAGTTTTTGTTTTATGTTTTCTGTGTTTTTAAAGGTTTAGTTTGATTTTCTTAAATTCAAAATTCAAAATTCAAAAATTGGAAGAAATCGTCCGGGACGACTTTTGTTTCATACTGGACGATGTGAGATAAATTGTTTTGTGTGAATTTTAACCGTTTTGAGAGCAGTTTTTAATTAGATCGTCTGTACGATCTGACGATTGTCCAGGACGAAATTTTTCTTTTCTCAAACATCGAGACGATTGAATGCAGCGGTTGAGTGGATAAGACAGTTTTAAATATGGATTTTGTCTGTACAAATTTTTGGTTCGTCCAGACGAACAAATGTCGTTTCATTGTAGGGGACGGTTTTCAAGAGACTGGAAATTAAGTTACTTTTGGATCGTCTGTACGAAATTATTTCGTCTGTACGATCGGTCAAGTCAAAAAGCCTGTATGAAGGGACGCATCGTAAGTTGTGTTGATTACGAAAAGCCGTTACATTTTGGACGAAATGGATCGTCTGTACGAAATATTTTCGTCCCAACGAATGATGATTTTCGTCCAAGACGAACTGTTTTCGTCCAGGACGAACGTATCGTTTTTCTTTAAATATGAAGGCTTTCTAACTCAACAATCACACTTCCAAACTTCTCTTTCAATCCCTTTCTACTTCAAATCGTCAATGGCCTCATCAAGCAAGAGACAAAAGGTGTTAGTGAAGAAGCCCAATAGAAATGCCTCAGAAAACTTTCTGTCTAAGGCAAATGAGGAATCTTTTCCTTGTTTTGCTTCCACCAAAATAACTCCATCTCGCATCTTAATCCAAAGCGAGATAAATTATAAGGTAATGCACCTTTTTGCCTCAACCCAATTCCATTTCATACTTTCTCTCGTCCACTTCTACAACAAGCAAACCTTCCACTATTTCCTAGAAAACATGAGTTTTAACTCGGACCACTCTTCCATTAGTTCCTTTGTTTTCAAGCAAAAAGTAGAAATCACGAAGCATGACATTGGTGCATTTCTAAACTTAAGAACTGAAGGATATAGAGCTCACACCCTAATGACTGAAAACACATTCAAATGGGAAGATGTCAATAGGGTAATTAGAAAAAGTGGCCTAACCTATCATGTTGCTAGAGTATCCGGTATGACCAAGAATGCCCGTATCATCCAGCATATCATTCGTTCTTCAATCATTCCTAAAGATGGTGATAGGATCAATATTACCCCTCTCCTTTATATTCTAACCTTTTTAATTATGGATCATTACCCAATCGACGAAGCCCAACTTATCATAGATCACATCTATGGGCTTTCAGAAATAGGACATGCAGATCAGAAAAGAAAAAGGAACATCTCTTTAGGACACTTAGTTACCTACATCTTGGAAAAGAAGTATAACTTAGTGCATCCTGATGAAGAGTATGAAGAGCCAGTTTATTATAATGATACTTCCTTCAGATTACTTTTCAAGGAGGAAAAGGAAAAAGAAAAAGCACATGGCAGTGCCTCAGATGAAGAAGAAGAAGGAGTGCAAACCTTTGCACCTCAGTCAGATTATCAGAATCTGATTGAGAGATTTGATAGATTAGAGACTCGTGTTGATCAAAGGTTTGATCAATTTGATGCTCAACTTATGCAGCAACAACAAGACATTGGTATTATTAGAAATGAAGTACATGAAATCAATACCAATGTAATGTTGATGGCCTCCTACTTCAACCTTTTCAGTGGCATTCCTCCTCTTTCTCCACCAGAACAGTAGAGATGATTTTCTTTATGTTTACTGTACTCGTGTTTGTTTCATGTTTTGTTGTGTCAGTGTTTATGTTAACTGTTTAGTTTTTATGTTTGTCTTTTCTTTTAAGTTAAGTGTATGTTCTTAAATGTTTTTAGATATTATGAAATGTGTAATCCTTTCATTAATATCAATGCATGTAGTTCTTGTTTCACATTTGATTTGTTTTTGAAATGTGGTTAATTTTTATGAATTTCATTAGTATTATTTAATCTTCATAGTGCTTAAATTAGATTGTAATTTGAGATTATCTACATTAGAAAATCTAGTCTTTCTAAATTTAAAAGTTGTTTATAACTTGTTGTAATTAAAACTTTTAAATTCATGTCTATTCATTTAGACTACATAAAAGTTAATATTATTATTGCAATTTAGATGTTTTCTTATTTTATATTTCCTTGCTCAAATAATATTTATGCACTTAGAAATATTTGAAATTTTAGATTTTTGATTTTGGGAAGAATTGGTCTCAATTACTCTAAAAACAAAAAAAAAATTGTACAAAAAAGTACAAAAATCAAAAGGAATGCGCAAATGTTCGCAAATATGAAAAAGAGGCACAAAATCAGCCCAATATCAAAAGATGCACAAAAATGTGCCCAAAAATTTTGAAAAAGATGCGCAAAGCGCCACATGTGGTAATTCTCTTCTTTCCAAATTCTTTCAATCTCTTAATTCAAATTGATCTTATGTTCATTTATATTCTATTGAACTTTAAAATATCGAATTTTTCTTCATCTCTCTTGTAATGATTTTCTCTATTGGAATGTCTAAATTGAATCATATCTTTGCTAAATTCTTCTTACTTAAAATGTTATATCACTTTTTAAATTTCATGAATTTTTATGATTGACATAATGTTTTTAGTTTAAAATTGCATACCTTGTGTCAATCACCATATAGATTAAATGTTCAAATGAATTTCATACAATTACTTACATTTCTCGTCCATTTCTTCTTCACTTTTTGTTGTTGTCAAAAAGGGGGAGAAATCATTGTGTTTGTATGTTTTGTTTGTGTGTTTCTAGTTTATTTTTTTGTGTGTTTCTAGTTTTTTTTTTTTTGAAAAATAAATTTTTTTTTTGTGGTTTATGGTTCAAATTGCCTCCTTATTTTCATGTATTCATCAATTCAGGGGGAGTTTAGGAGATAGGAGATTTGTTTAAATTGAAATCATACAAACAATAATTATTTTGCCATCATCAAAAAGGGGAAGATTGTTAAGATAGTTGCTATTTGCATGCTTTACATTTTTACAACTTATGAAGTTTTATTCCAAACATTATTGTTTAAATGTGTAGTTATCTCCTAACAATTTTGGAAGAATTGTATTTGCTCTTGTGTGTACTAACATTTCAGGGAAAACGAACTCTAGATTATGATGACTTCAAATTTAATTCAGCATGAGATACTCTGTAATATTTGAAGCTTGCACTTTTCTTTGAAATAAAAAATTGAAAGGGAGTGATTGTAACTTGAGTGAATAAAAACATACACACACACATGAGGAGATCATATAAAATTTATATTGATCGTACAGGACGATATACGTTCGTACTGGACGATCAGATAGTTATCTCCTATAGAGCATATGGAACGAATAGGAACTTGCTCGAAAAAATTTTTCTAAGTCCTATTCGTCCAGGACGAAATAAATTATCGTCCAGGACGATTGGCTCTCTGTAAAATTTTCGTCCAGACGAAATTAAATTATCGTCCATAGCGACTGGTTCTCTGGAAAGTTTTCGTCCAGACGAAATTAAAAATCGTCCAGGACGATTGGGTCTCTGGAAAATTTTCGTCCAGACGAAATTAAATTATCGTCCGTGGCGATTGGTCCTCTAGAAATTTTTCGTCCAGACGAAGTAAATAATCGTCCAGGACGATCGGTCCTCTGTAAAATTTTCGTCCAGCCGAATCAATTTTCGTCCAAACGATTAACCGACTTAGGACAGTTTTCACTAGTTTCTAGAACCGACCTTATAATAATCGTTAGTACTGGACGAACCTAGTTCGTATAGGACGATCAGCTGTACGAAGACATTTCGTACACATATTCAAATAGGGTCGTTTCAGATCATTTAAGTAAAATCGTCCAGGACGATCCACGATCGTACAGGACGATCCACTGCGTACAAAATTGAATACTTGCAGTTTTTGGCCGATTTTTCTTGTCTTTTGTATAAATAGTCCAAATTAGACTGCCACCCGATCTTTTTGTCATTTGATTTTCGTGCCTCTTGAGAGAATAGCCAAGGAGAGAGTGGAAGAGAGCATTCAAGGGAGGATTCCTACCACTGGAGCGAGAAGGCTTCATTTGGAATTCAAAGGTAAGAGTCTCTACTTGTGAATTGGGATTACTTTACTCTTTTCTTTTTTCCTTCTAGATTCTTGTGAGAAGATCAGTCAAAGAGATCCGGTTCTCTGTCGACACTTGGAGAGTGTGAACAGCCGAAGGATTCTCTGCCCACACTTGGAGAGTGTAAACAGCTGAAGGGTTCTCTGCCCACACTTGGAGAGTGTAAACAGCTGAAGGGTTTTCTGCCCACACTAGGAGAGTGTGAAAGGACGGACGGTTCTCTGCCAACACTGGGAATTGTGTAAAAGGACGGACGGTTCTCTGCTGTACCGGGGAGTGGTGAAAAGAGTGTGTTGTAAAGGCTTATCCGCCTTGCTGTGGATGCAAAAGGAGAGTCACTATTGGTATTAGTGCAATACTCAGAGGGTGCCTCTGGGGAGTGGATGTAGGTCTAGTTATAGACCGAACCACTATAAATCTGGTGTCATTTACTTTACTGTTTTTATGTTTCCGCACTTTATATTTCTGTTTTAAAAACTCTGTGGTTGAAAAACATTTTTCTATAAAATTTAAAAAGAAATTTTATTTCGGTTCAATAATTTTCAAAAAAGGGGACTTAAATTTTTTAAACTACCAATTTACCCCCCTCTTGGTAGCCTTGGGACATTCACTTAGGCTTAACAACCTAATTACTAGACTCAACAAATAAGGAGTTTGAGATGAGTATGATGAGAGAGTTGCCTACTTTTTAGAGTTTAGCATAAGACAATTGGATGATGAAACCTTTTTGAATCAATCAAAGTACATAAATGATATCTTGAAGAAATATGAAATGGACAAAGCCAAGCCAATTAATACTCCTATGATCTCAGGTGTTTAGTTGGACAAGGACCCTAATAGAAAATTAGTTGATCAATAAAAGTACAGTGGGATGATTGGATCTTTACTTTATCTGACTGCTAGAAGACATGATATCATGTTTAGCATTTGGCTTTTTACTAGATTTCAAGCTGATCCTAAGGATCCCACCTGACTGCAGTTAAGAGAATTCTTAGATACCTTTCAGGGACCCAAAACTTAAGAATCTGGTATCCTAGGCACATCACTTCTTTTATGATTATTGGATATTCTGATTCTAATTTTACAGGATGTAAGGTGGATAGAAAAAGCACTTAAGGGATTTGCCAATTCATAGGATAGTCTTTAGTCTCCTGGTCAAGTAGAAAGCAAAACTTTGTTGCACTTTCCACTCTGAAGTTGAGTACATTACTTTAGGAAGTTGTGTGGCCAAAGTTTTTTGGTTGAAACAACAAGTTCTAGATTTAGGATTACCTATAGGTACAATTCCAATTCTTTGTGACAACATTAGTGCTGCATTTCTAAGAATCCTATCCAATATTCAAGGACCAAGCATATAGAAATAAGACATCACTTCATTAGAGATCATGTGACCAAGAGAGACATTGAGTTACACCATATGGAAACTGAAAATCAACTGGCTGACATCTTTACTAAACCATTGGCCTTCGACACTTTCATTACTTTAAGGATCAAATTGGGTGTGATTGACATAAATGCATGAACTTGATTCCTACTGATTTTTGATATGTTGTTTATTTTTTGTTGTTTTAACTTTTGCTTCTTTTGTCTTATTTTTTTATTTAGAAATCTTCGCTGAAATTGATATTTTATGACTTATTTTTTATTTTAAAATTTTGTGAGTCAATGCTTTTACATCTCTTTATCTGTTAAAGGGTGAAAACACCGTTAATTATGTCTTTTTCTCTAACCTCCTTTAGTGGTGTAATCTTCTTCTCTAAATAAAAATCTATTTCAAATTAACAATGGTTTTTGAAACTCAGATCTTTTCAATCTTGCTATAGTAATCAATTTTATAAATATAATGTTCAAAGTCTTTATTTTAAGTTTAGATTTTGTAATCTTGTCATTAAAATTATCATATGATTTTTTATTCTACCTTTTGATTCATTCTTCTCTATATTAAAGAGTGAGTTTTTCTTCTCTAATATCTAGAAGATATAATCACAACTAAGAATATTTAAGAATTTTTTAAAGGGATCTAGATTGCATAAAAGTTAATGAAAAAAAAAAGTAACAAATGATGCCAAAAATAAAAGATGCACAATGATGCAGAATTGAATATATATATATATATATACACACACACACACACAAAGTGTATCAAAAATTAAAAGAAGCATAAAGCGCCAAACAAATTGACAAGAAGCATAAAATGAGTCCACCAAAAGCAAGATTTTTCTCCTTTTAAAATTTTTAATTCTTAGAAGACTTTATGTGTCACTTGATATTTTTCAAAGACTTGATTTCAAATTTTTAATTGTAACTAATTACTTTGATATATTACTCTATAAAATATTTTTCTGGAAACAAGTTTTCGAATGCATCTCCTTTTTTAAACCAATTGACTTTTCTGATTTAGATTTTTTTACTTTCAAAAGATAATTTACCCTGAAAAATATTGAGTTAGGGTTAGCAGGATCAGTTGTTCTAACTATTTTTTGGATTTTGGCGATGTTAACTCAATGATCTTTACAAAATTTTAAAATCAATCACATGGAGACTATGTCATAGTCATGCCTTAAAAAGAGAAAAAAATCCTTATTTTATTTGTGTTTATCATTTTCATATCATTTTTTTTTTGTTTTCACTAGATTTTGATATTTTTAGGCCTTCTCTGATCATCTCCATCCTCTGATCCTCAATTTTATTTTCACATTTGTTGCATATCTGTTTTCATGGATTATGATTTTGATGATAGCAAACACTCTTATTGCAAATATTCTTATTTCTCTACGACTGCCTTAGCTACTGACATTTCAGGTCCATACAATCAGACTATAATTTGGAACCAGCTCAAGATTGGGTAGACTAGGTCTGAGTCAATTTGTACCCTTTTTCCTTTCTTGAGTCTATTGTATTTGGTGTGGCTCCTAATGTTTTGTAACTTAGAAGATTTTTTGACTGTTCCCCAGAGTTTTCTATTTTTGGTAACATCGTCTGGGATGATATTTATATCGGCCTAGACGATCAGTTCAAAAATAGAAACCCTAATTAGGGCATCCTCCTCATTAAGGCAGTCATCATTAAGCGGATCGTCTTGGACGATACTTGTATCAGCCAAGATGATAAGCCCAATTAAGAAAGAATCAGCCGCCATGATCAGTTTATGTATTCTTTATTCTAAGAAATCGGCTAGGATGATATACACATAGTCAAGAATGATCTAACTCAATTATGCCTAAATTAATTTGGTGTCTTTGTAAAGCATTAAAGGATGATTGATACGATCACATCGGCTGGGTCGATCACAGGATCAGTCGGGACGATGTCCTAGACAATTTACACCTTGCAGCTTCTATTCGTGCGATGATCAAGATGAATGAAATTTGTTTTAAACTAATTGGCCAGGATAATATCTTATACACCTGGATGATGTAACTAATTTTCTTCTAATCGTCCCAAATCGTCCAAGGCTGATTGAGCTCAATTTATACTGATCAGCTAGGACGATATGCCTATCGTCCTGGATGATAAAGTCGGTAAGTTCTATTAATGAGCTCATTTTGAGATCTTCTATTTAAGCTATGACATGACACTTGGTAAGTGTCCTTGGCAGCCATTATAGCTTCGTTCTTGTGGGGAAAACTTGAAGAGAGAGCTTGAAAGGGAGTGAGAAAAGCTTGGAGTTTGAGAGGGAGAAGGTCCTGTGAGGGGGGACTCAAGGGAGTGTAGAGGGAGTTCCACATGGTTGCTCCGGCAAGCTCGTACCTGAATACCGCTAGATTCAAGGCTTATCTTGACGGAAGTTCGCCAAAGAAGAAGATCTCCTTGGTGTCAAAGGACCCGGCGACTCCGCTGCACCGGGGAAGGTGGAAGTGATTTTGTAAGGGCTTCTCTGCCTAGCTGTGGGGGCTAAAGGAGAGACACTAGTTTAATGCAATACTTAGAGGGTACCTTAAAGGAGTGGACGTAGGTCAAGGTTTGATCGAACCACTATAAATCTGGTGTCTTCTTTCCTTATTACTTCTGCATTTAATTTCCACACTTCAATTTTGTTGTGGTGAATCTTGATCTTAGTTTTAAGATTATGTTTATTTTAAATACCGATTCACCACCCCCCCCCCTCTTAGTTAGCCTTGCGCTAGTTCTTAAGGGCCTAACATCCCTAACGAACTTTCAAATGATATCAGAGCGGGAATCATAAAAACTGAGTTTGAAAACTTTTTGAATTTTAATCCATGGCTAACTTTGGAAATCGTAATACTACAGAAGGTTATTCAATCACCAGATCACCTTTATTTGAAAATATTACATTTGATTTTTGGAAAATTCGCATGTCATACTTTCTTGCAATCGATTAATTTTTGTTTGTGGCATATGATTTTAACTGGTTATTCTGCATTGTCACGTATTTTAGATGGAATTAAAACTGATATTTCTTTTAATAAATGGAATAGAGATGAACGAATCGATGATCAATTAAATGTAAAATCTTTAAATTGGTTTTTTTGTGCTTTAAATTCTGAATATTTTATGTTAGTATCCACATGCACTACTGGCAAGAAAATTTTGGATAAACTACACACCATATATGAAAGAACTAGTGAAATCAAGCAATCCAAGTTGAATATGTTAATGCATGATTATGAAATATTTTCAATGAAACCTTATGAAAAGATCTTAGACATGTATACTAGGTTTATTCAAATTGTTACATCAATGCATGTTTTAGATAAAGAATTTTCAAATTTTGAAAAAGTTAATAAAATTAATAAAATTCTTCATTGTCTATTAGATAAGTTTGAAGCTAAAGTTGTTGCTATTTTTATATCAAAGAATTTGAATGAGTGTTCTATTGATAATTTAATTGGCTCACTCATTACCTACGAGCAAAGTTTGGGTCAAAGACTTTTGCATGCATGTGAAACGATAGTACTAAAAGCGGAAGATATGGAGAAAAGTGACTTAATTAATGATGAAAGTGATGAGTTATCAAGCCCACTAAAGCACAAGCATAAGCATCAACAAAACTGAAATAAAGGTAAAAATGATAAGAATGTCAAGATTTCTTCTGATGTTATTTGCTTTGGATGAAGGAAGCTTGGACATATGAAAATTCATTGCCCTAATTTGAGAACTCTTCCTGCAAAAAAAAAGATAAAACAAAGAAAATTATAAACTGGTCAAATAATGAAAAGCAAAAAATTTCTTGGGCAAACTTGGTTTCTGAAGCATCAGACCAGGAGCAAGATGGTGTTTAAACCTTTGTTTGTATTTTTTAAGTTTTGCATGTTTTGTTTTGTTCTTTTGTTTTTATGATTTTCTATTTTTTATCTTTTCTTTCTTTTCCTTTTTAAGTTTCTCTCTAATCAATACACATGATCACTTTTCTAAAAATGAAAAATCTGTCTCCTGTATTTATCTTGAATTCCTATGAAAGTTATGGTTGATTTATCTAAAAGCAGTTAGAGGAAGGAAACTCATGATTTTGTTTCTCTTTCTCTCTTCTTAAAGAGGTTATTTTACTTTTGATTCAAAATCTTTTTCATATTTTAAATTAGATTTTAAAACTGATCTTTTTCATCTCCCTATAATTTTTTATCGAATAGGAATCTTTTGCAAGATTGTTGAATCTACCTCAAAATTTTCTTAATCAAGTAGTTCATTCTGTCAATAATATGAGTTTACTTTATTTTTGAAAATATAAGAAAGAAATCATATTTTTTATTGAAAAAAAAGTGGCCAAAGATGTCAAACCAAAAGATACGCAATGACACCAAATTAAAAAAAATACACAAAGTGTATTAAAAATTAAAAGATGCTCAAAGAGCCATTCAAGTAATAAAGAGCATAAAATGAGCCGACAAAAAAATGCTTATTTTTTCTTATACTACTAAAAGCCTAAAAAAATCCTTGATATGTTTGAAACTTGTGCTTGAAAATCATTGTTCCTGACTCAGCAATTCGTGCATTGATCTTCTATTAGATATATTTTATGGAAGGAGTTTTAGAAAAATTATTGTTTTCTTCTCTAATTTATTTCTTGATTTAGATATTAGATTAAAAAGTTTTTGAGCCTTATAAAGAACTTGAGTTTTGATTAACAATTTATAAATTTCTTACTTTTTTTGGATTATGCGTTGTCAATCCATTCCTTACTAAGTTTTTGAATAAAATCAAGAAGTAACTTTCTCATTTTAAGAATATTTATTTTGTTCACTAGATCTAGGGATGATTTTGGTGTTTATTATTCTGATTGTTTGTGCCCCTCCTCTTTTTGATAATGTCAAAGGGGGAGAACATACTGTTGATTTTGTGTCCTTTTTCTTCTTCTTTTTTTCTTTCAAAAAAAATAAAAATAACAAAATTTTTTTTATCTCCCCTATTTTTAAAAGTTTTATTCTAGTGAGGGGGAGATTAGGAGAAAATATTTTTCTCTTTTGCAAATTCAAATCATAATGTTTGCCATCATCAAAAAGGGGGAGATTGTTGTAGATCTGTTTTCATGGATTATGATTTTGATGATAGCAAACACTCTTATTTCTCTACGACTGCCTCAGCTACTGACATTTTAGGTCCCCCAATCAAACTACAATTTGGAACCAACTCAAGATTTAGTAGACTAGATCTGAGTCAATTTGTACCCTTTTTCCTTTCTTGAGTCTATTGTATTTGGTGTGGCTCCTTATGCTTTGTAACTTGGAAAATTTTTTGATTGTTCTCTAGAGTTTCTATTTTTAGTAACATCATCTGGGATGATATTTATATCGGCCCGGATGATCGATTCAAAAATAAAAACCCTAATTAGGGCATCCTCCTCATTAAGGCAGCCATAATTAAGCGGATCGGCCTGGACATTACGTGTATCGGCCAGGACAATAAGCCCAATTAAGAAATAATCAACCGCCATGATCAGTTTAGGTATTCTCTATTTAGAAAATCAGCCAGAATGATATACACATCGTCTAGGACGATCTAACTCAATTATGACTAAATTAATCTAGTATCTTTGGAAAGCATTAAAGGTTGATTAATACGATCACATCAGCTGAGCCAATCGCAAGATCGATGGGGATGATGCCTTGGACGATTTACATCGGCCAGCATCTATTTCAGGCCATGATCAGGATGATTGAAATCAATTTTAAACTAATCGGCCAGGATGATATCTTATCGGCCTGGATGATGTAACCAATTTTCTTCTGATCATCTCAAATCATCTCGGACTGATTGAGCTTCATTTATACTGATCGGCCAGGATGATATCCCTATCATCTTGGACAATAAAGTCGCAACTTGCATTAATGAGCTCATTTTGAGATATTCTATTTAAGCTATGACATGACACTTGGTAAGTATCCTTGGCAGCCATTGTAGCTTCGTTCTTATGGGGTAAACTTGAACAGAGAGCTTGAAAGGGAAAGAGGAAAGGGTGGAGTTTGAGAGGGAAAAGATCCTGTGAGGGGGACTCAAGGGAGTGAGAAGGGGGTTCCACACGATTGCGCTAGCAAGCTTGCACCTGAATACTGTCAAATTCAAGGCTTGTCTTAAGGGAAGTTCGCCAAAGAAGAAGATCTCCTTGGTGTCAAAGGTCCTGGAGACTCCGCTGCACTGGAGAATATGGAAGTGATTTTGTAAGGGCTTCTCCACCTAGCTGTGGGGGCTAAAGGAGAGACACTTAGTTTAGTGCAATACTTAGAGGGTACCTCCGAGGAGTGGATGTAGGTCAAGGTTTGATCGAACAACTATAAATCTGGTGTGTTCTTTTCTTATTACTTCCGCATTTAATTTCCGCACTTTGATTTCGTTATGGTGAATCTTGATTTTGGTTTTAAGATTGAGTCTATTTTAAATACCGTTTCACCCCCCCCCCCCCCCCCTCTTGGTTAGTCTTGCACTAGTTCTTAAGGCCTAACATCCCTAACGAACTTTCAAATGGTATCAGAGCGGGATTTATAAAAGCTGAGTTTGAAAACTTTTAGAATTTTGATCCATTGCTAACTTTGGAAATTTGAGATAAACTACACCATATACGAAGTCACTAGTGAAATCAAGCAATCCATGTTGAATATGTTAATACATGATTATGAAATGTTTTCCATGAAACCTTATGAAACAATCTTAGACATGTATACTAGGTTTATTCAAATTGTTACATCAATGCATGCTTTAGGTAAAGAATTTTAAAATTTTTTAAAAGTTAATAAAATTCTTCGTTGTCTACTAGATAAGTTTGAAGCTAAAGTTGTTGCTATTTTTAAATCAAAGAATTTGAATGAGTATTCTATTGATAATTTGTTTGGCTCACTCATTGCCTACGAGCAAAGTTTGGGTCAAAGACTTTTGGATGTATGTGAAACGATAGTACTAAAAGCGGAAGACATGGAGAAAAGTTTCTTAATAAATGATGAAAGTGATGAGTTATCAAGCCCACTAAAGCACAAGCATAAGCATCAACAAAAGTGGAATAAAGGTAAAAATGGTATGAATGTCAAGATTTTTTTTGATGTTATTTGCTTTGAATGTAGGAAGCTTGGACATATGAAAAATCAGTGTCCTAATTTGAGAACTCTTCCTGCAAAAGAAAAAGGTAAAACAAAGGAAATTATAAACTGGTCAAATAATGAAAAGCAAAAAATTTCTTGGGCAGACCAGATTTCTGAAGCATCGGACCAGGAGCAACATAGTGCTTAAACCTTTGTTTGTATTTTTTATGTTTTGCATGTTTTGTTTTATTATTTTATTTTTATGATTTTCTATTTTTTTATCTTTCTTTCTTTTCCTTTTTCAGTTTCTCTCTGATCAACACACACGATCACTTTTCTAAAAATAAAAATCTGCCTCATGTATTTTTCTTGAATTCCTATGAAAGTTGTGGTTGATTTCTCTAAAAACAGTCAGAGAAGGAAAACTCATTATTTTATTTCTCTTTCTCTCTTCTTAAAGAGGTTATTTTACTTTTGATTCAAAATCTTTTTCATATTTTAAATTAGATTTTGAAACTGATCTTTTTCATCTCCATATATTTTTTTATCAAATAGGAATCTTTTGCAAGATTGTTGAATCCACCTCAAAATTTTCTTAATCAAGTAGTTCATTATGTCAATAATATAGGTTTACTTTATTTTTGAAAATATAAGAAAGAAAGCATATTTTTTTATTAAAAAAAAAGTGGCCAATGACGCCAAACCAAAAGATGCGTAATGACGCCAAATTGAAAAAAATACACAAAGTGTATTAAAAATTAAAAGATAAGGGCATAAAATAGTCCCATAAAAAAATGCTTATTTTTTCTTATACTACTAAAAGCCTAAGAAAATTCTTGATATTTTTGAAACTTGTGCTTGAAAATTATGATTCCTGATGTTGCGGATTTGTTTTCCAGTTTATGATTTTGATGATAGCAAATACTTTTATTTCTATACGACTGCCTTATCTTCTAAAATTTCAAGTCCACACAATCATACTGCAATTTGGAACTAGCTCAAGATTGGATAGACTAGGTCTGAGTTAGTTTGTACCCTTTTTTTCTTTCTTGAGTCTATTATATTTGGTGTGGCTCCTAATGCTTTGTTACTTGGAAGATTTTTGACTGTTCCCTAGAGTTTACTATTTTTGGTAACATCGTCTGGGATGATCTTATATCATTCTGGACGATCATTTTAAAGCAGAAACCCTAATTAGGGCATCCTCATTAAAGCAGCCGTCATTATGCAAAAAACATCGTCCTAGACAATTTTGTATCGGCCAGGACGATAGGCTCAAAACAAAAAGAATCTGCTGCCAGATCTATTTAGGAATTACTTATTTTTGGACATCGTCTAGGAGATCGTTCAGGACTATAAAATATCGTCTAGGATGATCCAAGATAATTTTTCCCAAAATTAATCTGGCATTTAAGGAAAACAATTATGATTTGATTGGACAATCACAGGATCGTCCGGGACGATACGTTGGACGATTGGACATCGGACAACTCTTTTTCAGGGCGATGTTCACGACAATATTCCATAAATTGTACTGATCATCAAGGATAATATATTATCGTCCTGGATGATATGAACAAATTTCTTCTGATCATCTCAAATCGTCCCAGCTGATTGGGCTTAATTTGTACTGATCGTACAGGACGATAGAAATGTCATCCTATACGAAGTTGGCAACTTGCATTAATGAGCTCATTTTGAGATCTTCTATTTAAGCTATGACATGACACTTGGTAAGTATCTTTGGTAGCCATTGTAGCTTCATTTTTTGGGGGGAATTTGAAGAGAGAGCTTAAAAGGGAGTGAGGAACGGGTGAAGTCTGAGAGGGAGAAGATCCTACGAGGGGGGACTCAAGGGAGTGTGGAGGGGTATTCCACACGGTTGTTCCGGCAGGCTTGCACCTTAATGCCATTAAATTCAAGGCTTATCTTGAGGGAAGTTCACCAAAGAAGAAGATCTCTTTGGTGTCAAAGGACTTAGCGACTCCGCTGCACCGGAGAAGGTGGAAATGATTTTGTAAGAGCTTCTCCGCCTAGCTGTGGGGGCTAAAGGAGAGACACTTAATTTAGTGCAATACTCGGAGGGTGCCTCCGAGGAGTGGACGTAGGTCAAGGTTTGACCAAACCACTATAAATCCGGTGTGTTCTTTCTTTATTACTTCCTCATTTAATTTTCACATTTGATTTTTATTGTGGTGATATGGGTTTTGGTTTGTATTTTGATTTAAAGATTTTTCTTTTCCAATTCACCTCTCTCTTTATTAGCCTTGGGCCAGTTCATAAGAGGCCTAACTTTCCTAACAAACTTTCACCTAACTCAGCAATTCATGCATTGATCTTCTATTAGATATGTTTTATGGAAGGAGTTTTAGAAAAATTATTGTTTCTTTCTCTAATTTATTCCTTGATTTAGATATTGGATTAAAATATTTTTGAGCCTTATAAAGAACTTGAGCTTGGATTAACAATTTATGAATTTCTTACTTTTTTTGGATTATGTGTTGTCAATCCATTCCTTACTAAGTTTTTGAATAAAATCAAGAGGTAACTTTCTCATTTTAAAAATATTTATTTTGTTCACTAGATCATGGATCATTTTTGGTGTTTATTATTCTGATTGTTTGTGCCCCTCCTCTTTTTGATAATGTCAAAGGGGGAGAATGTATGTTGATTTTGTGTCCTTTTTCTTATTTTTTTTTCTTTCAAAAAAATTAAAAATAATAAATTTTTTCTTTTATCTCCCATATTTTTAAATGTTTTATTCTAGTGAGGGGGAGATTAAGGGAAAATATTTTTCTCTTTTGCAAATTCAAATCGAAATGTTTGCCATCATAAAAAAGGGGGAGATTGTTGCAGATTTATTTTCATGGATTATGATTTTGATGATAGCAAACACTCTTATTTCTCTATGACTGCCTTAGCTACTGACTTTTTAGGTCCACATAATCAGACTGTAATTTAGAACCAGCTCAAGATTGGGTAAACTAAGTCTGAATAAGTTTGTACCCTTTTTCCTTTCTTGAGTCTATTGTACTTGGTGTGGCTACTTATGCTTTATAACTTGGAAGATATTCTGACTATTCCCTAGAGCTTTCTATTTTTGATAACATCATCTGGGATGATATTTATATAGGACTAGCGATCAGTTAAAAAATAGAAACCCTAATTAGGGCATCCTCCTTATTAAGGCAGCTGTCATTAAGCTGATCGACCTAGACGATACTTGTATCGGCCAGGATGATAAGCCCAATTAAGAAAGAATCAGTCGTAATGATCAGTTTAGGTATTCTTTATTTTAGGAAATCAGCCAGGATGATATACACATCGTCCATGATGATCTAACTCAATTATGCCTAAATTAATTTTATATCTTTGGAAAGCATTAAAGGCTGATTAATACGATCACATCGGCCGGGCTGATCGCAGAAACGGCCGGGATGATGTCCTTGACGATTTACATCGGCCAGCATCTATTCCGGGCGATGATCAGGACGATTGAAATCGATTTTAAACTAATCGGCCAGGATGATATCTTATCGGCCTGGACGATGTAACCAATTTTCTTTTGATCGTCCCAAATCATCCCGGACTGATTGAGCTTAATTTATACTGATCGGCCAAGATGATATGCCTATCATCCTGGACAATAAAGTTGGCAACTTGCATTAATGAGCTCATTTTGAGATCTTCTATTTAAGCTATGACATGACACTTGGTAAGTGTCCTTGGCAGCCATTATAGCTTTCTTCTTATGGGGGAAACTTGAAGAGAGAGCTTGAAAGGGAGTGAGAAAAGGGTGGAGTTTGAGAGAGAGAAGATCCTATGAGGGGGGACTCAAGGGAGTGTGGAGGCGGTTCCACACGGTTGCTCCGACAAGTTCGCACCTGAATACCGTCGGATTCAAGGCTTATCTTGAGGGAAGTTCACCAAAGAACAAGATCTCCTTGGTGTCAAAGGACTCGGTGAATCCGCTGCACCGGGGAAGGTGGAAGGGATTTTGTAAGGGCTTCTCTGCCTAGCTGTGGGGGCTAAAGGAGATACACTTAGTTTAGTGCAATACTCATAAGGTTTCTCTAAGGAGTGGACGTAGGTCAAGGTTTGACCGAACCACTATAAATCTGGTTTGTTCTTTTCTTATTACTTCCGCATTTAATTTTTGCGCTTTGATTTCATTGTTATGAATCTTGATCTTAGTTTTAAGATTGTATTTGTTTTAAATACCGATTCACCCCCCCCCCCCTCTCTTGGTTAGCCTTGGGCTAGTTATTAAGAGCCTAACATACCTAACAAATTTTCAACATCATCCCAACCGATACCCCTATCGGCCCGGACGATCTGATAAATTTAATCGAAAAACTCACCCTTTACCGACTGATTTGATTTTCTTCTTCTGATCATCCTGGATGATCAAATATGAGCCTAGACGATCTGATCGTCTTCTACTTCAATTGTTTCTTATCGGCCTGGTCGATCCATTTTTTGGCCCGGACGATGTTATATTCTTTATGGATAATCGTCCTAACCGATTGACATTTTCGTCTTGGATGATACACATGGATGTATGTTTAAAATATTTAAAATCGGACGGGACGATCCATTTTTGGAAAATCGGCCTGAATGATACACCTGTTCGGCTTGACCGATACATGTGGCACATGATTTAAAAATTTTAAATTCAGCCAATACGATCCATTATTGGACATCATCCTAGACGATCCACCGAATCCGGGACGATACGTTGGACGATTGGACATCGGACAACTCTTTTTCAGGGCGATGTTCACGACAATATTCCATAATTTGTACTGATCATCCTGGATAATATATTATCGTCTTGGATGATATGAACAAATTTCTTCTGATCATCTCAAATCGTCTCAGCTGATTGGGCTTAATTTGTACTGATCGTACAGGACGATAGAAATGTCATCCTATACGAAGTTGGCAACTTGCATTAATGAGCTCATTTTGAGATCTTCTATTTAAGCTATGACATGACACTTGGTAAGTATCTTTGGTAGCCATTGTAGCTTCATTTTTTGGGGGGAATTTGAAGAGAGAGCTTAAAAGGGAGTGAGGAACGGGTGAAGTCTGAGAGGGAGAAGATCTTACGAGGGGGGACTCAAGGGAGTGTGGAGGGGTATTCCACACGGTTGTTCCGGCAGGCTTGCACCTTAATGCCATTAAATTCAAGGCTTATCTTGAGGGAAGTTCACCAAAGAAGAAGATCTCTTTGGTGTCAAAGGACTTAGCGACTCCGCTGCACCGGAGAAGGTGGAAATGATTTTGTAAGAGCTTCTCCGCCTAGCTGTGGGGGCTAAAGGAGAGACACTTAATTTAGTGCAATACTCGGAGGGTGCCTCCGAGGAGTGGACGTAGGTCAAGGTTTGACCGAACCACTATAAATCCGGTGTGTTCTTTCTTTATTACTTCCTCATTTAATTTTCACATTTGATTTTTATTGTGGTGATATGGGTTTTGGTTTGTATTTTGATTTAAAGATTTTTCTTTTCCAATTCACCTCTCTCTTTATTAGCCTTGGGCCAGTTCATAAGAGGCCTAACATTCCTAACAAACTTTCACCTGACTCAGCAATTCATGCATTGATCTTCTATTAGATATGTTTTATGGAAGGAGTTTTAGAAAAATTATTGTTTCTTTCTCTAATTTATTCCTTGATTTAGATATTGGATTAAAATGTTTTTGAGCCTTATAAAGAACTTGAGCTTGGATTAACAATTTATGAATTTCTTACTTTTTTTGGATTATGTGTTGTCAATCCATTCCTTACTAAGTTTTTGAATAAAATCAAGAGGTAACTTTCTCATTTTAAAAATATTTATTTTGTTCACTAGATCATGGATCGTTTTTGGTGTTTATTATTCTGATTGTTTGTGCCCCTCCTCTTTTTGATAATGTCAAAGGGGGAGAATGTATGTTGATTTTGTGTCCTTTTTCTTATTTTTTTTTCTTTCAAAAAAATTAAAAATAATAAATTTTTTCTTTTATCTCCCATATTTTTAAATGTTTTATTCTAGTGAGGGGGAGATTAAGAGAAAATATTTTTCTCTTTTGTAAATTCAAATCGAAATGTTTGCCATCATAAAAAAGGGGGAGATTGTTGCAGATTTATTTTCATGGATTATGATTTTGATGATAGCAAACACTCTTATTTCTCTATGACTGCCTTAGCTACTGACTTTTTAGGTCCACATAATCAGACTGTAATTTAGAACCAGCTCAAGATTGGGTAAACTAAGTCTGAATAAGTTTGTACCCTTTTTCCTTTCTTGAGTCTATTGTACTTGGTGTGGCTAATTATGCTTTATAACTTGGAAGATATTCTGACTATTCCCTAGAGCTTTCTATTTTTGATAACATCATCTGGGATGATATTTATATAGGACTAGCGATCAGTTAAAAAATAGAAACCCTAATTAGGGCATCCTCCTTATTAATGCAGTTGTCATTAAGCTGATCGACTTAGACGATACTTGTATCGGCCAGGATGATAAGCCCAATTAAGAAAGAATCAGTCGTAATGATCAGTTTAGGTATTCTTTATTTTAGGAAATCAGCCAGGATGATATACACATCGTCCATGATGATCTAACTCAATTATGCCTAAATTAATTTTATATCTTTGGAAAGCATTAAAGGCTGATTAATACGATCACATCGGCCGGGCTGATCGCAGGAACGGCCGGGATGATGTCCTTGACGATTTACATCGGCCAGCATCTATTCCGGGCGATGATCAGGACGATTGAAATCGATTTTAAACTAATCGGCCAGGATGATATCTTATCGGCCTGGACGATGTAACCAATTTTCTTTTGATCGTCCCAAATCATCCCGGACTGATTGAGCTTAATTTATACTGATCGGCCAAGATGATATGCCTATCATCCTGGACAATAAAGTTGGCAACTTGCATTAATGAGCTCATTTTGAGATCTTCTATTTAAGCTATGACATGACACTTGGTAAGTGTCCTTGGCAGCCATTATAGCTTTCTTCTTATGGGGGAAACTTGAAGAGAGAGCTTGAAAGGGAGTGAGAAAAGGGTGGAGTTTGAGAGAGAGAAGATCCTATGAGGGGGGACTCAAGGGAGTGTGGAGGCGGTTCCACACGATTGCTCCGACAAGCTCGCACCTGAATACCGTCGGATTCAAGGCTTATCTTGAGGGAAGTTCACCAAAGAACAAGATCTCCTTGGTGTCAAAGGACTCGGTGAATCCGCCGCACCGGGGAAGGTGGAAGTGATTTTGTAAGGGCTTCTCTGCCTAGCTGTGGGGGCTAAAGGAGATACACTTAGTTTAGTGCAATACTCATAAGGTTTCTCTAAGGAGTGGACGTAGGTCAAGGTTTGACCGAACCACTATAAATCTGGTTTGTTCTTTTCTTATTACTTCCGCATTTAATTTTTGCACTTTGATTTCATTGTTATGAATCTTGATCTTAGTTTTAAGATTGTATTTGTTTTAAATACCGATTCACCCCCCCCCCCCCCTCTCTTGGTTAGCCTTGGGCTAGTTATTAAGAGTCTAACATCCCTAACAAATTTTCAACATCATCCCAACCGATACCCCTATCGGCCCGGACGATCTGATAAATTTAATCTAAAAACTCACCCTTTACCGACTGATTTGATTTTCTTCTTCTGATCATCCTGGATGATCAAATATCAGCCTAGACGATCTGATCGTCTTCTACTTCAATTGTTTCTTATCGGCCTGGTCGATCCATTTTTTGGCCCGGACGATGTTATATTCTTTATGGATAATCGTCCTAACCGATTGACATTTTCGTCTTGGATGATACACGTGGATGTATGTTTAAAATATTTAAAATCGGACGGGACGATCCATTTTTGGAAAATCGGCCTGAATGATACACCTGTTCGGCTTGACCGATACATGTGGCACATGATTTAAAAATTTTAAATTCAGCCAATACGATCCATTATTGGACATCATCCTAGACGATCCACCGAATCGGCCCAACTGATCTGCTTTTTCAACGATCGTCCGGCTAGACTCCTCAAGACGATCGCCTGTGTCTAATCATCCTGACCGACATCTGATCGGCCCGGACAATCAGACTGCCTTTTTGACCAATCGGTATGTATGGAATTATTGTACCATATCATCCTGGATGATCGTGTGATCGGCCTAGCTGATATGGCTGATTCTTTATAAACTGAGCCCTTCCAGCCATTTTCTTCACACCAGATTTTCTCTTTGCTTCCTGATCTTTATTTTCTTGCTATTTTGTGAAAATGGCTGGAGAAAAGTGCTCTCATCACCTGTCCGAAAGTTCCTCAAGGCCCACTCTGGACCCTCATTTCCTAGAGGCGGATGATCAAGCTGCCTAACAGCACTACAAGGACGCCAGAATCACAGTCTCCTGGACAATCAATCCAAATTTTCTCTCTTATTCGGTACTAGACTTATTTTCCTATTATTCCTTATGTTTTCTTCTGACTCTTGTTGTCCCATTCAATTATGAATTGCTCTATGAGTTCTTTGCAAGTCTTTGCATTAATTCTTCTTTTACCTCTATTGCCTCATATGTGAATTGACGACCTGTCGAGATCACATATCAGGATTATGCAGAGATTTTGTAGCTTTCCACCATAGGGGATAAACTTCACACCCTTTACTCTTATCCTGATTTTGACTATGCTATGACCAATCTTTTTCTTTATAATTCTAATGTTAATTTTCACATGGGCGAGACTTGCACCTTACTCAAGGATGCTAATACCGTCCAGTATGTCCTTCGCACTTCAATAATTCCTAAGGCTGGTGATCGTGTTCACATCACTCCCCTTCTTTCCCTCACCACCTTTTATATTTTAGCAAATCGTGAATTCAATGGTACCGACCTGATCTTTTGCTACATCAACCATCTTACTACCATTCGAGATCCAGGTCATAGGAGGAAACCTAATCTAGCCTTAGGACATATCATTTTTTATGTCTTAGAATCCAAATATAACCTTCAATATCCTACTCCACTAAACCTTCAACCCTCCATTTACTCTAACATTTCCTTTCAAACTCTTCATAGTACTCGTCTCCACCCAGGGGACGGGGAAGCTCAAGCAGGGGAAGAAGAGGCTCCTGCACCTTCTCCTACACCTATTCATGCACCTATTTTCGCTCAGCCAGCACTCTCAGTTGGACCAGTTGGTGGAGGGCTCTGACCAGTGGGAGGCCCGATTCAACACTTATCTTGCTGCACAGGAGCAGCAACATGCTATGGACATAGTCCGCTATGAGCAGCATCGCACGGAGGACTTAGCCCATTTTGACACCTACGTTGCTCACCAGCAGCAGCAGCACGACCAGGACGTAGCCTGGTTTGGTGCACAGTTTGCTACACTGACTAGTTACTTTCAGCAGCCTCCACCACCACTTCCTCCTTCAGATGATCAGGGCTCATCATTTCTCTATATTTTCTTTTAGTTTGTTTATGTTTTTCTGTTGATTAGTTTCTATTTTTTCTTCTACTATTTAGTTTTTGCACTATTTTTTGTTTGTCTCCTCCTTTTTGAGATGTCAAAAGAGGGAGTAGTATGTTTATACTTGTAATGTTCTGTTCTGATATTTGATGTTCTTTATGTTTGCACTACTTCCAATACTCTGTTATCTTAACTACTTAGAATTGTTCGTTATGTGTTTGTCATCATCAAAAAGGGAGAGATTGTTGTAAATCTATTTTCATGGATTATGATTTTGATGATAACAAACACTCCTATTTTTCTATGATTGTCTTGCCTACTAACATTTTAGGTCCACAAGATCAGATGGCAATTAGAACCAGCTCAAGATTGGGTAGACTAAGTTCGAGTCACTTTGTACACTTTCCTTTTCTTGAGTCTATTGTAAAAGATGAGGCTCCTAATGCTAAGTAACCTTGCACACACACACCTTGGGAGAATTTCTGACTGTTTCTTAGAGTTTACTATTTTTGGTAACATCGGCCGGGCTGATATTTATATCGGCTTGGATGATCGGTTCAAAAATAGAAACCCTAATTAGGGAATCATGGTTAAGGCAGCCATCATTAAGCAAATCAGCCTGGACGATATTGTATCATCTAGGCCGATAGGCTCAAATAAGAAAGAATTAACCGCCATGATTTATTTAGGTATTCTTTATTTTAGGACATCATCCAGAACGATATCTTATCGGCCTGGACGATATAACATAATTATGCCTAAATTGATCATGTGATTAAGGAAAGCAATTAAGGCTGATTACATGATCATATCGGCTAGGCTGATCGCAGGATCGACCGAGACGATGGCGTGGATGATTGACATCGACCAACTTCTATTCAGGGTGATATTCAGGATGATTTTCTTTGGATTTTAACTAATCGTCTAGGATGATATATTATCGGCCTGGACGATGTGACCAAAATTACTCTAATCATCCCAAACCGACCGGGCTGATTGAGCAAAATTTATGCTGATCGGCCAAGCTGATACCCCTATCGTCCTGGACAATAAAGTCAGTTTGTATAAAATAAGAGCTATTTCAAAGCTCTTCTATTTAATATATCTTGTTCAACCTTAAAGCAGATCTTTTGCTGTTGTCTTGACCTGAGAAAGCCTAGATGAGAGGGAAAGAGAGGGAGAGAGAGAGAGAGGATTTTGTGAGGGGGAGCTTGTGAGGGAATTTCATAAGGGTTGCTCCAAGCATTATTCCACTTCTTCTTCTTCCACTAGAGTCTCTTTTGCTTGGAGGGTTGAGAGAAGGTCTTCTTCAGCAATCGATCAAGGTTATTTTCCTACTTTAGGAGGAAGCAAAAGGAGTTAGGTTCTCTGCCTGCTTCTAGAGGAAGCAAAAGGAGTTGGGTTCTCTGCCTCGCCAGGGTCGGCGGAAAGGAGTTTTTGTGAGGGCTTCTCCGCCTTGCTATGGGAGCTAAAAGAGAGTCAATGTGTTTAGTGTAATACCTGGAATGCGCCTCTAGGGAGTGGACGTAGGTTGAGTTGACCGAACCACTATAAATTTCTGTGTCCTTTTACTACTGCTTTTTGCTTTTATTCTTCCGCACTTTGATTTTCATTGTGGTGATTTTGGTTTGAGTTTTGTGATTGTGTTTTGGTTTAAATAATTTTTAAAATATTAATTCACCCCCCTCTTGGTTAGCCTTAGGCTAGTTCATAAGGGCTTAGCATCCCTAATGAACTTTCACCCAGAGCTCCCCAAGTCTTCCTTTACAATTCCCCAACATCCCAACCACCTTCGCTTACTATTTTGAGTGAACTCTGGTGAAACCCATCCATGTCCCATTCAAAGTTCTTCCTGTTGTGATCCTCTAGCCTTAGTGTCTGAAGGAAAAATCTTTACTTCATCTCCTCAAACTTCCTAATATAAAACCCATTCGTTGGGGCATTCTATATATGAGATTTTGATCCCGAGCTACTAGTTAGGTTGTGGTGGTAAGTGTGAAGTAAACCATCAACCTACCAAAATCTGACCATTAGATTGATGGTTTACATTGTCCTGATCCTCCCCATGAATTTTGGTTAGATTTTGCTGACGGGATCTCCCAGATCATGCCAAAAAAGACCTACGGTTTCAGGCGCTTATGGGAGGTTGAAGATGTAATCCCATCAATTGATTTTAGTTAGTTGCTCAAATTAGATCCTGCGGTTCTATAGGCCATTTAATTAATGATCTGATGGCTGTGGTTAATTAGTCATTTATACAATCAGCACCAATGATTGGCTGCCTAATCAGAGCACGCTTGTGTGTAAAAGGAACGCTCTCCGGTTTAATTAAATCCATAAATTATGAGAAACTTCAAAATTTTATATATCCCTCTACACTTGACCAATTTTTGTGTTTTTAGGCTCATTGAAAAGATCTCAAGGAGATCTTCAAAAACTCGATGGTCTCAAGCTCTGATCCTGCATGAAACTTAGTGAATTTTAGTAACTATCTTAGGCATATTTTAGTTTATTATGTTAATTTTGAACTTATCTTAGCTTGAGACATTTCAAATTTGAATTTGTGCACATCTCTGACATGTTAAAATTTTTCTTCTCTTGTTTGAATTGTTTATAAACAATTTTGAGCTAAATTGAATTTAGGGCGTATAGTTTGACCCCCAAATTCATGTTAGCCTAATGATCAATCCAATGATAGGTAGGGTGTGAATGTTTGTGTTTTGATCATTGTTAGTCTATGTAGTTTAGAGAAACTTTGGTTCACCAACTAGGGGCTCCAAAATCCCTTCCTAGTTTTAACCTAGAACCCTAATTAAATCATAATTAATTCACCTTAAATCCTAAAATTCCATTTAAGGCCTCAAATTGCTCATAATTGAACTCTTAACCCATGAAAAATAAAAGACCAATTAAATTACCATTAATTTTATTTTAATATAATTTTTAAGGAAAATTGAAAATTACTCTATTTAATTAATTTAAAATATTTAAAAATTATAAAAATTTTCTAAATGCTTAGAAACATCCCCTTAAGTAATTCTTGGCTTTTCGAGATGATTCTAAGAGGTTTTGGACTGATTTGGATAAAAATCTTAAATTCCATTTATTTACGCAATTTTAACACGTTTGAGACTGATTTGGATTCATGTAGCCGACCCCAGATAGTGGGACAAAGGTTTGATGTTATTGTATATATAAACTTCTTGAGATTGATTTGATTTTAAATACTTAGGATAACCCTACAAGAGAGCCTAATTTCTTTTTAATTTTTATATTAATGTAATTTGTTCAAAGTTAAGAGTTGTGAAAATTAGACATTTAAGTTAGGATACATAGGTCTAAATTTGGATTCCAAAGAGGAAAGGACATCCCTTAGGGGAGGGTCCTTTTCCATTTTGAAGACAAAATTTTGATCATTTCACTATCCAAAGTGGAAAAGAATAACCTTCCCTTAAGAATAACCTCCCCTTCGAGGGAATGGTTCTCTTTTTCATTTGAGAATCATAATACAAAGAATCTAAGGAGCCCGAAGAGGAGAAAATTAAGGAGTTGAAGATAAAGAGTATCCCACTCAAAGTTAAGTTGTATCAATCCTAGGATTAGAATTTTTGTTTGTGGTTAGTGGTGCCCGTCCACTTTTAATTTATGTAATCCCTAGGTTATAATAAACATGCAGTTTGCCTATGGACATTTATTTAATTAATTTGATTTATTAATATATTTGATTTAATATGATTGTGTATAAGTTTGCCTACTTTTCTTAGTTTTTTTGTGATTAAATGTCATTTTTATTTTTGCCTGGCAACACGGAGGCTGTGAGAGCATGCTAAAAATATTTTCTACTTAAATTAATTAAAATTTTTAGGATAATATACAAACTCTAATGATTTAAGAAGTAAGCCTGGGACCGCTGAGAGTTTTTGCATAATCATATTATTTACTTATCTTCCTTGTTAGGCACCTCCCCTCCTGCAGGTCTGTCAGACTACCTGGCCTTTGAGGGTATATATCTTTCAAGGGAATGTTATGCAATCTCTAGGGAAAAAATATTTTTAAGCCTTTTTTCAAGAATATTTACATATCATTTTATGCATTTCATAAAGTTGATCAACATGAACTATATAAGAAACTAACTTAAAAGAGTAAAAAAATTTAATTACATTTGATTCAAGCATTGTAGTAAAATATAAGTCAAGGGACCAATTAAGATATGCTCTAGATTTTGGTCCTAATTATTAAAAACATTAACAATAATGTCCCTACCACTCTTTCATTAATGAATGGATTCATGAGTTTTAAATCGACTAGGTGGTTAGCTGGCTCTCTCATCCATGTTGGGGTAAGTCCAAATTTTGTATTACATTAATTAGGTTCAATTCTTGTGACCCAGAACCCAATTTTAATTTAGGATCTAGTGCAAGTTTTGAATCATAAGACCCCAACCTCTTAGAATATAATTCAAAATTTCTAATAAAATAATCAACTAAATTAAAAAGAATTCTCTCACTCTAAAATTTAAAACCCAATAGTTCAATTAGTTTGAGACACTTTTGATTCTCAAAGTGTCTCCTACCCCTCCTTCGTTGAGTCTAAAAATAAGTGTTCAAAATTTAATCTAATCCCTATTGCAAGTCCAAACTCACCTCCTTTGATATCACTCCTTGAAAATCTCTAAAAATAATTTTTGTTGTTATTTCAATTGAGAGTATTCATTGGAGACTTCAATTTCCTATAATATAATTAACTATGAGGGCTTGCGCTGGTAGGAAAGTTAGGACCCATATCAACTTTTCAAAAACTAGTTTTCAAAACTTAATTAATCTTCTTTGGGAGAGCTTGGTCAACATAAAAAAAAATTCATATCAAAAAGAGAGGTGAAACCTCTGTCCAAAAATTAGGCTTTCACCATCTTCCCCCAAGTTGACTGATATGGAGATAGCATCAAATCAAACTCTCAAAATCTCCATATCAATTTTATGTGCTTGCACTATCAAATCCAACTTGATATGCTGAGTTTTAAAGTTGCAATGAGTTCTATTGATCATATTTTCCATATCTTCAATCTTTTGGACTTCTAGCTTTGACATTATACCTCTAAACAATTTAATGGTGTAGAAGAGTCAAGCAAATGACTCTCTTAAATTTTCTTGCTAATTTTGTAAGCCTTTAGGTTGAGTTAAAACTCAACATGCTGTGTTTCAAAATCTAAAGAAAATTCATCAAATTTTTAAAGTCAAAATCTTTTCAAAACTTAATATGAAATTTACACCATCAAATGCTACCCTACAATATTCCCTTGTGGTGTAGTATATGTAGTGAAAATTTTAATCTCTTTCAAAGTTATAAATAATCTTTGTATTCTATCATCATATATTAGATTGTAACTTTTAAGACTCAACATATGTGATAAAATGTACGGTTTGCTATGATTTTAAAATTTCATTTCAAAAATATCTAATTCCAATTCTTCTTTCAAATTCCAAAAAAATCAACTCAATTCAATGGCTGGTAAGATGATTTTCACTTTTATGTAGGGTTTAACCTGTGAGGACATTTTCACTTTTAAAAATAGTTTAGTTTGGTCAGAAGTTTCAAACCATTGATTTGTTAATGAACAGGGAGACATTAGTTGACATGAATGCTATTGAGTTAGATAGCCTTATGTTGAAGTTGGTCAGCTGAACCCCTCAGTCTCAATGTTGAGGAGGAAAATTCATAAGCTCATGCTGAGACTACTAAAGTAAAGCCTATTTTTGAAGAGGGATCGAGTTCTAGGATCCCATTCACAAGTAAGAATCTGTGGAAGAATAACTTGAAGAGAGTTGTGAAAAGATTGTGAAAGCAAGAAAAGTCGTTGAGGTTAAGACTTTGGGCCAAGTAGAGCCAGAGGCTAATAAAGAGCTACCTATCCCTGCATCCTCTCCACTCCTTAAAGGGAGTTATTTCCACCCCTTGGCTACTGTTGCAGGGGAGGAGAGGGTAAAAATGATAGCTTGTTCCCCACCATGCTCGGTGGACTACTCAAAAAATAAAACTCTGAAGGAAAAACAATTACAGAGTACCAAGATTTTAAGGAACATAATCCATATATGCGCTGCCCAAGTAGGTGAAAATAAGGAGTAGTATGTTAGACATCTAAAGGGGATAATCTCACATAAGTTTAAAAAGGAAATTCTTAAGGAAGAAAGACCTGAAGAAAGAAATTTAACTCCTCGGCCAGTAAGGACAAACAAAAACTTTGCAAGGGAGCTGGACACTTCTTTGTTAGTAGTTTGTTACCACTGTGTGCCTGCCTTCCTTCCTCTAAAATGGAGGGTATTATGCTTATTGAACTTAAGAGGGCCACCATTTTACTAATAGGCTACCGGTCCCTTCCCCCAAATTTGTAAAGCTGGCCTCACTAATGGTCAAAACTAAGGAGGATTCTAAAATCAAAGGGACAATTGAAGCTAAATGCTAAAGACCCAAATATCTTGAAAGAAAATATATCCCTAAAAATATTAGCAGGGTTCATATTCCGCCACCCTCAGCTGAGCCACCTCGATCTTTAGTCAAGCTAATTTAGATTTCAGTCAGTGTTGTCGCTATCCCAGCTACTTTAGAGGATATATTAGTTGATGTTCTAGTGGTCAGTTCAATTGATGTTCTAGTTTCTTATTCAGTTCATACCTTAATTGATGACCCAGGAAATTTCTCCTAGATTCTACTTGTTGTCTCTAAGCTACCTACCTAGGGATCTGAGGACTTTACCTTGCATGATGTAGGAGCTATCACTCTCCAAGCCCCTACATCATCTCTTAAGGTAGATGTTCCTCACCTTATTAGGGATGCCACCCTTTAGACTACTGACTCCATGGTAGTCAAAGGGGAAGGGACCATCCAAGATGAAGACCAAGAGATGATTGAATAACTAATGGTAGAGCCCCCAATAGTTGATGATCTTAAGCTACAAGCCATCATTTCTAAGCTACAAGATAAGGAGTTCTATGATATGATGGACTATAGGGCTACTTATCCTTTGACCATGGAGTAATAGGGGATCGATGAGAAAGAATGAAGTTAAGGAAGTGTTTGATTTGGAATTTGATTTTTTTTTTATTTTTTTTTTTATTTTATTTTTTATGGAAGAGAAAGCAGTTACTGGTAGCATTACATGATTGATACTAGAGGATTAACCAAAGAGATAGAGCCAAGAAGACATCATTCTGGTATGGAGGAAGGTTTAGCTTCTATTGATTTGGATTTAGACGGATCAGTTAGGGCTAGAGATGAAGATCATCAAATTAAGAACCTGGAGACACAAGTCATCTATATGTTGCTACAAGTTAAGGAACTATAAGAGCACTTGGACAAATCACAGCAACCCCTGCTCAAACTATAACAACCTATTATCTAAGAAGTCATTAGCTAGTCCAAGAACCCAAAGTCCAGCTATAGAGACCCTGAGTCAATTTCAATAGTCCCTCCTGTCTAGCAACCAGTTTTGCAAGCCGCTCCAGTTCAACTAGTAGTCCAACCTACAGTTTCATCAGTCCCTCTAATACCAACCCAGAAATATATCAAGCAAATGATCGAGGACCAGGTAAGGAGGCCTTAGCTCATTCACAAGGAACTGCATCTATTTCAAAGGGTAGACCCTACCCCGATGTTTATGATTTAGTTCCTCATATGAAGGGCTTTGTGATAACATCCTTTAAAATTTTCATTGGAGCTAAAAACTAGTGGCAGCATCTGGCCCACTTCCAAGCTTATTATTGTAATACTAGAGAGTTAGATACTCTACTCTTTCGCTAGCATGTTAGTAATCATTCCTGCATATCTTTTGAGTGGTATATAGATCTTCCCAATGGTTTTGTGAAAACTTTCAATGATCTTGGAAATTTATTCTTACAAAAATTTCCAGGAGCACAACAGTGCACAACTATGGAAGATTTTATCATCAAAAATCAAAAGCCAAGAGAGTCTCTGGTGGAGTACATCTTGAGGTGGTAAAACCTCTCGATGAAGTGTGAACCCTAGCTGCAAGAGCAATATACAGTGAAGATCCTCCTGAAGGATATCCACGGGATTGTCAATTTTCTTCAGAAGGGTTTCACAATTAAAACCTCTGAGTAGATTTTGAATAAGGCAAGTAACCTACAGGAAGAGGCTCCTTAGATGCCATTCTTGAAGGATCTTCCAGATGATAAGAGAGCTCCAAGGCCAGTAAAGTCTTTAAGTAGAAAGTAGCCACATTATTAGCAGTCGACAAGGGAAAATAACTAGTAACCAACCAGCCCATTGCTCCTCAACCACCACTAGTTCAAAGACAATCTTTCCAAATAACTTCTCAACCTCCTAGAGAACCTTATGCAACCTACATTAAAGAGAGGTTGACAAGACCATACCAATTTAAAAGAGAGTTGGTTAAGAAGAACTTTAGGAGCCTTCTCAAAAAGCTAGTTTTTAATTTCTTGAGGCTAGACGGCCAGAGGATGCAGATAAGAAAAATGATCTTAAATACTGTCCTTACGACCACATGCTCAACCATTTGATTGAGAATCTTATTATTTTTAAAGACTGGATGGAGAAGAATTATAGGCAAGGTAATATCATCATTTCTAAAGAGTACCTAGTAGACTCCGAATAAGGCCAGTCAACAATATTTCAGGTAATCCTTCTAATATTTCTATATCAATTGAAGATGGCTTGAATATAAATTTATCCAGGGCACTTAAAAAGTCAATTAACAATTCTTTTCATCTTTCTCAATAGCTGTTCATGAGAGCCTAGGGCTCGATTTGGGAGGTTAACCTATAGGCTTCTCAGGAGGATGTTGAGCAGCTTCCCTCTCTAGTTGTTGTAAGAACTACTACATTGAATGAAAAAGAAAATAGTGATATTTTTATAGAAAGGAGTTATACATATGAGAAATCTATTCGAGCATCGGATGGGAACATAAAGACACTATCCATGCTCCTATTATCTGACTTTTACATTTCCTCATAAAAGGTAAAGGGTTTTAAATTTATTAAAAAACATCCTTCTGTATCAATTTTGATGATTAGCTATAAACATGAAATACAAATTGATAACTCTTTTGAAGAGATTCAAACTTCTATTGAGATTTATCCAAATCTTCAAAAATTTGACCTTCTAGATTTAACCTCTAAAGGGGACGTCCAACCTGAGATCATATCAGATAGTGAACTCCATGAAATTAACTTTCCAGGGAGTCCTATCATTACAGATCTATCATATTTTGACACCCATACAAAAAATGATGATATGATACCTATAAAAGTATAGTCTCTATCATAGTTTACCCTCCTAAGGATGTCGAGTAGGTGCAACTTCATGACGGTAAAGTCACACCCCCTAGGCTTTCCCCTCATATTAAAGGTAAACAAGTTGTCTACAACAATCCGGTTCAACTTACTACTCAATAATCCAATCATCCATCCATTCCATTGGGTCTTGATTATATTCTTCCTAAGTTTGACTATAAAATTATGACTCACCTTAGGAAGCTGTCAACTAAGTTGAGCATTTCACTCCCTTTTTTTTGTTTGTTTTTTCAAAAAATTATTTGGCGCAAATTTCGTTCATCTTCTTTGCCGGTCTGATAGGGGATGTCGGCCGACGACCGCCGGTCTCTGGCAGTCCCTAAGAAGACAACATCTCCATCAAAGGAGATAAATGGTCACTGTGTCGATGAATCATTGCGGAAAGGAGAAAACATGTGTCCTGTTATAGGAGATGAGGTAAGAAAGAAATACAAAGGTATTGTGAATAGAGACCAGGTGAAGGTTGTTTCGAAGGCTATTCTTCATGTCAAAGGTAAAGGTAAAGGCATTTCTTCTGATTATGAATGTAAAACTCTTGAATATGATAATGTTTATGGTAATTCTCCGTCTAAGCTTGGCGATAATCAAGCATCATCTTCCAGTTATAAGATTTTTGTTAACAGATTCGGAAATTCAAATGCAATCCCTGGCAACTGTGCGATAAATGTGAATTACCTAAGTTCAGTTAACAAAAATATTCAAAAACTAGAAAATGATAATGCCGCAGCAATGCATAATGTTTCTGGAGTTTTTCAGGACGAAGCTTTAGTTGTTGACAACATGTTTGGTAAAGAAAGAAATTAAGTTGACAAAGGGAATCCTTGGATTAAGAAATAGCATATCAAAGTCTCATTCAATGAGAATGAAAAAGTTCTTACAGAAGATGGCAAGGCGGTCAAACTGCATGGAGACAGTGAAAACTCTAATGTTAACATTCTTAAAAACTCATTGGTGACTAAGGTGTTTGGTAGGGAAGTGCCACCTCACATTGTGGTTGTGGAACCTAGAAGGTAGTGGCTTCATTTCAGCCAATTCCATTTTATAACCCTTGGGATGGGTTGGTTCTTATGTTCATTTAAAAATACAGAAGCTTTGAAAGGAGTTTTAACAGGTGGCCCTTGGTATGTGAATGGGTACATTATTGGTACAGACAAATGGTCTCCAGAGTTTTCACCTCTATTTTTGAAAGGTTTAACATTCCCTATCTGGATAAGAATGCCCCATTTGCCCTTGCATTTTTGGGATAAGGTGAATGTGGTGAGAATAGCTTCCATGATTGGAACCCCATTGATGTTAGATAGTAACATGTTCCAATGGGGGAGGAGGGAATTGGCTAGAGTATGTGTTCGGGTGAAGTTGGACCAAAACCTTACTTTGGGGGTTTGGATGGAAAGCTTATAAGGAAGATTCTTCCAGAAAGTGGAATATGAAAGAATTTCCACACTCTATTTTAATTGCGGTTTGATGGGGCATGCTATTAAAGATTGTAAGAAGAAAAAGGTGGAAACTAATATGTTGGGTGCTGAATTACAAAAGCAGGATTTTTAAATTCAAAGAGAAATTAATCCTGAGATTGTGAAGGATAATTCATATGGACCTTGGATTCATGTTAGCTACAAAAGAAATAAAAAACTAGTTCGCAGCTTTCCAAAGGAGGCATGGGAGGTAAAAAAGAAGAAAGGTAGTATCAATTTGGAGACTTCTTTTAAAAGTAGCTATAATTAAGCCATTTGTTCAACATAAATTGGACGAAAATCTGGAGAGAATTCAGGGACATAGTAAAATGGCTGAAGAAGGTGAAATTACTTATGGAAACATTGATTCTGTAGCAAACAAAATTTCTATTGATGAAACATCACCTTCTAAATGTAATGAGAAGGTGGTTGTAAATTCTATTCCTGAAATGACAAAGAAGAAATTGAAGTTGTTAAAGACTTCAATTATAAAGAAGAAATTGCTCTTAACAGCTCTCAGGTTGATAACTTGAAGAAGGCTGATTCTTCTTCTATTTCAAATGGCAAAGATGGGAAGGGTTGCTTGCGAACTCAAGTAAGTCCTAATGGATTACTTGCGAACTCAAGTATTCCCTATAAAAAATCTAACTTCAAACTTCAAAAAGAGCTAAAATCCTTGGGAAAGGATAATATTATATCTCATGGAAGGAAAGGAAGTGGGCTTGTTAAAGGTAGGAAAGGGAGTAATCCCTATTCTTATCAATAATGTCCTCTTTAATATTTTGGAATTGTAGGGGGGATAGGAAAAAGGAAGCCTCCCACTACTTGAAGGAATGTGTAAAAGAACATGATTTGATCTTTGTTGGTCTTTCTGAAACAAAGATCTCTTCCTTTAATAGAAAGGATTGTTGGTAAGCTTTGGGATTTTTATTTACTACCTGCTGAAGGATTATCTGCAAGATTAATGGTTTGCTGGAGAAAGGACCTAGCTTCTTTCTCTGTCTTAGTGACATCTCCTCAAGTTATTGTGGGAGAATTAAACATCTTTAATAAAGGTTTATGGCTTATTGCTTCAGTTTATGGGAGTAATGATTCACACAAAAGAAGAAGCTTATGGAACACTCTTGAAGCTATTTCTAACACTAATTTGCCCACTATCCTAGGAGGAGATTTCAACTGTTTATTATCTCAAGAAGATAAGAATTGAGAGAAAAAGTTTATTTTCTCTCAAGGTGCCTAAGATATGAGCAATTTTCTAAACTCTTGTGATCTTCATGAATGAAATTCATTGGCCCAAGATTCACTTGGTGTAACAACAAGATAGGGGGACCTTGAATACTGGAAAGGTTAGATAGATGTATTTTGAATTCTGTTTGCTTTAGAAGCTATTCAAAACTCAGCTGTTAGGCACCTCCCTCGGGTAGCTTCAGACCACTACCCCATTTTAATCAAATTGTTGTCACCTGCTTCTCAAAAAAATAGGGTACTTAGATATGAAGAAGTTTGGTCCTCTTATCCTGCTTCAACCAGAATTGTTTTTAACTCTTGGAGGAAGAATATGAGAGGTGATCCGGTTAACTCTTTGAATAAGAAGTTTAAAAGAGTTTTAATTGCTCTTTATTTCTGGAGTAAATCCAAACATCAGAATCTAATGATATTGAAGGAAAGTTTGAAGAGAGAAATTTTGGAATTGCAATATGAAGAAGCAGAAGCAGGCGGGCTATCTGAGGATAAGCTACTATTGCTGAAATCAAAAGTTCATGAAATCAATATCACTCTAGCCGGGCTTAACACATGGTGGAAGCAAAGAGCCAATTCAAAGTGGTTAGTTGATGGGGATTCAAACACCAAGTTTTTCAATATGTATGCATCGGTAGATGCAGATCTAACTAGATCCATCAAATCAAAGATGAAGATGGAAATTTGACTGAGGATCAAAAACAAATTGAAAGTATATTTTTCAATTACTTCAAGAACAAATGGGAAGAGAAAAATTGCAGTTTATCGGGTTGGCCTAAGCCTTTCAAAGAGCTGAATGATATGGACAGAGAACTCTTATCTAAAGAATTTAGGGAAGAGGAGCTAGACGATGTGGTTAAACAGCTTGAATCTAACATTTCTCCAGGTATTGATGGGATCTCTTATTCTTTCATTAAAACATTTTGGTTTATTATTAAAAATGATGTTTGGAAGGCTATTCATTCATTTTTTGAATTGGGAGTTATGAGTCCAAGTTGGAAGGAGACATTGGTAGTTCTCATACCAAAAACTGAGAATCTGGTAAAGCCAAATAACTTTAGACCTATAAGCCTCTATTTATCTATTTATAAGTTGGCAGCCAAAATGTTACTGAACAGGATGATGGTTTTTATCCCAAAACTATTTTTTGAGGAACAATTAGCTTTTGTTAAAGTTTGCTCTAGCTCAGACCATATTCTATTAGCCAAAGAAGTGTGTAACAAATTTAGATTTTCTAAATCTAAAAAAGGGCTTATGGAAATTAAAATTGACATGGAGCAAGCTTATGACAGTATGGGGTGGTCTGCTCTTAATCAAGTTTTGAAGAATTCTGGCTTTCCAGATAAGTTTGCTAACTACCTTCTTCATTGCGTTTCAGACACTAATTTTTCTATAATTATTTAATGGAAGCAATTCGAGTTGGATCATGGCGGTTGTCCCCTATCTCCCTATCTTTTCATTTTATGCTATCAACTTTTGTCTGATGCTATTACCCAAAAAGGGAAGGGATTGGGTATCAAGGTGGCTCCTAATGCTGAGAAAATTTCACACTTATTATATGCTGACGACATTGTTTTGTTCTTAGAAGCCAATGGTAGAAGTGTTAAGAAAGCTAAAAAAATTCTAGAAGGATATTGTAATTGGTCTGGGCAAAAGATCAATGTACATAAATCTTCCATTTTATTTGGGAAATCGGTTAATAGATTGAGGAGAAGAAGTTTAGAAAAAATTCTGAAATTCAAAGGGGTGAACGAACTAAAGTATCTCGGGATCAATATTGTGTTGAGGAGAACTTCAAGGATGGATTTCTACCATATGTTGGACAAAGCAAATAAGTATTTGAATGTATGGGGTAACCGATATATTTCTCTTACTGGAAAGCTGCTTCTTGTCAAAACTATTCTTTCTTCTTTCCCTATTTATAATATTACTCATTCTTTAGTTCCATTGGGAGTGCTGAAGGAACTGGATAGAATGTGTAGAGATTTTTTGTGAAACAAACATGATGGTAGTAAAGGGTTACATTATGTTTCATGGGAAGTCCTATGCAGCCCACATAGAATGCGAGGACAAGGTATCCAATCCATGGTATCTAAGGTTGGTCCTCTTCGAGCTAAATTTGCCTGGAACCTCATCTCCGGTTCTTCTTCATTCCACAATAGAATTTTGGTTGCTAAGTATGGTAATCAGCTTTGGATGTTTCAGCTTAAAAAATCTAGCTCTCCTACTATCAAAATCATTATAAATAGATTTCATTCTCTTGAAGAAATTTAAGGTGGAAAGTGTCTACAGGCAGCAATATAAACATCCTGGAGGATGTTTAGATATTTGATAAATCCATTGCCAGATGGCCAACCTTTGTAGCTAATATGGAACATGATATGCAATATATGGAGTATTTTGTAGATAGAGGTGAATGGAATGTAATTAAATTGCAGCAATTTTTTGGGCTTTTTCTGATTGAAAATATTAAAAAGGTTCATATCTTCCCTGATTTAAATGAGGATCAGATAGAACTGAAATGGAAATTCTCGAGAAAAACACTTTCAGCTTTAATTTCTGTGAAATCTAAAGGTGATCGGTTTGAATATCCTCACTGGCGATGGAGGAAAATTATGAAGCTTCGACCTCGAGTTAACTTATTTTGGTGGAGGCTTACCATCAATGCAATTCCATCAAATGATTTTTTGATGCTCAGAAATCTGTCCAGGATCAATGATTGTCCGAGAGGTTGTAAGGACATGGAGAATGCTAATCACATTGCGGTAAAATGTCTTAAGCTGGTGCAGATTTTCAACATTCTCAGAAGTTGGGGCTTCTTAATTCCTGCTTTTAATTCTATTCAAGAATGTTTTCTGGGCTTAAATCTTCTGGCTAAAATTGAACCTTTAATTGGAAATATTTATTGTTCTGCGGTTTTTTTTTAAACTGGATTAACAGGAACAATGTAGTACTTGGTGGAAAGGAAGATAGCTTCTCATACATTGTGGCTGATGCTATTAGTATGGCTAAAGTTTCTTTCAAAAGAAGTTCAGATTACTGTGGGAAACCAACCAGCTTTCACAGCTGTCTTCTCATTGGTTTCCTCCTCCCCCCGAATGGATTAAACTCAATATTGATGCTTCTTTAAAAAGCAATTGTAATGCAGGTATTGGTGGTGTATTCTGAGATCATAGAGGGAGATTTTTATGTGCATTTGGGATGAATTGTAAGCATTGGGATTCAGCTCAATTGGAACTTCTTGAAATTTTGTCTATGGAGACGTTCATTCATGAATGGAGATATGATTATAAAGGAATTATCATTGAGGGGGATAACAAGAATATTATTGATTTAGTCCAAAAAAGCTTTAATAAGCAGCCAGTTAAAGATGAAGGCATAAGAAAACTGGACTTTTCTTTTCTCTCAGAGTTCAATCAGGTTCTTTTTCATTTTGTTCATAGAAAATGCAATAAGTTAGTTTATTCTGTGCTAACTATGCATGTTCGTTAGATTTCTTTTTGGATGATTTAAGTAGTAATAAGGTCCATCCATGTTTTATTTCTTTACTCAAGGAGGACTGTGATTGTGGAGCAATTACTTAATTGATTGTATATTTTTATCTTTAACAATATTTCTTTATGCATTTCCTCAAAAAAAAAGCTTAGTTGAGCATTTATGATGCCCTAGTCATGTAAAAGGAAATGAGGGAATCTTTAATCAAAGCATTTCTCGATCAAGAGATTTTCATTGCTCAACTGACTTCAACCTTAAAAGAAGAAGCCCTATACTTCAAGGAAATCTAAGGAGTGACATTTTTGGATGAAGACCTACTCCTAGGTATTGATGACCATAATTTCCCTCTTTATATTACTATAAATATAGGTAATTTTAAGTTATTAAGAGTCCTTACTGATTCAGGTGCATCAGTCAACGTGATGATTATAAAAACCCTTGCCTGTCTTAAAGTTGATTTCAATAAGTTGACCATTGATAAGTCGGTGCTATGTGGATTCAATGAAAAGGCAAAAGGGATTTGGGTTCTATAGCCCTTCTGTTAGAAATAGAAGAACTCAAAACTGAAGTGAAATTTCATATCATTGATTAATCTATGTTCTTCAATGCGCTTTTAGGTAATCCCTAGATCAATGAATATAGAATTGTTCAATCTACCCTACATTAATGCATCAAGTACCAACGAGAAGGCATTGAACATGTGATTAATGGAGATTTTCAACCATTCTCAATTCAAGAGATCGGGATCTATGAGGATGCTATATATTTTATACCAAAAGGTCTTCTTCCCATTTTAAGGTTGAGATCAACATTGAGAAGGACAAAAGTGAGCAAAGCTCTAATTAAAATCTAGGAATAAAAGGATTAAAAGAAAAAGAAGAAGAAAAAAATAAGATAAAAATTTAAGAATCAGATAGTGAAGATGACATCTACATCATGGTCTTTAGGCCTCCAAACATGTTACCTCAGAGAGGTGGGAGGATGGCTCAAAAGGCACAGGTTCGAGGTTATGCTTCATTTGAAAGATTAATTACCCTAGTATATATCAATCCAGAATCAAGTTCAGATGAAGAACTAAAAAAATATGGTGTCATAATTCCTTTTGATTACAAAAAAAATTAATCCTCCTCCAAAGTTTGATCTTAGTTTAAAATATGATAATGAATGTTAGGTTGATGCTCCGAAAGTACAAAGTGACAAGCCTGTATTGACTATGTATGAAAAACTTAGTAGGAGAATTAAGGCCCTATCCTTGACTCCACTATCAGCCGACAGGACTGCCGGGTTAGAGATTAAAAAGCCCCCTAACCTAAGCGGTGAAGTAAGGAAAGTCCATAATTTTTTTCCTGGCTCCTCCTCCTCAAGGGATGAGAGTGATGTAACCCATTAGAAGGTATATTTTAATGAGTTAATGGAATTAACTTTTGGATGATTTTCTATCTATGTAAAGAGTTCTTTCTCCAAGGGTCATGTACTATATCGATCGACTAAGGGTCAAGCTAGATACCACAAAAAATATTTCAAAAACTAAAGTAAAGTAAATTTTGACAAGTGGTATTAGTTTTGGTACCATTAGTTCATTTGATGTTGATTAATATTGCTTAATAAAAACTTATCATCTTAAATCTTGAAATATTCCCACTGAAGTCATCGATCCCATCAACGAACTCAGTTTGGAGACATTAGATGATCTCGATGAATTCAAGTACATGATGCACCCCCTAAATTTGAGGAGGAGATTAAGAAGTTAACCTGAGAACCAATGATGACCCTTGTCCTACTTTCATAAGTACTCTATTGAGTGAGGATGAGTCTAAGGATCTGATTCAACTACTTTCCTAGTTTAGGGACTGCTTTGCCTAGGCATATAATGAAATGTTAGACCTGTTCACTGATGTAGTAGTTAATAAACTTAAAATATGGTATGACACCCTTCCTATTAAATAAGCTCGTTGATGCATGTGTTTAAAAATCAAGTAGTAATTCATTTCTAAAATTAAAAAATAGGTTGAGGCCAAATTTGTACAAGAGGAATAACAACCCACTTGGGTGGCCACCGTCGTACCAGTTTGAAAGAATAATTGTCAAATCCAAATCTGTATTGACTATAGGGATCAGGTAAGGTGTGTCCCAAGGATGAAGTTCCTTTACCTATACCAAATTTTATGGTGGACATTACCTCTTCGCACGGTATTTTCCCCTTTATGGATGGCTCATCTGGTCACAATCAGATCAGGATGGCCCTAGAAGATGAGAGAAACACAACATTTTGAACCCCTATAAGAATCTTTTTTTTTATAGGCTGATGGCCTTTAGATTTAAGAATGCCGGTATAACATACCAATGGGCCATGACCCAAAAATTTTATGACCTAATCCATAATTAAGTTGAGTGCTACATAGATGGTTTGGTCATCAAGAGCTAATTTAAAGAGGCCCATTTTTTATGACCTAAGGTCATTTTTGATCGATTGTGCCGCTATGATCTCAAAATAAATCCCTTAAAGTATGCTTTTGGCATCACCTCAAGGAAATTCTTCTGATTTTTCAGTGAGGAAATATGGAATTGAGATTGATCCCTCCAAGATTTAAGCCATCTTAAATATGCCTCCTCCTAAAAGCCTTACCCAACTGTGGTTCCTCCAAGGAAGACTAGCATATTTATGGAGATTTATATGTATCCTTTTTGGGAGATCTTAAACCTTCTCTGTTCTACCCAATAAAGGATACTAAATTTATAAGTGATGAGAAATATTAGAATGCTTTTCAAAGCATCAAAGAATACCTTACTAATATGCTAGTCTGGGTAGCCCTTGTTCCGGGAAAATCTCTTATTCTTTACACTGCATCCCTCGATGAGTCCCTTAGTGCTCTTCTTGCTCAAGTAAATTACGAAGGGAAAGAGAATGTTCTCTATTACCTGAGCTGGAGACTTCTTTCTACAAAAATATGATATCCTTCGATCGACAAGCATTGTTTTTTTTTAGTCTTTGTAACCAAAAAAACTAAGATAATATAAGCTTTCTCATTCAATCAGTTTAATTTCCTAAGTCAACACCTTGAAATATCTTTTGACCCAACCTACATTGTCAGGACACTTGGCTTGGTAATCTATGATATTGCTTCAATTTGAAATCACTTTGATTCCCCTAAAAGTTGTAAAATGACAGGTCATTGCTGACTTTCTTGTGGTGCACCCACTGCCAGCAAATTTTCATTTAAATGATGATTTACCTAATGAACAAATCATGAATTTAAGGGAATCTAATGACATAGTTTAGGAACTATATTTTGATGGTGTGCATCCTCGTAATAGGAAAAAACCCAAAAATCTATAATCCCCGAAAAAGCCATAATTGGCCTAGTTTTCATAACACCAAAAAAGGGAATGATGCATTTTTCCTACCATTTATCAGAGCCTTACATGAATAATAAGGTTGGGTATGAAGCTTTGATAACTTGCTTGGAACTTGTAATCTTGATAGAGATTAAATAGAGTAAAATCTTTAGTAATTCTCAATTTGTAATCAACCAGATTACAAGAACCTATAAGGTTTTTAATCTGAAACTTCTCAAATATCACTATTATACCACTCACCTGCTTAAACAAATCCCTGTTGTAACTTTGTGTAGGGTTCCTCATGGAAGTAATTCTATGGCGGATGCCCTAGTTAAGCTTGCAAAGGAATTTGCATGCCCATAAGAAGATTCCATTTCTATAGAGATTCAAGGTCGTCAAGTCCTCTCTCCTATAGATTTGGAGCACATCAATAAGCAATCTGCTCGAATCCTTTCCGCCTATTCAGCAACCGATGAAGAATGCGATGTGTGACAACCATCAATCAACTACCTCTAAAAGGGTAAACTTCCCTATGATAAATTCCTCGCCAACCAGTTCAAGAAATGTGCCATATTCTATGTACTAGTCAATGACATGTATTATCATTGATCATTTGATCAGATGTGAATATATTATTTAGACAAAAAAGAGTCCTAAAATTGTAAATGAATTTCACTTCAGACTATGCAATGCTCATCAATTAGGTCCAAAGATAAAGTTAAAAATCAAAAGACTTGGGTACGACTACCCTGCGATGATTGATGATTGCATGAACATTATAAAATGTTGCAATCGTTGTCAGGTCCATGGTGTGTTTTTAAATCAGTCACCTAATATGTTGCATCCCACGATAGCTTTGTGGTCATTCAAAAGTTTGGGCACAGACATTGTCGATCCAATCAACCCTCCTTCTTCAATGGATCATCACTTCATATTAGTTGTGAATGATTACTTTTCAAAGTAGGTGGAGGAAATTCCCCTATATAATGTAACATCACATTATATTTAAATGTTCTTTCATGACCATATCATGTATTGATTTGGTGTACCCCACAAATTATATCTGACAATGGGTCTGCATTCAAGTCTACAAAAATCATGTTATAATATTGATTAAAGATACTCAAAAATATATTTCCCTTAGACTAATGGGATGGTTGAGCCCGTCAACAAAACTTTGGTGTAGATTATCAGAAAGACCCTCGATGAAAATAAATATCAATGGGATGAAAGGTTGGTGGAAGCCTTATGGTCCTATCAAATAGCTTATAGGACCCGACTCAATCCACCCCGTTTACACTAGTGTATGGGTCCAAGGTCGTACTCCCTCTAGATGTATAGATTCCCTCACTCAAGGTTGCACTCCAGAACTAAACCACGAATGAGTAAAATGCATAATTATAGCTAGAAGTACTCGAAGGCCTTGAAGAGCGCCGTTTATAAGCTCAAAAGGGTCTAGAGTTGTATAAGGCCTGAATGGTTTATACTCTTGATAAGTTAGTATGACCTAGAACCTTCTAAGTATGAGACTTGGTCTTAGTTCTTTGGAGGCCTATATTAGCTCACCGAAAGATTGGTGGGAAGTTTGAACCAATATGAGAAGGACCCTTTGTTGTGGAGATAGTCTATGAAGGGGGGCTCGTATCAACTAGTGGATTGTAAAGAAAATCATCCAATATTATCAACTAGTGGATTGTAACCTATCAATAAGCATTTCCTTAAGAAATATTATGCTTGATGTGGCTCAAATTCTCAATTAATAAAATATTTTGATGCTCTGGATTAGTTTTATTTTCACTATCAAAGAAATTTTCAAAAAAGTACAAAAATGTCAATAAATCACTTAGTGTTCTATTTCCCTTAAGGTTTGGTGCTTACTTCCCATATGTTTCAATCCTTTGTGATGGACATGTTTCGACGCCATCATATGATCATTCAATCTGATCCTCTGTGTTCCCCACCACACGATCACTCAATCTAATCCTCTGTGATGGGCATGTTTTGACCCCATCATATGATCATTCAACCCAATCCTCTATGCTGGGCATATTTTGCCCATTATAAGATCATTCAACCTTGATCCTCTGTGATAGGTATGTTTCAACCTCATCATATGATCATTCAATCTGATACTCTGTGATGGGCATGTTTTGACCCCATCATATGATTATTCAATCTGATCCTCAGTGTTTGGCCTATTTTGACACAACCATAAGATTATTCAACCTTCATCCTCCATGATGGGCATATTTTGACCCCATCATACCATTATTCAATCTTGATCCTCTATGATGGGCATATTTGGACCCTATCATATCATCATTCAATTTGATCCTCAATGATGGGCATGTTTCAACTCCATCATATGATCATTCATTCTAATCCACTATTTTGGGTATATTTTGGCCCCACCATAAGACCATTCAACCTTGATCCTCTATGGTGGCCATATTTTAACCCCATCACACGATCGTTTTATTTGATCCTCTATGCTTGGCATATTTTGACACCACCATAAGATCATTCAACCAGATCGTCTATGTTGAGCATATTTTGATTCCTCCACAAGATTATTCAACCTCAATCCTCTGTGATGAGCATGTTTTGACAGCATCAAACTATCATTAAATTTGATCCTTTGTGATGGCATATTTCAACCCCATTATATGATTATTCATTCTAATCCTTTGTGTTGGGCATAATTCAACCTCATCGTATGGTTATTTTGACCCCACCACATGATTATTTTATCTGATCCTCTATGATGGGCATATTTCAACCCCATTATATGATTATTCAACCTCGATCCTTTTTGATGGGCATGTTTCGACCCCATCATTTGAGAATTCAATATGATCGTCTAAGTTGGTCATGTTGTGACCCCATAATATGATCATTCAATTTAATCCTCTGTGTTGGTCTTATTTTGACCCCACCATATAATTATTTTATCTGATCCTTTGTATTGGGCAAATTTTGACCCCACCCCAAGATCATTCAACCTTGATCCTTTATGATGGGTATATTTGTGTCCCATTATATGATCATTCAACCTTGATCCTCTATGATGGGCATGTTTCGACCCCATCATACATCATTCAGTCTAGTCTTCTATGATGGGCATTTTTTTACCACATCATACGATCATTTATTTTGATCCTCTATGATAGTCATATTTTGACCCCATCATATGATCATTCAGTCTAATCCTCTATGTTGGGCATATGTCTACTCCACCACAAGATCATTCAACCTTAATCTTCTATAATTGGCATGTTTTGACCCCATCATACGATCATTTTATTTGATCATTAGTGTTGGGCATATTTTGATCCCACCATAAGATCATTCAATTTGATCCTCTATTTTGGGCATATTTTGATCCCACCACATGATCATTTAACCTCAATCCTCTGTGATGGGCATGTTTTGACCCCATCATACGTTCATTCAATCTAATCCTTTATATTGGGAAAATTTTGATCCCACCACACGATCATCGTAGTGGATAACACCCTTTATGGAACACCCCTAATACGAACTCAACTTTGATTCTCATAGATTTAGTTTTTTTCTTTCCTTAGGATTAAAGTCCCAAATTCCACCCTTCTATTTGGTCAACACCAACATGTGCACATACCCGGGCTTCTATTTGGTGGCCTAATGATTAGAAGGTGCCCACTTCTCAATCATATAGGTCCCAGTCAAAATCAAATCCGATCCTAATCATATCTAATTATATTATTCAATTCAATATCGAGCCCTACATTCAGCCAACTTTCAATCAACTTTCAAATCATATCTAATTAATCTAAATTATTTATTTGATTGTAATTGATGTGGATAATTCAAAATTAATAAGTCAACTCCAAATACAATCTAAATCTAATATTCCTTACCAAATCCCAGGGCTAAGAACCTAGGTCTTACCCTTTCTAAGTAGTTTTTGTATCATCTTAAAACCCTATTAAATGAAGTTTAATTTAGGATCTTTTAATTTCATATTTCTTAGATATGTATCTAAGACAAACCATAAAATTTGAGCTCATTCTGAGGTCTCTACCCCCAGAAACTAAATTGATTTTTAAAGGATGCAAAACATTTAAATATCTATAACTTGTGCCACTGGACTTGCCATTCAGAGGAATTTGACCTTGGGATTATTTCCAAAACTCCCAACCACATCCATGACCTTTGTTATGACTTTTTGACCAATAACCTACACTTTTCTGGACCTAGTTTGATCCAGGATTAATAAGGGGTCAAAATGACCAAATACCCTTTAAAGGTTTTTGATCTTTTCCCACAAACTCAATATAGTTCAACCCTATCAACCTTTAAAACATATCCCATTGGATCCTAAATATCATAAGGAAGACATTGGACCCAAACCATTGGTTTGACCTATTTGACCAAGTCAACCATAGTTGACCAAAGTGGCTCTTAAGGGTTTAAATGCCAATTTCAAACCAAATAACCTCCCCTTGATTTGAAACCACCTTCATTGAGTACATATGATCAATTTGAACTCAGTGAACCCAACCCTTGACCCTAGGTCAACTTGGTTGACCAAGTCAACCAAGTTTGACCAAACCTTCCATACACTTCCATCCTCTCAAGCCTTTTTACCAAGAATTCTCCAAACCCATTTAAACCTATTGGGTCCTTAAGAGACCCCTCTTAAAGACCCAAGACTTGGTCACACTTGCATTAGCCATTTGTTTTGACCCAAGCGTCCAAAGAGAGGTTCCCCTTGAGACAAATTTCTACCCTAGCCCAATTGGATCAAACCAATGGTGGCAATGGGTCCCCCTTTACCCAACACACCTTCCCTAGTTGGCCAAACCCTTGGGTCAACTTGGATTATGAATTAGGCTAACCCAAAGTGATCGAAACTACTATGGGTTGACCATTTCCCAACCTAGGGCTCACCAAGCCTGACAAATTGTTGCAAATCTATTTTTTCATGACTTATATTTTGATGATTGACAAACACTATGTCTCTTGGACTACTTGTTGCTTCTAACTTTTCAGGAATCAAAGATCGGATGATCAAGAAGGAGCCAAGTTAAGAATTACGTAGGTTTAAGGGTTAGTCAGACTGTACTTTTGATTTTCACTTTTTGAGTCTACTTGTAATGGTCAAAGAGACTGATGCTAAGTAACCCTTCACACACACACTTGAGGGGCTTAGAATTTTTGTTTTTGCCCACATCGGCCTGGCCGATATTTATATCGTTCGGGACGATCAGCTTAAAACAGAAAGTCTAAGTAAGGATTCTTAATTAAGGCAGCCATCATTAACATATCGGCCTGGACAATACGTGTATCGGCCAGGATGATAAGCTCAAAATAAAAAGAAGTAGCTGCCATAGTCAATTAAGGTATACTGTAATTTTAAATTATCGGCCGAGACGATCCACGTATCGGCCTGGACGAAATTACCAAATTATGCCTTAATTAATCAGGAAATCAAGGAAGTAATTAAGGATGATTGATACGATCATATCGTCCTGGACGATCGCAGGATCGGCCAGGACGATCTAGTCAAAAACCTTACATTACTTCAGGACGATCAATATCGGCCAGCTCGTATTCAGGGCTATTGTCAGGACGATTTTCCTCTGATTTGAACTGATCGGCCAGGCCGATCGTGAGATCGGCCTGGACGATCAAGCCAATTTTCAATCGTCCAGTTTTACATCCAGGGCGATGCTCTGGCCGATCTTCTTTGATTTGTACTGATCGGCCAGGCCGATATCCATATCGGCCTTGACGATATTATCGGCAACTTGCAATTAATGAGCTCCTATGAAGCTCTTCTATTTAAGAGCTCTTGTTCAACGTTTTTAAAAACCTTTGGCTGCTGTCTTGACCTGAGAAGACCTTGAGGAGAGAAAGAGAGAGAGGAGAGAGAGAGAGGATCTTGTGAGCAGAGCCCTGCATTAGGTACCCATACCCACACCCACCCACGTACCCACCCATACCCAATGGGCATGGGTGGGTATGGGTACGCTCATGGCATCGTGGGTGGGTATGGGTGGGTACTCAACATCAAAGGACAACCGATTTATATTACTGATTATCATATACATGCAGTATATTACAATAATCCTTACTACGCAATGTGCAACACTGAACCGCGTCACAACCATGATAAATTTTGATATGTGCCTTGAAAGTTTGCAGTTAGAGAAAATGGCAAAAAACCTCAAGGCCATTAATCTATGGCATATTGCATTCAATAAGCGTGGAAAGTGGGTGGGTGTGGGTGGGTATGACATCAGGAAAGTCACCATAGGTGGGTGTGGGTGGGCAAAGCCGGCCAACGCAGAGCGTGGGTACGCAATGGGTACCCAACCAGGACCCCATGTAGGGCTCTGCTTGTGAGGGGGAGCTTGTGAGGGGATTCACAAGGGTTGCTTCAAGGATCGCTCTGCTTCGTCTTCGTCTAAAGTTTCTCGTCCGTGGAAGGGTCGGTAGAGGTAAGGAGTTTTCTTTTAGTTTTGGTTCTCTGCTAGCTTCAGGAGGAACCAAAAGGAGGTAGGTTCTCTGCCTTGCCGGGGTGGCAAAAAGGAGGTTCTTGTAAGGGCTTCTCCGCCTAGCCGTTGGGGCTAAAGGAGAGTCACGTTTTGTTGTGCAATACTTGGAGGGTGCCTCCAACGAGTGGACGTAGGTCGAGTCGACCGAACCACTATAAATTTCTGTGTTCTTTTTCTTGCTTCCTTGCTTTTTAATTCCTCATTTATTTCTGTGGTGTGATTTGGTTTATGCAATTTTCTTTCTTTGTGAAAAGAGTTTTTAAAATACCAATTCACCCCCCCCTCTTGGTTAGCATGGGACTAAGTTCATAGGGCTTAACATCCCTAACGAACTTTCAAGTGGTATAAGAGCAGGATTCAAAAATTAAAGTTTGAAAACTTTTTGAATTTTATCCATGGCTAACATTGGGAATCGTAACACTACGGAAGGGTATTCCATTACCCGACCTCCCCTGTTCGATAACCTACCTTTTGACTTTTGGAAAATTTGCATGTCAACGTTTTTACAATCTACTGATTATCACATGTGGATGCTTATTCAACAAGGTTATTCTCCACCTTCTCGTGAAATTAATGGTGTTAAAACTGAAGTTGCTTTTACTGAATGGACTTTTGATGAACGTGATTTAGCTCAATTAAATGCGAAATGTTTGAACTGTTTTTTCTGTGCTTTGAAATCTGAGGATTACATGCGTGTCTCAACTTGCAAAACCGGTAAAGAGATTTGGGATAAATTGTGCATCACCTATGAAGGTACCAATGAAGTTAAACAATCCCGTTTAAACATTCTCTTGCATGACTATGAACTTTTTCGTATGAAACCTCATGAATCGATTTCTGACATGTACACTAGGTTTACTCAGATAGTTACGTAATTACATGCACTAGGAAAGGAACTTTCGAATTATGAAAAAGTTAACAAGATTTTGAGATGCTTGCCTTCATCTTATGATGCAAAAATTACTGCCATTACTGAATCTAAAGATTTAAACACCTATTCTATTGATAACTTACTTGGCTCACTCATTGCTTACGAGCAAGGGGTGAATCAAAGAAATGTTGATGCAGGTGAAAAGAAAAAGGAGAAAACAATTGCTTTGAAGACACACAAATTGGATTCTGAATCTTCTGGGTCTGAAAGCGATGAAATTGTCTTCATCACAAGGCAATTCAAAAGCTTTCTAAGGAAGAAACAAAAGTATCATCAAAGTTGGAGAAAAGGTAAGGATCATAAATATGTTAAAGAATCTTCTGATATTGTTTGTTTTGAATGTAGGAAACCTGGACATGTGAGAGCCGATTGCCCTACACTTCAAGATCACTCAAGCAAAGAAAAAGAAAAAGGTGAGGAGAAAGCCAAGTCAAGGAAGGACAAGAAGAAAATCCAAAGAGGTTTTTGGGCAGAATCTGGTACTGATTCCTCTCAGACTGAACCAGAGGAAGAGACTACGAACTTGTGTTTCATGGGAGAAAATCAAAGTGATGAGGAAGAGGTATGTAAACTAACCTGTAATGAATTGTTTGAAATTTGTGAAAAAATCCATGCAGCATACAAAAAACTTAAGAAGACTCATGCTAGTCTAAAATTAGAACATTCAAATCTACAAAAAGAGCATGAAGTTTTTCTCAAAGATCATGCAACGATTGATTCAAATCACATGGCTCTTCTTGATGAATTTGATGAGTTGAACAAAAAGCATTTGGAATTAATTGATGAACATAATGCATTAAAAGCTTCACACACATCACTTGAATCTAATTTTAAGAAGTCAAAGGAGATAGAGAAAAATTTGAGGATTGAAAATGAAGTTTTAAAAAGCACAAATTTGAAGTTTCAAAATGATTTAGAAGCATATAAGAAAACTAGGATGACTTCTACTTTTAATCAATTGCCAAAATCTAGGAAGAGGCATTATAACTCAAATCACTTAAGAAATCCCTTTCCTGGAGTTAGATGTTTCTCATGTGGCATGGTAGGACACATCTCACACACTTGCACGATTCACCATAGTACACATTGGGTGTGGAGACCTAAGGTCCATGATCCACAGCATATCACACATGCATTGCATTCTTCTCTTCATAAGAAGGAACCCAAACCTACTTGGGTTCCTAAATCTAACATTTGATAAATTTGCAGGAGGGCTCTCACAAAATACCTTGTGAGAGTATGTGGTACCTGGACAGTGGATGCTCTCGACATATGACTGGTGATGCTAGCCAGTTTGTTGTACTAGAGTCCAGGACTGGAGGCAAGGTTACTCTTGGACACAACACCACCATGAAGGTGGTAGGAGCAGGTATAATTGGTAATTCCAAGAATCTTATGATTGAAAATGTTTTGCTTGTAGATAGATTGAAGCACAACTTACTCAGCATCAGTCAATTCTGTGACAAAGGCTTCGTCGTGCAATTCTTTGCGGATTCATGCATTGTAAGTTTAAGTAATAACACTATTTTGCAGGGAAAGAGGATCAACAACGTCTACATGCTTGATTTAAATAACATTGAATGTGCTGCTTCTTTTTGCTTAAAAACTGTGATTGATGATTCTTGGTTGTGGCACAGGAGGCTTTGTCATGCTAATATGAAAACTCTTAGGAAAGTGACCCAAAAGGACCTAGTTAGAGGTGTCCCCAAACTTAAGTTTATAAAAGACCACCTTTGTGATGCCTGTCAACTAGGAAAGCAAGTCCACTCCTCTTTTCACCCCATTAAGGACATTAGCACCTTTAGACCTTTAGAAGTCCTTCACATGGATTTGTTTGGACCCATTAGCACAGCGAGTTTGGGAGGGAAAGTCTATGGTTTTGTGATTGTTGATGACTACTCGAGGTTCACTTGGACTAGATTTCTTTCACATAAAAATGAGTCTTTTGAGGAGTTTAAAACTTTTTCTACTTGGATTCAGAAGAAGCTAGGTTGTGAGATTTTGACCATACATAGTGATCATGGGGGAGAGTTTCAAAATGAAAGATTTGGAGATTTTTGTGAGGACAAGGGGATTAGCCACAATTTTTCAACCCCTAGGACCCCTCAGCAGAATGGGGTAGCTGAAAGGAAAAACCAGACCTTGGTGGAAGCCGCTAGAGCCATGCTTGCTGAGTATTCACTTCCAAAATACTTTTGGGCTGAAGCGGTTAACACAGCTTGTTATGTGTTGAATAGGGTGAATGTTAGAGCCAAATTAGAGAAGACACCCTATGAGATCCTTAAGGGTAGGACACCCAATCTTTCCCACCTTCATGTCTTTGGTTGTAAGGTTTTCATTCACAACAATGGGAAGTCTCACTTAGGAAAATTTGATCCTAAATCTAATGAAGGAGTATTCTTGGGATATTCTAGTGTTGGGAAGTCTTTTAGGGTGTTTAATAAGAGAACTTTGATGGTGGAAGAGACAACCCATGTAGTTTTTGATGAGTCTGATCCTAAGAAACATGGAGTATAAGATGATGATGTTGGAGAGATTACAAGTGGAGTAGAAAATTTGGGGAAGGGGAGTGAGAACCTAAGTAATGGAGGAGTAGAAGGAGTCACCCAAGGAGTAGAGAACTTTATTGAAAGGGGAGAAACTTCACACACTTTGCCTAGAGATTGGAGATATTCTACAAGTCACCCCAAAGATTTGATCTTAGGAGACCCTTCTAGTGGAGTTAAGACTAGACATGGACTTAGGAAGGAGGTGAACCACTCTGCCTTTATTTCTATGACTGAACCCACCACCATTAACCAAGCCCTTTCTGATGAGTTTTGGATTTTAGCAATGCAAGAAGAGTTGAATCAATTTGTTAGGAATGATGTTTGGGAACTTGTGGAAAGACCTAAGGGACAAAGTATAGTTGGGACAAAGTGGGTCTTTAAGAACAAAGTGAATGATTCAGGAGTGATGGTGAGGAATAAAGCAAGATTGGTGGCTTAGGGGTACAATCAAATAGAATGGATAGACTTTGAGGAGACTTTTGCCCCTGTAGCTAGATTGGAAGCCATTAGAGTGCTATTAGCCTTTTCCTGTTATAAAGGATTTAAGCTTTTTCAAATGGATGTCAAGAGTGCCTTTTTAAATGGGGAGATAAAAGAAGATGTGTTTGTAGAACAACCTCCAGGTTTTGAGAGCTCCCAATTTCCAAATCATGTGTTTAAATTGAAAAAGACATTGTATGGTTTAAAGCAGGCACCAAGAGCTTGGTATGAGAGGCTTAGCACATTCTTACTAGAAAGGAAGTTTGTCAAGGGAAGTGTTGACACCACCCTTTTTATTAGGAGAGTTGGGGAAGATTTACTCATTGTTCAGATTTATGTTGATGATATACTTTTTGGATCTTCTAATAAAAGTTTATGTGATGATTTTTCTAAAACAATGAGTAGAGAGTTTGAGATGAGTTTGATGGGAGAGTTGTCCTACTTTTTGGGGTTTAGCATAAAACAATTGGAAGATGGAACTTTTCTAAATCAAACAAAATATATAAAGGACATTTTGAAGAAAAATGAGATGGACAAAGCCAAACCAATTAACACTCCCATGACTTCTAGTGCTCCATTGGATAAGTAGCCAAGTGGTAAGTCTGTTGATCAGAAGAAGTATAGAGGCATGATTGGATCTTTACTTTACTTGACTGCGAGCCGACCTGACATCATGTTTAGTGTTTGCCTTTGTGCTAGGTTTCAAGCTGACCCTAAGGAATCCCACATGACTGCTGTTAAAAGGATTTTTAGATACTTTTTGGGGACACAAGGATTAGGGATTTGGTACCCTAGATATAGCACTTCTTTTGAGATTATTAGTTTTTCTAACTCTGATTTTGCAGGATGCAAGGTGGATAGAAAGAGCACTTCTAGAACTTGTCAATTCATTGGACAATCTTTGGTCTCTTGGTCTAGTAGGAAGCAAAACTCTGTTGCTCTTTCCACTGCTGAAGCTGAATACATTGCTCTTGGAAGTTGTGTCGCCCAAGTCCTTTGGTTGAAACAACATGTATTGGATTTAGGATTACATGTAAGTACCATCTCAATCTTTTGTGACAATACTAGTGCCATATGCATCTCTAAGAATCCTATCCAACATTCAAGGACTAAACACATTGACATTATGCATCACTTCATTAGACATCATGTGACTAAGGGAGACATTGAGTTACACCATGTGACAACTGAAAATCAACTGGCGGACATCTTTACTAAACCACTGGCTTTCGATACTTTCAGCCCTTTAAGGACCAGGTTGGGTGAGATTGACATTAATGCATGAAACTTTTTTATTTTCGTTTGTTTTTCTTTTACTTTTTATTTTTCCTTTGTTCTTGTTTCCTTTTTGTTTCTTTAGTTTTTTTTGTGTGTTTTATTTTTTTCTTTTGTCTCTCTTTACTTAGTTTTCAAAATCATCACAAATATGATACTATATTCCTTGTCCTTGCCTTTGGAAATTTGTAGTCAATATGTTTCTATCTACTCAATCTCTTAGATGGTAGAAATATTTTGTGATTGTGTCTCTTTCTCTATCCTATTTTAGTGGCATAGTTTTTTTTTCTAATAAAAAATCTATCTCAAGTTAAAGATTGGTTATGAAATTGAAATCTTTTCTTAAGCTTGCTTAAATAAATCTATCTTATACTTATAATATTTAAAGTCTTTTTGTCACATCAAGATTTCTGATTACTCTTGTCCTTGATTAGTAATTCTGCTTGTGGTAACTCTTCCTTATGTTAGAGAGAGTGCTCCTATTCTCTAATATCTGAGAGGATATGTTCACAACTTTGTTTTTTAAAAAGGTTGTAAAAGAGAATATAGCTTGCAAAAACAACAAAATTTGGCCAATGATGCCAACAAAAGATGCGCAAAGACGCCAAAAATTGAAAAAAAAAATCTAGAAAAAGATTCGCAAAGGGCCATGAAATTGACAAGAGGCATAAAATGAGCCCACTCAAAAGCAAGCTATTCTCCCTTTTTAAATCTTTTTAAACTTAGAAGTGTTGGTTTTCAAAGGCTTGACTTCGATTATTTTGCGATTGTGACAAATTTACTTTACTTCATTATTTTATAAAGATGTTTTTTTTAAGCCAAGTAATGGGTGGATTTCTTTTTCTCATATCCAATTAATTTCTTGAGTTAGGTTATTGATTTCAAAAGACGATTCTACCCTAAGAGAACGTCTGAGCTAAGGGTAACCATGATCGGATATTCAACTATTTTATAGATTGATGAGCTTATTAACACATTAACTCACAAATTTTTAAATCAATCACATGGAATACTATATCATGTTCATGCATTGGCTTTAAAAAAAAAAGGGGGATCTCTTTTGTTTTGCTTGTACCCTCCTTTTTGATATGTCAAAAGGGGGAGAAGTTTATGATTCTTTTTTCATCAATCCTGAATTTTTGCTATTTTTTGTAGTGTTTTGCCATCATCAAAAAGGGGGAGATTGTTGCAAATCTATTTTTTCATGACTTATGTTTTGATGATTGACAAACACTATGTCTCTTGGACTACTTGTTGCTTCTAACTTTTCAGGAATCAAAGATCGGACGATCAAGAAGGAGCCAAGTTCAGGATTGCGTAGGTTTAGGGTTGAGTCAGACTGTACTTTTGATTTTCACTTTTTGAGTCTACTTGTAATCGTCAAAGAGACTGATGCTAAGTAACCCTTCACACACACACACTTGAGGGGCTTAGAATTTCTATTTTTCCCTCATCGGCCTGGCCGATATTTATATCGTCCGGGACGATCAGCTTAAAATAGAAAGTCTAAGTAAGGATTCTTAATTAAGGCAGCCGTCATTAACATATCGGCCTGGACGATACGTGTATCGGCCAGGACGATAAGCTTAAAATAGAAAGAAGTAGCCACCATAGTCAATTAAGGTAAACTGTAATTTTAAATTATCGGCCGGGACGATCCACATATCGGCCTAGACAAAATTACTAAATTATGCCTTAATTAATCAGGAAATCAAGGAAGTAATTAAGGATGATTGATACGATCATATCGTCCTGGATGATCGCAGGATCGGCCAGGACGATCTAGTCAAAAACCTTAAGTTACTTCAGGACGATCAATATCGGCCAGCTCGTATTCAGGGCTATTGTCAGGACGATTTTCCTCTGATTTGAACTGATCGGCCAGGATGATCGTGAGATCGGCCTGGACGATCAAGCCAATTTTCAATCGTCCAGTTTTGCATCCAGGGCGATGCTCTGGCCGATCTTCTTTGATTTGTACTGATCGGCCAGGCCGATATCCATATCGGCCTGGATGATATTGTCGGCAACTTGCAATTAATGAGCTCCTTTGAAGCTCTTCTATTTAAGAGCTCTTGTTCAACATTTTTAAAAACCTTTGGCTGCTGTCTTGACCTGAGAAGACCTTGAGGAGAGAAAGAGAGAGAGGAGAGAGAGAGGATCTTATGAGGGGGAGCTTGTGAGGGGATTCACAAGGGTTGCTTCAAGGATCGCTCTGCTTCGTCTTCGTCTAGAGTTTCTCGTCTGTGGAAGGGTCAGTAGAGGTAAGGAGTTTGCTTTTGGTTTTGGTTCTCTGCCAGCTTCAGGAGGAAGAAAAAGGAGGTAGGTTCTCTGCCTTGCCGGGGTGGCAAAAAGGAGGTTCTTGTAAGGGCTTCTCCGCCTAGCCATGGGGGCTAAAGGAGAGTCGCGTTTTGTAGTGAAATACTTGTAGGGTGCCTCCAAGGAGTGGACATAGGTCAAGTTGACCGAACCACTATAAATTTCTGTGTTCTTTTTCTTGCTTCCGCGCTTTTTAATTCCGCATTTATTTCTGTGGTGTGATTTGGTTTATGCAATTTTCTTTCTTTGTGAAAAGAGTTTTTAAAATACCAATTCACCCCCCCCCCCCTCTTGGTTAGCTTGGGACTAAGTTCATAGGGCTTAACATCCCTAACGAACTTTCACAAATAACCCCATTAGGTGGCCTTAGATCCAACTCACCCACCCCAGTTAGCCCAGCGCTTTAGCTAACTTGGGTCAACCTTAGGCTAGCCCAAATTGGTCAGAACAACTTTGACCAGAGCCATCTCCCACCTCAAAGCAATTCAAACAAATTTGACGCTTGACCAATCTAGGAGTTCTTGACCAATTTAATTAAATATCATTTAATTAAATCCAAAAATTCATATCTCCCTTCACTCTTGACCAATTTAGGAGTTTTTAGGAGTTTTTAGGCTCATTAGAAAGATCTCAGGGAGATCTTCAAAACCCTTATGGTCTCAACCTCTAATCCTGCATGAAACTTGGTGAATTTTAGTAACTATTCTAGGGGTATTTTAGGTAATTCTCTTACTTTTGAGCTCATCTTAGCTTGAGACTTTGGGAAGTTGAATTTGGACACGTCTCTGACTTGTCCAAATTTTTCTTCCATTGTTTGAATTGTTTAAGGGAAATTTTGAGCTAAATTAAATTTAGGGGTTTTGGTTTGACCCCCTAATTCAAGTTTACCTAATGTCCTATCCAATGACAGTTAGGGTGTGAATGTTTATGTGATGATTGTGTTTAATCCAAGAGTTTAGAGCCAATGATTGCATCCTCATTCAAGCTTATGATAGTGACTTAAGTATATTTTATGGTAACTTAGAGTATGCCTTAGGTGGTTTGGTTTACCACCTTAGAGAGCTACACCTGTGCTTAAATTCATGAAGATTGAATCTTACGATTAATTGATCTCATGGTCCAAATTCCACTTAAAATAAAATCCATTTGGTTCACCAATTAAGGGCCCCAAAATCCCTTTCTAAACCCTAATTGAATCATAATTAATTCACGTTAAATACTAAAAATCCACATAAGAACTCTAATTGCTCACAATTGAACCTTAACCCATGAAAAATAAAAGCCCAATCAAATCACCTTTAATTTAACTTTAATTTAATTTTTAAGGAAAATTGAAAATTTATTTATTTAATTAATTAAAAATATTTAAAAATCCTTAAAAATCCCTAAATGCTTAAAAATATCCCCTTAGGTCATTCCTCACCTTTGGGGTGATTCTCAGAGGTTTAGAACTGATTTGGATCAAAATCTAAAATTCATTTAATTAAGCAATTTAGAAAACCCAAAAATATCCAAACTTTGAAAAGTCATTGATAAGTAAAAAAATTTCCAATTTAATCAAATTCAAAGTCATTCAACTCTAATTAAAATCTAGTAATTTTTAAAAATGCCAAATCTCTAAAATTAAGTCAAAGTCAAAATGTCAACTCTTTAGTCAACCATAGTTCAAAACTAGGTCCAAACTTCAAAAAATTATAGCTTAATTTAGAAAATTATAAATTAAGCAAACTCAAAGTCTAATTACTCATCTTAAAGCCTAATATTTAAGAAAAATATTAAAATTTTGAAATTTGTTTTAATTCTAACAGTTAACTTTCAACCCTTCAATTAACATAATTAAATAACTCTAATAATTCTAGAAATTCTAAAAATTAATTATTTGCATGAAATTTTTAGAAACTTCTACCTTAATCGTTCAAATTAATGATCAATCAATTGGATTAAAATTTGTTAACCTGTAATCCCTAACTAATTAGTTTGATTTAATCAACCCTAATTACAACTAGGTAATCTAAGCCTATGAGGCTATTAGCTTAGCCCCAAGGAAGTTGAAATAAACTTAATGACCTTGATTAACAACAAAGGTAGTAACCATTTGACCATTAAAATATACCTAAATTAAACTCCTTAATTCATTTATTTTTAAACTCAAACATTAATTCATCCCATTGACCTTCAAGAAACTTGAACAATAGATAATTTAAACAAACTGCCTAGCTTAGGATCTAACCCAGCCACATGACTTTTAGCACACACTTTAGATGATTTTCTAGGATGAACAACTCTTTTCTAGACTAGGTCTATTTTTATTACTATTGTGTGCCTTGTTTTTTATGTTTTCATTGTATGTTGTGATTGAAAATTGATTGATGTGAGTGTTTACTTTAACTGCAACCTATGAATTGATAAGATGGGTGATAGTTTACCCTTAGGTTAGGAACGATCTAGTTGTTCACTTGATTTTCTATAGGTGATCACACTCGTATAGGGCATTAAAAGGGGCAAAAATTAATAATCATTATAACTACTACTAGTGTTTTAGATGCTTAGCCCCTAAATAAATAAGAGCGTGGTCAAGTGTGATTTATTTTTTAATATATATATATATATATATATATATATATATATATATATATATATATATATATATATATATATATATATATATATATCAGGGATATTAAGCCCTTATAAACTAACCCGAGGCTAATCAAGAGGGGGGTAAATTGGTGTTTTAAAAATTTCTCAATAAAAAACAAAATCTTAAACCAAACCAAAATTCACTACAAGAAAATCGAAGTGCACAAATTAAATGCAAAAAAAATAGTAAGAACGAACACACATAGATTTATAGTGGTTTGGTCAACTTTACATATGTCCACTCCCTGCAGCCTCTCCTCTGGGTATTGCACTAAACTCAGTGACTCTTCTTTTGCTCCCACAGTAAGGCAGAGAAGCCTGTACAAACTTCTTTTCCACCGACACCGGCAAGGAAGAGAACCCAACTCCTTATGCTTCCTCCTGAAGCAGGCAGAGAACCTGACTCCTTCTACTTCCTCTTAAAGTAGGCAGATAACTTCGATCAAATACTGAAGTAGACCTCTCTCAAACCTCTAAGGAACCAGGGATGATGTCCAGAGAAGAAAACTCAGATCCTTTCTTGGAGCAACCTTTGTGAAACCCCTCACAAACTCCCCCTCACAAAATCCTCTCTCTCTCCCTTGCTCTCCCTCTCCTCTTGGCACTCTCAGGTCAAGATAGTAGCAAAAGATACAATCTTGGGTAAATAAGAGGTCTTATATAGAAGAGCTCTGAATTTTTTCTTAATTGCAACAAACCGACATAATTGTCCAGAACGATTGATGGATTGTCTTGTACGATCAGTACAAATTCAGCTCAATCAGCCAGGATGATTTGGGAGAGTCTAGATAATTAAGGGACTTATTTGTTTTGATCATCCAGGATGATAAGACATTATCATATACGATTCATTCAAAATCATTGAGTATCATCCAAAACATCGCCCTGATTGCATGTATGGACGATGGAAAACTAAATTGATAGTCCTAGATGATTTCAAGATCATCTCGGATGATTAGTTCAAAATATCAAATATCATCCAGAACATCAGCCTAATTAAATGTCTGGATGATGGAAAAATAACGGATCATTCAGGATGATTTGGGATCATCCCGGATGATTAGTGCAAAATAATATACATCATCCAGAATATCATTCTGGCCATCCAGGAAGAAACTAAGGTTTGTTTAACTGATCATCCTATACGATCCTATAATCATCTAGGATGATATGATCGAGCAATTAAACCTTAATTGTTTTCCTTAATTACCAAATTAATTTAGGCATAATTGCATTGCATCATCCAGGACGATGTCCTAGACGTTGTCCAAAAATTAAAACATGCCTAAAAGGATTTGGCGACTGATTCTTTTTTATTTGAGCTTATCATCCTGGATGATGATAATATCATCCAGGATGATAATAATATCGTCTAGGATGATGATAATATCATCCAGGATGATTTTCTTAGTTGAGGCTGCCTTAACCAGGATGTCCTAATTAGGCTTTCTATTTTTAACTAACCCTCCAGAACAATTTTGGATTGTGCCGGACGATGTGATAAAAAAATAGGAAACTCTAAAAGTAGGCATATTTTTTTCTTGAGTATTTGTGTGCAAGGTTACTTAGCATCAGGACCCACTTTATTACAATTAACTCAACAAAATGTAAAGAATACTTAACAATGATTTATAGGCTAACTCGGTCCTAATCTACCCAATCTTGATCTGGCTTGATTTGTAATTGGCCTTATGGACCTGAAACGTTAGTAGGTAAGGCAGTCTTAAAAAAATGGAAGTGTCAGAAATGTTTACTATCATCAAAATCATAATTCCTGAATACCGATTCGTAACAATCTCCCTCTTTTTTATGATGATAAACTAAAATAATTTAAGCAGTTTAATTGGAACATTACAAAAAATAATGTGAATAAAAAAGTTCAAATTTTACAAAGAACAAAATACTAAATATAAAGTAGTACAACGAAACATAAAACACTACCACTACCCCCTCTTTTGACATCACAAAAAGTAGGAGTGAAAAAGAAAAAAATAGAACAAACTACATCATAGAAAAAACAACACAAGAAAATGAACTACAAGTAGGATGGCCCTTGATCAGAAGAAGGTGGTGGTGGTGGCTTAAAAAAACTAGAAAGTGTAGCAAACTACTCCCCAAACCAGACCATGTCATGGTCATGCTAGTGCTGCTGGTGAGCCACGTATGAGTCAAATCGAGCAATATACTCTGCATGTTGCTGCTCTTATGCAGCAATGTAGGAGTTACACTAAGACTCTCACTACTCAAACCGCTCCACCAGCTGATCCAACTGTGAGTGCTGGCAGAGCAGAGCAGGTGCAGAAGCCACTTCCTCCTCAGCTCCCTCAGGTTCCTAGTGCTCCGGTTGGAGACGAGTACTATGAATAACAGGAAAGAGTTATTGGTGTAGAAGGCAGACTGAAAGTTTAGTGTGAAAGTTCGTTAGGGATGTTAGGCCCTATGAACTTGTCTCGAGGCTAACCAAGAGGGGGGGGGGTGAATTGGTATTTTAAAAAATTCTTTAAAACCAAAAGAACGATTATCACAAACAAAAATCACCACGGAAAAACAAGTGCGGAAAATTAAAGTGCGGAAGCAGTAAAAAAAACACAAGGATTTAGAGTGGTTCGATCAACTTGACCTACGTCCACTCCCCGGAGGCGCCCTCCGAGTATTTCACTACCAACGTGACTCTCCTTTAGCCCCCATAGTTAGACGGAGAAGCCCTTACAAAACACCTCCTTTCGCCACACCCGGCAAGGCAGAGAACCCAACTCCTTTTGCTTCCTCCTGAAGCAGGCAGAGAACCACGATCACTTGCTGAAACTTACCTCTCCCAACCCTTCCAAGGACAAGAGACTCTAGGGAATAAGAAGTGGAACAATGCTTGGAGCAACCCTTGTGAACCCCCTCACAAGCTCCCCCTCACAAGATCCTCTCTTTCTCTCCCCCTCTCTCTCTCTCCTTTAGGTTTTCTTAGGTCAAGACAGTAACCAAGGATGTTCAAAAATGTTGAACAAGAGCTCCTAAATAGAAGATCTTCAAAAGAGCTCATTAATTGCAAGTTGCCAACTTTATCGTCCTAGACGATATGGAAATTGTCCTGGCCGATCAATACAAATCTCATAAGATCGGTCAGAGCATCGCCCTGAATGCAAATTGGACGATTGAAAATTTGCTTGATTGTCCCGGCCGATTAGTTCAAATCATAGGAAAATCGTCCAAAGCATCGCTCTGAATTTGATCTGTCCGATCCAAATCGGCCAAAGCATCGCCCTGAATTTGTACTGGCCGATATTTATCATCCATGAGCAACCAAAGGTTTTTGAATGGATCGTCCAGGCCGATCTTGCAATCATTCAGGACAATGTGATCGTATTAATCATCCTTAATTACTCCCATGATTGCCGAATTAATTTAGGCATAATTATACAATATCGTCAAGGCCGATCAAATAATCGTCCTGGCCGATTTTCAAAAATACAGAATACTTAAATTGACCATGGTAGCAAATCCTTTCTGCATTGAGCATATTGTCCTGGCCGATATAGGTATCATCCAGGCCGATACAGGTATCATCTAAGCCGATCAGTTAATTACGGCTGCCTTAACTAAGAAATCCTGATTAGATCTTCTATTTTGAACTAGATCGTCCAAGACGATATAAATATCGTCAGGGCCGATGTGAGTAAAAACACAAGTTCTAAATCTCTCAAGTGTGTGTGTATGAAGGGTTACTTAACATCAGTCACTTCAAATAATTATAATTAACTCAAGAAAGAAAGAGAAAATTACAGACTGACTCAACCCTAATCTACCCAGTCTTGAGCTGATTCTGATTTATGTCTGATCTTTGAATCCTGGAAATGTCAGTAGTAAAGGCAGACGAAATGAAGCAAGAGTGTTTGCTAATCATCAAAACATAATACATAGAATATGTAACAATCTTTCCCTTTTTCATGATGGCAAACACTTTGACAATTAATCCAAAAATAGCAGTGTAAAACATGGAATTGAAAGTGCAAGCATACACAAGACCCCTCTCCCCCTTTTGACATCTCAAAAAGGAGGAGGAAACTAAGAAATAAATCAAAAGACCTTTTTTTTTAACCAAAGTATGAACATGATGTAGTACTCCATATGATTGATTTGTAAAAAAATTGTGAGCTAATGAATCAACATCAAAATATCCATAAAATGGTATAATACTCATTACTTCTTGCCTTCTCAGTACATATATCTCTCCAGATATCAACTTTTTTTCGGAAGAATTGTCTTTGGAAATCAATGACTAACCTCAAAGAAATAAATTGGATAGAAAAAAAAAAGATCCATTCATTTCTTATTTCCAGAAAAAATCTCTTATAGAATAAGGAACAAAAGTGAATTTGTCACAATCGCAAAACAATCGAAATCAAGCCTTTGTCACAGAGTTGACTGATGCTGAGCAGGTTGTGCTTTAATCCATCTACAAGCAAAATATTTTCAATCATAAGATTCTTGGAATTACCAATTATACCTGAGCCTACCACCTTCCTAGTGGTGTTGTCTCCAAGAGTAATCTTGCCTTCAGTTCTGGACTCCAGCGAAACAAATTGATTGGCATCACCAGTCATATGTCGAGAAAATTCGCTGTCCAAGTACCACTTACTCTCACGAAGCCTTTTGTGAGAGCCCACCTATAAAATTATCAAATGTTAGATATAGGAAGCCAAACAGGTTTGGGTCCCTTCTTATGAAAAGTAGAATGCAATGCATGTGTGGTATACTGTAAATCATGCACCTTTGGTCTCCACACCCAACGTATACTATGGTGAATAGTACAAGTGTGTGAGATGTGTCCTAGCATGCCACATGAAAAACATCTAACACCTAAAAAAAGGATTTCTTAAATGATTTGAGTTATAATGCCTCTTCCTAGGTTTTGACTTTTGATTAAGTGTAGGTGTCATCCTAGTTTTCTTAAATGTATCCAATTCATTTTGACCTCTCAAGTTAGTACTTTTTAAGGCATCATTATCAATCCTCAAATTTTTCTCCATCTCTTTAAAATTTTTAAAATCAGATTCAAGTAAAGTGTGTGTGACTTTTAGTGACTCATGTTCTTCAATTAATTCATAATGTTTTTTGTTTAACTCATCAAATTCATCAAGTAGAATCATGTGATTTGAATCAATCATAAAATGATCTTTGAGAATAACTTCATGCTCTTTTTGTAAATTCAAAAATTGCAATTTCAAGCTAGCATGTATTTTCTTAAGTTTCCTATATGAATTTTTTCAAAAACTTCAAGAAGTTGATCGTAGGAAAGTTCACATACCTCTTCTTGATCAAGATTATCGGTTGCCATTAAGCACAAGTTTGTTGTCTCATCTTCTGGTTCCGTCTCCAATGAATGTGATGCAGAATCCGCCCAAAATACCTTTTGAAGTCTCTTTTTGTCTTTTCTAAACTTGGATTTCTCCTCACTCTTTTCCTTGCTTGTGTGCATCTTAAGTGTAGGGCAATTAGCTTTCAAGTGTCCAGGCTTCCTGCATTCATAACAAATCACATCAGACGATCATTTAGAATATTTATTATCCTTAACCTTTTCTCTAATTTTGATAATGCTTTTGCTGCTTTCTTAGAAAACTTTTGAATTGCCTTGTGATAAAGGCAATGTCATCGCTCTCAGACCTAGAAGAATTAGAGTCAGATTTGTGCGTCTTCAGTGCTACTATTTTCTCTTTCTTTTTCTCACCTGCATCAAGATTTCTTTGATTCACCCCTTGCTCATAAGCAATAAGTGAGCCAACCAAGTTATCAATCGAATAGGTGTTTAAATCCTTAGATTCAGTTATAGCATTGATTTTAGCATCAAAAGAGGAAGATAACCATCTTAAGATTTTGTTTACTTTTTCATAGTTTGTAAAGTTCTCTTCCTAGGGCATGCAAAGAAGTTACAATTTGAGTAAACCGTGTATACATATCGGAAATTAATTCAGTATGTTTCATACAAAAAAGTTAGAATAAGAGCTCTTAAATAGAAGAGCTTCAAAGGAGCTCATTAATTTCAAGTTGTTGACTTTATCATCCAGGACGATATGGAAATCATCCTGGTCGATCAGTACAAATCTCATAAGATCAGCCAGAGCATCGCTCTGAATGCAAACTGGACGATTAAAAATTTGCTTGATCGTCCCGGACGATATCACGATCATCTCGGCCGATCAGTTCAAATCAGAGAAAAATCGTCCAGAGCATGGCCCTGAATTTGAGCTGTCTGATCCAAATCAGCCAGAGCATCGCCCTGAATTTGTATTGGCAGATATTTATCATCCAGGAGCAACCAAGGGTTTTTGAATGGATCATCTAGGCTGATCATACGATCGTTCAGGATGATGTGATCGTATCAATCATCCTTAATTACTCTCATGATTACCGAGATCAACTCGTAGGTTTATAATATACAAAAATCGTCCAGAGCGATAAAATAATCATCCTGGCGATTTCCAAAAATATAGAATACTTAATTAATCATGGCAGCAAATTCTTTCTGTATTGAGCATATCGTCCTGGCTGATACAGGTATCGTCCAGGCCGATCAGTTAATTACGGCTGCCTTAACTAAGAAATCCTGATTAGATCTTCTATTTTGAATTAGATCGTCTAGGACAATATAAATATCGTCCGGATTGATGTGAGTAAAAACACAAGTTCTAAATCTCTCAAGTGTGTGTGTAGGGTTACTTAACATCAGTCACTTTAAACAATTACAATTGACTCAAGAAAGAAAAAAGAAAATTACAGACTGACTCAACCCTAATCTACCCAGTCTTGAGCTGATTCCGATTTTCGTTCGATCTTTGAATCCTGAAAATGTCAGCAGTAAAGGCAGTCGAAAAGAAGCAAGAGTGTTTGCTAATCATCAAAACATAATTCATGGAATCTGCAACATGGTGGGGCAGGATATTGAAGGTTATATTTGGATTCCAGGACATAGGCTATGATGTGTCTGAGGGCAAGGTTAGGCTTCCTTCTATGTCCTGGATCCCTAATGCTCGTGAGTGTTGACCTCTTTTTTTTTTTTTGAGGTCACTAGGACTTCTTCCAAACCCTAAGATCAATCTAAATCCAAGTTAATCTAGATCTCACATCAATCCAAACTTTAAATCAAATCCAAACCATTTCCTAAATCATGTCCTTGTCACTGGTTAGTTAAATTATAATAAGTTTGACCAAGTCAACTCACTAAGACTTTGTCAAACTATTTCAACATATGTCAAAACAATTCCATCCAATCAACTCAAGTGGTCTCTTTTCCTATTAAGCCTTAAATAAATTTTAAGTCATGATTCAAACATATTTAAACTTGCATGGAGTCAAGCCATTATAAATTTGACCAAATCAATTTACTTTGACTTGGGCAAATCAACTCAAAATCCCATATACTTATTCAAGCTCCAACCTTTTGGCCTCATACTCCCTCCAAAGCACTTAACACTCTCCCCTTATTCCACCTCATCACTCCATGTGGCATGTTGATTGGTTAAATCACCACTTAAGCTTAACCTACCCCATTTAAACCTCTCCAAACTCAATCCACCAGCTCAAGGCATTTTTTTATGCCAACTCACCATCTTATGTGTCATGTTGACTGGTCAAATAGTCAACATGAGCACTAAAAGTAGTTAAACACCATTTAAACTCCAAACACATTGCTTGTAAGCCTAGGGATAACCTTAGTCAGTAGAGAAGTACTCCCCTTTGCCACCTCAGCACATTGTTTGACAGTTTAACTAGTTAAACAGTCAAACCAAGCTCTCAAATGAGTCAAGGATGGCCAAATCACTTAGCTTAAGCTAACCCACTCCATCTAAAACCATTCCTGCTGTCTAAACAACTTCTGGAAGATTCTTAAGAGGTTTCTTAACCCTTGGATCAAAATCCAATGGTTCTTAGTCATTCTAAAAACTCATATAAGCCAAAATAGCCTTTCCACATCAAATTGTACCATTGTCCTTTAAACCTCCTGCTCCTACCTACTCCCTGGATAGGTGTCTTCATCTTAGAGCTTAACCAAGTCATCCTTGCCATCCAATCCATCAGAGATTGTTTGAATAGGGCAAAAGAATGAAATGAGCATTCATTCTTACCCTAACATTCTCTCACCCTCTCAAGCCTCCATAACCGAGCCCTCTACTCCTTCAAGGCCCCAAACACTTCATCTATACTTTCCAAGTTGAAATTGCTGTCAAACTCTATCGGCAAGCTGATTCCAGCAAACTCAAGCTCAAATCCATC